>CM059973.1:38489678-39689678 GCA_030490835.1 Annona cherimola
ACTGCCGCTAAGGTTAGAGGTAAGGCTATCCTATAAGCCAAATTACCAACCTTTTCTAGTACTTCAAATGGCCCTATATACCTGGGATTTAATTTACCTCTTTTCTCAATTCTTGTCACACCCTTGAATGACGTTACTTTTACGAATACATGATAACTAACTTGGATATTTAAATCCCTTCTTTTCCAATATTTGTAACTTTTTTGTGGACTCTAGGCTGTAAGTATACACTATCTAATCACTTGTACCAATTCCGCCATTCTCCGTGACAAGTCCGGGGCTAATTTTCTGTGATACCCAGACCCAAGTAGGGCTCATATATGTGCATTTTGCATGTAAACATGAATTATGTATTTATTGATTGATTTATGAATGATTTTAATGACTTGATGATTTATTGCAATTAAGGTTAATGATTAAGGAATGGTGATTAAAATTAATCGCCATAGGCCAAGGTGGGTTAATATAATTAAAGTGACCTAATGAGGATGAGAAAATGTTAATGTGCAATGAATAATTATTTCATTTATCATGATTTAATTAATAGAGATTAGAATGGTAATTACGGAATTAATGTGATAAATGCTAGAAAAGTCATAACTTGACGCCTACAAGGCAGATTGAGATGAAATTTGAAAGGTAAGTACATGATCATGTACCTAATCTTATGGATGGATTGGATTATGGAAATTAAGATTGGATTAGGGTGATAATTATTTATTTTAATCCCAAATCCAAAAGTTAAATTCAAATGGCTATAACTCGAGATAGAAAAGTCGTTTTGAGATGAAATTTGAAATGAACGGATAAAAAAATATGGTGAATATTATGGAAGGATTGATTAAGCTAATTATCATGAAAACATGCTCAACCACAAAAGGACGAATAGCTTTGACTTTGTGTCCATAAAGTAGCATGACATTAATGCTAAAGCAAGTGGTTTAAATGCATGAGTTATGGCCCCATATGAGGTGTCGAAAGGAGATAATTCTAAGTAGATTTTGCGAATTTCCTAAAATCAAAAAATCTATGATATTATCAAGTGGTTAATGAGAGGCTTAATGGCTATGGGTATAGCCTCAAAGAGGCATGGTTAGGTGGCTTGAGCATGTGACGTTCAAGGGCCTTTCTCATGGATTTTTTGTTTTTTTTTAAGATGCCAAATGAGCATCTAAGTAAGCTACCTAGCTAGGGCTGATTCGGTGGTCAAATCTGTTGGTCCCAAGTTAATGGAAATTACCCAAGAGGGGAGGGGTGAATTGGGTATTTAAAATTTTTCAACTTAAACAGAAACTTTACCCCTGATTAATCTAGTCCCCTTTATGAAGAAACAAAATGGAAAGTAATATAGTGTAGAGAGCATAAATAAATATTAACACACAAGATTTTATAGTGGTTCGGGCAACCTCCCTACTCCACTCTTCCAAGCTCACACCTCTTGTGACTTGGGTTCCACTATCGTATTTCACAAATACAACTAGAGCCACTACTCTCTTCTAGATTTCAGCTCTAGGAGGCATCAACAATTCACAGCATAAGTAGGTGACGAGTTCCACTCTAATTACACACTACTTTGCTTACACTTGATCTTAGTTACCCAAAATAAATCAAGTTCAATACAACAAGAAATAACAAAAGAAAGTTTCTACACGTTACTGTTGTGTAGAGGCAGATTTGGCACAGAGAAGAACTTCTAACGTAGGCTTAATGATTCAGCAAGCAGCTCTTGGCAGTTTGGAAGCAAGGTTCTTCTTCTCGATGTTGGCTTGATCACTTAATGCTCTTAAAGATGGGAGTTATGCTCATTCAATAAATTCTCAGCTACCCTCCTCGTTCATATTGAATGCCTTATATAATTTGTGAGGGAATCCGAACGTTTGGAAGTAGATGGCGCGCATTTAATGCGCCAACGTTCGGAAATTTTTCGACCGTTGCGACCCAAGTCGCAGGTGGAGTCGACTTCGGGTGCGACTTCACCCAAGTCGCAGATGGAGTCGACTTCAGGTGCGACTTCGCCTGTCAGCTGCTTCTTCAAGTTCCAGTCTGGGTCGACTTGGTCCTCGACTTGACCCAAGTCGCGGGTGAAGTCGATTTCGGGTGCGACTTCACTTCTTCAGCTTGTTAGTTGAACTTGAAATCTTCGAAGATGACTTTAATCACTTGATTTTCTTCATATTGATGTTATTCTCTTGAGTTATACCTCTTTGGAACACTGTATGATTATTTACTTTGAAAAACTTGGATTCCTTTTCTTGAGTTCTTGAGTACTTGAATCTTGGAATGCATGGAAGATGTCCGAGTAAGTGTTCATGATCCAACATGATGGATTCATGCAGCCCTGCTTGCTTTGATCTTCATCTGATCTTCATTTGATCCTTATTTGGTCCATGTTGAGTGTCTGAGTCGAATTGATCTACATTTCCACTTGAATCTAGCATTGAGCCGTCTTGATCTGCAAGTTCCGCACTGAAGTCGAAGCTGAAGTCGACTTGGTCTGCGACTTCACCCAAGTCGCATGCGGAGTCGACTTGGGATGCGACTTCGGCAGCTCTCGCCCCCGATTTCAACTCTGGATGAAAAGGATGCCTCGAAGTCGAAGCTCGAGTCGACTTGGTCTGCGACTTCACCCAAATCGCATGCGGAGTCGACTTGGGATGCGACTTCGACAACTTTCATTCTTGATTTCAACTCTGAAAGGAAATGACGTCTTGAAGTCGCTGCTGGAGTCGACTTGGGGATCGACTTGGCCTAAGTCGATGCCTGAGTCGACTTGAAAATCGACTTGACTTGCCATGCTTCATATTCTTCACTTCTATAACCTTTAATCATCTTCACACACATGTTAGTAATCAAAACTTACTCAAATTGGTTTGTTAATCATCAAAACATAGACTTGAATTTTTTCCACATGTTTCCAACAAAATCATGCCATAGAATGCTTGCCATGTAGACTTTTCGACATGGAAGGTAGGTAAGGCTTAAATGAGCTAGAATTGATGAATTTTTACTTAAGATAAATATCAAAATTTACTTGGATGTGAATGAGCCATGTCATCAAAGGATAAGAGGGCAATGAATTACCCTCTAAATGATGGGGCAAGTGGGCCCAAAAATTTGGAAAAAATCAAGGCTATACAAGGTATGGACGTTCCATGTAAAGGAGGTTAGAGAGAGAAAGATCAAGGAGAAAAACCTCCAAACCAAGGCAGCCCTTGGACATCCCAATTTCAGAAAGGAACGAAGAGGAAAAGAGGAGAAGAAAAAGAGAAAAAGAAGGAAGGAAAGAAGGGAATCCAAGTTGGCAAAGTTTGGAATCAAAGTTGCTTAGATTCAAGTAAGTATACTTCATGTTTTGAGTTCTTTAATTCTAAGTTTCTTACCTCTAATTATGGTTCATCAATATGATTCATAATGAACTCTTAAAGGATGATTTATGATGCCCTTAATTAGGGTATTAAATGAGGATTGAATAACCTAGCTTGAATTTTCTTAAATCTACATGATAAGTTTTCATTTTGATTAAATACCATAATTAGATTATGATTCATGTTTTTATGAATTATATATGTTGATTTGGGCATAAGTTATGGATTTGAGAAAGGATGGAACTTAGGGTTATGTAGATGACTCGATTTTCATCTTTTTATGATATGTATAAAGCATGAATTATGCTAATGAGTTTATGGATGATTTAGAGGGTAACGTAGACGTCCAAAATGGGTTGGGAAGGTTGGCCCTAAATCTAATTTTTAAGGGTATGCATAGGGATGTCCAAAGAGGGGTGCAAAGGGTACCCAAAACGTGTATGGAAGTTGTTGTTTGTAAGCAACCAATCTATGGACTTTGAATATGTGTGATATTACCCTAAATTTGGGTTAAGAAAAGCATGATTAATTACTGAAATTTATGGATTAAAAATCTATTTTAATTTAAGTATCAAGAGAGACGTTGAAGGTGTGTAAAATGGGTTCCAAAGTTGCTGTTTTGGAATCCTATGATAAATGGATTAAAATTCCATAAATATACCCTAAATGATGAACCAATTAAGGGATTTAACCATGCCAAATTAGGAAGAAAGCTACTGTTTTGAGAAATTTTAAGAAACACATAAGATACGTGTTGTAAGATGGGTATATATGAACGGATATGCATGGATAAATGATAAATGACTTATGTGATTTGTTAAAATGAAAAAATACAAGAAAATATGATGAAATGCATGATTAAGTTTCTATTTAGTTGATTAATTATAATCTCAAATTTTGAGATTAATATATGAGGCCTAAGACGCCAAATATGTGCCTAAAATGAGCACCGACGTATGAAATATGAAACATATGTGAAAAATGAAAAATTGAAGGTAATGAACCTCCATATGATGATTTAATAAAAGATTATGATGTGTATAAAAGTTTACCCAACATACAGGTATTAAAAATGAATGAATGGATGATATAATATATAAGCTATGTTACTATGTATGAATATCCAACTTGAAATACAAATGGGTTATGTAAGCTAATAGAAATCATATGGAATATACATGTGACTTAAGTAATATAAAGTTGAGAAACCTTGCTTAGACTTGATTTTTGAATTATCAAGTAAGTGTTACCCAAGTGTTTTGAATGATTAAAAGGAGATTAAATGCCCTAGGCTAGGGTATTGAGTTAGGTGAATGACTCATTATTGAAAAATGTAAAAATATATGTGACTTAAGCGACGAAAGAGTTCATCTCAAAGAAAAATGGAGTAAAGTTGAATTACTCCAGGTCACATGTACTGTAAGACCATGTAAGGGTTGGGAACAAGTGATAAATGCAAAAGATTGAAAACCCTAGACTTAGGGTTGAATGGAAAGATTGACCAAGCGTGAAAGTTATATAGATGTGAATATGCATATATGAATGTTAAAAATGTGATGTATTAATAGAGAAAGGTGTTTAAAGTTAACTTGCTTAGGATTAAATGCAAGTTAAAAGCCCTATGACATATATATGCCTATGTTATTGAGATATATGAATGGAATGAAGAAAATGAATCGCTAACAAAGATTACATAGTTATGTGGTTGTCAAAAGACTTATGAGTAAGCCATATATTTATATATGACCATTGATAAGGGTGAAGATAGATATGCATTCCAAACAAAGAATGATTTAAAGTTAATGTGTTATGGACCATATGGGATTAAAACAATATGACACGTATATGTGAATTAAAGAAAAAGACAAGGCATACAAGCACAACATATGATGAAAATGTATAAGGTAATCATGTTTCCTTGACTAGGAAAAGGCAAGGAAATGATGGAAGGCGCAAAATGATCACCACAGGTAAGAAAGCAGGATTTTTGAAAATGACATTTTATTCTCAAATGCTAAAATGTTTTCAAGTTGTTTTACTTGAATATTTCTAAAGTTATTTAAGGATGGTCAATCCTTTATCTCTTGTTACGAATTGATTACTGCTTTTAATGAAATGATTGGATAAATTCTTCTCTATTTGGAAATGGCATGCCAGCATTAATTTGAATGATGTTTCATCGATATGATGTTCAAATGGATGGTGCGAAGATTTCTCTACATCAGAATGACAAGATGCCATGTTTAAGAGGTATATAATGCCGGGGTGACTAAAAGTCATGCATGGAATGAAAATCTAGTAGGCTAGTCAAGGCAGAAGCAGGACACGAGGTCCGCCCTTGACGTTGCCAAGTCGGACAAGTCCGACGCCAAGGATGGAAAGGATCATGCTATGAAAGGATGCTCCCCAAGCTAGCATACCCTCACATGAAGGATTATATCATGAATTGAAATGATGCATTTGCACATCTAATGTTTATGAAATGCCCAAAAATTGAGATTTACAAATGGTTTACATGAATGGTTTATGAATGGTTTACATCAATGGTTTCCATGAATGATTTATGACAAGATTTCTATTCCGTTAGTAGTTAATCACTTGCTAAGTGCCTTGTATCAAATGGAGAGAAATGCATTTAAACGAGAATGAAAGATGTTTGTTTGTTGAGTTTTGACTCATATTTTGTTTTTCAAACCTTAGACAGGTGTAGGGAAAATTTAAGTGATGAAAGACATGTTCTCGCTGAGAAAAGAAAAGAAATTTTTTTCAAAGCTTTGTAGTCCTTTGTATATGCAATATGAATAAATGCCCTATTGTGATCTAGGGATTATATTTATGATAAAATGACTGATTGTTCAAATATAATTTGAATGTGTAAGGGAAAGCAACCTTATTCCACGAAAGGTGGATATGATACCACAGAGCTTGGTATCCTATATGATTGAGAAAGTAAAAGATTAGATTGTAAATGCGTTGTATAGATATGATATGATTAAAACAAGAAATGCCTTAAATGATAAGTGCTTGTATGCTAAGAGTTGATGGATCCTTGTTATTGACATGGAATGAAAATGTCATGATCAAGTCAAAAGGACCTTTAACGTAGAAGAGCAAGTTGAGATGTTATGAATGAAATGCGCACTTGATATGTGCAATTGATTATAGGTATATTGTCGCTTGTAAGATGAATGATGTGGAATGTAAAGACATGAAATGATGATAGATAAAAAGAATGAAATGAAAAAAATTTAGACAGGATCCAATTAAGAATCCACCGTGTGATCAGGGCAACAATCCTGATTCACATCTACCAATCGATAAGATCTTGGAGTAAGGCTTAGGACGTGATGCTTGATTCGAGGCACCACAGAGCTTGGTATCAGTGCATAGATTTGTAACCAGGTGTGGAAAAAGAAGATTATAACTATGATATCACTCTCTATCATAACAAGCATTGGTGAATAGATGTAGAATTGGAATGTTAAGAATCAGGAAGAATGGAATTTGTTTGGTATTCTTTCCAATAACGAAGCATTGGAAGATAGATATGAGAGGATTATCTCTCCACGATAATAATTAGCTTATGAGAAATAAGACTAGAAAAGATGATAAGAACCTTTACTGGTTTATGGAAACTGGAAAGGGCGATAAGGAAGGAAATGTTTTAGATTGGTTTAGCATCAATACTCCCATTAAACCAGTACTTCCATTAAGCAGTCTACACTGGTATAACCTAGTTGTAGGCATTATAAAGTGAGAATGAATATATGAATTAGCAAAAGTATCTTTTGCTTTTAATAAAATATGCATGAAATTTCATGTGAGAGCATTTTTGCTCTTTGCTATAGAAATGAAGGTATTTATGTTATATAAATATTATGTGAAGATGATTGCTATTGATTTCTACTTGATATGATTGGATGGGAAGCTTAAATATTACCCTATGATAAAATTAGAGATTATACAGATATAATTTCTCTATGTATAAGAAAGATAATATGTCTATCATAAGGACCAAAGATGAGTAATAAGTCTAAGGCCAAAAGCACCACCAAGACAGAGTAGCACAGTGGAAGCATGATAAGCCATTAAAAGTGTTGTAAATATGTGGAAAATAAGCCAAGTCTATGTTTTGATGATTAACAAATCAATTTGAGTAAGTTTTGGTTACTAACATGTTTGTGGAAATGACTTAAGGTTATAAATTTGAAGAATATGAAGCATGGAAAGTCAAGTCGATTTTCAAGTCGACTCAGGCTTCGACTTAGGCCAAGTCGATCCCCAAGTCGACTCAAGCATCGACTTCGAAACGTCATTTCCTTCCAGAGTAGAAATCGAGAACGAGAACTGCCGAAGTCGCATCCCAAGTCGACTCCGCTTGTGACTTGAGGTGAAGTCGCAGACCAAGTCGACTCCAGTCGCGACTTGGAGGCATCATTTCTGTCCAGAGTTGAAATCGAGGAGCAGAGCTGCCGAAGTCGGAGATGAAGTCGACTCCGCATGCGACTTGAGTGAAGTCGCAGACCAAGTCGACTCCATTATCGACTTCAGTTGGACAGGGCAGAAACTTCAGAAGCCAAATCGGGGATTAGATCGATTTCAAGATTCAAGACTCAAGGACTCAAGGTCTGCAAATCATGAAGCCAAAGGACATCAAGCTAGAATGATAACACAGTGGTCCAAAGAAATATAAATCAAGGAAGAAATAACCAAACATGAAGAAACTCAAGCAAGCAAAGCATTCTAAGAATTTCAAGTTCGTCAAAAAAGCTACCGAGGTGAAGTCGCACCCGAAGTCGACTCCACCTGCGACTTGGGTCAAGTCGAGGACCAAGTCGACCCAGACTGGAACTTGAAGAAGTTGCGAACAGGCGAAGTCGCACCCGAAGTCGACTCCATCTGCGACTTGGGCGAAGTCGCACCCGAAGTCAACTCCACCTACGACTTGGGTCGCAACGGTCGGAAAATTTTCGAACGTTGGCGCATTAAATGCGCGCCACCTACCTCAAAACGTTCGGATTCCCTCCACAATTATAAAAGGCATTCAATATGAATGAGGAGGGCAGCTGAGAATCATTGAATTTGCATAACTCCTATCTTCAAGAGCATTAAGTGATCAAGCCATCAAAAAGAAGAAGAACTCTGAGTTCAAACTAGCAAGAGCTTCTTATTGAATCATCAACACTACTGTACAAGTTCTTCTCTGCGTCAAAACTGCCTCTACACAACAGTAACATGTAGAAACTTTCTTTTATTCTTATTGTTGTATTCAACTTGTTTTAGCTTGGGTAGCTAAGAACAAGTGTAAGCAAAGTAGTGTGTGATTGCAGTGGAACTCGTCACCTACTTGTGCTGTGTATTGTTGATGCCCCCTAGAGCTAGAATCTAGAAGAGAGCGGAGGCTCTGGTTGTATATGCCCCCTAGAGCTAGAATTTAGAAGAGAGTGGAGACTCTAGTTGTATTCGCGGAATACATAGTGGAACCCAAGTCACAAGAGGTGTGAGCTTGGAAGAGTGGAGTAGGGAGGTTGCCCGAACCACTATAAAATCCTGTGTGTTGATGTTTATTTTTGCTCTCTACACTATATTGCTTTCCATTCTGTTTTTTCATAAAGGGGACTAGATTAATCCAGGGTAAAGTTTCTGTTTAAGTTTAAAATTTTTAAATACCCAATTCACCCCTCCCCTCTTGGGTAATTGCCATTAACTCGGGACCAACAAGTGGTATCAGAGCAGGTTTTTGAGTTATACCAAAGAGATCTTTTAATATGGCATCCCAATCGACTTCCGTTCCCGCATTTGCCGAAGGCCAATCTTTTACTAGGCCACCATTATTTGATGGGAACAATTTCGGCTATTGGAAGCTTCGTATGAAGCAACTCATCATGGCTACAGATATGGATTCTTGGATTGCAATCCAAGACGGTGTAACCTTGCCTATTGATGAAAGAGCTTCCAAATGAACCGATGAGAAAGTGAAAATTGTTAAGAGCAACACCAAGGCTATGAATTCTTTATTTTGTGCTCTTACCACTTCCGAATATGATAGAGTATCCTCTTGTTTAATTGCAAAAGAGATATGGGATACACTAACATCTATTTATGAAGGAACTTCTCAAGTCCAAGGGACAAGAAGAAATATTTTGATTGGAGAATTGAAAAACTTTAGAATGCTAGAAACAGAAAATATTTCTGAAATGTTTGCTAGATTCTCTAAAATTACTAATGCTTTGAAAGGTCTTGGAAAAGCTATCTCTGAATCTGAACAGGTCATCAAGATCCTAAGAGCTCTACCGGAATCTTGGACTCCAAAGATTTCTGCGATAGAAGAAGACAAGGACCTAAACACATTGAAGCTAGAAGATCTTATTAGCTCATTAATGTCACATGAGCTAATCAAGAAAAGAAATGAAGATCATCACAAAGGAAAGAAAGCAATTGTACTAAGGTTCACTCATAATTCGGATGAGTCCACCTCCTCATCTCACAACGATGATGAAGACATTGCTCTACTCACTCGCAAATTTTGAAAGTTTGTGAGAAAAGAAAATAACTTCAAAGACTTCAAAGAAAGACCACGAAGAGAGAAGAAGAAGGAGGTCACAAAGTGCTATAGATGCAACGGTATGGGACATATGCAAGTTCAATGTCCTACACCCGAAGAGAAATCAAAGGATCAACAAGAAAGGAGGGAAAGACATGAAAGCAGAAAATTCCAAAGGCCAAAGAGAAGAGGAATGTACGTAAACAAAGAAACTTCATCAACAAGTAACTCCTCAACCGATGACTTTGATGCGGCAAATTGTGCAAGAATATGCTGCATGGCGCGGATTGAGCAAGAAGAAGATTTGTTGTATTTAAACACAGTGGAAGTTTTGGAAGAGCAAACCACCTCAACCAAGTACACAAGTAATGAAGAGGTAACTTCCAAATTTTGCTATTCTCAATCTACTCACTCTTCTATTCAAGAATGTCTCAAATGTGCTGAATTAGAAGAATTACAACATGCATATGATTCATTATATGAGGAAATCAAAAAGCTAGGAAATAAGGTATCATTAAAGAGACAACAATGCAATTCCATTATTATTGTAAATGGAAAACTAGCTGAAAGTACATCAAAACTGAAAGATGAAAATGAATTGCTTTTGAAAGAAGTAGAGAAATTGAAAAAGGAGAATGAATCCTTAAATGAATCATTAGCTAAATTCTCTAATCTAGGAGAAAATGTAAAAATGTTTCTGAACATGACCTCATAAACAAATAAAAGAGGTCTTGAATACTCCACATTTGAGCAAAGAGAAAGTGTCAAATCGAATGTGTCAATACTTGGAAAAAATCAAACCAAAACTGCACCTATCTACAAGCCCAAAGGGAAACATACTACGTGGACTAGAAGGCCAATTGTTGAATCAATACATACTTGGAGGCCTACTCCTAGATTACCAATGGCTTGCAATTTTTGCAATAAAATGGGTCATAAAGTCCATAAATGTAATTTTAATAAACTATATGACCATGGTGCAAAATTAGTTTGGGTTCCAAGAAACACAAGATTTGAAATTTCAAAAATAGAACAACAAAGATTAAATTAGTTTACTAACCCAAATGGACCCATAAAATGGGTACCAAAGAGATAAGATTTATTTGTTCATTTTTCATATATGTTTCAAGGCAAAGGCAAGCAACGTTTGGTTCATGGATAGTGGTTGCTCAAGGCATATGACCGGTGAAAGAAGTTTATTTCATAAACTCAAGCCTTGCAACGATGGAACTGTTGCTTTTGGAAATAATGAGAAAGGTAAAATCAAAGGTAAAGGAAAAAAATTATAGTATTTCAAATGCATGTATGGAAGATGTATTATTTGTTGAAGGACTCAAGCACAATTTAGGGTGTGTTTGGGAATGGATAAAACTTTTGATAAAAAATTGTAGAGATGAGAAGTTGTCAAATGATATGATATGACAGGGGTAATGATGAGGAATAAAAAGGATAAAGTTGAAATAGATAGG
Organism: Annona cherimola; assembly: GCA_030490835.1. Lineage (NCBI taxonomy): Eukaryota > Viridiplantae > Streptophyta > Magnoliopsida > Magnoliales > Annonaceae > Annona > Annona cherimola. The sequence continues at coordinate 38,501,057 of CM059973.1, forward strand.
TTTATTGTGTTGGTAGTTGTGCAGAAATGATTGAAAAGTAGGGTAGTTGTATAGAAAAATGTGAAGAAATATTAAAAAATAGGGTAGTTGTGGAGAGTGAAAAGTTTTAGATTGAAAAGTTTTAACTTGGCAACTTTTTATTGTTAACAAACACACCCTTAATGAGTATTAGCCAATTATGTGACAAAGGATACAAGGTTGTGTTTGAATCATCTATATGTAGTGCATTTGATGGAGAACATATCATGTTTAACGGAAAAAGACATGGAAATGTATATTTGGTTTCACTGGATGAACTAGATGGTCAATGCCTAATGGCCATTGTCAATGATCCATGGGTTTGGCATAAGAGGCTTGGGCATATAAACATGACAAATATAAAGACCCTATGGAAGAAGAGTTTGGTAGAAGGATTGCCTAAATTGAAATATGACAGAGATAAAATTTGCAAGGTATGTCTATTGTCAAAACAACCTAAAATGCCTTTCTCTACCAAAAAGGAGATTTCCACCACTAGGCCACTTGAATTGCTACACATGGATCTATATGGGCCATCCGATATTTTAACCATTGGTGGAAAGAAATATGTGTTTGTAATAGTTGATGATTTTTCAAGATTCACATTGATAATTCTCTTAGCTAGCAAAGATGAAGTCTTCTCTATGTTTGCAACTTTTGTCAATTTGGTGCAAAATGAAAAGCAAAATACTATTATGACTATTAGAAGTGATCATGGTGGTGAATTTGAAAATAAACGATTCATAGAATTATGCAATGAAAAAGGAATTCATCACACATTTTCTACACAAAGAACTCAACAACAAAATGGAGTGGTTGAAAAGAAAAATAGAACTATACAAGAGATGACAAGAACAATGCTAAATGAGAGTAAATTATCCAAGAAATTTTGGGGTGAAGCTGTAAGTACAGCTTGTCATGTGTTGAACCGAGTTACCATTAGAGCAATCTTGAAAAAGACCCCATATGAGCTATGGAAAGGTAGAAAACCAAATATCTCATATTTTCATGCCTTTGGTTGCACATGTTATGTTTTGAACAATGGAAAAACCAACTTGGAAAAACTAGATGCTAAGAGTGATGAGGCAATATTCCTTGGTTACTCATCAAATAGCAAAGCATATAGAGTCTTCAACAAAAGAAACCAAGTTGTAGAAGAATCAATACATGTTGTCTTTGATGAAACTAATCCTTGCTTCAAAAGAAAAGATGATTTAAGTGATGCAGATGATATAACAAGTAGTCTTGAAAAAATGCATGTGGAAAAGCAAGAGGATTCCATGGAGGAAAGGGTAAGTGAAGGTAATAATTCCTATAAACCTCCAACTAATTTAAAATTCAAAAATGTCCATCCAATTGAGCAAGTAATAGGGAATGTTTATGAAGGTGTAAAGACTAGAAGGTCAAAACAAAATATTTGTGGACAATACGCCTTTGTATCCAAAATTGAACCATCCACTATTGATCAAGCTCTTGATGATGAAAACTGGATCATAGCAATGCAAGAAGAGCTAAATCAATTTGAAAGAAACCAAGTTTGGCATCTTGTTCCAAGACCAAAAGATTATACTGTCATTGGCACAAAATGGGTCTTTAGGAACAAATTAGATGAAAGTGGACTTGTAGTGAGAAACAAAGCTAGACTTGTGGCAAAGGGATACTCACAAGAAGAAGGAATAGATTTTGAGGAATCCTATGCCTCGGTTGCTAGATTAGAAGCTATTCGCATCTTACTAGCTTTTGCATCTCACATGAACTTTAAATTGTTTCAAATGGATGTTAAAAGTGCATTTTTGAATGGATATATAAATGAAGAGGTGTATGTTGAACAACCACCTGGATTTGAGGAGAAAGATCAATCTAAATTTGTATACAAATTAACCAAAGCATTATATGGATTAAAACAAGCTCCAAGGGCTTGGTATGAAAGATTAAGCAAATTTCTGATTGATCATGACTTTCAAAAGGGAAAGGTAGACACCACTTTGTTTATCAAGTATAAAGAAAAAGATATATTGATTATTCAAATTTATGTTGATGACATTATTTTTGGTGCTACTAATGAGATTCTTTGTCAAGAATTTTCTGAGCTTATGCAGAAAGAATTTGAGATGAGTATGATGGGGGAGCTGAATTTCTTCCTTGGACTACAAATCAAGCAACTAAATGAAGGGATTTTCATCAACCAGACTAAGTATATCAAAGAAATGTTGAAGAAGTTTGGCATGGAAAATAGCAAAGGGGCAAACACGCCTATGAGCTCAACAATTAAAATTGACAAAGATGAAAAAGGAAAAATAATTGATTTAAAATTATATAGAAGCATGATAGGTTCTTTATTATATTTAACTGCTTCTAGGCCTGATATATTGTTTAGCGTGTGTATGTGCTATAGATTTCAATCATGTCCAAAAGAATCACACTTGGTAGCTGTAAAAAGAATTTTCAGATATTTAGTAGACACTACCAACATAGGACTTTGGTATCCAAAGGGCTCTAATTTTGATCTAATCGGCTACTCGGATGCTGATTTTGCCGGTTACAAAGTAGATAGACAAAGCACTAGTGGAACATGTCAGTTTCTTGGGAATATGTTGGTTTCATGGTTTTCAAGAAAAAAAACTAGTGTTGCTCTATCTACGGCGGAAGCCGAATACATTGCCGCCGGGAGCTGTTGTGCCCAATTACTTTGGATGAAAAACAACTTAGGGACTATGGCATGAATTTTAAAGATATACCTATTAAATGTGATAATACAAGTGTCATATGTTTAACTAAAAATCCAGTATTGCATTCTATAACCAAACATATAGACCTTAGACATCATTTTATTAGAGAACATATAGAAAATCATGACATATGTTTGGAATATGTAAGAACAGAAGATCAAATTGCAGATATATTCACTAAACCTCTAGCAAAAGAACCATTTTATAAAATTAGAAATGATATGGGAATGCTTGAATTAACTTAGCAAAGCACAAACTGAGGGGGAGCACAAGTTCAGGGGGAGCAACCCCACCATTCCCATAAAATTTTACCTACTCTATCTCAATTTTCTGATACATTGACAAAAAGGGGGAGAAGAGATCGGGATTTGAGTCTAAGTGGTTTTAAGAAGAGATTGGGATTTGAGTCTAAGTTTTTATGACTGGTTTTAAGTTTTTTGTTTGAATTTTTTTATTGTTTGCACGAGTATGTTAAAAACTTAAAAATGCAGAATTGGCATGTTTTTAAGACATTGAAAGGTATACACTCAAATCAGTTTTGTCAATCATTAAAAAGGGGAAGATTGTTGGAAATATGTGAAAAATAAGCCAAGTCTATGTTTTGATGATTAACAAATCAATTTGAGTAAGTTTTGGTTACTAACATGTTTGTGGAAATGACTTAAGGTTATAAATTTGAAGAATATGAAGCATGGCAAGTCAAGTCGATTTTCAAGTCGACTCAGGCTTCGACTTAGGCTAAGTCGATCCCCAAGTCGACTCAAGCATCGACTTTGAAACGTCATTTCCTTCCAGAGTTGAAATCGAGAACGAGAACTGCCGAAGTCGCATCCCAAGTCGACTCCAGTCGCGACTTGGAGGCGTCATTTCTGTCCAGAGTTGAAATCGAGGAGCAGAGCTGCCGAAGTCGGAGATGAAGTCGACTCCGCATGCGACTTGGGTGAAGTCGCAGACCAAGTCGACTCCATTATCGACTTCAGTTTGACAGGGCAGAAACTTCAGAAGCCAAATCGGGGACTAGATCGATTTCAAGATTCAAGACTCAAGGACTCAAGGTCTACAAATCATGAAACCAAAGGACATCAAGCTAGAATGATAACACAGTGGTCCAAAGAAATATAAATCAAGGAAGAAATAACCAAACATGAAGAAACTCAAGCAAGCAAAGCATTCCAAGAATTTCAAGTTCGTCAAGCAAGCTACCGAGGTGAAGTCGCACCCGAAGTCGACTCCACCTGCGACTTGGGTCAAGTCGAGGACCAAGTCGACCCAGACTGGAACTTGAAGAAGTTGCGAACAGGCGAAGTCGCACCCGAAGTAGACTCCATCTGCGACTTGGACGAAGTCGACTCCACCTGCGACTTGGGTCGCAACGGTCGGAAAATTTTCGAACGTTGGCGCATTAAATGCGCGCCACCTACCTCAAAACGTTCGGATTCCCTCCACAATTATAAAAGGCATTCAATATGAACGAGGAGGGCAGCTGAGAATCATTGAATTTGCATAACTCCTATCTTCAAGAGCATTAAGTGATCAAGCCATCAAGAAGAAGAAGAACTCCGAGGTCAAACTGGCAAGAGCTTCTTATTGAATCATCAACACTACTGTACAAGTTCTTCTCTGCGTCAAAACTGCCTCTACACAACAGTGACATGTAGAAACTTTCTTTTATTCTTATTGTTGTATTCAACTTGTTTTAGCTTGGGTATCTAAGAACAAGTGTAAGCAAAGTAGTGTGTGATTGGAGTGGAACTCGTCACCTACTTGTGCTGTGTATTGTTGATGCCCCCTAGAGCTAGAATCTAGAAGAGAGCGGAGGCTCTGGTTGTATATGCCCCCTAGAGCTAGAATCTAGAAGAGAGTGGAGACTCTAGTTGTATTCGCGGAATACATAGTGGAACCCAAGTCACAAGAGGTGTGAGATTGGAAGAGTGGAGTAGGGAGGTTGCCCGAACCACTATAAAATCCTGTGTGTTGATGTTTATTTTTGCTCTCTACACTATATTGCTTTCCATTCTGTTTCTTCATAAAGGGGACTAGATTAATCCGGGGTAAAGTTTCTGTTTAAGTTTAAAATTTTTAAATACCTAATTCACCCCTCCCCTCTCGGGTAATTGCCATTAACTTGGGACCAACAGAAAGTACTAGAAGAAAAATGATAAGTTGGCTATTTTATATGAGCCTTACCCTAATATTTAAAATGTAATAGATTTCGGAACAAAACCAGTTATAGGAGGGGAGGATTGTGATACCCAAACCCAAGTAGAGATCATATACGTGCATTTGGCATGTAAACATGAATTATGTATTTATTGATTGATTTATGAATGATTTTAATGACTTGATGATTTATTGTAATTAGGGTTAATGATTAAGGAATGGTGATTAAAATTAATCGTCATAGGCCAAAGTGGGTCAATATGATTAAAGTGACCTAACGAGGATGGAAAAATGTTAGTGTGCAATAAATAATTATTTCATTTATCATGATTTCATTAATAGAGATTAGAATGGTAATTATAGAATTAATGTGATAAATGCTAGAAAATTCATAACTTAACGCCTATAAGGCAGATTGAGATAACATTTGAAAGGTAAGCACATGATTATGTGCCCAATCTTATGGATTGGATTATGGAAATTATGATTGGATTAAGGTAATAATTATTTATTTTCATCCCAAATCCAAAAGTTTAATTCAAATGGCTATAACTCGAGATAGAAAAGTCGTTTTGACATGAAATTTGAAATGAATAGATAAAATAATATGGTGAATATTATGGAAGGAATTGATTAAGGTAATTATCATGAAAATATGCTTAATCACGAAAGGACAAATAGCTTTGACTTTGTGTCCATAAAGTAGCATGACATTAATGCTAAAGCAAGTGGTTTAAATGCATGAGCTATGGCCCCATATGAGGTGTCTAAATGAGGTAATTCCAAGTGGATTTTGTGAATTTTCTAAAATAGAAAAATATAAGATATTATCAAGTGTTTAATGGGAGGCTTAATGGATGTGGGTATACTCTCAAAGAGGCATGGTTAGGTGGCTTGAGCATGTGAATTTCAAGGGCCTTTCTCATGAATATTTTGATTTTTTTAAGATGTTAAATGAGCATCTAAGTAAGCTACCTAGATAGGGTGGTTAATGGTTATTAAATATGGGTTGATTTTGTGGAAAAATCATGCCATAGAATATATGCCATGTGGACTTTCCTACATGGACAGCTAGGTGAGGCTTAAATGAGCTAGAATTGATGAATTTTTACTTAAGATAAGTATCAAATTTACTTGGATATGAATGAGCCATGTCATCAAGGGATAAGAGGGCAATGAATTACCCTCTAAATGATGTGGCAAGTGGGCCCAAAAATCTGGAAAAAATCCAGGCCATACAAGGTATGGACGTTCCATGTAAAGGAGGTTAGAGAGAGAAAGTTCAAGGAGAAAAACCTCCAAACAAGGGCAGCCCTTGGACGTCCCAATACAGAAAGGAACGAAGAGGAAAAGAGGAGAAAAAAAAGAGGAAAAGAAGGAAGGAAAGAAGGGAATCCAAGTTGGGAAATTTTGGAATCAAAGTTGCTTAGATTCAAGTATACTTCATGTTTTGGGTTCTTTAATTCTAAATTTCTTACCTCTAATTATGGGTCCTCAATATGATTCATAATGAACCCTTAAAGGATGATTTATGATGCCCTTAATTAGGGTATTGAATGAGGATTGAATGGTATGAATGAATTCAAGGGTTCAAAAGGTTTAAATTGAATGCTGAGGTTGTTTATGAGTGAATAACCTAGCTTGAATTTTCTTAAATCCACATGATAAGTTTTTGTTTTGATTAAATACCATGATTAGATTATGATTCATGTTTTTATGAATTATATGTTGATTTGGGCATAATTTATGGATTTGAGAAAGGATGGAACTTAGGTTACGTAGATGACTCAATTTTCATCTTTTTATGATATGTATGAAGCATGAATTATGCTAATGAGTTTATAGATGATTTAGAGGGTAAAGTTGTGAACCCCGCAATTCTAGAATAACACATAGATTTTTGTACTGATTTTTATGATAAATAAAATTTATGAAATATGTTATATTTACAAATTTGTGTATTAGAGGTTAAAATAATGCAATTAGGAATTTAACCCATGTAAATAGTGCACGTGAATAGTAACCGAGGATTAAGACACGTGATTAAGAGTTAATCACTTGGATTAACCTAATCACGAAAAGACAAAATAGGGATTTAATCACTACAAGACAAAATAGCATTACTTTTTATTATTTTAATACAAATTTGGATTTTAGTGGAAAAAATAGAAAAAAATTCATAATTTGCAATATGGGCATTGGAATTCAATGAAATTTTTTATGGATAGTTAAAAATTCATGATGAACATGATGAATGGGTTAAGATGTGATGAAAATCACAAATCAAAGGTCAAGATGAAGTGTCAAATGAATATCGAAAAAGTAGCTTAACTTTTAATTAAATCCACTTTTCACTTTTTAATAAATAAATAATAAAAAATAAAAAATTAAATGAAAAGCAGCTGCAGCAGGTGGCGTGAGAAGGGGGTGGTTGGAGGGTTTTACCAAATTCAATGGTCCATGATCATCATCATCTTAAATCAACAGCTAGGATTTATTTTGCTTAAATTAATTAATTTTAAAAATCAAAAAAATCAAGGAAAAATAGGGCTGCATAGGGTGGGCTGGAGCAGGCCTAGGGTGGCTGCACAAATCTCTATGAATTTTCAAAATTATAAAAAAATACATTTTTATAATTAAATACCTCAAGCTAGGGGGGGTAAAATCCAATTTTTTGAAAGATCAAGCCTTATAAATAGGGAAGCAGGGGGGACGTCCAAGGCATCAAAAAACCAGCTCCATTTGAGCATTTTCCACCCCCCATCACGTTCTAGCCTTGAGGAGAAAGAAGAGGAGAAAGTTAGAGAGAGAAAGTGTAAGAAGAAAAGGGATATCTCCACTTCGGGTAAGTGATTTCCACCCAAATTTATTTTGAATGTTAAGTAGGGTAAAACCATGCTTAGATAATATCTAAACATGAGAAAATAAGTATAGTAATAATGCTTAATCCGAATTATGCCAAAACATCAAAAATTTGGAGCAAAGATGGAGCATTCGGGAAGATAGCATATGATATGCGTAAATAATGCTCCAAAAATGATAAATGATGATTTGGGATGTATGACTATGATAAATATGATGTTGGAATGATGATATATTAATTTTATGATTGTTGGAATTAAGGATTATGCTTAAGTGAATTTATGTTGATTTTTAGTATAAGGAGAAAATGATTTATTTAGCCAAGTAAATGATGATAAATTTAAAATGTATGAAATTTTCCATTATATACTAAGCATAAACTATGTCATGGTATTTTTTTATTTTTGGAAAAAATGTCAATTTTTGGAACCCATGAACAGTAACCCACGTGGCTGTGAACAGTAACCTCGGGTGAACAGTGATTTGCTATAGTAATCCGGTACAGTGATTTGCTACAGTAAACAGCGTGATTTTGGAGAAAATTTGAGATTAATATTTAAATCTAAAGATGGAATTTTTAAGGATTTATGGATAAAAATCCATATAAGGAAATAATGATCAAGTATTATGGAGGAAAATAAGGTCATAAATGAATATAACATATGCATGATAAAGTATGTATATCCTTTTCACCTGTATAGGAAAAGGAGAGGAAAGGATAAAGGATTCAGATTGAAGCAAAACAGAGGTAAACAAGCAAATTTTTTGAAAATGATTTCATATGTTTTATATTGCAACCATGGAATATGTCGGAATTGCTTTATTATAAGCAAATCCATATGGAAGTAAGGAGAAATGTTAAGTTATGTAGAAATTGCTTTATCATAAGCAAATCCTTATAAGAAAAAATGTGGAAATGGTTGCATTATAATGGAAAAGAAAATTTTTGATTTCCAAATAATATTTGGTTTTATCAAATGAATTTAAAACGATTTATTAAAATGTTTTGAAGCGGATTTAAGGAAGGCCAACCGATAATCGATTTGAATGAAGATTGTTTTAAAAGTAATGACCAAAGGATCATACAAGCTTACCTTCATATAGAAGTAACTCATGTGTCATGTGGACAAAGAATATGATACTATATAAAGAAAATGAATTATGCATTGGTATATCCTTTGTTCATGAAAAACTCAGAAATGGGAAGAAAAGCCTTTGCAAAATCTTTTGTCTTTAGATATTCAAATGTTTTCAAAATTGTTTTACCGCTCAAAAATTATTTTAAAACATGTTAGCAAAATTTTGAAATTACTATTTCTCAAATATTTCCTTTAAATATTTTAAATGATTTAGAAATGTGTTATTTAAATATTTTCAAAATTATTTAAGGTGGGTCATCCTTACAAAATATTTTTATTAACTTGTTAACTTGGGCTGGCCAAGTTTTCAAGTTAGAAAAGGGAATACAGGCCGAAGTCTGTACTATTTTAAAATGACATGCTAGCATCAAGTTTTGAAAAGGAAAAGTCACAGACTAGGGTCTGTGGAGTTTTATAAAAAGCATGCTAGCATATGAATATGGAGAAAGGAATGTGCACATGAGTTATGTACTAGGTCTACTGTAGAGGATATGCAGACCGGACGCGGTTGCAAGATGGGCCCCCTCTACATAGGCCAAGTCGCTTCAAAAGGCGAAATGTCGGCTGCGCCCTCCCTGAAATGGGAGAAGGACACGGATAACTGCCTAACTCGCGAGTTATCAATTGAAATAGTTTCTCTCCTAAGGAGGAAAGGGTGATCACTTGGTAAGTGGCACCTACCAGATGGACAGAAACGTTATGCATGATGCATATGCTTGTTTTAAAAAGGTTTTATGGAAAATGTTTTAAGGACATGAGAAATGTCCTTGGAGAAAGTAAGTTTTATGAAAAACATTTTTATGTTCATGAAAAAGAAGTTTACATGTTAAGTTTGCAAGCATATGTTTTATGAAAGATTTTATGAAAAGGTTTCCACTGATTGATAGTGGATCACTTGATAAGTGTCTACTATTGAACGAGAGAAATGCATTTAAATGAAAAAATGCTTGCTTACTGAGTTTTGACTCACGTTTTGCTTTTCAAACTATAGACAGGTACAACACACGCCAAGAAGGAAAGGAAAACGAAGGTATGAAGAAAATTTTATGATATGCTGATCTGTATATGGTATGACTAAACATATGATAAAGAGTTTTCAAATTATATATGTATGAAATGATCAGGTTAAAATAACCTGTATTGTATGAATGTTGTCAATGATAATTGAGATTTGATGATAAGTATGTGTCTTTATGTGATGAAAGAAAAAAAAGAAAGAAAAAAAATGGACAAGATCGAATTAAGTACCCGCCGCATGATCAGGGCAACAATCGCATTTGCATAAAAATATTCCCTTTTATTCCCATTATTTACACTTTTGTGTAAAACACCCTCTCTTTTAGGATAACTTATGCATATTAGCTTATAAAAATCCCTTTTAGAATAACTTTTTGTATAGATGCTTTTATATCCTAATCTTTGGGCTTTTGAAAAGCAAAACGTATGAAAATGTATTTCTCCTCATCTAGTACTGACACTTAACAAGTGATCATGCTACCTTTTGGAAGAGAATCCTTAACAACACGCTAGCCCAGTGGCTGTTTATTTATCCTGCTCCAATCTCAGGGAGGGCGCCGCTGGCACTCTTGCCATCCCATAGCGACTTGGCCTTATGTAGAGTGGGCCCCAGTCATCCCAACCGTGCTCTACAACTTGCCTATTACTTGTACTGGTGCACCATACATTATTATGACGGACCACAGTCCGTTTGGTTTAAAGTATTACAGACCGCAACCCGTATCCTTTAAAATCGGGATCACAGACCTCAGTCTGCATCCATAACTTAAAAACATCACAGACCGAAGTCTGTGTCTTTTTAAAACAAATCATTTTGAAAAAAAGTACATCACAGACTGCAGTCCGTGTCAATTTGTAAGTGAGCGCACCACTTTAACAAGTTGTTATTTGAAATCTAGTTTTAGGATGACCTTCCTTAAATTCCTTTAGAAACATTTTGAGTAAAATATTTTGATAAACATTTGAAATGTTTGAGAAACAATACATCTTAAAACTCTTTTAATAAAAGAATTTCAAAACTTTTGGATTTCCATAAATAATCATATTTTTCTCTAATATTTTCTTGGTTTCCATTTTAGGACCTTTTGTTTACAAAAGTTATGCAATTATGCTATTCCCTTGTCCATGACCTAAAAATTTAATAATTATCCACATATCTATTATTTTTACGTATAGGGAAATTGCAGTCTTTTGTATGCCATTAAATAACCTAAAATCAAACCATTTTATGAAATTAATCATAGGAGGTTGGTCATCCTTAAATCCCTTTCAACACATCCGTAGAAACATTTTTTTCCAACATTTTCAACATAGATTTCCTTGTCTAAAGGAAATCAAAACTGTTCGAATATCATTTCAAAACATATGGACTATGTCCAAATCATCATTTACTATTTAATTATCTTGACCTAGCAAATAAATCTTTTCATAATCATCATTGTTTATTACAAGTTACTGTAGAAATGACTTAAAACCTATTTACAAACAATATTTTGTGAAAAAGGGTAAAATTCTCTTTTTCTTATAAAATGCTGTTAAAACAATATTATATAGAACTTGCTTGTTTAAAAGTAAATTCTTAAAACCATCGGTATCTAACATGAAATCCTTAGAAAACATTAACATGGAGAACTTGCTTACTCATAAGCAAAATTCTCAATTCCGTTAACTTGAAGCATTCCCATCCGTGGCAACCCGTAGGATAAATTATTTATCTTAAGAAGTGTCGCTTGCTTCCCATGAAGCAAACCTTAAGACTTTTCATTAAAGTCATCATTTTTCCAAAACTTATGGCTTTGCATTAAAGCTGTCATATTCAAAATTTGTGCTTGCCCATTCGTTAAAACATAAACATAGACAATTCAATCATATCAATCACATAGAAAGAAAATGACATTTTAGAAAGTTTGCTTGCTTACTTGAGATCACCATAATCCCTTTTCCTTCCATTCTTTTCCTTGCCTATACGCATAAAAATGACATTGCATTTATACATATAATCTCACATGCTTGCACATAATTTAGTTTTCCAACCCATATATTTTCATTGACTATATGACCCACTTGTTTTACAAGTCGGAGGTTTATACATAACACGCAACTTGTGCATCATATTATCGATTCTTTTCATTCTTAGTATCCTTACTTAGGATAGTTTTCAAGCATATCAGGATCTTTCATTTATCTCAATGAAGTTTCATTATCCTTCATTTATCATTTACTTATCCATTTTTCACATTTCTTTCATTAGTGCTTACTTTAAGCACATGTTTAAGAGTTTAAGCTTCATATATCAATCCCAAATTTTGAGATTAACAACTATTATCAAAACAGCACTTTGTTTACACGTTTCAACATATTTCCATCCATTTTGCATTTTAGCAAATCACATTAACTCATTACCCCTTTCCATTATTCATATCCTGCACTTAAACTCTCTTGAAGACACATATAATATGTGTTATGGAAAATTTTCCTAAACAGAAATATATTCACAAAATATATCATATTTTCATGCATTTTTTCACAAAAAAAAAATTTCACAAGTCATTCATCAGCCTTGCATATCTATTCCTTCTCATATGCCCATTTGGCAACATATACATAATGGATTTCATAAAATTTCTAAGTCAGCAATATAATCCATATTTCAGCATGATATCATACCTTAATTATCATTTTATGTAGGATATTTTCATGGGATTTAAATCCATTAATCATAGGTTTCCAAAACAGCAACTTTGGAAATCATTTTTCACCCGTTTAACGTGTCTTTTGACACATAACCTTAGGCAGTTATATAATTCCGAATTTTCAGAAATTAATCCAACTTTTATTTACCCAAATTTAGGTTATTAACATATATATCAATTTGGATAATTTCTACATATTTTTCATATTTCTTTTTGATTTTTTTCTCCAACTATCCACATATGCTGAAATCAGGCGTACTGAAATTTCAAAATCTTGAATTAATATCAAATAAAGTATTTTTGATCTGAAATTTCTACCATACCTTAATAAATACATTAATTAACCAAAATAAATATTTCCAGCATAAAAAATTAAGCATTTATATTTATTTTGGTATTGTTACCTTGCTAGACAGCAGCATCCATTTTCAGTCAGCCTTAATCACGTAAATTATTGGGTATATGTATACCCATAGAAACCTACTTTTTAATTTTTTCCTGTGATACCCTATATTTATTATATATTATTTAAAATTTTCAGCCCAAAATTACTTGTATAAAAATTACTAAAAATTATTTTCTACAGATGATCCTGTCACCCATTTTACCCTCTTTAGGTTAATCTTCTCGGATTTTTAATTTGAAAATGGCTTATTCTTTTAAGCTGAAAATTTGGTCGTTCCTTAATAACCCATCATGATTATTTCCAAAAAATTTCATGCTAAAATTCATCCATTTACCATTCCGTTCATATTTTAATTTACAACATCATACAACTTCCAGATTTGAAGCATAAAATCAAAATAATCATATACTTACTTGATTAAATGGGTGATCTCTCTTTTTCCCCTTTCTTTTCCTTATTTTTTCTTCCTTCTTGGCTGCCTAGGGCCAGGACGTGAGCTACTATTGTGCTTGGGATGAAATTTCAGCACTTAGAAAATTTTCTAAAACCCAAGCCATGTGAACGTGCATGCTCTTGTAGTGCTGGATTTTCCAGCTGTGGGCCCCACTTGTTGCTGTGTTTTTCCACACCGTTGAATGCATGCTTATCTCCCCTTATCTTCTGGTGAACTCACAGCCATATAAATTCGTTTTTATCATTTTTCAAAAATCTAAAAATCTGCTTTAATCAAGATCGTCCAAACTGCCCATAGATTACGTCCATTTCTGCTTTCATTTATCCAGATTTTTTCCATTTTTTGATAATCCCCATTTAAGGGTAAATAATAAACCCAATTGTCCTTTAATTAATGCATTAATTTGGCATGAAAAAATTTAGAAAAAAATTGCAGAAATCAGCACATCATTTGGACATCGTTTGCATGCAACAAGCTGTCCATTTTTTCCACCTTTCATGGTAGCTGCAATTCACGACTTTTCTTGAATTTTTTTTACATAATTAAATGCTTATTTATACATCCCAACATTTCATCTATTCATGTGCATTATTTATAAAATAAAAATTCACAAAAATCCAAACAGCAACTGCTTGGAACGTCCATGCATTGCCACCTTGCCTAGCTCCCTTTGAGCTCACCTCTAGCTCATTAATTCCAGCAGCATAAACCATGAATTTTTCCACATTTTAAAGCATAAAATAACATGTATTTTTCCTACATTTGACACCTATTTGGACCTTTAAAGATTGCATTTAATTCATGCACCTTTTGGCTTAAATGCATGATACTTTTGAGGTGTAAAAGTCAACTGTATACACCTTTTCTAATGCAGGAATTTTTACAAAATAATTAGCTTAATCTAAACCTTCCAAAATTTTAATCTCATGATTTCATTCAACCGTTTCAAATTTCATCTCAATCCGATTTTCCTAACTCAAGTTATAGCCGTTTGAAGTTAACGGTTGAAATTGAGATGTGATCAATAAATCATTAATATAATTTCATCAAGTATTTTATAATCCAATAATCCCATAATATCAAGCCCAACATCATCAACTTCCATTTCAAATTTCACTTGAATCCGCTTACAGGCGTTGAGTTATGAATTTTTTTGTGTTTTCCAACATAATTCCACAATTTCTATTTTAATCTCCATTAATTAAATGATGATTATTAACATGATTATTCATGACACTTTGTCACTTTTAAATCCTCATTAAGCCCCTCGGGTCATACCGACTCACTTTGGGCTCCGGCGATTAAATTTTTAATCACCATTCTTAATTAAACCCTAATTACAAAATATCATAAAATCCTAAAATCATCCAGAAATTCAATTTAATCATATATAAGTCACAAGTACATGTTCAATGCACACATTGAATCTTACTTAGGTTGAGGTTTCACAGGTATTGAGTCAAGTGAATAACTCTTGAGTCAAGTGAATGATTCATTATTGAAAAATGTAAAAATATATGTGACTTAAGAGATGAAAGTGTTCATCTAAAAAAAAAATGGAGTAAAGTTGAATTACTCAAGGTCACATGTAGTTTAAGATCAGGTAAGGGTTGGGAACAAGTGATAAATGCAAAAGATTGAAAACTCTAAACTTAGGGTTGAATGGAAAGATTGACCAAGCATGAAAGTTATGTAGATGTGAATTTGTATATATGAATGTTAAAAGATGTGATGTATTAATAGAGAAAGGTGTTTAAAGTTAACTTGCTTGGGATTAAATGCAAGTTAAAAACCCTATGACATATATGTGCCTATGTTATTGAGATAAATGAATGGAATGAAGAAAATGAACCACTAACTAAGATTAAATAGTTATGTGGTTGCCAAAAGATATATATGTGAACATTGACAAGGGTGAAGATGGATATGCATTCCAAAGAAAGAATGATTTAAATTTAATGTATTATGGACCATATCAGATTAAACCTATATGACACGTATATGTGAATTAAAGAAAAAGACAAGGCATACAAGTACAATATATGATGAAAGTGTATAAGGTAATCATGTTTACTTGTCTAAGAAAAGGCAAGGAAAGGATGGAAGGCACAAAATGATCACCACAGGTAAGCAAGAAGGACTTTTTAAAATGACATTTTATTCTCAAATGCTAAAATGCTTTCAAGTTGTTTTACTTGAATATTTCTAAAGTTATTTAAGGATGGTCATCCCTTTATCTCTAGTTACGAATTGATTACTACTTTTAATGAAATGATTAAATAAATTCTTGTCTATTTGGAAATGGCATGCCAACATGAATTCGAATGATGTTTCATCGATATGATGTATATGATGTTCAAATGGATGATGCAAAGATTTCTCTACATCAGAATGACAAGATGCCATATGTAAGAGGTATATAATGCCGGGGTGACTAAAAGTTATGCATGGAATGAAAATCTAGTAGGCTAGTCAAGGCAGAAGCAGGACACGAGGTCTGCCCTTGATGTTGCCAAGTCGGACAAGTCTGGTTACAAGGATGGAAAAGATCATGTTATGAAAAGGATGTTCCTGAGCTAGAGTACCCACACATGAAGGATTATGAAATGAATGGAAATGATGCATTTGCACATCCAATGTTTATGAAATGCCAAAAAATTAGGATTTACAAATGGTTTACATGAATGGTTTATTAATGGTTTAGAAGAATGGTTTACATGAATGGTTTATGAACGGTTTCCATGAATGATTTATGAAAAGGTTTCTGTTCCATTGGTAGTTGATCACTTGCTAAGTGTCTTGTATCGATTGGAGAGAAATGCATTTAAATCAGAATGAAAGATGCTTGCCTATCGAGTTTCGACTCATGTTTTGTTTTCCCAACCTTAGACAAGTGCAGGGAAAATTCAAGTGATGAAAGACATTTTCTTGCTGAGAAAAGAAAAAAGGAATTTTCAAAGGTTTGTAGTCCTTTGTATATGAAATATGAATAAATACCCTATTGTGATCTAAGGATTATATTTATGATGAAATGACCGATTATTCAAATATAATTTGAATGTATAAGGAAAAACAACCTTACACCACAAAAGGTGGATATGATACCACAGAGTTTGTTATCTTATATGATGGAGAAAGTAAAAGATTAGAGTGTAAATGCCTTGTATAGATATGATATGACTGAGACAAGAAATGTGTTAAATGATAAGTGCTTGTATGCTAAGAGTAGATGGATCCTTGTTATTGACATGGAATGATCAGGTCAAAAGGACCTTTAACGTAGAAGAGCAAGTTGAGATTTTATGAATGAAATGCGTATTTGATATGTGCAATTGATTACAAGTGTATTGTCGCTTGTAAAATGAATGATGTGGAATGCAAAGACATGAAATGATGATGGATAAAAGAAATGAAACAAAAAGAATTTGGACAAGATCCAATTAAGAACCCGTCGCGTGATTAGGACAACAACATTGATTCACATTGACCAATCGATAAGTTCTTGGAGTAAGGCTTAGGATGTGACGCTCGGTTTAGGGCACCACATTTTCTCTCTCCTACTTCATCCCAATTTAATTATGTGTGGCACCTTCACACATATAAGGCTTCAAATGGGGTCATCTGTATGCTTCCTTGGTAGCTATTTTTATAAGAAAACTCAGCTATTAATATGAATTCATCCCATGACCCTTCGAACTCCAATATGCACATTCGGAGTGTATCTTCCACAATGTAGTTAACTCGCTCCATTTGGCCACCAGTCTAGGGATGAAATGTTGTACTGAACTTCAACTGAGTGGGTTTGGTACAAGATTTTTTAAAATCATGATATAAAACTTGTATCTCGATTGGAGACTATAGACTTAGGTGCTCCATGGAGACAGACAATCTCCTTGCTAATCAAATGAGCTACACTGAAATTTCGGGGTTGGGCATCGGCCACTACATTTGCCTTTCCTGGATGGTACAGGTGTGAAACCCCAACCTAAGTAAGATTCAATGTGTGCATTAAACATGTACATATGACTTATATATGATTAAATGGAATTTTTGGATGATTTTAGGATTTTACGATATGTTGCAATTAGGGTTTAATTAAGAACGGTGATTAAAAATTTAATCGTCGGAGCCCAATATGAGCCAATGTGACTAAAGGGGCATAATAAGGATTAAAACATGCTAATGTGACATGAATTTTTAGTTTAATTTCTATGATTTAATTAATGGAGATTAAAATAGAAATTGTGGAATTATGTTGGAAAACACTAGAAAATTCATAACTCAACGCCTGTAAGGCGGATTCAAGTGAAATTTGAGATGAAAGTTGATGATGTTGGGCTTGAAATTATAGAATTATTTTATTATGAAAATTCTTGATAAAATTGGATTAATGATTTATTGATCATATTTCAATTTCAACCGTTAACTTTAAACGGCTATAACGGGAGCTAGGAAAATCGGATTGAGATGAAATTTAAAAAGGTTGAATGAAATTATGAGATATTTATTTTGGATGGCTTAGATTAAGCTTGAAATTTTGGGAAAATACCTGTAATGAAAAAGGTTAGCATGGTTGACTATTGCACCTCAAAAGCACCTTTCCATTAATGGCTAGAGTACATGGATTAAATGCATTACTTAATGGGAGATGAGGTGTCAAATGCAGAACATTTATAAGGAAATTTATGTATTAAAATAAAATACAAATATCCAAATAAAATCTCAGCAATGAATGTCCATAATTGATGAAGCTATGAGTGCTCAAGTGAGCATAGGTGAGGTGTCCAAGGCAAGCACGTTTATGGGCTGGTTGCTCCATATTTTTTGAATTTTTTATTTTATAAAATATGTATATATGCAGCTGACATGTTTGGATACATAAATGAGCATTTAATTATGTGAAAAAAATTCAAGGAAATTCGTGAATTGCAGCTGCCATTGAAGGAGGAAATGTGGACAGCTTGTCTCATGCATGTGACATGCAATGGTTGGTGCTGTTTCTGCCATTTTTTGTTAATTTTTTTAACACAAAATTAATAAATGAGTTAAGGGATAATTAGTTGTATAAATTTTCCACATTTTGGGATTTTAAAAAATGATGAAAATGGGCAGCAAGTGACGTGCAAGGGCTGGACAATTTGGACGGTCTTGATGCATGCAGATTTTTGCAATTAAGAAAATGTGAAAAAAATAAATTATATGGCTAATAATTATCCAGCTCATTATGGGGATAAGTATGCATTAAGTGGCTGTGGAAAATGGCTCCAAAGTGGGGCCCACAGCTGGAGAAAGTCCAGCTCCTCAAAGGTATGCACGTTCACATGAGAGAGAGAAGGTGTGAATGTCCAAGGGGTTTTCTTGCTTAGCAAGAAAGCCAAATTTTCTAACTCCCAGCCCCTTGAACGTTCCATGCAGAGGAAAACCAAGATAAATTCAAGGGAAAAAGAGGAAGAAAGAAAGAGGAGAAGTGGAGGAAAGCAAGCCTTTCAATTCTAGATTGAATCTCCTCAAGTTCAAGTAAGTATAAGGGTTATTTTGATTTGGTTATCTTGAGTTCTTGAACTCCAAAGTTCTAAATATGAAATGGATGTTTAAAAATTCTTTAAAGTGATGATTCAACATTCTTTTGAATGAATATGGAATGGGTTTTATCTTGCATGCATGAAATTCCATGATTTAGATGATGAAAAGTGAAGTTTTGAATGATATATGATGTTATAAATTAAATTATGGACGGAATAGTAAATGGATTTTAGCATAAAAATTTTTGGAAATAATTATTATGGAGTGATTAAATAACTACCCAATTTTTAGCTTAAAAGGATAAGTACGTTGTAAATTAAAAAACTGAGAAAATTCACCCAAACAGGGTAAAACGGGTGACAGGATCAGCTGTAGAAACTTATTTTTAGTAATTTTTCTACAAGGAATTTTGGGCTAAAAATTTTAATTATATTTAAGACATATTTATTATCATAGGATAATTTTAAAAATTAGGTTTTTATTGGTATAAATATACCCCATAAATAACGTCATTCAGGTTGTCTGAAAATGGATGTTGCTGTCCAGCAAGGTAAAAATGCCAAAATAAATAAAAATTCTTAATTTTTTATACTTAAAATATTTATTTTGGTTCATTAATGTAGTTATTAAGGTATGACAGAAATTTCAGATAAAAAATACTTGATTTTATATTAATTCAAGATTTTGAGATTTCAGTACGCCTGATTTCAGCATATGTGGATAGTTTGAGAAAAAAATCAAAAAGAAATATGAAACCTATGCATAAATGATCCAAATTGATATATATGTTAAAAACCTAAATATTTATTAATAAAAGTGGGATTATATGCTGAAATTTAGGATTTATATAATTGCCTAAGGTTATGTGTCAAACGACACGTTAAATGGGTGAAAAATGGGTTCCAAACTAGCTGTTTTGGACACCTATGGCAAGTGGATTTAAACCCCATAAAAATACCCTAAATTCAGAGGTAATTAAGGGTAATTAAACCACTGAAATATGGATTAAACCTCTGACTTAGAAAAGTTTATGAAATCCATTATGTATATGTTGCCAAATGGGCATATGTGAAAGAATAGATATGCAAGGGTGATCAATGACTTGTGAAATTTTCTTTTGTGCAAAAATGTATGAAAATATGATATATTTTATAAATATATATCTTTTTAGCACTTCTTGAGGTTAATTTCCAATTTTGGAATTATATAATGAAGCCTAAGGTCATAACGGGAGCTCGGAAC
Source organism: Annona cherimola (assembly GCA_030490835.1). NCBI lineage: Eukaryota > Viridiplantae > Streptophyta > Magnoliopsida > Magnoliales > Annonaceae > Annona > Annona cherimola. The sequence continues at coordinate 38,521,300 of CM059973.1, forward strand.
GGGCACCGATGTATGAATTTTGGAAAAAAATGTGAAAATTGGTAAATGAAGGTTAATGAATCTATATATGATTATTAATGGATAAATTTTATATGGTTGAATGGATACCCTATTTATGGGGTTATATATGTTATGTGTTAGCCGATGGAATGTGTAAAAATCTGCACGTATATGCAAAATGTATGCATAGTGACTTGAGAAGTCGAATGAATGATATATGTGAATAAAATGGGTTGGAAAACTAAATGGAATGCAAGAAAAAGAAATATATGAAAAATCATATTATTTTCATGTAGGCAAGGAAAAGAATGGAAGAAAAAGGGATTATGGCGATCTCAAGTAAGCAAGCAAACTTTCTAAAATGTCATTTTCTTTCTATGTGATTGATATGATTGAATTGTCTATGTTTATGTTTTAACGAATGGGCAAGCACAAGTTTTGAATATGACGGCTTTAATGCAAAGCCATAAGTTTTGAAAAATGATGACTTTAATGAAAAGTCCTAAGGTTTGCTTCATGGGAAGCAAGCGACACTTCTTAAGATAAATAATTTATCCTAAGTGTTGCCAAGGATGTGAATGCTTCATGTTAATGGAACTGAGAAATTTTGCTTATAAGTAAGCAAGTTCTCTATGCTAATGCTTTTTAAGGATTTCATATTTGATACCGATGGTTTTAAAAATTTGCTTTTAAGTAAGCAAGTTCTATATGATATTGTTTCAATAGCATTTTATAAGAAAAAAGGAATTTTATCCTTTTTCACAAAATATTGTTTGTAAATGAGTTTTGAGTTATTTCTACAATAACTCACGATAAACAATGATGAAAAAGATTTGTTTTGCTAGGTAAAGATAATTAAATAGTAAATGATGTTTTGGACATAGTCTATATGTTTCGAAATGATGATCGAAAAGTTTTGATTTCCTTTAGATAAGGAAATCTATGTTAAAAATGTTGGAAAAATGTTTATACGGATGTGTTAAAAAGGGATTTATGGATGACCAACCTCCTATGATTGATTTCATAAAATGGTTTGATTTTAGGTTGCTTAATGGCATGCAAAAGACTGTGCAATTTCCCTTTATGTAAAAATGATTGATATGTGGACAATTATTACATTTTTAGGTTTTGGACAAGGGGATAGCAAAATTGCATAACTTTTGTAAACAAAAAGTCTTGAAATGGAAACCAAGCAAATATTAGAGAAAAATATGATTTATTTATGGAAATCCAAAGGATTTAAAATTCTTTTATTAAAAGGATTTTAAGATGTATTGTTTCTCAAACATTTCAAATGTTTATCAAAATATTTTACTCAAAACATTTCTAAAAGAACTTATGGAAGGTCATCCTAAAACTAGATTTCAAATAACAACTTGTTAAAGTGGGTGCGCTCACTTACAAGTTGACACGGACTGCGGTCTGTGATGTGATTTTGAAAATTATTCTTAAATATAGACTTCGGTCTAAGATTTTTGTGCATATGGATGCAGGCTGTGGTCTGTAATCCTGGTTTAAAAGGACATAGGCTGCGGTCTGTGGTTCTTTAAACCAAACGGACTGCGGTCTGTCAGGATAACGTACGGTGCACCGGTACAAGAAATAGGCTAGTTGTAGAGCACGGTTGGGATGACCGGGGCCCACTCTACATAAGGCCAAGTTGCTAAGGGATGACAGGAGTGCCAGCGGCGCCCTCCCTGAGATGGGAGCAGGATAAATAAACAGCCGCTGGGCTAGCGTGTTGTTAAGGATTCTCTTCCAAAATGTAGCATGATCACTTGCTAAGTGTCACTACTGGATGGGGAGAAATGCATTTGCTTATGTTTTATTTCTGAAAAGCTCAAACATTGGGTCATGAAAATATAATTTTATAAAAGTATCCTAAAGGGATTTTTATGAAATGATTACCCTAAAAGAAAGGGTGTTTTACACAAAAGTGTAAATAACAGGAATTAAAGGAAATGTGTTTATGAAAATGCATTTATGAAAATGATTTACGTATTTTGTTTCTCTTGTTTGCTATAAACAAGCCCCAAGACGGGGAATTATGAAAAGAATTTATGTGAAACTTGAGATGGACATAAGAATGTTAATTTCTAAAAGAACCTAAATGATAAGGGTTTATGGACGTAAAATGTCCTATGTTAATTTGTTGGATTTTATAATGAAAAATATTTTTGGACATAAAATTGTCCTTTGCCGAGAAAGGCTTATGTGATTGATGTTTTAGGACATATGAATGTCCATTGCCAAAGGAAATTATGTGAAAAATGTTTTGAGACATAAAATGTCTCCTGGCTAAAGGATTTTATGATGGTTTATGTTAATGATGTTTTGAGACATGAGGTGTCTCCTTTGCCTAAGAATTTATAAGAAAAATGTTTTGGACGTAAAACGTCCATTGGCAACTGATGATTTCATGTAATGTCTATGAACATTGAAAATGTTCATATAAGAATTAAAGGGATTCTATCAGAGAAGGTAAAACGTGTACGTTTTGCTTTAACAAGCCTCATGTGGCTTGTATATGATTTTAATAATGAATGCTTGATGAAAATGTTCAAGGACATGGAATTGTCCTCATAAACAAAGGATTTCACGATGGTATTTTAGGACATATATATGCCCTCAGGAACAAGGTATTCCCGATGTTTATGAAAAAGGTTTTCAAGAAGCCTTGCCCTAAAGATAAAATGCTTGCTTACTGAGTTGTCACTCATGTTTTGTTTTCCCAACCCATAGACAGGTGAAAGAAGAGATCTGGCAAAGGAACGGGAGCCATCCATTGAAGAAATGGAAAGTTATGATAAGTTTCATGTACTAAGGTATGCTAATGTCTATGTGAACTTAATTAGAATTTTAAGTTCTATATATGATTCAAAGATTGAATCTATGAATGTATGGATGTATGGATTGTAAAATGTAATGCTTAAGTCAAGAAAACTTTCACTCTAGGAAGGCATGAAAAGATGCTATGAGTTTGTGTATATGAACTTAGTTAGAATTCTAAGTTCCATGTGAATCAAGGACTGAATGTATGCAAGTATGATATGTACAATGATTGAGTGTATAATGACAGGCATGTAAAGATGCTATGAATGAAATGATGAATTTTATTATAAGCGAAATGTCCCAATGTGTGATGATTGTCATGTCAAGTTTATGATTGATGACAAATAAATAAATGAAAAAAAATTTGGACGTATTCCAATTAAGAACCCGCCGCGTGATCAGGGCAACAATCCTGATTCACATTTACCGATCGATAGATCTTGAGGTAAGGAAGTGATGTCTCGGTTCGGGGCGCCACAACAGGATATTAAGGTCATAATCTTTAAGTAGCTTGAGACAATGCCTTTGCCTCATATTAAGCTCTTTTTTAGTGGAAATGTACTTAGGGCTCTTATGATCAGTGTATACTTCACATTTAGCATCATATAAGTAGTGCCTCCATATTTTTAGGGCAAATACTACCCCTACCAGCTCCAAGTCATGGGTCGAGTAATTTACCTCATTCGGCTTGAGTTTTCGAGATGTGTAGGCTATAACTTTGCCTTTTTGTAGGAGTACACATCCCAATCCCTTCCTTTAGGCATCATTATACACTACAAACCCTTCATCTTCTTTCGGTAGTGTTAAGATAGGTGCTTCCACCATTCTATGCTTCAACACTTGAAAACTATTTTCATATTTATCTGACCACACATATCTAACCCCTTTTCGTGTTAATCCAGTAAGTGGTGCAGATACTGCGAAAATTCCTCTATGTTGTTTTTGTAATAGCTAGCCAACCCTAAAAAGCTTCTGATTTTCGTGATATTGTTGGTTGTGGCCATTTACATACTGCCCCAATCTTTTGAGGGTCGACTTGTATTCTAAGTACTGATATAATATGCCCTAAAAATGAAACTTGCTTAAATCAAAAGTCACGCTTTTCAATTTGGCATATAATTTCTCTTTTCTCAACTTTTCTAACAGTATTCTCATATGTGTTCGGTGTTCCTCCTCTGTTCTTGAATAAATCAAGATTTCATCGATGAATACCACCACAAATTGATCTAAGTAGCCTCAAAAGCCTATATTCATCATATCCATGAATACAGCTGGGACATTTGTAAGTTTGGAAGGCATAACTAAAAATTCGTAATGCTCATACCTAGTTCAGAATGTTGTCTGGTGAATGTCCCCTAGGCTAATTATTAATTGGTGGTACCCTGATTGTAAGTCTATATTCGAAAAGGTAGACGCTCCTTTCAGTTGATCGAATAGATCATCGATACAAGGAAGAGGGTACTTATTCTTGACAGTAACCCTATTCAGTTCTCTATAATCAATAGAAAGCCTTTAGCTTCCATCTTTCTTCCTCAAAAATAATACCGGGGCTCCCCCATCTCAACTAGTTCATTCCCAATGTTACATCAAACTCAGTCATGGATAATAGGATTATTTCTACCTCTAAAATCATCAAACCTATCCTTACCAGGCATGACTTACATATCTGGTTAATACTCGCCAACCTATAGAGAGGGGATTCTAAATGGATAGTATTACTTCTTCTTCTATGATCAGTGCATGCTTGGTTACATATCAGTATGATATGAAAGAATGCTTAGCACCAGAATTAAATAACATTACTGCAGAATTTCCTAAAATATAAACTATACCTGTAAATACTTTCTCCTCTTGATCCTGTGACTTAGTGCCAGTCAAGGCCTGCACATGCACTGGGTTCGAAGAAGTTCCCTATCAAGCAGCGGTCGTAGTTGCTTTTTGTTTATTTGGTCTCCTGCGTCCTTGTGCTCCTTCCAGTTTGCTTAGACAGTTGGGAGCAATGTGTCCTGCCTGACCGCAGTGAAATATTTTATCATTCTAGCCTCAGTACTTCCACAGTTCCTTGCCATGTGTCCAACTTGCCCACATCTAAAGCACTTGCCTACATCTCGTAAGCACTTGCCATAATGGTGCCTTTGACACCTTCTACACACTAGGGCACTCTTGGTTTTGACCTTGGGTTTTCTTTTTCCAAGCCATGCCTTCTTGCCCTTTTCCTTCCTCCCATCATTTTCTTTGATGATAGGAGTATTTTATTTTTACCTTGCCTCCATTCTAAGGTTCTTAACAATTCTATTTCTAAAGCTCTTGCCCTCTCAATGCTAGATGTATAGTCTCTTATCAATAGAGGTGCAAGGCTCTCTCATAGGTATGGCCTTAACCCTTGTTGAAATCTCTGTGCCTTATTTTTAGGCACATTCACGGTCCAGGGCACATACCTGACCAAGGCATTAAACTTGGTCACATACTCTATGATGGAAATTCTACCTTGATATAACCGTTCGAACTCAATAACCTTTTGGCTTTGAAGGCCCGTGGGAAGGTATTCTTTATTGAACTCTTCCACGAAAGTTTCCCAGGTTACTTGCTCTGGCTAGGGCATGGTCATCAATAATGTTTCCCACCATTCGTGGGCATCCTTGATCAGTAGGCGGCTAGCACATAAGACCTTTTGGTTCTCATTGCAGGGTGAGATCCTAGATAGTTTCTTGATCTCGGTCATTCACTAGTCGGCTTGGATGGGATTGGGTTCCCTTGAGAACTTGGGAGGACGCTAAGCTAAAAAGGCATTGACGATTATATCTGTCATTTGGGTCGCTCATTCTTGGGTGGCTTGCTGCATAACTCCTTTTATGGCCACAACTACCCATTTTTCTATCATCCTAGCCTGCCTTGTGTCGATATCACTCTTGACATTAGGCTTAAGGTTTGCATCTCCTCGTCTTTGATGAGTCCTTAGGTTTTTTTGCTCCCCTTACGTGGGTCGCTTAGCCCTATTGCTGGTTTCTCCTGCCTCTTGTTGGCTCATAGGTTCCTCATCAGTAACTGCCTTTCCCTTATTCAACCTAGCCCTTGATCTTGTGTTAGGCATAATAGCTTCTATACATGAAAAAACCATAATAATGCAATCTTTCATTTATCACCAGATCAAGTCATCACATACACAATCATTCATATCAAGAGAAAAGTTAGTCACAACTATCTCTTTTTTATACATTCATGTAACACATGTACAAACAAGTTTAACTTGTCTACTAAAAGCACATACTTTCATGTCTGTATATAATACATGCATTTTTCATAAAAAAAAAGAGGCTTTTCTACCTCTATCTACTCAACCTCACTTAACAATTCCTACATATGGGTCGTATCATTATAGGTTCCTTTGTGAGAGTGTTAGTACTAGACCAGTCAGGTGGGTTCTCATTCCCATTTTTCTCCTCATTTTTATTTTCTCCTTCATCATCTATAGGCCCTTCACTGGGGTCTTTGTTGAGTCATATTTATATTATGAATTCTGATTATTAATTGAGAAGAATTTGAGTGTTTAAGATACTTTAAATTATATTTTGATTGATTTAGCTTTACAAAGTATAAAACACTCATGATTGACTGGTTTGTGTAAAGCAGGAGGAATACGTACAATTTTAATATACAACATGGACAAATTGATAAGCATTGATGAAAGCGGGAGTAAATTGCAAATTAAAAACTCAAATCTGAAGCAAAACTGCATTTCAAGCAAGACACTATTCATATGCAGTTACTGTTCACATGTGGTACTGTTCATGTGCAATGGTTCATGCGTGGACTATTCATGCGCAACTGTTCATACACACACTATTTTTGCGCATTGTTCTAGCGCACTATTCATGTTGTTGTTCATGTGCACTATTCACCTCTATGTAAATACTTGTGGGGAATGTCCTAAGGCATCGAAGAATGTCCTGGGAGCTTAGGTTGAGGTTTAGAAAGTGAGAGAAGGCATAGAGATGAAATAAGGCAAGAGGAGAGGCGGTGAGTTGCTTGAGGTGGTCGAGACACCATCGGGGCTTCCAATCAATAAGTTTTCCTTTTGTTTTTCTATTTTGATTTAGTTGTCTTGTTTGTGATGGACTTTGAATACAATATTATTTTATGTTTAATTTTATTATAAATATGCTAGGCTAAACCCTTAATCTAGGTTTTAGGATGTAGCACATGTATAATAAGGCCATCACTTTGGCAATGATTCTCATATATTAGGTGATGGAACCGAGAAGTGGAAGTCTAATATACGAAAATCAAGATATTAAACCCGAAAATCTAAGACCATGAGAATAGGCATGATGATCTTGAGGAATTCTGTGAACTTCTATAGAACTTAGTGGATTCTAATTGACTTAATCCCATGAGAATAGATAGTTAAGAAGATTAGGGTACACCTTGTAGGTTTCGAGAGAAGGTACAAGGATAATACAGGGATAGTTCTCCATTAATACATAATATCCAAATTAAGTAAACACATGTGATACCCAGACCCAAGTAGGACCCTTACATGTAAATTAGACATGTAAACGTGATTTATTTATTATTTGATTGAATTATTGATTTTGCAGCTATCAATTAAGAGAGGTGATTAAATTAATTACCATAGCTCAATAAGGGTCAATGTGACTAAAGAGACCCAATGAGGGTTATAAAATGTGGAAATGTTATGAATAATTACCCATATATTATGATTTAATTAATGGAGATTATGATGATAATTATAAATTTAAAGTGTTAAATATTAGAAAATTCATAACTTGATGCCTACAAGGCAGAATGAGGTGAAATTTGAAAGATAAGCACATAATGATGTGCTCAACCTCATGAATGGATTGGATTATGAAAATTTTGATGAGATTAGGGTGATAATTATTTATTTTCATCCAAATTCAAAAGATAATTTCAAATGACCATAACTTATGCTAGAAAGGTCATTTTAAGATGAAATTTTTCATGAACGGTTAAAACGATATGATGAATCGTATGGATGGGTTTGATTAAGTTAATTATCATGAAAAATTACTTAATCACAAAAGGTCAAAGACCATTGACTTTTATCATCAAAAAGCAAACTTGCTTTAATGGAAAAGTCAACCCATTAATGAGGTGATTAAATGGCCCAAATGAAGTGGCATGAGAAGGGATTTTTAGGAATTATTTGTGATTTATTTTAAATGAAAATATCCATGATAAATCAAAGGGCGTAAATGCATGGCTCAAAGGCTAGAATATGTAGTCATAAGAGGCCAAATAGGTGACCATACAAGGGATGTCGAAGGGCTGATTTAAGCTGATTTTTTTATTTTTAAAAATGCCAAAATATTCATCTAAATGGGCTACATGATTAGGTACATAAATGAAATTGATTTGGGATGGACTTTGATGGCATAAAATTCCATAAATCCAAGCCACATGGGATGTGCATAAGGTGGACAGCAAGATGGCTTGATTTGGAGTAGATTTTGATAATTAACAATTGTGTAAAAATGCAATTTTACTTCGGTGAAATTGTGACAACACATTAAGGGATAATTATACATTAACTTACCCTCAAAATGAGGTGGAAAATGATGGGATAAAAATCTATTTATATAAATAAAAAGGCATAAGCAAGGGACGTCCACTTTTTGGACAAAATTGAGTGAGAAAAAAAAAAAAAAGAGGGCAGCGGCAAGGGCTGTTCCAAGGAGGAAGGAAAGGAAAGAAAAAGAAGAAGAAAAATGGAAGAAAAGAGAAGGAGAAAAGGGAAGCAACTAAGTTAGGAAAGTTGGAGCAAAATCTCTCCAATTCAAGTAAGTGTTGAGTTAAGTTTGAATCAATAAATTCTAAGTTTTCTAGCTTCATTCATGGGTCATAAATTTGATCCATAATTAACCCTAAATGATGAGTTATGAAGCCATTAATTAGGATACTAAATTGGGAATGAATGAAAAGGATTGAATCAAGGGTTCAAGGGAGCTAAGTTTGAGTTTAGGGTTGATTACAACCCATATACCTAGCTGGAATTTTTCTTAGGATGTGTTTGGTAACAAGTGAAAGTTGTCAAGTTAAAACTTTTCAATCTAAAACTTTTCACTCTCCAAAACTATCCTATTTTTTAATAATTTCTTCACATTTTTCTATACAATTATCCTACTTTTCAATCATTTCTACACAACTACCAACACAACTAACATATCTATTTCAATTTTATCCTATTTATTCCTCATCATTGCCCCTATCATATCATATCATTTGACAACTTCTAGTCTCTATAATTTTTCATCAAAAGTTTTATCTATTCCCAAACACACCCTTAAATTCCAATTAATATTGCTGTTTTAAGCATGTATCATATTTGGATTATGATTTATATTTCTATGATTAATATATGTTGAATTGGTTATGAATTATGAACCCCGGAAAGGGTAAACCCTAGTGTTGTCAATGTGATCAAGATTTCACTCTTTTGAGGTCATTATGATGCATGAATCAACCCAACTAATACATGGGTGAATTTAAGGGTAAAATTCTCTAAACTTAGGGCACATGGGATGTCCAATATGAGGATGGAAGGAAATGCAAAAATCTGATTTTTTGGAACTTAAGGTGTGGACGTCCAAGGGTGGCCAAGATGTGCACGAAAAGTTGATGTTTTGAGAAACTAAGTTATGGAATTTAAATGCATGAAAAAAACTTGATATGGGATAAGAAAGGTATGATTAAAGGCTGGAATTAAGGGTTTAAAAATATGTTATGGAATATATGTCAACAGGGATGTTGAAAGTAGGAAAAAACTATAACAAAGTTGCTGTTTTGGAACCCTACAATTAAGGGATTATAATCGTATGAAAATACCCTAAACTATGTGCCAAATAAGTGTTTTAATTATGCCAAAATAGTGGGCAAGTTGCTATTTTGAAAAAAAAATTAGAAAACACATAATATATGTGTAGTAAGAAGGGTGCACATAAAGGGTATGTATGGCTAAGATGAGAAATGACTAATGTGATTTGTTAAAGCGCAAAGATGAATGGAAATGTGATTAAATGGCAAAGTAAGGTGATGTTTTGTTAATTATTTGAAATCTCAAAATTTGAGATTAATATATAAGGCCTAAACTATCAAGTATGTGCCTAAAGTAAGCACTGATATGAGAAATGAGAAAAATGAATGATAAATGATGAATGTGAAGCAATGGGCTTCCATATGATAAGAAAATGAAAGATTATTATATGTTTGAAAGTTTACCCTACATAAGGGTATTAAAAATGAAAGGAATGAATGAATAATGTGATGTGTATAAGCTATGTTGCTACGTATGAATATCTCGACTTGAACTACAAGTGGGTTATGTTTGTTAATGAAAAACATAAGGGTTGAAAAACTAAGTTATATGCAAGCATATAAGGTTATATGTATGAATGCAATGTCGTTCTTATTGTATAGGCAAAGGCAAAGAAAAAGTTGATACGAAAAGCTAACGTGATACAGGTAAGCAAGAAACTTTCTAAAAGTTTTGCTTTCTCGAATTATGATAAAATGATTGCAAATTCTATTTAAATGCTTTATATTGACTTGAAAATGGATGTTTAAATTGTTTCTAAGATTGTTTAATGACGGTTATTCCTTATATCAACATGTTATTGAAATGTTATTTTAACTATGACAAATGATTTGTTAACGATTTATCAAAAGGGTTGAGAAACTATGGTTCACATGTTATTTATGAAAATCATGCTAGCATGTCCAAGTTCATGTTTATGAAAAGTTCATGGTGCACAAGGTGCTAGGTCCACTTTAAAGGTGTAAGCAGACCGATTGTCCCCCTTCGGTGTGACCAAGTCACTAAGATAGGCCAAAGGCCTGCAGCGCCCTCCCTGAGATGGGAGAAGACGGAGATGGATGGTCGTCTAGCTAGCGTATCGTCCTATGATGTTCATGTTTTATGATAATGCATTGCATTATTTATAATATACCCATGATGGGTATGATGGTTAATGTTTTTCATGATATGCTCACGAGTGGGTATAATGATGCTTTCCAAGATGTTATTTGAATGAAAAAGTTTGCCTACAAAATGAATTGCCTGAAAAATTATGCAGCTTGCTTACTAAGTTATACTCACGATTTGTTTTCCAAACCCTAAGACAGGTGAAAGGACGAAGGCAATGAGGAGCATAGGTTGAATGAGAAAAATTGATAATTCCATAATATCTGTGCATGTTATTATGTATGGAAAAATGTGTGATGACTTGTATGATTGCTACTCAATGCAATTTATGAGATTTACACTGTATATGATGAATTGATGAAAATTTTTTAAGGATAAATGTTGAATGTATGTTTCGCTATGCTATGAAGGATATAGGATTTATGATATATAATGAATATATCAAGACTTGATAATGGCTTGGATAGATAAATTGATGTGAAATTGAACATGAATGATGTGATTAACTCCTATGGAGTGAATTATAAAAGGATAAACATTCAACAAATCCCGTCGTGTGTCAGGGCAACAATCTTGATCACGTTTACCAATCAATAACGGTCCCGGAGTAAGGCTCAGGATGTGTCGCTCAGTTTGGGGCACCACAACACTCCACGTATCCATTGCAGAAGACATATGTGAAATCCTAAATCCTAGGTGCTCTCAATCTTATGATTTCTAATCCCTGTTCTATGTTCTACAGATCAACTTTTATTTTTCCTATTCTTTCTTCTCCTTATCTTATTTGGTTAGAAAGTGTTTGGATCTAACATCTTATGTCTCAAATTCCCTGTGGATCGATATTTATATACTACAATCTACGACCTGTGCACTTGCGGTGAGATTGCAAACAAGTATTTTGGCACCGTTGCCAAGGAATTCGGAGTTGTTTAAGACTTTGTATTTAAAAAATTTTCTTTTTTTTTTTTTTTCTACTTTCCCTTCGTATATTCTTTTTGTAGGTAATTTTTTCTTTTTTTCTTTTTCTTAAAGTTGTATGATGGCATACTATAAAAATTGGTATGATGAAGAATGGATGATAGATAATGATGGCATACTATAAGCAATGGTATGATGAAGAATGGACGATAGATATTTTCCAATAATGGCATACTATAATCAATGGTATGATGAAGGATGGATGATAGATATTTTCCTAATTATTGGATGGACCAAATTGAATTCTTATCAAAAAGTTAGATTTGTTGATTTTGAGAAAAGGTAGGCAAAATTTATATAGAGAGGGGTCTTCAATGATAAATGCACGATACCAATAAGACTAGTTTCATGAGCAGCAAAATTATTATAACTATGACAATCCCAATTTTGTTGAAAATCCTCTCTCAAACACTTACAATCATGATAGGCCTACACATTCATTTGAACAAGACTGCTTTCCACCTCAAACTCATGAATTTTACTATGAAAATTTATTAAAAAGATATTTTCCCTCCATTCCACTTACAGTTGCACTAGAGCCTGAAGAATCTGCTAAAGACAAAATCTTAAAACTACTTCTTCAAGAACTTGATAAAATGAATGAGAAACTTCTAATTCTAGGAGAATAAGTTGCACAACAAGTCATTCATCTAAATGAGAAATCCAACGAACCTCCTAGTTAGCCATGTATGGTTTCTGTATATTTTTTTGAGGATTATGATGAAATCATCTTGATTAAAAAAGATCAAATAGAGGATGAAATGTATGCAGATGAACAAGTGGAGATTCCAAACCAGGCATATCATGAAGTCGTTCTAAAAGATGGGAATCAAGAGGAGAGTAAGGTGCAGGATGATGGCAATGAGAAAATTCCAAATAAGTCAAAACCTGAGGAAGTTCAAGATGAAAGTAGTGAGAAAGAGATGATGATCAACACATCCGAGGAAGTAAAGATAGAAAAGTTATCCATACCATTCGAGCCACACAAGCCATCTTTAGTTTTTTCGCAGAGAGAAGATGAACATTGCATTAATCGTAAAGAGATGGACATTGATGAACATAACTTTAGGAAAATTTCTCTCATTTTTTTAGATCCTTATTTAGATACTAACAACATCTATGATTTTGCAAGAAACCATAACAAAATGATGCTGCAGAAAGAGTTGTTGGAGATCACGTCTGGTGATTGTCCAAGTTTCACATGCATCAGAATGCAATACAAAAGAACTTAGAAAAAAATCTGCATGAACTTGTATTTGAAAGATTGGGTATTGGTTAACCCAATTTCAACAGTCTAACTGAAGACGTTAAATTTAGCGTTGCTTGGGAGACAACCCAGGGTTTAGTTAGGAAAGTATTAGTTTTTTTCTAGTATTTTTATTTTTTATTTTTAGAATTTTGATGTTTTTCGACTTGGAATTTTTGTTTGGTGTTTGCAGGAACTCGCTCAGGAAGAATGTAATTTGAAAGCCTCCGCGAATTAACATGAAAGTTGATAAATATCACTGAAAGTACACACTTATTGATTCATGTTTGATTGAATGAATTGTCCTTGACATTGAGGACAGTGTTAATTTTAAGTATGGGGGTGAACATGTTGCATTATTTCTTTGATTACCCTTTTGATTGAAAGAATACTATGCTGAATGAATATTGTGCTGAATTTTTCACATTTTTTTAAAAAAATTGCTAAATTTTGTTGAAAATATGCATGATTGTTGACACTAGATTGATTTAGACTCCACTTTAAACTATTGATTGTTCTTTTAAGCAGACTACAATTGGGATTTCTAAAACTTTGAGTTATGCAATTAACTGAATTTTAGTGAGATGTTGAATTTATTTTTGAACATGTACTTGTTGAAAATACTCATATTTATATCCTAGATTATTTAATGAAATCGATACACCAAGTAAACAATTTTGCTTTCTTACAAAAATTGAAGTATTCCTCTCTAATTTGTCAAAGGTTGTTTCTAAAGCACATAATTGGCTATTTTGAAAGGTAGTTTTTCCCATATACATGAAAATCTTATTCTGGTTAAAGAATTTTCAAAGCTAAAACTCAATTTGACCTGCTCATGGGCATGATTAAGGCATTCCTTTTTTTACTGACCTTATCTTTGAGATCATAACTATTGTTTACCCCCATCGAGCATGAATTAAAATTTTCTTCTCTAAACCTCAATTCTCACTTAATTGAACCAACATTGAAATTGAATTCTGAGCTGAAAAGTAAAACGAGAATAAGGTCTAACCTCCTACTTGTGCTAATAATGAAAATGACTTCCTAGATACCTGAAATATGGTGAGGGGAGTTATTTGTAAAAAAAAAAAAGATAATTTCCTAGATACCCTAAAATATGGTGAGGAGAATTATTCCTGGACATAGTTTAAAAAAAATTCCAAAGAAAAAAATTGTTAAACTAAGGGTAAGAACAAGCTTTAAATAAAAGAATGAAAGCACTAAATGTAGGGGTGAAATTATTTTCTGTTGCAAAATGAGGCTCAAATCAATGTGAAGACGGTTCAATTTTTGAAATTTTATTTCTTGTGCTAAACTTAATCGTTGTCCCACCAAGTCCTTATGATCCATGAATTGGTTGATTGAGTTGGTAGAGGAAATTTGGATGCATGATTTAGATGAGATGCATATGAGATAATTTGACTGATATTTTTTTGCATCACTACCATTACATGAATTATTGAATGTGTGCATTAAATAACTAGATAAAAGGGGAGGATATTTAATAATTAGGAGTTTATATTGCGGGAGTTTTTGAGCTCTTAATGATTGAAAGTAGAAATGGTAACAGGATGTACATTATTAATCTAATGAAAAGGAATTTTCGACTGAGATTTTGACAAGTGCTTATTCGCAATCTCACCGCAAGTGCACGGGTCATAGATTGTAGTATATAAATTATCGATCCACAGGGAATTCAGGACTATAAAATTTTTCTTTTAAATGCTTTAGCGTCGGATATGGAGATAATATAGCAAATAAAATAGAAAAGTGAGGAGAAAATACAATAAATAAAAGGAATAGGAAATAAACAAAATGAGAAGAGAAAATTACAAATTAAAATGAGTAGATAAAACGAGAGTGCAAATATCTAGGGTCTAGGATTTCACATGCGTCTTTTGCAACGGGTAGTGGTATAAGTATTTAATTTGGATATTGTTTGTTAAAGGAGAACAAACCCTAATTTATCCTTGCACCTTCTCTCGAAACCTACAAGGTGTACCCTAATTTTCTTAACTACCTATTCTCATGGGATTAAGTTAATTAGAATCCATTAAGTTCTGTGGTTTGTTCATGTAATTCCTCAATGTTATCATGCCTATTCTCATGGTCTTAAATTTCCAGGTTTAATATCTTGATTATCGTATATTAGGCTTCCACCTCTCGGTTCCATCACCTAATATATGGAATCATGCCAAAGTACGAGCCCATGTACATAGCATGCATAAAAATTATAAGATATTAAATTACCAACAACATCCATAATAAATGAATTAAAAATCCACACCACGATGCATTGTACACATGCTACATCCTAAACCCTAGATTTAAAGTTTAGCCAAGCATGTTTAAGTTCAAAATAAAAATAAAATTACAATCCATCTTAAACAAGATAATTAAAATTAAAAAGGGAAAAGATAGAAAAGTTTATTGGTTTGAAGCCCTGATGGTGTGTCTTTTTCCCGGTCTGTCTTTTTCCCGTGCTCTCCACCTTGCTTTCTTTCTCCAAATTATGCTCTTGAATTTCTTTGCTCCGAAACGAACTCTGTTTGAATTTTCTATCGGCTCCCTTCTTAGAATATTCTCATGGAATTCTTTATTCTGTTCCGGTCAAAATTCTCTCTCTTCCTCAAATCTGCTCCGGAATGCTCCTTTTATAGCCCATACCTCAATTGCTGTGGGTCCCCTCTTCATCAATTTCTGTGGACCCCACTAATCACATTGCTGCTGATTTGTGGTGGGCCACACTGCATGATCACGTGATTTGGCATGGTACTGGATTTCTGGTGGACTGCACATAAGTTTTGCTGGACAACTTGACATGATTTTGAAATGGAAAACATTGCTGCTGATTTATGGACGTGGGGTCCATCAAAATGTTGTTGCTGTTGAATATTCAATAGGTAGCATGGGCGCAATAAAAATTCACGTGAATTGGGGTGCTGTTGAATAAATGTTGCTGCATTTTTAAATAAAGGATTGCTTGATGGGCAGTTGGTATGGACGGCTGATTTGATTCACGTGAATCCTGCATTTGACAAATTAATAAGCTGCTGCAATAGAATTTCATGTGAGCAGTTATCATGGCAGATAAATGCTGAAAATTGGTGGAGAATGGATGGTTTGGAGATTTTTGCTAATCACATGATGTGTTGGAGAAATGGGCAGCTGGATTTATATTTCATTTCACGCGATTGCTAAAAATCTGGATGGATGGATTTTAATGTAGCTGATCTGATCACGTGATGAAACGGTCCAAATTTCTGGACGTGTTCATAGTTGCATGGATTGATTTCTATCATGTGAATTTGGAAGATAATGTGCAGCTGATCTTGGTGGGGTCCGTGAATTGCTGTTGCTGCTGCATTGGTGGGCCACACATGGCAGATTATGAAATTACGTGCATTTGCTGAAATTAAATGGACAGCGGTGAAATAATTGGACGGTGGCATTTTGGAGCTGCATTGCTCACGTGAATGGGATAAATGCATAAATGCATGCTGCTGAATTTTTGTTTGGTGGGCCATTCACGTGAATAGGCAGCTTGGTTGAATGCATCGCTGAATTTTGTTTGGTGGGTATTGTTAAATGGACGTGATGGGTATCTAGTGGGGTCCATTGCATGATTTAATGAGCAGCTTGGTAAATAAATGGTCAGCTATGGACGGTGCTTGATCATGTGATTTTCTGGTTAAAAATGGACGCTTGAATTTGCTGAATGCTTGGGTATCATGAAGTGGACGGCTGGATGCAATTTGCTTGATTCGATTTCCATGTGGGACCCACTTGGTGAAACTTGTTTTCCCTACATAAAAATATTAAATCATTAATTCGTCAAAATTATTAGTGGGTTATTATTATAAAAAATTATTTAAAGCCCATTTAATTTCATGGAAATAAATAAAATGTAATCTCAAGCCAAAAGATTATAAAAATTGTTTAATTTGCTTGAAATTAATATTTAATACCCAAATGTTGCAAAACCATATTTTAAACCAAATTTCATATTAATTTCAATTAATTACCCACCAAATTGTTATAAAATGTCCACAAAATATGTTACCAAATTCCAATTATCAGTGCTCTATTTCAAAGTCTTTAATTCAACATCCTCCCTAGTTTTGATGATTACTTACATTTGTTTTTTTATCAAAGTTCTTGAAAGGTCAACTCCTGAAATTTTATGATGTGATTATTTCGTATTTGCTCGAGGACAAACAAAGGTTCAAGTGTGAGGGCATTTGTTGAGTTACAATTATATTATGAATTTTGATTATTTATTGAGAAGAATTTGAGTGTTTAAGATACTTTAAATCATATTTTAATTGATTTAGTTTTACAAAGCATAAAACACTTATGATTGACTGGTTTGTGTAAAGTAGGAGGAATACGTGCAATTTTAGTATACAACATGGATGAATTGATAAGCGTTAATGAAAGCGGGAGTAAATTGCAAATTCAAGACTCAAATCTGAAGCAAAACTGCATTTCAAGCAAGGCGCTATTCATATACAATACTGTTCACGCACAATTGTTCATGTGTGTACTATTCATGCGCAATTGTTCATGTGTGGACTGTCCATGCGTGGTCTGTTCATGCGCACACTATTTGCGTACAATTCATGTATACTATTCACCTCTATATAAACACTTATGGGGAACGTCCTGGGGGCTTGGGTTGAGGTCCAGAGAGCGAAAGAAGGTATAGAGCACAGGAAAAGAGGAGAGGCGGCGAGTTATTTGAAGCGATTGAGACACCATCGGAGCTTCCAATCAATAAGTCTTCCTTTTCTTCTTCTATGTTGATTTAGTTGTCTTTTTTGTGTTGGACTTTGAATGTAATATTATTTTGTGTTTAATTTTTATTATAAACATGATAGGCTAAACCCTTAATCTAGGTTTTAGGATGTAGCACATGTATAATGTGGCAGATATAGTTTAATTTATTTATGATTGATATTGTGTGTTAATTTAATATCTTGTGATTTAATGCGTGCTTGGTGTAAAGGACTACACTTTGGCAAAGATTCTCATATATTAGGTGATGAAACTGAGAGGTGGAAGTCTAATATACGAAAATCAAGATATTAAACCCAGAAATCTAAGACCATGAGAATAGGCATAATGACCTTAAGGAATTCCATGAACTTCCATAGAACTTAATGGATTCTAATTGACTTAATCCCATGAGATTAAGTAGTCAAGAAGATTAGGATATGCCTTGTAAGTTTCGAGAGAAGGTACAAGGATAATATAGGGATAGTTCTCTTTTAACAACCTATGTCTTTTTCGTCATATCCCATTAGGGCATTTATTCATACAAAAATCTACTAACCTTTGTAGATTCCACTTTTCCTTTAACAACACATGTCTTTCATCTCTTGGCTTTTCCTACACCTGTCTGAGGTTTGGAAAAATAAAACATGAGTCAAAACTCAATACGCAACCATTTTTTATTTTAAATGCATTCCTCTACATTCGATAGAAGACACTTACCAAGTGATCAACTATCAAATGCACAGAAATCTTTTCGTAAAAATCATTTCATAAACATTGGATGTGCAAATGTTTCCTTTCCATTCCTGACATAAATCTCCGTGTGCGGGTACGCTAGCCCAGGGAACATCTTACATAGCATGGTCCAATACGCCGGCTATCTCTGACTTGGCCTCATCAAGGGGAACCTCTCTTCCTCTTGACGCCTACATGGTCTCCTACATGCATGACTTTTGATTTTCCCGATATTATATACCTCTTACACCAAGTGACTTGTCATTCTCATGTAGAGAATTATTTGCACGATCCCTTAAAACAGCATTTTCAAATCCATGCTTTCCTTTTCAATCCATGTATGACAATGCAATGCATGCATTCACAATAACATTCCTTTGCCTCCACCTCTTGGGAGGACGCCGCCGGCACACAGCCCATAGACTCGGCAATAGTGAAGGGGGACCCTCTGATCCACTTTCTACCTCCACCAAAGCCTCTTCAGTATGCATCATACATGTGCACATGTCCATGAACATCACAAGATATCAATATGCCGGCATGACTTTTCATAAAAACTCATAAACATTCATCATTTCAAAACATTATAGGAATGACCACCCTTAAACACATTCCATAAATACTTGAGAATAAAACATATTTTCAAAAGGGTTTGCTTGCTTACCTTCTCAGTCTGTGTCCTCAACCTTTGTGGCACCCCAAACCCGAGCGTCACAACCTGAGCCTTACCTCGGGATAGTATTGATTGGTAAACGTGATCAGGATTGTTGCCCTGTCACACAACGGGTTTTATGGGATATTTATCCCATTAATTATGACCATATAGAAGTCCACATAACAGTTCAATATCTCATATTTTCAACTCAGACATATCTAAGTCATTTCAATTCATTCATCACATACAAGTATGCTGTTCAAGTAATATTTCAACACTTGCCTAATCAGATGTCACTGCATTTATACATCATAGTCATCAACATAACATAAAATTTTCAGTTTACATCCTTTTCGCATAAGTTCCATAAAGTTTTTCCATTGATTCCTTAAGCTGACACTTGCTCCTTTGCCATGTCCTGTCCTTCACCTGTCTTTGGGTTTGGAAAACAAAATCGTGAGTCGAAACTCAATAAGCAAGCAATTTGCATTTTACAGGCAAATCATTTTAGGCAACATTTTGCATTTAAAATCATATTGGAAAGTAATTTATGTTGGAAACAATGTTTAAAACAAAACAAAATTGACCAAAGCATGAGTTTTGATGATTAACAAAGACTAATTTGAGTATATCAAGTATACTAATGAGTTTGCCAAATGTTTTAAGGAACTGAAATAGTCAAGTCGATCCCCAAGTCAACTTGGACTTCGACTTAGGGTGAAGTCGATCCCAAAGTCGACTCCATTATCGACTTGAAACAGAACTTCAAAGGCAAAATCAAAACTGGAAGAATAGCAGGTGAAGTCGCAGGCTAAGTCAACTCCACTTGCGACTTGGAAAGCCAAGTCGCAAACGAAGTCGACCTCACTATCGACTTCAGTCGAGAAAAACTGTCCAGACCTGATTTTGGGGCACAAAGATGCCCAAGTCACAGACGAAGTCGACTCCAGGTGCGACTTGGGCGAAGTCGCAAACAAGGTCGACTCCATCCTCGACTTGAGAAGTTCAAACTTCAAAAATGCAGTTCCAAGCTTATTCCAAGAATCTATTTGAACTTTCTCAAATCCAAAGTAAGGTGCAAAGACTATTCTCAAGATTAGCTTGGGTTTTTCAAGTTCAAAGCAAGGATTCATGTTTAAAGATCAAATCAAGTCTATCAAGTCCAAGGCAAAGATACAAGTATGTTTCAAATATTCAAGTCTTAAAGATCAAATGAGTCAGATGCAAAGCAAGGTGCATGAATCAATCATGCAAGAATCAAACTCTCCTCAGAATCACAAGATTCAAGCCAATCCAAGATGAATCAAGGACAAGCTCTTCAAGAATCACAAGATCTACAAGTATGAGGAGCCATTCAAGAATCAAAAGGACTAAAGGAAGAAAGCCAAGCAAGATAGAAGCAAATCAAATGAAGATCAAAGCATTTTTAGCAAAGGCCGAGCCAAGTCGCAACCCAAGTCGACTCCAGGATCGACTTGAGTTGAAGTCTGAGGCCAAGTCGACACAAGACTCAGACTTGGGAATCTGAAGAACTGGAGTCGCACACGAGGTCGACTCCAGGTGCGACTTGGAAGCCAAGTCGCAGGCCAAGTCGACTCCATCTTCGACTTGGAAAATAACGTTCGAATTTTTGAACGTTGGAGATCATTTATTGCGCGCCAAGCACCTCTACAACGTTCAAATCTTCCTCACTCTATAAAAGGATACTCAAATGAACGTGAAAGAAGACACAAGACTCTCATATACACTACTTTACACATTACAAAGTCCAAAGAGAGAAAAGAAGTGCAAGAAAGAGTTTCTATTTCCTTTCTCCAGATTTGAGTGGTCCATATACATTCAAAGGAAGAAAGAGCCTCAAGTTGCAAGCTGCTTCATCGATACTCATCCAAGCTGCTTCTACAATTTCTTCCTCGAGCTAAACTTGCCTACACATCTCTGTAAAGTGTAGTTTTTCTTATTTCAAGTCTTGTTGTATTAAACTTGATTTAGCTTGGGTAGCTAAGATCAAGTATATGCAAAGTAGTGTGTGATTGGAGTGAAACTCATCACCTACTTGTGCTGTGTGTTGTACATACCCCCTAGAGCTGGAATCTAGAAGAGAGCATAGGCTCTAAGTTGTTTATGTCCCCCTAGAGCTGGAATCTAGAAGAGAGCGGAGACTCTAAGTGTATTCGAGGAATACATAGTGGAACCCAAGTCACAACGAAGTGTGAGCTTGGAAGAGTGGAGTAGGGAAGGATTGCCCGAACCACTATAAATCTTGTCGTTTGCTTTCTTTTACTTCTTTATCCTATTGTTCTCTATTTGCTTTCAAAAAGGGGATTAATTTTTCAAGGGGTTAAGATTTTTAATTTACCAAAGAATTTTTTAAAGAACCCAATTCACCCCTCCGCTCTTGGGTTTAGCCATCAACTCGGGACCAACAATTTATACCTTTTCTAAAGGTATATCTTAAAAGCATGAAATCCTGTACCCATCACGGGTCCCATATGCATAATTTCATATGAAAACATGAACATATATACCATTTCTCTCTTAGGATTGAAGCTAGCCAGGCAACCATCCATCACGTTAACTCTCATTTCAAAGAGGGCGCCGTCGGCCTTAGGCCTGTTTCAAGAGACTTGACCATACTAAGGGGGGACAATCGGTCCGGTTATACCCTTCAAGTGGACCTAGTAACCTGTGCATATGAACTTTTGCATAAATCCATCTTTAACATGCTAGCATGATTTTTCAATCAGAAACATAGAATCACATCATTTTTCCATAGCATTTATCAAAGAAAAATTTCATAATATTGTATTTGAAGTAAAATATCATTTCAACACCATTTTGCTATAGGACGACCATCCTTAAACACATTAGAAACAATTTCTATAGTTTCATCAAACAAGTTAAAGCAAAATTGCATTTATGTAAATCCTTTAGAAAAGCAAAAATCCTTTAGAAAATTTGCTTGCTTACCTGAATTCCTTAGCTTTCCGTCAAAGCTTTTTCTTTGCCTTTCCCTACATGAGAATAATATGATTTTTCATATATTTCTTTTCTCATACTTCATTTAGTTTTCCAATCCATTCCATATACATACATCATTTATTTGACTTTATAAGTCATCATACACATATATAGCTCATTTTGCACATAGTAGCACATTTTATACACATTTCTTTGGCTACCATATAACATAACATATATAACCCCATACATAGGGTATTCATTTCAATTACATAAAATTCATTCAATGATCATCGTACATAGGTTCATTAATCTCACCTTGCCATTTTTTCATTTTTTCCAAAATACACGCATGGGTGTTTCTTTTACATACATATCATTGCCTTAGCTTCATAAATCAAGTCCAAAATTTTGGAATTAATATCATAAAATCTCCAAAAGATATATAAACATGGAATTCATCTCATTTTCATGCATTTTTGCACAAAATCATTTTTCATAAGTCATTCATCACCTATTCCCCTTTATCCCTTCATGTAAGCCCATTTAGCACATATACATAATGCATTTCATAGAATTTGATAGCTCAGAAATTTAATCTATTTTTCAGGGGTTTAATTACCCTTAATTACCACTGAATTCAAGTTATTTTTATGGGATTTAATTCCATTCAACCTAGGTTTCCAAAACAGCAAGTTTGGAACCCGTTTTTCACCCGTTTTACGTGTCTTTTGACACATAACCTTATGCAGTCATATAATTCCGAAATTCCAGAAAATAAATCCATTTTTCCTAATCTATTTTTAGTTATTTAACACATATATAACATTCATGCATTATCATTTCTCAAAACAGTAAGTCACCCACACGTTTTGAGTTCCATTTCACATCGGTTTGATATTCTTTCATAAAATCTATAAAAATCAGTTTTAGGGTTTCTTTTCCCAAATATTTTTGGTTATCCATAATACCTTAAACATAGGGTATTTTACCCTACATAATATTCATAAAACATGCATACCCATTTTCATAGCATTTTTAGCATATAAACATAGAAATTAGGTCAAAATCATCACTTTGCATTCCGTAACTTCTAAAATTCACCATTTAAGCATAAACCATCATATATTTTGCTTAAATACATGATTCATAACCTAATCACATCATCAAACTAAAACAGCAACTTGTCTTGGAGATTTAGGGTTTACCAACTTGGATTTTCCACTTAATACACATGCATAACTTCACTTTCATCAACTTAAACTTGTAAATTCATACATAAAACCTAATATCCATTCCATATTCATTCAAAATAATGTTAAATCACCATTTTATAGATCCTTTAAGCACCCTTTTCATTTTCTCATTTTAGAGTTTAAAAACTCAAAATGAACTATTCAAACAACTCATATACTTGGTTTTGAGCTAAATCAACTCCTAATCCTTTGAGATGGTTTCCTCCTCAATTTCTCCTCCTTTTCTCCTTGATTTTCTTCCTCCTTTTGCTGGCCAAGAGGGACATGGGGAGCTGCTGCTGGTTGCTTGGTGAAAAATCTCACACTTAGCCAATTTTCTAACTCCTCTCAAAGTGAACATGCATGGCTTTTGTGGGGCTGGATTTTCCAGCTGTGGGGCCCACTTGCAAGGCATTTTCCACACACATAAATTCATGCATATCACCCTTGAAGTTCTAGCACAATTATAGCCACATAAAATGCATTTTCAACAGTTTCAAAAATCACAAAACTGTATCAATCCTAGCCGTCAATCTGCCCATCCATTCACGTCCAGCTGCTACCCATTTTCCATTCATTTTTTTTCATTTTTTGCAACCCTAATTTAAGGGTAAATTATACACTTAATTTCCTTTTATTTCATGTATAAATTTGGTGTTAAAAAAATTATCAAAATGGCAGCAACCCTACCATAATTCTGCACGTCCAAGGCCCCATAAGTTGTCCACAGTTTTTCAGCTGCATGCATTTGCCTTTTCCAATTTTTTATTGCTGCGAATCTTCATAATTGCATGCACATCTCATGTACCTTCATCTCAGCTACATATATGCATTTTAAAAAAAAAATTAAAAAAAAATCAGCTTGGCAGCCCTTGGACGTCCCCTTGTGCCACCTCCTCTATGCATAGGTTATGCCTTTTGTAGCTCCATCATGATATGCACTTAATAGATGGATAATTCTCATATTTTTGCAATTCAAATAATTACACAAAATACCCTAGAAATGGCCTGCAATTGCCACCTCAAATTCCATTAATTTCAAGCCATTATGCTTTGTACTCTAGCATTAATGAAAAGCTACTTTTGTGGAGCATTAGTCAACCATGCTCACCTTTTTCAATGTAGGTATTTTTCCAAAATTTCATGCTTAATCTAATCCATTCAAAATAAACATCTCATAATTTCATTCAACCATTTCAAATTTCATCTCAATCCGAGTTTCCAAGCTCCCGTTATAGCCGTTTAAAGTTAACGGTTGAAATTGAAATATAACTAATAAATCATAACTCTCATTTAATCAAGAATTTTCATAACCCATTAATTCTATAATACCAAGCCCAACATTATTAATTTCCAATTCAAATTTCACTTGAATCCGCCTTACAGGCGTTGAGTTATGAATGTTTCAATGTTTTTCCATTAAACTTGTCAATTATCATATAAATTCCCATGATTCATATTAAATAATAGAAAATGATTTTTCATGATATATTTGCATATTTAAATCAACATCAATATGCTCTAATTCCATTATCTCATTTTAGCTCAAAAGGATTAATCACATCATTATTGCTAATCCATAACCCTAATTACAATAATTAGCAAAAATCATATAATACCTTCATAATTCAATAATTCACAAATAATATCATGTACATGGTTAATTCATACATATGGGTTCTACCTGATTAGGGTTTCACAACCTTCTCCTTCCGTTTTCCCTATATAAGGAAAATGGATATTTTATCCATCCATTTCATGTCTTTGGTTGCTTTCCATGCTTTCTTTATAACCATTCATTACCTCATTCCCATAGAGGTTAATCTTATAAAGATACTTGGTCATTACTCATTTATATGAATTTTTATCCATAAATTTTTTTAAAAATTCTATCTATATATTCTTTAAGATATAAATACTAATCTCATTTTTTTATACCCAATTTACGCTTTTTATTGTTTGATGTACTATTCATCATTGTTCACAATCACTGTTCATGGGGTTACTGTTCATGATCACTGTTCACAATTACCGTTCACCCAAGGTTACTGTTCACAACAACATGGGTTACTGTTCATGGGTTCCAAAATTGACATTTTTTTCCAAAAATAAAAAATACCATGACATAGCTCTTAGTTAGTATATCATGGAAAAATTCATGAATTTTGAATTTATCATTATTAACTTGGCTAATTAAATCATTTTCTCCATATACTAAAAGGCATCATAATTTCACTTAAGCATAATCCTTAAATCCAAAAAATATGATATTAATATATCATCATTACAACATCATAATTATCATAAACATTCATCCTAAATCATCATTTATCAATATTGGAGCATTATTTACACATATGATATGTTATCTTCTCGAATGCTCTATTCTTGCTCCAAATTTTTGATATTTTGGTATAATTCTAATTAAGCATTATAACTATACTTATTTTCTCATGATTAGGCATTATCTAATCATAGTTTTACCCTACTTAACACCCAAAAGAAATTTGTGGAGAATCCCCTTACCTTAAGTAGAGAACTTCCCTCCTAACCGACTCTTTCTCTCTCTTTCCTTCTCTGTCTCTTTCTCTTCTCTCCTCCTCAAGATAAACATGAATACATGTGGGAAAATGCCCAAACATGAATATGAGGAAGAAAGTAAGATGAAAGTAAAGATGACCTAATTGGTCTAGCCTTAGTGTTTTCACTAGGCAATATGTATGTATTAAGAAAGTTTGGCAAAAGTCTCTTCTGCTTTGAAAGATTAATGAATAGAGGATATTTTGATGCAAAGATGATTCTTTGCTATAAAATCAAATTTATTTACACATGCATGTCATGTGTGTATGGAATGAAAAGTGATTAATACTAACCTCTTTATAAGATATGATGCTATGACATATTTGATGATTAATGATCAATGATTGATGATATGATAAGATGAGAAAAATAAAAGTTGCATAGCAAAAGCGTGATGGATTATTTCAAGTAAGACAGGTTTCGGGACGAAACCAATTGTAAGAGGGGGAGGATTGTGAAACCCCAATCTTAGACACGTGTATGAAACCCAAGGATTGTAAACCCTAGGTAATATATTAATAAAATATATATTCATGAGTACAAAAATATGTGAAATTAGAGGTTCAAAGAATTATTTATGAAATAAAATTTGGATGAATAGTAAACATGAATAATAAACGTGGGATTAAGGAATATGTTAAGTTAATCACTTTGGATTAACTTAATCATAAAAGACGAAAAAGGAAGCTTCCCACTAAAGGACAAAAGAGCTTTTTGGATTAAAATAATAATTTTTGAATTTTTTTGGATTTTTGTTAAGAAAATGAAGAAAACTTCATATCTTCTCCTACATACATGACTTTTGATTTCCCCGATATTATATACCTCTTAACTAGGTGACTTGCCATTCTCATGTTGAGAATTATTTGCACAATCCCTTAAAAACAACATTTTCAAATTCATGCTTTCCTTTTCAATCCATGTATGACAATGCATGCATTCATTCACACATAACATTCCTTTGCCTCCACCTCTTGGGAGGACGCCGCCAGCACACAACCCATACGACTCGGCAATAGTGAAGGGGGAACCTCTGATCCGCTTTCTACCTCCACCAAAGCCTCTTCATTATGCATCGTACATGTGTACATGTCCATGAACATCACATGATATCAATATGCCGGCATGACTTTTCATAAAAACTCATAAACATTCATCATTTCAAAACATTATAGGAATGACCACCCTTAAACACATTTCATAAATACTTAAGAATAAATCATATTTTCAAAAGGGTTTGCTTGCTTACCTTCTCAGTCTGTGTCCTCAACATTCTCCTTCCTTTTTCCCTATACAAGGTGTTAGAAACAATGTTTAAAACAAAACAAAATTGACCAAAGCTTAAGTTTTGATGATTAACAAAGGCTAATTTGAGTATATTAAAGAGTACTAATGAGTTTGCTCAATGATTTGAGGAACTGAAATAGCCAAGTCGATCCCCAAGTCGACTTGGACTTCGACTTAGGGTGAATTCAATCCCAAAGTCGACTCCACTATCGACTTGACTTTGAACCTCAAAGGCAAAATCAGAAATGGAAGAGTATCAGGTGAAGTCGCAGGCTAAGTCGACTCCACTTGCGACTTGGGAAGCCAAGTCGCACAAGAAGTCGACCTCACTATCGACTTCAGTTGAGAAAAACTGTCCAAACCTGATATTGGGGCACAAAGCTGCCCAAGTCGCAGGCCAAGTCGACTCCAGGTGCGACTTGGGTGAAGTCGCAGACAAGGTCGACTCCATCCTCGACTTGAGAAGTTCAGACTTCAAAATGCAGTTCCAAGCCCATTCCAAGAACCTACTTGAACTTTATCAAGATCCAAATCAAGGAGCAAAGACTATTCTCAAAGATAACTTGAGTTTCACTCAAGTTCAAAGAAAGAATACATGTTCAAGATCAAATCAAGTCTATCAAGTCCTAAAGATCAAACGACTCCAAAGCAAAGCAAGGTACATGAATCTGTCCTACAAGAATCAAACTCTCCAAAGATTCATGAGGTTTAAGCCTATCCAAGATAAACCAGAAACAAGGACTTCAAGATTAAAAATATCTACAAGTATGAGGAATCATTCAGAATGAAAATGATTCAAAGGAAGAAAGCCAAGCATGATAGAAGCAAATGAAATGAAGATCAAAGCATTTTCAGCAAAAACCGAGCCAAGTCGCAAGTCAAGTCGACTCCAGGATCGACTTGAGTCGAAGTCTGAAGCCAAGTCGACGAAGACTCAGACCTGGGAATCTGAAGAACTGGAGTCGCAGACGAAGTCGACTCCAGATGCGACTTGGGAAGCCAAGTCGCATGCCAAGTCGACTCCACCTTTGACTTAGAAAATAACGTTCGAATTTTTGAACGTTGGAGATCATTTATTGCGCGCCAACCACCTCTACAACGTTCAAATATTCCTCACTCTATAAAAGGACACTCAAATGAACGTGAAAGAAGATACAAGACACTCATATACACTACTATACACACTACAATGCCCAAAGAGAGAAAAGAAGTGCAAGAAGGAGTTTCTATTTCATTTTCTCCATATTTGAGTGGTCCATATACATTCAAAGGAAGAAAGAGCCTCAAGTTGCAAGCTGCTTCATCGATACTCATCCAAGCTGCTTCTACAATCTCTTCCTCGAGCTAAACTTGCCTACACATCTCTGTAAAGTGTAGTTTTTCTTATTTCAAGTCTTGTTGTATTAAACTTGATTTAGCTTGGGTAGCTAAGATCAAGTATATGCAAAGTAGTGTGTGATTGGAGTGAAACTCATCACCTACTTGTGCTGTGTGTTGTGTATGCCCCCTAGAGCTGGAATCTAGAAGAGAGCGGAGACTCTAAGTGTATTCGAGGAATACATAGTGGAACTCAAGTCACAACGGAGTGTGAGCTTGGAAGAGTGGAGTAGGGAAGGTTTGCCCGAACCACTATAAATCTTGTCTTCTGCTTCCTTTTACTGTTTTATCTTAATTGATCTCTATTTGCTTTCAAAAGGGGATTAATATTTCAAGGGGTTAAGATTTTTAATTTACCAAAGAATTTTTTAAAGAACCCAATTCACACCTCCCCTCTTGGGTTTAGCCATCAACTCGGGACCAACAAGTGGTATCAAAGCAGGTCTTTGAGTTTACCAAAGAGATCTTATCGATATGGCATCCGAATCTACTTCCGTTCCCGCATTTGCTGAAGGCCAATCCTTTACAAGGCCACCATTGTTTGATGGGAATAATTTTGGATATTGGAAGCTTCGTATGAAGCAACTCATCATGGCTACCGACATGGATTCTTGGATTGCAATCCAAGATGGAGTAACCTTGCCTACCGACAAAAGAGCTTCCAAATGGACCGATGAGGAAGTAAGAATTGTAAAGAGCAATGCCAAAGCTATGAACTCACTATTCTGTGCTCTTACTGCTTCTGAATATGATAGAGTATCCTCTTGTTTAACCGCCAAAGAGATACGGGATACGTTAACCTCCATTTATGAAGGAACTTCTCAAGTCCAAGGGACGAGAAGAAATATTTTGATTGGAGAACTAGAAAACTTTAGAATGCTAGAAACAGAAAATATTTCTGAAATGTTTGCTAGATTCTCAAAAATTACTAATGCTTTAAAAGGTCTTGGAAAGGCTATATCTGAATCTGAGCAGGTTATGAAGATTTTGAGAGCTCTACCAGAATCTTGGACTCCAAAGATTACTGCGATAGAAGAAGCCAAGGACCTCAACACATTGAAGCTAGAAAACCTAATTAGCTCATTAATGTCACATGAGCTAATTAAGAAAAGAAATGAAGATCATCACAAAGGCAAAAGAGCAATTGCCTTGAAAGCCGCACAAGATACAGACGACACCTCATCCTCTCAAAATGACGATGAGATTGCCCTACTCACAAAACGATTCAGAAAATTTGTGAGGAAAGGCAGAAATTTTAGAAGTTTCAAAGATAGAAATTCTAGAGAGAAAAAGAAAGAACCAACCAAATGTTACCGATGCGGCGGTTCGGGTCACATGCAAGCTCAATGTCCAACTCCCGAAGAAAGCAAGGCAAAAGAACAAAGAAAAGATCGAGGGGACAACAAAAGATTCCAAAGAAATAAAGGAAGAGGCATGTACGTGAATGACGAGGAATCTACAACGAGTAGCTCTTCAATCGACGAAATCGAGGCGGAAGATTGTGCAAGAATATGTTGCATGGCGCAAATCGAACAAGAAGAACAAATCATCTCAACAAAGTGCACAAGCAATGAAGAGGTAAGTTCCAAACCTTGCCATTCTCAATCAAGTTATTCTTCTTTTCAAGAATGCCTCAAATGTGCTGAATTAGAAGAACTACAAATTGTATATGATTCATTATATGAAGAAATGAAAAAATTAGGAAGCAAGTTTACAATTAAGAAAAGACAATGTGATGCAGTAATAATTGTAAATGGTAAACTTGCAGAAAAATTAGAAAAATTGAAAGATGAATATGATTGGCTAAAAAAGGAGAATGGATCATTAAATGAATCATTAGCTAAGTTCTCTAATCCAGGAGAAAATGTAAAGATGTTTCTGAATATGACCTCTCAAACAAATAAAAGAGGTCTTGGTTACTATACATTTGAGCAAAAAGAAAGTGGTGAATCGAATGTGCCAATGCTTGGGAAATATCAAACCAAAACTGCACCTATATACAAGCCACAAAAGAAAAATTTTATGTGGACTACAAGGCCAACGTTTGAACCATTAGATACTTGGAGGCCTACTCCAAGATTACCTATGGCTTGCAATTTTTGCAATAAAATGGGTCTACAATCTATAAATGTAACCTTAAGAAACTGTATGATCATGGTGCAAAATTAGTTTGGGTTCCAAGGAACACAAGATTTGGGCTTTCAAAGTTAGAACTACAAAGATTGAATTATTTTACTAACCCAAATGGACCTATAAAATGGGTACCAAAGAGATAAGATTTACTTGTTTATTTTTCAGACATGTTTTAAAGCAAAGGCAAATAATGTATGGTTCATGAATAGCGGTTGTTCAAGCATATGACCGGAGAAAGAAGTCTATTTCATAAACTTACGCCTTGCAACGATGGAACAGTTGCCTTTGGTAATAATGAAAAAGGTAAAATGAAAGGAAAAGGAAAAATACATAGTAGTTCAAATGCATGCATGGAAGATATTTTGTTTGTTGAAGGACTCAAGCACAATCTAATAAGCATTAGTCAATTATGTGACAAAGGATATAAAGTTGTGTTTGAATCATCTATATGTAATGTATTTAATGGAGAACATATCATGTTTAGTGGAAAAAGACATGGAAATGTATATTTGGTTTCACTAGATGAACTAAATGGTCAATGTCTAATGGCCATTGATAATGATCCATGGGTTTGGCATAAAAGGCTTGGACATATAAACATGGGAAATATAAAGACCCTATGGAAAAGAGTTTGGTAGAAGGATTACCAAGATTGAAATATGACAAGGATAAAATTTGCAAGGCATGTCAATTATCAAAACAACCCAAGATGCCTTTCTCTACCAAAAAGGAAATTTCCACTACTAGGCCACTTGAATTGCTACACATGGATCTATACGGGCCATCCGACATTCTAACCATTGGTGGAAAGAGATACGTGTTTGTGATTGTTGATGATTTTTCAAGATTTACATGGATAATTCTCTTAGCTAGCAAAGATGAAGCCTTCTCTATGTTTGCAACCTTTGTAA
This sequence comes from Annona cherimola, assembly GCA_030490835.1. Taxonomy (NCBI): domain Eukaryota; kingdom Viridiplantae; phylum Streptophyta; class Magnoliopsida; order Magnoliales; family Annonaceae; genus Annona; species Annona cherimola. Next base: position 38,552,969 of record CM059973.1, read on the forward strand.
ATTTGGTGCAAAATGAAAAACAAAGTACAATTGTAACCATAAGAAGCGATCATGGTGGTGAATTCGAAAACAAACGATTCATAGAAATTTGCAATGAAAAAGGAATTCATCACACATTTTCTGCACCAAGAACTCCACAACAAAATGGAGTAGTTGAAAGGAAAAACAGAACTATACAAGAGATGGCTAGAACAATGCTAAATGAGAGCAAACTATCCAAGAAATTTTGGGGTGAAGCTGTAAGTACAGCTTGTCATATTTTGAATCGAGTTACCATTAGAGCAATCTTGAAAGAGACCCCATATGAGCTATGTAAAGGAAGAAAACCAAATATCTCTTATTTTCATGCTTTTGGATGCACATGCTATGTTTTGAACAATGGAAAAACCAACTTGGGAAAACTAGATGCTAAAAGTAATGAGGCAATATTCCTTGGTTACTCATCAAATAGCAAAGCATATAGAGTATTCAATAAACGAAACCAAGTTGTAGAAGAATCCATACATGTTGTATTTGATGAATTTAACCAAACTCCGAGAAAGGAGGATGAATTAAGTGATGCAGATGAAACAAAAGGAAAAGAACAACCAAAGGAAATCGAACTCAAGCCAGAAAATCTCATGGAGGAAGAGGTAAGTGAAGGTAATGACTCTTACAAACCTCTAACTGATTTAAAGTTCAAAAATGCTCATCCAATTGAGCAAGTCATTGGAAATGTGTATGAAGGAGTAAAAACTAGAAGATCAAAGCAAAACATTTGTGGACAATATGCTTTTGTGTCCAAGATCGAACCAACTACCATTGAACAAGCTCTTAATGATGAAAGCTGGGTTATTGCAATGCAAGAAGAGCTAAATCAATTTGAAAGAAATGAGGTATGACATTTAGTTTCTAGACCAAATGGTCATACCATTATTGGTACAAAATGGATATTTAGAAACAAATTGGACGAAAGTGGACTTGTAATTAGAAACAAGGCTAGATTAGTAGCCAAAGGGTATTCCCAGGAAGAAGGAATTGATTTTGAAGAATCATATGCACCCGTGGCTAGATTAGAAGTCATACGTATTTTACTAGCATTTGCTTCTCATATGAATTTCAAATTGTTCCAAATGGATGTAAAAAGTGCATTTCTGAACGGATATTTGAATGAAGAAGTGTATGTTGAAAACCCCCAGGATTTGAAGAAAATGATCAATCGAAATATGTTTATAAATTGACCAAAGCGTTATATGGATTAAAACAAGCTTCAAGAGCTTGGTATGAAAGGTTGAATAAATTTTTGATTGATCATGAGTTTCAAAGAGGAAAAGTTGATACTACTTTGTTCATTAAATATAAAAATAAAAATATTTTAATTGTACAAATTTATGTAGATGATATAATATTTGGTGCTACTGACGAACATCTATGCCAAGAATTTTCTAAGATTATGCAGAGCGAATTCGAAATGAGCATGATGGGAGAATTAAATTTCTTCCTTGGATTGCAAATCAAGCAACAAAATGAAGGGATATTTCTAAACCAGTCCAAGTATGTCAAAGAGATGATCAAGAAATTTGGAATGCAAAATAGCAAAGGGGCAAATACTCCAATGAGCTCTACAATCAAGATCGACACAGATGAAAACGGTAAATGTATCGATCAAAAGCTTTATAGAAGCATGATAGGATCTTTGCTATATTTAACTGCTTCTAGACCTGATATTTTATTCAGTGTTTGTATGTGTTCTAGATTTCAAGCATGTCCTAAAGAATCACATCTACTTGCTGTAAAAAGGATTTTTAAATATTTAACAAAAACTACCAATCTTGGACTATGGTATCCAAAGGGGTCAACCTTTGATTTAATCGGCTATTCGGATGCGGATTTTGCTGGCTATAAGGTAGATAGAAAAAGTACTAGTGGAACTTGTCAGTTTCTAGGACATATGTTAGTTTCATGGCACTCAAGAAAACAAACAAGCGTTGCTCTATCCACTGCGGAAGCCGAATACATAGCCGCCGGTAGTTGTTGTGCCCAATTACTTTGGATGAAACAGCAATTGAAAGATTATGGTATTGATTATTTTGATATTCCTATTAGATGTGATAATACAAGTGCAATTTGTCTGACTAAGAATCCTGTACTGCATTCAAGAACCAAGCATATTGATGTAAGACACCATTTCATTAGAGAACATGTTGAAAACCATGATATTTGTTTAGAATATGTGAAAACAGAAGACCAAATTGCTGATATCTTTACCAAACCACTAGCCAAGGAATCATTTTGTAAAATTAGGAATGATATGGGGATGATAGAGCTAAATTAAGAAAAATTAAACAAGAAACTAAAATCTGAAAAGGTCAAGTCGATGAGTCAAGTCGACTCCGCCAAGTCGACTTGGGAAAGTGAAGTCAACTCCGCTTCTATAGCGAAGTCGACTCCATAGGGTCGAAGTCGACTTCGCCTAGGGCAAGTCGACTCCGCGCGCGCGACCGTCCGACTTCCTCGTCTCTTCCCCTTTTCTTCTCTTTTTCTCTTTTCTTCTCCATTTTCCCGCCAGCAACCTTCCCTTCATCCGGCAGCTCTTCTCCTCTCTCTCTCTGCGCTCTCACAAGCCCTCTCTCTATCTCTGTTCTCTCTCTCCCAACTCTCTCAGCTCTCTCTACCAGCTCTCTCTCTCATTTTCCATTCCTTTCTCTCTCAGTTTCCAACTCCCAAATCAAAATGGCACCAAAAGCTAGACTCCTAAAGCTAGCAGTCAAAAAGCCAGCCCAAAGACCAGTGCCCAGACCTTCCCAATCCAACACAGAAGAGGAAGTTCCTAGAAAACAAAGGACACCCGCTAAGAGAGCAAGGGAGGAACCATCGACATCAACGGGTAGACGGGTTCGATTTCAAACCACTACTCAATCGTCTGATCGAGCTCCGAGGTCGGAAAGTCAACCTCAAAGCTCAACCTCCTCAAGAATCCCGATAAAAAAGGGGCAAGTCTTGAAAATGCCCATGACCTACTTCAAGTCTGAGCAGCAACACAGTCGCTTCTACAAATATTTTTATGAGAGAAAGGTATTCATTCCCAAAATCATCGATTTCAAATTTCTCAGCGACTACGAGTTTGATATAGAAGAGTTGCTTGACTTCCAAGGTTGGACGCAACTGTTAAAGTCTGACGAAAGGATTTATCCCGATCTCACTAGACTCTTCTACTATTTATGGGATGATACCAAGTTCTCAGCCTATGTCAAAGGAAGCGAGATGTATCTGGGTTCTCTAAATTACCCAAATCAAAATGAAGCCTTAAGGAGAATCGGGAGCATTCTTCAAGTACCCTATGAAGAAGAACGACTTCCTAAAGACCTGACAATGGAAAAAATCTACAACGAGCTGACAAAGAGCAACAAGTACCATGCAGGCATAAAGTTTTTGCATTACATGGATCTTTCTCCTAGGCTCAGAGTCCTCCATCTGCTAATCACCCACTGTATCTATCCAAAAGGGGGCAGGAGAAATCAATTGAATCCACAAGAAGCCATGATCCTGTGGAAGTTAATTAATAAAGTCAAGATCAGCCTTCCCAGGCTATTTCTAGAAGCCTTGGCGTGCCAGAAAGACAATCCGAGTGGCGTACTACCTTACGGATCCTGGATCACTAGGATTCTAGAACGGTTCGAGGTAGACATCGACGGGGAACCATTTGATGTTCCCAAAACGACGAATGCAATCAACAAGGCACTGCTCCAACGAATGAAGATCAATCTGGAGCAATTCAGAGAAGATAGAATCCGGGAAAAGCTAGGCGAGCCAGCCCGAGAGCAAGAGGACCACGCACAGGCTGAGGGGGAGCAACCTCCCGAAGCACCACCTGCTCAAGCGGAGCCCGCATCTCCCGCGACGCACGGATCCTACTCACCTCAAGGATCTGCTGCACCCAAACGAGCGCCTCCTACATCATCTCAAGAGGCCACGCTTCAGAGCATTAAAGAAGAGATTTCGGCTCTTCGGGAAGAAATGGGTCATCAAGAGGATAGGATGACTAGTCTTGTGACTGAGGTCTTGAATGCTATCAATGATATGCATTCCCGACAAGATCGAATCGATCGGAAAATGCGTACCATTCGGTATCACCTCGCCTCAGGCCGTCACAAAAAGCGACCCATGCTTGAACTCGATCCCTTCGAATCGGGTTCAGTTCATCGCGAGCCGTCTCCCGCACCCGTTTCTTCCTTCTATTCATCATCCCATAACCGTCCCATCAAACCTCTCTCATACCCCATCTCTCAATTTCAATTCACAAAGTCTTTGCGAATTGATAAATTTTTGATAGATTGACAAAAAGAGGGAGATAGAATAGGAATTGAGTAGAATTTTTGAGTTTTGGGTCAGGTAGTTTGTATTTAGGAGTTTCATTTTCATTTTTTCTTTACATTGTAAACTAAAAACATGAATGATATATGAAACTTGTTTATGCTCAAATATGTGTTTATGATTGATATGTGTGATATGAATGATTGAAAAGATATGTTCTGAATGTTTGAAAGTCATATTTTGTTGAAAGCTATGACAGTTATGTTCTGTTTTTGAAATGCAATTATCTTAAAAGAAACAAGCTCAATTTAGTTTTGTCAATCATATAAAAGGGGGAGATTGTTAGAAACAATGTTTAAAACAAAACAAAATTGACCAAAGCTTAAGTTTTGATGATTAACAAAGGCTAATTTGAGTATATTAAAGAGTACTAATGAGTTTGCTCAATGATTTAAGGAACTGAAATAGCCAAGTCGATCCCCAAGTCGACTTGGACTTCGACTTAGGGTGAAGTCAATCCCAAAGTCGACTCCACTATCGACTTGACTTTGAACCTCAAAGGCAAAATCAGAAATGGAAGAGTAGCAGGTGAAGTCGCAGGCTAAGTCGACTCCACTTGCGACTTGGGAAGCCAAGTCGCACAAGAAGTCGACCTCACTATCGACTTCAGTCGAGAAAAACTGTCCAAACCTGATATTGGGGCACAAAGCTGCCCAAGTCGCAGGCCAAGTCGACTCCAGGTGCGACTTGGGTGAAGTCGCAGACAAGGTCGACTCCATCCTCGACTTGAGAAGTTCAGACTTCAAAATGCAGTTCCAAGCCCATTCCAAGAACCTACTTGAACTTTATCAAGATCCAAATCAAGGAGCAAAGACTATTCTCAAAGATAACTTGAGTTTCACTCAAGTTCAAAGAAAGAATACATGTTCAAGATCAAATCAAGTCTATCAAGTCCTAAAGATCAAACGACTCCAAAGAAAAGCAAGGTACATGAATCTGTCCTACAAGAATCAAACTCTCCAAAGATTCATGAGGTTTAAGCCTATCCAAGATAAACCAGAAACAAGGACTTCAAGATTAACAATATCTACAAGTATGAGGAATCATCCAGAATGAAAATGATTCAAAGGAAGAAAGCCAAGCATGATAGAAGCAGATCAAATGAAGATCAAAGCATTTTCAGCAAAAACCGAGCCAAGTCGCAAGTCAAGTCGACTCCAGGATCGACTTGAGTCGAAGTCTGAAGCCAAGTCGACGAAGACTCAGACCTGGGAATCTGAAGAACTGGAGTCGCAGACGAAGTCGACTCCAGATGCGACTTGGGAAGCCAAGTCGCATGCCAAGTCGACTCCACCTTTGACTTAGAAAATAACGTTCGAATTTTTGAACGTTGGAGATCATTTATTGCGCGCCAACCACCTCTACAACGTTCAAATCTTCCTCACTCTATAAAAGGACACTCAAATGAACGTGAAAAAAGATACAAGACACTCATATACACTACTATACACACTACAATGTCCAAAGAGAGAAAAGAAGTTCAAGAAGGAGTTTCTATTTCATTTTCTCCATATTTGAGTGGTCCATATACATTCAAAGGAAGAAAGAGCCTCAAGTTGCAAGCTGCTTCATCGATACTCATCCAAGCTGCTTCTACAATCTCTTCCTCGAGCTAAACTTGCCTACACATCTCTGTAAAGTGTAGTTTTTCTTATTTCAAGTCTTGTTGTATTAAACTTGATTTAGCTTGGGTAGCTAAGATCAAGTATATGCAAAGTAGTGTGTGATTGGAGTGGAACTCATCACCTACTTGTGCTGTGTGTTGTGTATGCCCCCTAGAGCTGGAATCTAGAAGAGAGCGGAGACTCTAAGTGTATTCGAGGAATACATAGTGGAACCCAAGTCACAACGGAGTGTGAGCTTGGAAGAGTAGAGTAGGGAAGGTTTGCTCGAACCACTATAAATCTTTTCTTCTGCTTCCTTTTACTTTTTTATCTTAATTGCTCTCTATTTGCTTTCAAGGGGTTAAGATTTTTAATTTACCAAAGAATTTTTTAAAGAACCCAATTCATCCCTCCCCTCTTGGGTTTAGCCATCAACTCGGGACCAACACAAGGAAAATGAATATTTTATCCATCCATTCCATGTCTTAGGTTGCTTTCCATGCTTGCTTTATAACCATTAATTACCCAATTCCCATAGAGGTTAATCTTATAAAGATACTTGGTCATTACTCATTTATATAGATTTTTATCCATAAATCCTTTTAAAAATTCTATCTATATATTCTTTAAGATATAAATACTAATCTCATTTTTTCTACCCAATTTACGCTTTTTTACTGTTCATGGTACTGTTCACGATCACTATTCATAAGTACTGTTCACGTTTACTATTCACCCGAGTTTAATGTTCACAGCAACGTGGGGTTACTGTTCATGGGTTCCAAAATTGACATTTTTTTCCAAAAATAAAAAATACCATGACATAGCTCTTAGTTAGTATATCATGGGAAAATTCATGAATTTTGAATTTATCATCATTAACTTGGCTAATTAAATTATTTTCTCCATACTAAAATTCATCATAATTTCACTTAAGCATAATCCTTAAATTCAAAAATCATTAGATTAATATATGATAACTCAAAAAAATACGAGTTATCATGGACTATTTCAGACTATTTTTGCGTGTTAGTCCAAGAGATTAGGTTTAGTTTGCATCCATTTAGCTAAATTTTCACTCTCTTTGCATTTTAGGAGCATTATGTAGTTTTTATGCATTTTTAGTATAAATTAGGCATTTTTAGTTCATTTATTTAGGTTCATTCATTTTTACAGGAATGACGGAGAATTACAAGTACGCGAGTCAGTCAAATGCATAATAGAGCCAAGTGAAGGAGCATGGGGTTGGCTCCTAGGCACTGCCCAATGGCACCTAGGTGCAATTCTACAGGCCTTTGCCAGAATCTCCAACACTTCGTACAATACATTGCATCCAGAGAGTTTGTACTTAGGCGCCATTACGCATTCGTACGTGCGGGTTTTTGCTCGTACGCTGCGCAAGCTACCAATATAAATAGATCTCTTAGGGCTGCGTGCTAGAAGGGGGGAGATTCACAGAGGGAGTCCAGAGAAGTGAGGCATGGAGAGAGCCGCACAGAGAAGGAAAAGGACCTGTTTCCACGCAAGCAGAAGAGGAAATCCGATCTCGTTGGGGGAAGCTTCTGAGATTCAGTTTTCTCTTTCCTTTCTATTTCCTTTCCTCTATGTTCTTGGAGATAATTGTACTTGATTTTAATGGGAATTGAAGTCATGTTAATGGGATAAACCTTCCTATGGTGGGAGATATGTAGGATTTGAACTCACAGCTTATGATATTTGGTTTTCTTATGCTTGAATTGATAAAACTGTTGTGCTGTGACTTGTGTTACTTGAGATTACCCTTATATATCATGCTTAATGCTTTTACAGCTTTGCAACCTTGTGGATCGATCTAATATTCAGGTTCATGCTTGGAAAAGTGGGATTTGAATAAGATCCATATATAAGGCACATGTATTCTAACTCATGTTGTGTTAGATGTTAATATGGATAGGAATAAACCTATTAACCCTGTGTAATTATGATTAGGTTATATGGTTATCAACCTTGTTTTACTTGTATGCAAGGGAACATAGCATATAACTAAAACTTGGTTAGGTTTGTACGGGTTGGAAGACATATATGAATATGAATGAACCTAGATTAGTAATCTCTACATAAATAACTTAAATGGAACCAAATGGTATAGCTATGATTAAATGACTTCATATTCCCACCTATCTTAATCATCTCAAGGCAATCTCGGCAATATCCACCCTACCTTGGTCATTTACTATTTTTATAGTTTAGTTTAATTCAGTTCTTTGATACAACTTCTCCTTCATTTTACCAATTCGCTTAGACAATTGAGATTTAAGGTACTAATCCATTTAACATAATCCACGTGGGAACGATACTCTACTCGCTCTTTATTACTTGATCGGCAAGTATACTTGCGTAAAAAATGAGCATTTTAAAAATGTGTATGCAGCTCGTCAATAATTTATCATCATTCCAACATCATAACTATCATAAAAATTCATCCAAAATCATCATTTCTCAATATTGGAGCATTATTTATACATATCATATGTTATCTTCCCGAATGCTCTATTCTTGCTCCAATTTTTGATGTTTTGGCATAATTCCAATTAAGCATTACAACTATACTTATTTTCTCATGCTTAGGAATTATCTAAGCATGGTTTTACCCTACTTAACCCCCAAAAGAAATTTAGGGAGAATCCCTTTACCTTAAGTGGAGAACTTCCCTCCTACCCGTCTTTTTCTCTCTCTTTCCTTCTCTTCTCTCCTCCTCAAGCTAAAACGTTTTGGGGGTGGAAAAATGCCCAAATTTGGAGTTGGATGGTGTGCTTTGGTTGTTCACCCCATGCTCCCCTTTTATAGGGTGGCATTTTTCACATATTTGCAATTTACCCCCTAGCTCCATGGGTTAAATTATAAATAATTTTTTTCAAAATCCATGAGATTTCTTGAGCCATGTGCAGCCTCCATAGCTACTGTTCATGCCCCCCCTAGCTGTAGTTATTTATTTATGATTTTTGATTTATTAAAATTAATTATTTTAAGCTAATTAAATCTCAACAGTTGATTCTTGATGAGGATGATTTTGGGCCATTGATTTTGGCTCTAAATCCCATGGCCCTGCCCTCCTTGAGCCTTATGCTGATTTTTTATTAATTATTTTGATTTTTAATTAATTAAATTTAACCCAAAAGTCAAATATAATTAATGAAAAAGGTGGGCTACCTTTTTCATCTCCAAACGACGTTTCATCTTGACCCTTAATTCATGATTTTCATCACATCTTAAACCATTCATCATGTTCATTATAAATATTTGGCCATCCATAAAAGAATTCACTTTAATGCGACGTCCGGATTGCAAGATATGAATTTTTCTTCATTTTCTTCACAAAAATCCATAAAAATCCGAAAATTATTATTTTAATCCAAAAAACACTTTTGTCCTTTCGTGGGAAGCTTCCTTTTTCGTCTTTTATGATTAAGTTAATCCAAAGTTATTAACTTAACATATTCCTTAATCCCACATTTACTATTCACGTTCACTATTCATTCGAATTTCATTTCATAAATAATTCTTTGAACCTCTAATTTTACATATTTTCATACTCATGAATATATATTTTACTAATATATTACCTAGGGTTTACAACCCTAGTCATACACGTGTCTAAGATTGGGGTTTCACTGTATGCGTCGAGGGGGTTCGTCCACCACACCCTCACCCTGAGCACGGGTCTCTTCTCTTTGTCTTACAAATTCTTTCTCGGCTTCATCAATATCCTCTCAACTTACCACATAGGGGAATCGCATGTATCCGCCTGTGAACCGATACCATGACCATGTTTTTGGCGAGACCGGAGCGGGAATTCTCTCACAAAACATCTACAGCTCCTGTGTATTAACCCTATCGGTAATCACAGGTGGAAGGGGTCGTAGGGGTGCCTGCGGGGGTAGTGTGACTTCTTGTCTGGGGGCTTCACTAGTGGATCCTCCTGGACCAAGTGTCATTTGTTTAAAGCGATGGTGTGGGCCTGTGGTGCCTTCTTATCGCACCGGTGGGGTGGAAGGTGAGTGGAGGTACTCTCCAGGAACTGGAGGCCTAAATGTGAGGTTCTGTTGTGTGGTCCATCATCTGTTTAGGCCCTCCTCGGCCCTCCACCTCCTCTTGACTTCTTCCATCTCCCTCCATATCTCCCACCACTGCCTTTCATTTATATGCCATCTACATATCATTGCATAGCAAATCAACTATAACTTTCAACTAATCATATCATTGCATCACAGTTCTATATATCATAGAAATAATACATGGCATATAATATCATGCTTTCAATCTATTTCTTTTCATTAATTTTCTTTTCTCTATTTTTTCCACACCTATTTACCAATCCTTACTCCGGTGCCCTGCTCTGTGGCGTCGAATCCTTATTCCGGGACCGTTATTGATTGGTAAACATAAGTCAGGATTGTCGCCCTGGTCACACGGCAGAATTTTTACATCCAATCGTATTCCAATTTTACAAGTAGTTGTCACTTGTAATCCATTTCAAATGGCATTCAAAATATCATAACTGATTCATTTATATCAAAGGTCATGTTGACCTATAAGATCATGTTTATAAATCATATCATTCAATCAGATGCATACAAAGGAACACAAAAATATAGTTTTTCTCTCAAATAAGTCTGTTATCTACTTACCTATCTAAGGTTTGGGAAAACAAAATATGAGTACTAATACTCAATAAGCAAGCATTTTCTATTTTGAAGCAAAATATTTTTATGAAGACATTTTTTTGTCAAAGATTTTCATGTACGAATCTTGGAAAATTCGTAAAGTAATGCATATGCAATGCATCGTTTCCCTTCATGATTGGGTGATACGCTAGCTAGGTGACCACTCCTGATCTTGCTCCCAATTCTAGGGAGGACGCTGCCGGCTCTAACCAATATCAACATTTTTGTCACCCTAGATGAGGACAACCAGTCGGCTTACACCTCTACTAAGGACCTAATCCTCGTGCTCCATGTACCAGCATATGACATTTACCAAGTGATCATTTACCTCATTCATCATTCAGACACCGTCGGCCTCTGGCCTATACTAGCGACTTCGTCACAATAGAGGGGGACAACCGATCCGCTTACACCTCTACAGTGGACATAATCCTCATGCTCCATGCACCAACAGATGAAACTTACCAAGCGATCATCCACCCCATTCATCGTTCATGCTAGCATGCTTTTTCTAAGGATAACATTTTGCATAATCTTTTCAAATACCATTTTCACAAAGCAGTTATTCAAATTCATTTGAGAGAATGAAAACAGATAAAGATGTAGGGATAACCACCCTTAAACAATTTTTGGTAACATCCGTATAAAGTAATTTCCGAAGAATTTCTAAACATGAATAAAAGCAATATTTCCAAGCATTTCTCATTTGAGTAATGTGGCGCCCCTAACCGGATGCGTCACAAAGCCTTACTCCACGATCATTTTTGATTGGTAAATGTGAAATAGGATTGCTACCTTGATCACGCAGCGGGATTTTTGAATCGATTTCGTTTAGCAAAATTTTTTCCTTTCTTTTCATTCCATTTCCTTCATCATTTTTCAAGCAACATATACTTGAAGCTAACTACACCTATCCTTCTCAAATCATCAATTCATTCATAACCTGATAATTTCATATCAGTATAAAGAATTTATTTGTTCTCAGCATACCAGCACTTTCAATTAACCTTTCTTATGTCTCAGTCATATTTTATCAATACAAGTCATTCATGAATATTCGTAACTCAAACAACTTGATCGTTTATATCATAAACTTTCATCGACTAACCTTATTATATGCATATCATATAATTGATGTACACACAATCTTACTTTCATGTTACAAATAATCATATATTCATGAGCTGAATTCGAATGGAATTCTCAACATAAATACTTATCTGTTCACATCATATTAGAGGTATTCACAATCTGAGACTTCATTATCAACACATTCATTCATCCACAACATGCAGGTAAATAATATTTAGCTTTGCTCCTCTGCTTGTGCCTTGTACTTGCCTAGCATTGGGAAAAACAAAACGTGAGTGATAAACTCAGTAAGCAAACATTTTCATTTTAAACCTTTTCGAAACCTTTTTCCTGTAAATATTTCATAACCAAAATTCTGGGCTTTTCAAAGGTGAAGCATATGCACTTAAACCTTTTCATATAAACTTTTTTATAGGAACATTCTCATGTCTTAAAATATTTTAATAGAAACATTTTTTCATGTGGACATCCTGATGTCCTAAAATATTTTCATGGAAACATTTTTCATGTGGGCATTCTCATGTCCTAAAATATTTTCATGTAAACTCTTTTTTTCATGTGGATATTCTTATGTCCTAAAACATTTTCATGAAAATCTTTTTCCATGTGGACATTCTCATGTCCGAAAATATTTTCATGTAAATTCTTTTTTTATGTGGACATTCCTATGTCCTAAAACAATTTCATATAAACCCCTTCTTTTCTTCATGTGGACATTCTTATGTCCTAAAATATTTTCATGTGCTCATTTTAGGGCTTCTTAAAGCATATGGAAATATGTCTCTATCCCTCTAATAGGTGAGACTTACCAAGTCATCATCCTTCAATAGGAAGGCAACCTTTTATGTTATAGCACGTGAGCCAGACGGCTATCCTTAAACCTTCTCCCATTTCAGGGAGGGAGCCGCCGACCTCCCGTCTTCTATTAGCAACTTGGCCACATGTAGAGGGGGGCGCCGGTCCACCTACGACCACCTCTACGATGGACCTATTCATCATTCTGATGCACCATACATCATTTTTATCAACATCGAAATGCTAGCATTATTTCATAAAACAATACAGACCTCGGTCTGTGTCCTCTTGAAATCTCACAAACATCTGTCTGTGTCTTTTTTTTCCAAAACTAAAAGCTTCGCAATTTTGTGCCCTTTTTCAAAATTAAAATCTTAGCAACTCTGTGCTAAGGTCATTTTATAAATAATGAATATGCAAACGCATCATTTCTATTCATGTCATAATTCTTCATGTGATCGTACGCTAGCCCAGTGAAATCCTTGCCATATGGAAGATGACACTTACCTAGTAATCAACTACCTATGGAAACATAATCATTCTACCAAAAGACGCCGGCCACACCATCTTGGGAATTTCAAGGGCATCACTACCCATGAAAGCATGACTTTTCTTACCTTAACTAGCCTACTAACGTTCCGTGCATGACTTTCATTCACCCCGACATTATATACCTCAATCACATGACATTTTGGTCATTCTCATATAAAGAAGAGCTTACGTGCTCATTTTAAACATAATTTGTAAAACAGTATTCAAATCATAATTTTGGGGTGATCATCCTTAAATGGTTTTAAAATCACTAATATAAAGCATTTTTCAAAACACATCAAAATTCAAGAAAATTCAAAATATGTCAATTTTTAAGAAAAATCAATAGTTTCCAAGGTTTTGCTTGTTTACTTGTAAACAAGTTATAAAACTAATATAATAATGCAATTCCAAAACCATTCAATATTTGAAAAGAAAGTAACATTTTCAAAAGCATTTCCTGCAAATGTTTTTACTCCTATTTTTGAGCTTTGCAAAGGATATGCAAATGCATCTTTTCCATTCATCCACTCCAGCATCATATTTTTCATTTATATGACGTCCTTGTCATTCTCATATAAGAAAAAGCATGCACATTCTTTGAATAACATTAACAAATAAAAATTAATTCATCTAATACAATCAACTTATCAGGTTGACCATCCTTAAACTCTTTTAGAAATATAGTATAAAACACTTTCAAATCGTTTTACTATTCAAGAGGTTCCAAACATTCCAAGAACATCATTTTTTAAATGCTTTGCTCGAAAATACCATTTTTGTAAAGAAATCAAACTTTCTTTTCATAAGTCAAACTTTCTTTTCATAAACTCTTTTGGAATATTCAAATGAAACAATTTCCAAACACTTCAACATTTTAAAAAGGTTTGCATAAAATGATGCAATCTCAAAACATTTCCGTATTTGAATGATAACATTTTCAAAAAGTTTTGCTGGCTTATAAACATCATTTCATAAAGGAATCAACTTCCTTGTCATAAAAATCTTTTTGAAATAGGATTTTAAAGGGCCTATCTACACATATCATTTCAATATAGTAATTCACAATTCATCTCAACAATTGAGAATAAACATCTTTTTCAAAAATATTGCTTACATACAAGTAAATATTAAAATTATCATTATAAAGCTCTTTCAAACATTTCAACAAGTGATGAAATCAACAATTGCAAAAGTTTGCTTGCTTACCTGTGAAAAGTTCAACTCGCTCCTTGGATCTTTTCCTTGCCTTTACCTAGACAAGTGGAAATGATCATCTTATATACTTGCATATCGTCGTATACTTGCATGCCTTGCCTTTTATTTAATTCATGTTCATACATCACTTGTCCCCAACCCTTACATGATCTTGATCGATATGTAACTCATAGCATGTTTACCATAATTATTTCTTTCTTTGAGATGAACACCATTATTTCATATGTCACATATATGCACATTTTTCAATAGTGAGTCATTCATTTAACTCAATACCCTCATCTAGGAAATTTAATCTCTTTTCAATCATTCAATTAGCTTATTTGAAACTATAGCAAGCTAAGTTCAAGTAAGGTTTATCAACTTCATATTTACCCTTCTAAACTCTCTTTTTCTGTGAAATCCCGAATTTTAAGCTTAATAAATATAACTTGAAATCATCTAAGGATAAAATCAAAAATTTTATAAAATGAAAGACTCAGGTGTAACGCATATTGGAAATGAAAATTAGTGGAAAAAAATGATTAAGCAAAGTGGGATTAGCAATAATCACGCAAAGACCAAATTACAATTTTACAAAAGTGAGATTAAATTATAAATTTAGAAAAGATGATTGATTGGTAATTTTGACAAGAGTGGAGACAAAAAGGAAACTTAATTGAAGTCTACAAAGGTTATATTTGGAATTTATAAGATAATAAAGGGTAATTTATGATTTCATAAAGATTAGATATGAAAATGAATTTTTATAAATTTTTCGGGAAGGAATTTCAAGATTCTAAATTATACAAAGTGAAACTGTTTAAATTCACGGACCTTATGGAAAAATAAAAATAAATGGAAATTTTTTGGCTAATTAGGGGCTCTAATTAAGGGCTTATATTCATCCTCACTGTTTTCATTAGATCTAAACATGCATAACTCGGAATCACATAAAAATTTAATAGAAAGTACTAAATTATGTGCTCTCTAATCTAGACGGATCAGATTATGAAAAATAGTTGTCTAAATTGTTAAACTTGAATGTATTAAAAAGCGTGCCAAAGGTAATAAATTCCACCACCATGCACGTACACGTTGATATTTTAAATATTTTTATATAATTATTTAGTTAATTAATATCTTGATATATATAAGGCTGTTTGAGATGAAACTTTTGGAGCAAGCCTATTTTAATATACCTTACATAATGAATGGATTAAATATTGCAAAATATGTCTACAAATTTTTAAAATGAAATTTTATGCCAAAATATGATTTTAATTAAATTAAAATATGTACTTAGCTCCAATTGAGGTGAAATTTTATGGGTAATCCTATTTTAATATTCTCAATTTAATGAAGGAATGAAATTTTGGAAAACATGTCTCCAAAATTTTAAAATGAGACTTTTTATCCAAATATGAATTAGTTCATTAAAATAAAATAGAAATTTTTTTCAAAATTCTGAAAGGTACATTTTGTGAGCAATTGTATATATATTAATAAGAAAATTTTTCATAATATATAGATGTGTATATACATAGTTATGAATTAATTTATTAATGTTAAAATCAACTGTTTAAATAAAAAAAAATTTGCATGAAGAATATCACGCTGGCAGACGGTGCATGTAATGGACGGTTGCTGGAATGCTCAAAATACAACAGGTGGAACGGTGACCATGGGTTAAATTAAATTTCAACCATGGTCAACCGATTAATGGAGTATATAAAAGGGGGTTGCTGCTGGGCGTTTTTTTTTTTTAAAAAAAAAGGGTACGTTGCTGAATGTTTCAACGAGGCCAGGTGCTGTTTAATTCCTTGCTTTTATTTTCTAATTGAATTATATATTTACTTCTGGAATGGATGTACCGTTGCAAACAGATTTTTATTTCTGTTATAATCATGATTAAATAAAGGAAGAATAGGTTAATCTTAATTGTTATTTCAAATCTGGAGGTTATGTCGTGTTAGAAACAAAAATATGAACGAGCTAGTAAATGAATGATTTTTGCCATGAAAAGTTTTTTACAATCTCATTATATTATCATTAAGAAACGACCAAAATTTCAGCTTAAAATATTAAGTGGGTTGCAAATTAAAAATCCGAGAATATTAATTTAAACAGGGTAAAACGGGTGACAGGATCAGCTGTAGTAAATGATTTTTCATAATTTTTTCAGATGGCATTTTATTCTGAAATTTTTATATGATGTAAAATATATTATTTTTATCACATGAAAAATATTAAATATGATTTTTGGATGACATAAGTATGGTTTAAAAATAACGTGATTAGGGCTATTCCTAATTTTACAACACTGTCCAGCACAGTGAAAATGTCAAAATAAATATATAATGTTAATATTTCTTGCTGAAATTTTTATGAGTGTTAATTAATTTATTTATTGATGTATGATATAAATTTCAGAATTAAATACCTTGATTTTATTACAAATAAATATTTAAAGAAATCAGTACGCCTGATTTCAACAAATGTGGGCAGTTTGAGAAATAATCAAAAAGAAACATGAAACATAAGTGGAAATGATCAAAATTCATATATATGTTATTTAAGAGTGTAATAAAGGATTAAGAATATCAAGGGTGATTAATAATTGATGATATTATATGTATAAGGAATTAATGGGTAAATAAGAAGATGAAACTAAGTGAAAATAAGAAAACAAAGGCTGTTTTGGAATTTAATAATGAGTTCCAGAAATTTTAAATGGAATTTATTTTTATTATAATGTGTAAACAAGGTTTACAAAAAGGGTACAAATTTATGATCACTAAGTAAGTGATTAAGTACCTAAGATGTGATTTTAGAAAATATAGATGAGGGTAAAATGTAATATATAGGGCTGTTTGAGGGAAATTACAAAAATTATAAAAAGTATAGACCCAAATTATAAGCCCTTACCCTTAAGCAAATATCTTGAGAGATTTTCTCAAATAATATGTCAATTATAAGAAATATATGCTAAGTATAAAATGCGAAAATCCAAGATGTTGGATTTAGCTAAGTGTTACAAATCCTAAGTAAGATTTAGAAAATTAACCCTTAAATAATGATGTCAAAATAAATGGAATGGTTAGACCTTGAAACAAGTTCAACCAAATGAGGATAAGAGTGGTTGGTATTAGCCAAATATGAAAATGTGGTTAGAAGATAATTATATTGAATTTATGGAAAAAGAAAGATAAACGGCTTATTTGAATTGGTGACATCAAATGACTTAGGAAGTTCATAAGCAATTTCCTTGAGAAGTTGACTAAAGGAAAGAAAACAAGTGTTAAGGATGGAATTGATAAGAGAGAGATGGTAAACATAAGTGAATTGGAACAGGGTGATGACAATATTGAACTAAAGGTAGAAATGGGTCGAAGTTGATATGAAACACACATGGGTTAGAAAATCCTAAGATAGATTCGGAGTTAATAGTAGAAATGTGCAAGCATGAGATATTATGTTTATATGAGAAAAAAATGGTCCCTTTCATTTGTATAGGAGAAGGAAAGGGAAAAGTGGAATGTACAAGTTGACTACGCAGGTAAGCAAGTTACATGCTTTCTAAAATATTTCTAAATACTTGCAAATTGTTTGCTCACATGATTTATAAAATATATTTAAGGATGGCCATTCCTATAATGCTTTACATGAAATAATTGCTAACTACTTGTTAACTGTTTTTATGAAAAGTTTATGATTTATAAATGTTATGCCAGCATGTGAATGTGAATGATCATGGTGCACGAGGATTAGGTTACGAGAGAGGTGTAATTGGACCGGATGTCCTCCTCTAGCGTGACCAAGTCGCTAATACAGGCTGTGGCCGGCGGCGCCCTCCCTGAAATGGGAGCGAGATCAAGTAGTGGACGCCTAGCTAGCGATCCATTTGGAGAAATGTCATGTATGCATTGAATGCATTTGCATTTTCATATTATGCACAAAAAGGAAATGGAAAATGTTTACTTACAAAAGGAAAAGACTTGCTTACTGAGTATTAGTACTCATGTTTTGTTTTCCAAAAATTTAGTCAGGTAAATGGAGATGACCCATGGAGAAGGACAGGTATAAAAAGAATGTCAAGATGTTTATATTCCTTTGCATGTGTGAAAAGAAGAAGAAGAATTTATAGTATGATCAATGTTATGTTGAATGTTGATGAAAACAATTAAGTTGAGGTAGTACAACCTGTATGGAATATGTGAGAGAATGCAGAATTATATGTAAATGGTGTATATGATGATTTTTCCGTAAAGACAATCGTTATGACTCTGATAACGTAAAGACTAATTCCACTAAAATTTCTCAAATTATCATTTATTTCCAAACAGCTACGTAAGCTCTTATTTTTGCTAAGTTTTATTCTCATTCTTGCACATGAACCCAACATACATGCATATCACCAATTAACACTTATGCTTGTCATCAATAACCCTTAATTGCATCCTTTCTAACATATGTGTCATGTAATAATTAAGGGAAAATTCAAACAGAAAATTTCCCTCAATTCCTACTTCATTTGATCATTCCTTTAGGCATTGAATGGAAAAATAACCGAGTAATTAATCAAACAGCCCCTAGGTGACTTGCTAAACATCACTTGAGCATGTTATAGGCTGCTATTTAATCAAATTTCACACTTACAATTAAACATATTTAGTTGGGCGAAATAGACTAATAAATACTTAAACAATTCAATCATAACATGGACAAACCAACCTTAGCTATGGGCGTCCACTTCTTCCTCTCCTTCCTTTCTCTTTCCTTTTTTTTCTTCTTTTTATTTGCTATTTGGGACGTCCTTGCTACTGCCCTTGTGTTGGTCCCAAGTTAATGGCAATACCCAAGAGGGGAGGGGTGAATTGGGTAATTAAAAATTCTTTACTTAATCAGAGACTTTTCCCCTTGTAAATTTAATCCCCTCGATGAAACATCCAGCGAGTTAGAATGAGAGGGTGCAATAGAAATATAAAATACAAGCAATCAAATCACGTAAAGAGACAGCGATATATAGTGGTTTGGGCAACCTTCCCTACTCCACTCTTCTAATCACACATCCATTGTGTCTTGGGTTCCACTATTGTATTATCAATACAGCTTAGAGCACCAACCCTCTTCTAAATTCTAGCTCTAGGGGACTTATACAATCTTAGCACAAGTAGGTGATGAGTTCCACTCCAATCATACGCTACTTTGCCTTCACTTGGTTTCAGTCTCCAATACCAAACCAAGTGGGAAAAACAAGTAATCAATAAATAACAAAAGATCTACACGCTACAGATTGTGCAGGTAGATTAGAGTGTGTAGAAGAACTTAATTGCTAGAAAGAGTGGAAGGTGAGCTCATTTAATATTTTTCCAACTCCATCCATGTTCACTTGATGCTCCTTAAATAATGAGAAGTAAATTTGAACATTTGGTGGTAGGTGGCCAGCATTTAATGCGCCAACGTTCAAATTTTTCCGATTGTTGTGAGCCAAGTCGCATTTGGAGTCGACTTGGTAGGCGACTTCGTTCAAGTCGTAGGATGGAGTCGACTTCGAGTGCGACTTCACCCAAGTCGCAAACTAGAGTCGACTTCGAGAGCGACTTCGGCCTTCAGCTTCCAACTCAAGTTCTAGACTTAGGTTGACTTGGTCTTGGACTTGACCCAAGTCGTAGGTGGAATCGACTTCGGATGCGACTTCACCAACCATATGTCTTGTTGGAGCTTCAAGGCATTGCTTGTGTGGCGCCCCAGTCCGAGCGTCGCAACTTTACTCCAAGATCAATCGATTGGTAAGCGTGATCAGGATTGTTGCCCTGTCACTTAGCGAGTCCTTTGGATATTTATCCCATTTTATCTTAACTCCTTAGGAGTTTATATCATTTTATATAATCCATTTGAAATATACACACATAATCTTATAACCTTCCATACTTAACCATTTCATAATGAATCATCCGCAATAATTGACCATAAATTTTTTCACTATTTATAGTCATAAACATCATATAGTCATAAGCATGACAAAATCTTTATACAACATTCAAACATCAATAAATGTCATCAACATACAACCATACAAGTCATAAAGCTCTATCATAAGAACTTGTAGAAATTCAATTTTTCTTTGAATCTCCACCTGAGCTCCTTGCATGGTTCTCACCTTCACCTGTCTTTAGGATTTGGAAAAAAAAACTGCGAGTCGAAACTCAATAAGCAAGCTATAAGGTTTACAGGCAATTCATTTTCAAGGCAATTCATATAAATGCATTTCCCTGCATTCGATTGAAGACACTTACCAAGTGATTAACTACTAATGGAGTAGAAATATTTTCATAATGGAAAGCCACTTTAGACCTGCTCGAGGGCATATCTTTAAACATGCTTCTCATACCCATCCAGGGTATGTCATAATCAATGCGATGCATCATTTAAAATCATGACATTCCTTTGAATAGAAGCTAGTTAGGCAACCATCCACTTTCATCCTCTCTCCCATTCCAGGGAGTCACTACCGGGCCTCGGTCACCTTAGCGACTTGGCCGCACCAAAGGGGGACATTCGGTCCGCTTACACCTTTGAGGTGGACCTCATGCTTTCGTGCACATGCTTCTTTCATAAACATGACTTGACATGCTAGCATGATTTTTCATTCATAAATCATGAATTCATCATTTATCATAAGTACTTGTAAAGCAGTAAGCAATTCACATATTTCAATAGAAACAATATTTCAACACTCATTTAGACAAGGAATGACCATCATTAAAAAATTTATAAAGAATTGAAATCATTCATTTGCTAACTCATATAAACAGTTAAAACATCATTGATAAGCATTTTATCACATTTGATAAAACAAAGCATTTTGGAAAACTGCTTGCTTAGCTTTCCTCCTCGTTAACTTCTTTGCCCTTGCCTATACATAAACATAGCATTGCATTTATAATAAGTTATTTGCTCGCATTCACTTAGTTTTCCAATCCCATAATCCATATCATTCTAATCAACTTGGATTTTCAAGTTGATCATACATACAAGACAAGCACTTATGCAATCATAGCATTCATTTCTTACTTTCCATAATGTGTTTTAATCCTATATTTAGGTTAAACACATAGCATACATTCATATCTCAACATATGAGAATTTATCTCCCATTAACCATTTTTCACACATTTTCCATTTTTCCTACATCTATGCTTATTCTAAGCGTATAAATGAGTTTCAAGCTACTTAAATAAATCTCAAATATTGAGATAATTAATCCTTAATCACACAGAAACTTTCTCATGCATGTTATCACATTTTCATGCATATTTTGCGTTTTAGCAAATTAACATAAGTCACATATCGACCATTCACACATATGCTTCACATATATTCAACATACAACACATATATTATGTGTTTCTTCAATTTTCTTAACACAGAACTTCCACCCATTTTCATCATCATTAAACCCCTTAATTAACATATACTTTAATATTTAATTTCGGATTTTTAATCCCTTTATCACTGATTTCCAAAACAGCCATGTTAAGACACACGTTTCATCATTTCAACTCCCCTTTCATGACTTAAATCATAACAGATTTTTAAGTCATAATTTCCAGAAACTAAACATGATTTTATTAACCCAAATTTAGGGTATTATCATATATTTAAAATCCAAAATTCGTTAGTTTCCATAACAGCAACATATTGATGCATATAGGGTATCCTTTTGACCCATTTTGATGTGTCCAAACTTATGTCCATAAAATCAGATTTAGGGCTAATATTTTCAAACCCTTTTGGAAAATCAAAGTACCTTAAACATAGGGTATTTTACCCTCCATAAAATTCATAAATCATTTCATTACAAACAGCAACAAAAATCATATGAAAATCATCCATTTTGGCCCCCATTTGGACGTCCCTCAAGCATACCCTAAAAAATCAGATTAAGGGAAAATTAGTCCAGCCCACTTTGGCCATCTAAAGGGTCCTTAATTTAGAGTAATTTACCCTAAAATTCATCCATAAACAATTTAAGCAATCCCTTGTATCATTTTTAACCCAAAAATGGAGAAATCAGGTCATTTCTTGAAACTTAGGGTTTCATATTTGCTAAAATCATCAACTAATGCTTAAATCATCATATTTAACTCAAAATAACATGAATTACATCCAAATAAACATGCTCAAATCATACAGCAACTTAGATTAGGGTTTTGAGATTTTCCAAATTAGTTTTCATCTCAAAATCCAACCTAAACTTCCATTTTCACTCTCTTGAACTCTTGATTTCATTTAAATCTTTCAAAACTCATTCAATACTCATATTAGGGCATCATAACTCAGTGTTTAAAATTTATTTATGAACCATATTCATGGCTCATGATTTGAGAGAGAAAAATTTGGTTTAGGTGATTCAAAACATAGATTTCACTTAATTGAATCAATCCTAACTTGATTCCAACTTGAGTTGGTTGATTCTTCTTCTTTTTCTCCTTTTTTTTCTTCTCTTTTTTCCTCTTTCCCTTTCTGGTTTGGACGTGCAAAGGCGCTGCTCAAGCCTTAGTAATTTTTTGGGAAATTTCTCCCCCTTTCTTGCCTTGCACGTTCCAAGCCTTATCTCCCTTTTATGATTTTTTAACCAGCTAGTGGGACCCATTTGCCACATCTCATGAGGGTAATTTATTTCTACCTTATCCCTTGATGACATGAAATTTTCATATCCAAGTAAAATATGCATTTTATATTTTACAAAAATCCAAAAAATCCATGCATTTAAGCACCATGTTGCTGTCCACTATTTGCAACATCCATAAAGCTTCCCTTCCAACGATTTTTGCCATGAAAATCCACATTTTTAATTGCCCATTTACTTCCCCTAGTTATTAGGCAGCTCAGGGATATTTTTTACGATTTTAAAAAATCCAAATATCAAGCCTTATCCCCCCTTGGACGTCCCATGCTCTTGCCACATATCCTAAGCTCAATTTGAGCTAGATATTAGGCTATTAACCAAGGCAATAAATCCTTGAATTTTCCATGGATTTGACCTTTAAATAATTCTTAAAAATCCAGTTCCATCCACTGAATTTTTGACACCTTGTATAGCATTTAAATATGTCATTTTCAAAAATACTTTTTATTAAATGCTATGGTAGTCTAGGGTACACAAAGTCAATGCTAGATATCTTTTTCTAATTAACCAATTTTCCATGGTAATTATATTAATCAAATCTACTCATTCCATATATTTCATAATTTTATTCCATCATTTCAAATTTCCTCTCAAACCGACATTTCTACGTAAAGTTATGAACCTTTGAAATTTTCTTTGGAGTGTGAGATTAAAAATACATTAAAATAAATAATTATCACCTTAATCTCATCACTTGTGCCTTAATCCAATCCACTTATAAAGTTAAGCCCAAAATCATGAGCTTGCCTTTAAAATTTCATCTCATTTCGCCTTGTAGGCTTAAAGTTATGAATTTTCTATGATTTTCAACACAATTCCATAATTTCTATTTTAATCTCCATTAATTAAATCATGAAAATTAAATAAATATTCATGCCACATTAGCATGTTCTAATCCTCCTTAAGCCTCATTAGTCATCCTGGCTCATTTCGGCTCCGACGATTAATCTTAATCACCTTTCATAATTGCAAACTAGGGTTTGCAAAAATTCATAAATTCATGAAAATCATCCAAAACTCAATCAATTCACACATAAATCATTCATTAAACCTTAAATGCAATTATATGAGTCCTACTTGGGTCTAGGTATTACAATCCTCCCCCCTTATAATAGGTTTCATCCCGAAACCGTCTACTTTTGAAATAACTAGGGATACTTTCTTTCTACTTCTTCCTTTAGTTCCCAAGTAGCCTCGCTTTCAGAATATCTATTCCATTGAACTTTAACGTACTCAATTTCTCTATTTTGAAGCTTTTGCACTTTATGATCTAGAATTCTAATAGGTCTTTCCTCATAATTCAAGTGATCTTGAATTGGTAGGTTCTCTGCTACTAACACATGTGTTGGATCTGGAACATACCTTCTCAACATAGAAATATGAAAAACATTATGGACTAAAGCTAGGGCTAGAGGTAATGTTATTCTATAAGCTAACTTCCCAACCTTCTCTAAGACTTCAAATGGCCCAACAAACCTGGGATTCAACTTGCCTCTTTTTCCAAACCTAGTGACTCCTTTGAATGGCGTGACCTTTATAAAAAATATGTTCGCCGACTTAGATATTCAAATCCCTTCTCTTGCAGTCTGTGTAACTCTTTTGCCGACTCTGGGCTGTAAGTATACACTGGCGAATAACCTGCACTTTGTCTGCCATTCGCTGAGATAAGTCTGGGGCAAGCTTTTTTGTGGCGCCCCAGCCCGAGCGTCACATCCTGAGCCTTACCTCAGGATCGTTATCGACTGGTAAACGTAATCAGGATTGTTGCCTGGTCACATGACGGGATTTAATGGATATTTATCCAATTAATTAAATTTCCTTAGGTATTTATTTCCTTCTATTTTCATCTTATGCATATTTAGGTCATTTCCTCCCAATAATTTCATAACCAATCATGATATTCACGATATTTTTCAAACTTTCTCATAAATCAGATGTCATAGCATGTATCACCCATTGTCTTATGTATATAAAATACAAGGCAATCATAGATCACATATGATCATAAAGACATCACGTTATATTACATTCCATCAGTCACAAGCCGCACAAATTAAAATTCATAAAGTCTTCACATTCTCCCATGCTCAATTCATGCTCCTTGTCTCTTTCATTTCTTCACCTGTCTATGGGTTTGGAAAACAATACGTGAGTTGTAAACTCAATAAACAAGCTTTATACATATTTTTCAGGCAATACATTTTGAAGGCAACCATATTTAAAAGCATTTCTCTTCATTCAGTAGAGACACTTAGCAAGTGATCAACTACTTGCGGAGTAGAAATCTTTTCATAAACCTTTCATAAGCATTTCATAAACATGGAATGTGCAAATTCATCATTTCCATTCATGACATTATCCTTCATGTGACGGTACGCTAGCACGGGGTACATTTTTTTATGACATGATCCTTTCTATCCTTGGCGTCGGACCTTCCGACTTAGCAACATCAAGGGGGACTCCTTGTCCACTTAGTACCTTAACTAGCCTACTTGATTTCCATTCCATGCATGACCTTTAGTTATCCTGACATTATATACCTCTTACAGATGGACTTGTCATTCTCATGTAGAGAATTCTTTGCACCATCCCTTTTAAAACATTATTTCAATGAAACATCATTTCAAATCCATACTTCATCACTTTTCATGAATAATTGTGAAACAATAAGCAATCATTTATTTCAATAGAAATAACATTTCAACATACATTTAGACAAGGAATGTCATCCTTAAATACCTTAGAAAGCATTTAAAACAAACTCATTTAGAAAGCTGCTTGCTTACCTTGTTCATGTGAGCTTTCCGGGTCAACTTTTTCTTTTATTTTACCTATACAAGTAAGAATGACATAGCATTCATGTAATTTCCATGCTTTTGCATTCACTTAGTTTTCCAACCCATTTTCATAAATATTCATAGCCCGCTTGAATTCCAAATCGGGTATATGTACATAACATACTTATATATCAACCAGTCATTTCATTACATGTTCAATTCCCATATTTAGGGTAACATTTATACATGTCATAACACATTCATTAATCATTCATTTATCATCATATAAAGTGATAAACTTTCAACTAGTTATTTTTCACATATTTTTCATAATTCACATATTGTGCTTATTTTTAAGCACTTAATTAACATCATAAACTCCATATATTAATCTCAAATTGTGGGGTTATTCAAACAGAAATATATTTCACGTGTTTCATCACATTTTTCATGTATTTTTTCATATTAACATTTCACTTAAACCATTTATCATTTTCTCATACTCATCTCTTCAAATACGTTCATTTCATAACACATAATTCATGTGTTTCTTAAAATTTTTCAAATCAGCAACTTGGTTTCTAATTCAGCATGATTATACACCTTAATTAACACTTTATTTAGTGTATTTTCACAGATTTTTAATCTACTAATTTCAGAGTTCCAAAACAGCAACTTTGGGACCCGATTTTTACACTTTAAACGTCCCTTTTGATACTCAAATCTAAACAGATTTTTAACCTCTTAATTTCAGCAACTAATCACAATTTTCTTAACCTAAATTCAGGGTATTATCAAATATTTAAAGTCCATACATTGGTTTCTTACAAAACAGCAACTTTTCATACATGTAGGGTACCTTTCTACACCCCTTTGGACGTCTACCTATTAACTCTTTAAAAATCCGATTTTGGGCAGTTCTTGCTAACACCCTTTTCACGTCTAAAGTACCCTAAATTTAGGATATTTTACCCTATAATTCATCCATAATTTATTTGAACTACTTCATGTATCATTTTCAACGTTTAAACATGAAATTCGAGTCTTAAGAGTAACCCTAATTAGCCTTCCTTTTAAAATTCATAAATCATGCTAAATTCAACATATATTCAAAATCTAAACATGAATTATCATGTAATCATATCAACTTAATAAAATAGCAACATTACACAAAAATTCCAGCAAATTTCAGCTAGTTTACACCCTAAACATCATTTCCTTTCACTTGAACCCTTAATTGCATACTTGCCATTAAATTTACATTTAATATCCTAATTAAGGGCATCATAAATCCTCCATTAAGAGTTCATTATGAATCATATTCATGATTCATAAACTGACTTAGAAAAATTAGATAAAAATGATTCAAACTCAAGTGTATACCTACTTGGATCGATTAACGATTAAACTCAACTTCTTAAGGTAATCTCCTTGGCTTATTTTCTTCTTTTCTTTTCCTTTTTCTTCCCTTGTTCTTGGCTTCAAACTTGCTGGGAGAGGAGAACGTGCATTGCTGGAAAGGGGCTGAGTTCCTTGAAATTTTTCTATCTTTTCAAAAGGTATATGCATGTACACATCCCCTTAAGATATAGCTAGAATTTTCCAGCTTGTGGACCCCACTTGTGTGGCGCCCCTAACCCAAGCGTCACATCCTAAGCCTTACCATGGGATCAGTATCGACTGGTAAATGTGATCAAGATTGTTGCCCTGTCACACGGCGGGTTTTTAATGGATATTTAACCAATTTAATATATTTTGATAGGAGTATATTTCCTCTTAATTATATCTCAGATAATAACTAAGTCATTTCCACCCATTCAACACACAACAATGCATGTTATTCAAAAACATTTCAACATTCTCCTAAATCAGATGTCACTGCATGTTATAACCATGGTTGTCCTCATGAAAACAAAAACTTAGTTACATCCATTCAGCATGAGTTCTACTATATCATCATGACTGCAAATATTTTTCTCTTGCTTTAATGATATTGTATTTGCTCCCTTGCCGAGTCTCTTCATTTACCTGTCTATGGGTTTGAAAAACAAAAATGTGAGTTGTACACTCAATAAGCAAGAATTATATATATTTTCAAAATAAAATATTTCAAAACAACATTTTCCAAAAGAATTTCCCTCCATTTAGTAGAGACACTTATCAAGTGATCAACTACCTGCGGAGTAGAAACTTTTTATTTAAAATCATTATGGAAAGCAACTTTATAGCCCTCGGGGACATATGATGACGATGTGATGAATGAATCATAATCCCTTAGGATGGAGGCTAGCTAGGGGACCATCCGTATTCGTCTTCTCCCATCCAGGGAGGCGCCGCCGGCCCTTGGCCTATTTTAGCGACTCGGCTACACCAAAGGGGGACAATCGGTCTGCTTATTCCTTTAAGACGAACCTTATGCATTGTGCACATGAATTTATCCATGACATGCTAGCATGATTTTTTTTCACACATAATATCATAGGACAACAATTTCCATTAATCATAAAGCAGTTATATAAATCAATTTGAAACACATATTGAACTAAGGAATGGCCATCCTTAAAAATTTAAAAATAAATTTCAAATACAAATTTTCTAAATCAAGAAAATCAGTTAAAAAAATTATTTACAATTATTTTAAAGAAATTTTAATAAATAAAAATTTATTTAGAAAATTTGCTTGCTTACCTTGACCGTGAGAGCTTTCCAGATCAACCTTTTCCTTTCCTTTGCCTATGACAGAATAGCATAATATCCATGTAAATTCTATTTGCTTGCATTTATTTAGTTTTCCAACCCATTTCCATAAATATTCATAACCCGTTTAATCTCCAAGTCAAGTATGCGTACTTTACACTTACTTATATCAATTAGTCATTATATCACATATTTAATTCTCATATATTAATCTCAAAATTTGAGATTATCAATTCAGCAATGCATTTCAAGTTTTTCCATCATATTTTAACATATTTTTTCATTCTAATATTTTACATAATGCATTTATCATCTTATCATATGCATTGCTTCACATATGTACATCTAACAATGTCTAATTCATATATTTCTTAAAAATTTTCAAATCAACAACTTTTCCTCTAATTCAGAAAGTTTATACACTTCATTTAATACTTATTTAATTCATTTTTACTAATTTTTAATCCTAAATTTTCAAATCTCCAAAAACAGCCACTTTGACATCCAATTTCTACACTTTAAACGTCTCTTTTGATACTCCAACATAAACAGATTTTTATCTACTTGATTCCAGAAATTTATCCGAATTTATTACCCTAAATTCAATGCATTTTCACATATTTAAAATCCATATATAAGTTATTTGCAAAAGAGCAACATTTTATACATGTATAGGGTACCCATTTACATCATTTGGATGTCCACTTCACATTCCCTTAAAAATCCGAATTTGGGCAGTTTATGCAAAGTCCCTTTTCACATCAAAAGTGTCCTATATTTAGGGTATTTTACCCTAAAATTTATCCATAATTTATTTGAATCATTTCCTTTATCATTTTCATCATTTAGAAGTGAATTTCAGGTCTTAGAAGCAATCTTAACTAGATTACCTTCTATACTTCACAAATTATGCTAAATTTCATACATATTCAACACCAAATCAACAATTATTATGTGATTATATACACTAATTCAAACAGAAATACTAAATACAAATCTCAGCAAGTTTAAGCTAGTGTAGGAGCTTATACATCACACTAATCACTTTCTACTTACATCTAACTCTTAGTTGCACTTCTTGTAAATAAATTCCCATTAAATTCCCTAATTAAAATCATCATCAATCCTCATTAAAAGATTCATTATGAAGCATATTCATATCTTAAAAATTAAGTTAGAAAAACTCAATTAGAATCAC
Organism: Annona cherimola; assembly: GCA_030490835.1. NCBI lineage: Eukaryota > Viridiplantae > Streptophyta > Magnoliopsida > Magnoliales > Annonaceae > Annona > Annona cherimola. The sequence continues at coordinate 38,582,611 of CM059973.1, forward strand.
TCAACTCAAGTCATATACTTACTTGTATTAAGTGCCACTTCACTTCTCTTCTCAAGCAAGCTTCTTCACATTAATTCCTCCTTTTCTTTCTTTTTTTCTTCACTTATTTTTTGAGTTTGAAGGGTGATGGAAAAGCGAACATGGGCTGCTGCTGGAAAGAGAGCTCTAAAATGCAAAAATTTTCTAAGTATCCATCACACACATGGACGTCCCTTGCTCCTTATACAATGACTGGAAATTTCCATCTAGTGGACCCCACATGCCACCTCATTTATGCTAATTACAATGAAATTCTATCCCCTTAGCTGACATGGCAACTTGTGGGCCATTTAAATTAATTTTTTCTTAATTAAAAATTTGCTAATTATTCATTGCATTAAATCATCTCAAATCTGTCCACCAGATCACGTCCACAATCAGCTGCTGCTTTCCAATTTTTTCCAACGAATTTTGCAGCTATTAAATGCACATTTATATTCCCTAATACCTAGGCTAATTATCTATGCATTTATAAATTTTTAAAAAATACAAAAAATCACATTTTTGGTCGCTTGCACGGTCAAAAGTTTCTGCTCCATTTTCTGATGCCTACACACGTTCCTCTTTTGCAGCAGATTATCTCATCATAATTAATTTTTTTCTAGATTTATTTAATTAATAATTTAATTATCTAGTAGTGTAGGGCATTTATGGTCATTTTAGCTAAATAAAAAAATTATAAAACATGTATAGAGCTGCTAAACCGTCAGCTTTCCAAAGGAATATGCTGCTGTCCATTTCTGCTTTTCCCATTCAACGGTCCAGATCAGCACCTGTTAAATCCGATTTTTCGCTTCAATTTAATGCAAAATTATCCTCATTAACTCATAGTTGACTTTGGGTATTTATTTTATTATAAAAATATTTCATAAAATACAAATACATGGCTGTTTGCACGTCCTTGGTTGCCACCTCTTCCATACTCCTTTTGACCCATTTAATTATGCATTTAATTAAGAGATAATTGCAGGGATTTTCTTATTTTTAGTAATTTACATAATATCCTACAAATTACTCCCTCTTGACACCTCAAATTTTTCTTTATGCATTAGATTATTTTATACATTTTTAACATAAATGCTATTCACTTTTTAGTTTGAAAAGTCAAAATCTCTAATCCTAATTTCGTGCAAGATTAATCCCATAATTATTTTCATGATCAAATCCTTCCATAACCTTAATTTCATAATTTTAGGCGTTCATTTCAAATTTCACCTCAATTCGATCTTTCTAGCCCAAGTTATGATCATTTTAAGTTTTGAACGGTGATGATCAATTTCCATCAAAATTTTCATAATCTAATTTTTCCATGAGATTAAGCACAAAATTATGTGCTTCCCCCTCAATTTTCACCTTAATCCAACTTAAGGTCACCAAGTTATGAATTTTTCAATATTTTCTCAACTTCGTTCTATAATTAACCCTCCTAATCTTCGTTAATCACTTTACGAGATTTAATTAGACTTTTTATAGCATGCTAATATTTATCCATCTTTACTATGTTACTTTAACCATATCAAATCACATTATCTTCAATTGGTAAATTTAAACAATCATTCACACAAATGATTTGACTGCAAAAATCTTAGAAATTGCAACTACTTCAATTATGAATACATTATTCATACATAAATCATTCAATAGCATTTACATGACTTCTACTCAAATTAGGGTTTCACATATCGATTGGTAAATGTGAATCAGGATTGTTGCCCTAATCACGAGGCGGGTTCTTAATTGTCTCTCGCCCAATTTTTTTTCTTTTTCTTTTCTTTCATCACATAAACATATACTCATCATTATTCATAATGGACTTATCCATATCATCATAAATCATCAACTTCTCATATTATTCATAACTTCATAATTTTCATACAACCTATGTTTTTTTCGCCATATTCTATTAGGCCATTTATTCATACAAAAATCTACTAACATTTGTAGATTCCTCTTTTCCTTTAGCAATACATGGCTTTTATCTCTTGGCTTTTCCCTGCACCTGTCTAAGAGGGGAAAACAAAATATGAGTCGAAACTCAATAAGCAAGCATTTTTCATTCTCGTTTAAATGCATTTCTCTCCATTCGATAGGAGACACTTAGCAAGTGATCGACTACCAATGGAATAGAAACCTTTTCATAAAACCTTTCATAAAACATATGCTTACAAACTTAACATGTAAACCTGTTTTTCATGGACATAAAAACATTTTTTATAAAACTTCCTTTCTCCAAGGACATTCTCATGTCCTTAAAATATTTTTCATAAAACCTTTTCAAAATAAGCATATGCATCATGCATTACGTTTCTGTCCGTCTGGTAGGTGTCACTTACCAAGTGACCACCCTTTTCCTCCTTAGTAGAGAAACTCTTTCATTAGATAGCTCGCTAGCTGGGTGGCTATCCGTTCCTTCTCCCATTTCAGGGAGGGCGCCGTCGGCATTTCGCCTTTTCAAGAGACTCGGCCTATGTAGAGGGGGCTCATCTTGCAACCGCGTCCGGTCTGCATATCCTCTACAATAGACCTAGTACATAACTCATGTGCACATTCCTTTTTTCACATTCTTATGCTAGCATGCTTTTATAAAACTCCACAAACCCTAGTCTGTGACTTTTCCTTTTCAAAACTTAATGCTAGCATGTCATTCCAAAATAGTACAAATCTCGGCCTGTATTCCCTTTTATAACTTGAAAACTTGGCACAACCCAAGTTAACAAGTTAATAAAAATATTTTGTAAGGATGACCAACTTTAAATAATTTTGTAAACATTTAAATAACACATTTCTAAATCATTTGAAATATTTAAAGGAAATGTTTGGAAAATAGTAAATTCGAAACATTGCTAAAATGTTTATAAATAATTTTTGATCGGTAAAATAATTTTGAAAAATATTTTAATATTTGAAAATAAAAGACTTCGTAAACATTTTTCTTTCAATTTCTGGGTTTTTCATGAACAAAGGATATACAAACACATAATTCATTTTTCATACGATATCATATTCTTTGTCCACATGCCACATGGGTTACTTCTATATGAAGGTAAGCTTGTATGATCCTTTGATCATTACTTTTTTTAAAAATATCGGCATTCAAATCGATTATCAGGTGGCCTTCCTTAAATTCCTTTCAAAACATTTTAATAAATCATTTCAAATTCGTTCGATAAAACCAAATATTATTTTGAAAATCAAAATTTTCCTTTTCCTTCATAATGCAACCATTTCTATATTTCTTCTTATTTTCATAAGGATTTGCTTATGATAAAGCAATTTCGACATTTTTGATGGTTGCAACATATAAAATCAATTTTAAAAAGTTTGCTTGCTTACCTTGCTTGCTTAGCTTTCCGTCTCGCTTATCTCGTTGCCTTTGCCTATATATATAAGAATGACATAGAATTCATATACTTTCTTTTGCTTGCATTCAACTCAGTTTTCAAACCCATTTCCATTAACATTCACAACCCACTTGAATTCCAAGTCAGGTGTACATCATAACTTATGCATTATATCATTTATTTCATCATATTTTCCACATTTCGCACATTGTGCTCATTCTTAAGCACTAAGTTGATATCTTAATCCTCAAATATTAATCTCAAATTTTCTTCAAAATCATGTTGTTCATTGCTCATAGTTAATATTCAAATTCAGTATTCACGATACAGTTCTTCCGGGTTACTGTTCACAGCGAGTTCAGTACTGTTCATGGGTTCCAAAAATTGACATTTTTTCCAAAAATAAAAATACCAAGACATATCTTATGTTTAGTATATCATGGAAAAATTCATGAATTTCAAATTTATCATCATTAACTTGGCCAATTAAATCTTTTTCTCCATATACTAAAATTCATCATAATTTCACTTAAGCATAATCCTTAAATTCAAAAATTATGAGATCAATATATCATTATTTCAACATCATAATTATCATAAACATTCATCCCAAATTATCATTTAGCAATATTAGATTATTCACATTTTATACATGATTTTCCCGAATGCTCGATCTTCACTCAAATTTTTTGATGTTTAGGCATAATTTCATTTGGGCATTATAACTATACTTATTTTCTCATGCTTAGGCATTATCTAAGCATGGTTTTACCCTACTTAACACCCAAAAAATTTTGGGAAGGCTACCCTTACCTCAAGTGGAGAACTCCTCTCCTCGTTCTCTCTTTCTCTCTCTTTCCTCTTATCTCTCTTTCTCTCTTGCTTCAAAACGTGGGAGTGAGCTTATTCAAGCTTGGGAGGGTGTGGGAGGTGTGCTTGGACGTCCAAGGGTGCTCCCCTTTTATAGGATTTGGTTTTTCATGAATTTACAATTTACCACCTTGAATTTGGACTAAATTATAAATATTTTTGCCAAGAAAACTTCCAAGCAACCCTTGAGCAATGTGCAAGCCCCCAAAATGTCCCTATCATGCTCCAACTTAATTATTTTTGTTTTATATAAAAATGTATATTTTAATCAAAAATTCATCTAAGCCATTGATCATAAGATAAGTTTAAATGTGAGCCATTGATTTTAGCTCAAAAATCCAAGCCCTATCCATGCCCATGCCCTCCTTGAGATTTTTGTAGATTTTCGTTAATTAAAAATACTATTTACTCAATTAAAATAATCAAAAGTCAAACCTACATTAATATTAAAGTAAAAAGTATTTTTGATCTCCAAACGACGTTTGATCTTGACCCTTGATTTATGATTTTTGATAGATCTTGGACCAGTCATCATGTTCATCATAAGATTTTGGCCATCCATAAAAAATTTCACCTTAATCCAATGTCCGGATTGCAAAATATGGATTTTTCTATGTTTTCTTCACAAAAATCCATAAAAATCCAACAATTAATTTAATCCAAAAAGCACTTTTGTCCTTAAGTGGGAAGCTTCCTTTTTTGTCTTTTATGATTAAGTTAATCCAAAGTGATTAACTTAACATATTCCTTAATCCCACATTTACTATTCACGTTTCACAATTCACATTTACTATTCATCCGAATTAACATTCCATAATTAGCTATTTAATCCTCCAATGCCATATATTGTAAAATATCATTAATATATATTTCATATAAATATCATTACATTACCTAGGGTTTATAACTCTAGGGTTTCATACACGTTTCTAAAATCGGGGTTTCACAACTTGCCACATCATTTTGGGATTATTTTAATACATATTTATCCCCTTGTTGACATGGAAAAATATCATCCAAAAAAATTAGATAATTATTTTTGAAAAATCCATCAAAATCCATGTCATTAATGGACAAAATCTGTCCACAAGATGCAACGTCCATTTCAGCTGCTATTTGCCATTTTTTTCCAGGAATTAGTAGTCTTATTTAATGCATATTTATATACCCTAACATGTAGACTAATTAGGCATGCATTTAGCAATTTTTAAAAAATTAAAAAAATCAGATTGCTAGCTGTTTAGACGGTCCACATTTCAGCTCCATTTCGCTGTCCACATACAAATCCCTATTTCAGCAGCAATTTTGAATTTTTTCCACCATGGTTCAGCTTTAATTTAATGCTCATTTAATCAACTAATAATGTAGGTCAATTGGGGATCAATTGAGCATAATTAAAAAATTATAAAAATTCCAAAAGCTGCCACAACCGTCCCCATCTCCTTCAAGCACCCTTGCTGTCCATTTCTTCATCTCATCTCTACGGTCCAGATCTGATGCCTTTAGCCACGAATTTCTATTCCAATTTAATGCAAATTTAATCCCCTTAATCCATAGTTGACTTTGGGCATATATTTTATTAAAAAATATTTCACAAAAATCCACTTTAGGGGCTGTTTAGACGTCCATGCTTGCCATGTAAGCTACTCTCTCCTATGCTAGCATATTAGCCCTTTAATTCTGCATTTATTCATGAGATAATTGCAGGAATTTTCCTATTTTTAATAATCCATAAAATACCGTACAATTAACCTCGTTTCGACACCTCAATTTCGTCCTTATTCATTTTATTATTTTACTCATTTTTAACATAAATGCTAATCACTTTTTGGTGCAAAAAGTCAAAAGCATTAATCCTAACTTCGTGCAAGACTAATCCCATCATCATTTGCATGATCAAATCCTTTCATAACCTTGATCTCATAATTTTAACCGTCCATTTCAAATTTAATCTCAATCTGACTTTTCTAGCTCAAGTTATGATCGTTTGAAATTCTAGACGGTGATGATCAATTGTCATCAAAATTTTCATAATCTACCTTTCCCATGTGATTAAGCACGAAATTATGTGCTTCCATCTCAATTTTCATCTTAATCTGCCTTATGGGCGTCAAATTATGAATTTTTCAACATTTTCCAACTTGGCTCTATAATTAGCATCCTAATTTCCATTAATCATATTACGGAAATTAATTAATTTTTCATGGTACACTAATACCTTTTTAATCATCATTAGGCCACTTTAATCATATTGGCCTGTTTCGACTTAGAGTGATTGATTTTTTTATCATCATTCATAACCTCTGACCTAATTGCCATAGATCATTAATATTGCACATAAATCATTTATAATTCAATCAAATCATACTTGAATCATATAAATGCATATATATGAATCCTATGTAGGTCAGGGTTTCACAGTCTTCTCTCCAACTTCATCCCAGTTTAGTGGTGTTCGAGACCGTTGTCCATATAATGCTTCAAACGGTGTCATTTGAATACTAGTCTGATAGCTATTATTGTACGCGAACTCCGCTATCGATACATATTCATCCCATGATCCTCCGAATTCCAATGTACACATACGGAGCATATTCTCAATAATCTGGTTTACCCGCTCCATTTGTCCATCGGTCTGGGGATGAAAGGTCGTGCTAAACTTTAGCTGGGTGCCTAGGGTTTCATGCAAACTCTTCCAAAATCGAGACGTGAACGTTGTATCTCGATCAGATGGTACGGACTTAGGCACTCCATGGAGTCGTACAATATCCTTATAATACACCTTAGCCAATCTTTCAGCTGTATAAGTTCTCTTTATGGGTATAAAATGTGCAACCTTGGATAATCGATCCACTATTACCCATATAGAGTCATTTTCGGCCTGTGTCTTTGGTAATCCTTCAATAAAATCCATCGTAGTGTCATCCCATTTCCATTCGGGAACTTCTAAAGACTGAAGCTTTCCCGGCATCCATTGGTGATTTGCCTTCACCCTTTGACAAGTTAAGCACGTTGATATGTATTCAGCGATCTCTCTTTTCATGTTATTCCACCAATATGCTTTCTTGAGATCCTAATACATCTTCGTGCTTCCCGGGTGCATAGAAAATGGTGAAAAATGAGCTTCTTCGAGAATTTGTTCCTTCAATTCTCCTGAATTAGGTATGCATAACTAACCTTTGTATCGATACATACCTTGCTCATCCACAACTAATTCATTCAACCACTTTCTCTTTATCTTTCCCACATGAGTATGTAGGTCTGTGTCCTCTTGCTGCACAGTTTTAATCTGTTCAAATAATGTCGATTGTAAGCTCATTTGCGATAATCTCGCCTGAACTCCAGGAGGACATACAATCAATTCCAATTGTCTTATTTCTCGAAGCAAACCTTCCTCCTTAGTGATAAGGTGCGCTATGCTAGCATTTCTGCTCAATGCATCAGCTACCACATTTGCCTTACCTGGATGGTATAAAATCTCCAAATCATAATCCTTAAGTAACTCAAGCCATCTTCGTTGTTTTATGTTCAACTCCTTTTGAGTAAAAATGTACTTAAGGCTCTTGTGATCCGTATAAATCTCACATTTAGCTTTATACAGGTAATGTCTCCAAATTTTTAAGGCAAACACCACTGCTGCTAATTCTAGGTCATGAGTGGGGTAGTTGACTTCATTGGGTTTCAACTGCCTTGACGCATAAGCATCACCTTCCCTTTCTGCATTAGCACGCATCCCAATCCCTTCCTTGAAGCATCACTATATACCACAAATTCTTCATTTCCTTCAGGTAGGGTTAAGATAGGTGCTTTTACCAAACGTTGCTTCAACTCTTGAAAATCGTGTTCACATTCTTCAGACCATACATACTTGACTCCTTTACGAGTCAACCTCGTCAGTAGGGCTGATAGTTGTGAAAAACCTTCCACAAATCTCCTGTAGTAGCCTGCCAATCCTAGAAAACTTTTAATTTATGTGATGGTTGTTGGTCTCGGTCACTTTAAAACCGCTTCAATTTTTTTAGGGTCAACTTGTACACCCTTTTTTGAAATTATATGCCTAAGAAATGCTACTAGCTTTAACCAAAACTCACATTTCTTCAGCTTAGCATATAGTTTCTCCTTTCTTAACTTTTCCAATACTTTTCTCAAATGAATTTCATGCTCCTCTTCTGACTTAGAGTAAATCAGGATGTCATCAATAAACACGACCACAAATTGGTCCAAATAATCTCGAAACACTCTGTTCATCATATCTATAAATACAGCAGGGGCATTAGTGAGTCCGGAAGGCATCACTAAAAACTCATAATATCCATACCTTGTTCGAAATGTTGTCTTGTGAACATCGGCAGGACTTATCATTAACTGATGGTACCCTGACTGCAAATCTATCTTGGAAAATGTCGTTGCTCCTTTCAACTGATCAAATAGATCATCGATCCTGGGCAATGGGTACTTGTTCTTTGTCGTTACCCTATTCGACTCCCTGTAATCAATGCATAGTCTAAGACTCCCATCCTTTTTCCTCACAAATAATATCAGAGCTCCCCAGGGTGATACACTAAGTCTGATAAAACTTGAGCCAATAGCTCATGTATTTGAGTTCTTAACTCATTCATTTCTACTGGTGCCTTTCGATACGGGGCCTTAGAAATTGCAGTTGTGCCTCGTATAATATCAATTGTCATGTCCATTTCTCTTTCTGGAGGTAATGTAGTTAATTCATTTTGGAAAAACATCTGCAAATTCCTTAACCACTGAAATTTGATTTATTTCCACCTCCTTTTCTTTCTTCACATGTACTGATACCAAATAGGTGATAACTCGTAAAAATATGAGTTATCATGACCTATTTCAGACTATTTTTGCGTGTTAGTCTAAGAGATTAGGTTTAGTTTGCATCCATATAGCTAAATTTTCACTCGCTTTGCACTTTAAGAGCATTATGTAGTTTTTACGCATTTTTAATATAAATTAGGCATTTTTAGTTCATTTATTTAGTTTCATTCATTTTTACAGGAAGGACGGAGAATTATAGGCACACGAGTAAGTCGAAGGATGAACAAAGCCAAGTGAAGAAGCAACTAGGCTGGCGCCAAAGCACCACCCTACATGCCTTAGCCAAAAGATCCAACACCTCACACTGGAAGAAGCTCCTAGTGAGTTGACACCTAGGCGCCACTTCAATAGTATACAGGCACTCCAGATAGCTTCCAGACCACCAGGACTCCAGGGAGTTGGCGCCTAGGTGCCAAGGCATGAATTTCTAGGGTTTTCAGAAAAGTTCCTAGTGACCCAGCACACAGAGAGTTGGCGCCTAGGCGCCATTACGCATCCGTACACGCGGGTTTCTACACATGTGCTGCGCAGGCTACCCATTATAAATAGAAACCTAGGAATTAGAGAGAGGGGGAGAGGGTCGTGGCTGCTGTGTAGAAAAAGCGAGAAAACCAAAGCTTCAAGGAACAAGAGAAAATCAAGTGGAGATCGAAGCTATCATTGCAAATCCATTGAGTTTCATCTCCTCTTCTCATCTATCTCTTCCTATTTGTTATTCTCCTTGCTTGGGATGATTGTAACTTGATTTTAATGGGAATTGAAGTCATGTTTATGGGTTGAACCTTCCTATGGTGGGAGATATGTAGGATTTGAACTCATAGCTTATGATATTCGGTTTTCTTATGCTTGAATTGATAATACTGTTGTGCTGTGACATATGTTGGTTGAGATTACCCTTATATATCATGCTTAATGCGTTTATAAGCTTTGCAACCTTGTGGATTGATCTAATATTCAGATTCATGCTTGGAAAAGTGAGATTTGAATAAGATCCATATATAAGGCACAGGTATTCTTGCTTATGTTGTGTTAGATGTTAATATGGATAGGAATATACATATTAACCCTGTGTAATCTTGATTAGGTTATATGGTTATCAATCTTGTTTTACTTGTATGCATGGGAACATAGCACATAACTAAAACTTGGTTAGATTTGTATGTGTTGGAAGACATATATAAATATGAATGAACCTAGATTAGTAATCTCTGCACAACTAACTTAATTGGAACCAAATAACATAGCTATGATTCAATGAATTCATATTCCCACCTATCTTAATCATCTCAAGACAATCTCAGCAACATCCACACCACTCTGATCATTTTCTGCTCTGCTTAGTTAGTTTAATTCAATTCTTCGAAACCAAATCTCATTCCTTTTACCAATTCACTTAGACAATTGAGATTTAAGGTGCTAATCTGTTTAACACAATCCTCGTGGGAACGATACTCTACTCACTCTTTATTACTTAATCGACACATATACTTGCGTTAAAATGACTATTTTAATAGACATATATGCAGTTCGTCAATAAGCTTGACAATTTTGGCGGATCATTTTAACCACTTTCATAGAAGATATCAGTATCGCTGAATCCTTAGGCTGCTGACGAGCTGCGTATATGTCAATTAAAATGCTCGCTATTTACACAAGTATACATGACGTGTCAAGTAATAAAGAGTGAGTAGAGTATCGTTCCCACGAGGAATTGTTAATCGAATTATTAATTAGTTAAACTGCGTTCTATGGATGAAAATTTCTGGTTTTGTGATTTAACTAAGCTAATGATTGCAAAAAGAAATCAGAGTAGAGATTGTTGGCCCCAAGTTAATGGCAAAACCCAAGAGGGGAGGGGTGAATTGAGTTCTTAAATATTTCTTTGGTAACTTAAAAACTTAACCCCTTGAAAGTTTAATCCCCTTGATAGAAGAAATGAAGTTGTAAGCAATTAAAATGTAGAGATCAGAAACATAAATCAAGCACACAAGATTTTTATAGTGGTTCGGGCAACCTCCCTACTCCACTCTTCCAAGCTAACACTCCTTGTGACTTGGGTTCCACTATTGTATTCTTCAAATACAATTAGAGCCACTGCTCTCTTCTAGATTCCAGCTCTAGGGGGCTTCAACACAACACAGCACAAGTAGGTGAGGAGTTCCACTCCAATCACACACTACTTTGCTTACACTTGATATTAGTTCCTCAAACTAAATCAAGTTCAATACAACAAGAATTAATAAAAGAAAGTTTCTACACGTTACTGTTGTGTAGACGCAGATTTGGTGCAGAGAAGAACTCGTAATGTAGGCTTTGAAGATTCAGAAATATAGCTCTTGCAATCTGAAGCAAAGTTCTTCCTCTTTGAATGGCTTGATCTCTTTAGAGCTCTTGAATATAGGAGTTAAGCATACTTAATGATTCTCAGCTGCTTCCCTCGTCCACAATGAATGCCTTTTATAATTGTGGAGAAAATCCGAACGTTTGAAGGTAGGTGGCGCGCATTTAATGCGCCAACGTTCGAATATTTTCCGACCATTGCGACCCAAGTCGCAGGTGGAGTCGACTTCGGATGCGACTTCGCCCAAGTCGCAGATGGAGTCGACTTCGGGTGCGACTTCGCCTTCCGTAGCGACTTCAAGTTCCAGGTCGGGTCGACTTGGGTATCGACTTGACCCAAGTCGCAAGTGGAGTCGACTTCGGTGTGCGACTTCACTTCGGCAGAAAGCTTGATGATCTTGGAATGCTTGGTTCCTTCATTTCCCTTTGGATCATTATCTTCTTCTTAGCTTGCTTGGCTTCTTTCTTTGATCATTTTATTCTGGAATGGCTTCACATATTTGTAGTCTTCTTGAAGAACTTGTTTTTGATTCATCCTTCTTGCTTTCGATACTAGTCTTCATGTCTTGAGTTTCTTCACCTTAAAATGTACTTGAAGCTTTTCTTTGGACTTGATAAACTTGATTTTGATAATGAGCTTGTATCCTTGATTTGGTCTTGAGAGATCTTAAGTTGATCTTGGAAATGAGCTTGAATCTGCATTTTGGACTTTGAAGAACGTCAAGTCGAACTCGGGGTCGACTTCGTCTGCGACTTCGCCCAAGTCGCAACTTGAGTCGACTTCGACTGCGACTTCGGTATACTTCTGTCCCAAATTCAACTCTGGACGGTTTTTCCCGTCTGAAGTCGATGCTGGAGTCGACTTCGTTTGCGACTTGGCTTCCCAAGTCGCAAGTGGAGTCGACTTGGCCTGCGACTTCACCTGCTCTTCTTCCCGTTTCAACTCTGGACGGATTTGGCTCTTTGAAGTCGATGTTGGGGTCGACTTGGGGAACGACTTGGCCTTCCATGCTCTACTTTCTTCGAATGTATATTCTTTAATCACTTCCACAAACATGTTATTAGCCAAGACTTACTCAAATTGATTTGTTAATCTTCAAAACATAGATTTAACTTGTTTTCCACATATTTCCAACAATCTCTCCCTTTTTGATGATTGACAAAACCGATTTGAGTGTATACCTTTCAATTTCTTAAAAACATGCTAAGTTTGCATTTTGAAATTTTATCATACTTATGCTCATGCAAACTTTCAAGTTGAAAACATATCCTACTCTTCTCCCCCTCAAATCCTACTCTTCTCCCCCTTTTTGTCAATATATCAAAAAGTTAGAGGGTAAAGAAAGAGACAGGTGGGTGTGCTCCCCCTAAACGGGTGCTCCCCCTCAGTTTGTGCTAGGCTAAATTAACCATTCCCTTGTCATTTCTAATCTTATAAAATGTTTCTTTTGCTAGGGGCTTTGTGAATATATCCGCAATTTGATCCTCAGTTCTTACATATACTAGACATATATCATGATTTTCCACATGTTCTCTAATAAAATGATGTCTAAGGTCTATATGTTTGGTCCTAGAATGCAAGACTGGATTTTTAGTTAAACATATGGCACTAGTATTATCACATTTAATGGGTATATCTTTAAAATCCATGCCATAGTCCCTAAGTTGCTGTTTCATCCAAAGTAATTAGGCACAACAGCTCCCGGCGGCAATGTATTCGGCTTCCGCCGTAGATAGAGCAATAGCTTTCAAACAGAGTATAGCAAGCATGAAACACATACTTGAGCATAAACAAGTTTCATAAATCAATCATTTTTACAGATTTCAATGTAAAGCAAAAAATGAAACCTAAATACAAACTACCCGACCCAAAATGCTCTAAAGTCTATGCTATGTATTCAAAAAACTCTATTCTATCTCCCCCTTTTTGTCAATCCTTCAAAAATGGTTCAATTACCAAGGATTTGGTGAATTGAAATTGAGAAGTGGGATATGAAGATTGAATGGGTTTGATAGGACGGTTATGAGTAGATGAATAGAATGAAGAAACTAGAGCGGGGGTCGGATCTCGATGAACTGATCCTGAATCGTATGGATCAAGTTCAGGTATGGGCCGATTTTTGTGTCGCCCTGATGCAAGATGATATCTAATGGTACGCATTTCCCGATCGATTCGATCTTATCGGGAATGCATATCATTGATGCCAGTGAGAACCTCGGAGACTAAGCTTGTCATTCTGTCCTCTTGGTGACCCATTTCTTCTCGGAGAGCAGATATTTCATCTCTAATGCTCTGTAAGGTGACCTCTTGTGATGGAGGTTGAGGCATCTGGTCTGGGATGGCAGATCCTTGTGGAGAGTAGGATCCGTGCGACATAGGAGATACTGGCTCCTCTGGAACGTCTCGGGGTGGAGCAGGTGGTGCCTCGGGAGGCTGCTCCCCCTCAGTCTGTGCCTGTCTTGCTGGTTCGCCCAACTTTTCGCGAATTCTCTCATCTCTGAACTGCTCCAAATTGATCTTCATTCGTTGGAGCAATGCCTTATTGATGACATTTGTTGTTTTAGGGACTTCGAAGGGTTCACCTTCAATGTCCACCTCGTAATACTCCAGGATCCTCGTGATCCATGTCCCGTAGGGTAGAACGCCTCTTGGATTTTCCTTTCGACATGCCAAGGCTTCTAGGAATAGTCTTGGTAGGCTGATCTTGACTTTATTCACCAATTTCCACAGAATCATGGCTTCTTGTGGGTTGAGCTGATTCCTTCCACCGCCTTTTGGATAGATGCAGTGAGCAATGAGTAATCGGAGGACTCTCTGCCGTGGAGAAAGATCCATGTAATGTAGGAACTTGGTTCCTGCATGATACTTGTTACTCTTGGTTAGCTTATTGTAGATTTTCTCCATTGTAAGATCCTGGGGAAGTCGCTCTTCTTCGAATGGGACTTCGAGAATACTGCCTATTTTCTCTATTGCTTCTTCTTGATCTGGGTTAGCCATTGTTCCAAAAAACATTTCTGTGCCTTTGACAAAGGTTGAAAAATTGTTATCATCCCATAGATAGTAAAACATCCTTGTCAGATCAGGATATACTCTTTCATCTGTCTTCAGCAATCTTATCCATCCCTGATAATCCAGTAGCTCTTCTATGTCGAACTCATAATCATTGAGAAATTTAAAATCAATGATCTTTGGGATGAATACCTTTCTTTCGTAGAAATGCTTATAGAATCGACTATGTTGAAGCTCTGTTCTGAAATAGGTTGTGGGCATTTTCAGGACTTGCCCTTTTGTGATCGGGATCCTTCCAGTGTTTGAGCTTTGAGGTTGACTTTCTGACCTCGGAGCTCGATCTGAAGATTGGGTAGTGGTTTGAAACCTGACCCTTCTACCCGTTGATGTTGAAGGTTCCTCTCTGGCTCGTTTTCCAGAAGTTCTTTGCCTTCTGGGAACTTCTTCCTCTGTATTTGATCTTGTAGGTCTGGGTACAGGTTTAAGTGAGGGCTTGGAGACAGCTAGTTTGGGAAGTCTGGATTTTGGAGCCATTGAGTTTGGTTTTGGGAGTTGGTTGAAGATGAAGAGTGAGGTAGCTACTGAAAGGAGAGAAATAGAGTTGCCGGAGTTGCAAGTTTTTTTGAAAACAGAGAGAGAAGGAGAAAGAGAGAGAGAGGGCCTGGCCGGAGATTTCGGAGAGAAAAAATGAGGTCGCCGGAGTGGGAGAAAACTGGAAACGGCGGAAAATGGAGAAGGAAGAAGGAGAAAGAGGAAGAAAAAGAAGAAACAAAAAAGAGGGAAGACGGACGGTCGCTCGAGCGGTCCTTCCCAAGTCGACTTCACTGGAGTCGACTTGACTTTGCTGGAGTCGACTTGACTCATCGACTTGGCTCCTTTTAGATCAGATTTGTCTAATTCTTCCTAGTTTAATTCTATCATCCCCATATCATTTCTAATTTTATAAAATAATTCCTTTGCTAGTGGTTTGGTAAAGATATCAGCAATTTGATCTTCAGTTTTCACATATTCTAAGCAAATATCATGATTCTCAACATGTTCTCTAATAAAATGATGTCTTACATTTATATGTTTGGTTCTTGAATGCAGTACAGGATTCTTAGTCAAACATATAGCACTTGTATTATCACATTTAATAGGAATATTGAAATAATCAATGCCATAATATTTCAATTGTTGTTTCATCCAAAGTAGTTGGGCACAACAGCTTCCGGCGGCTATATATTCAGCTTCCGCAGTAGATAGGGCAACACTGGTTTGTTTCCTTGAGTACCATGAAACCATCATATTTCCAAGGAATTGACAAGTTCCACTAGTACTTTTTCTATCTACTTTGTAGCCGGCAAAATCCGCATCCGAATAGCCGATTAAATCAAATGTTGACCCCTTTGGATACCATAGTCCAAGATTGATAGTATTTATCAAATATTTAAAAATTCTTTTTACAGCCAATAGATGTGATTCTTTAGGACATGATTGAAATCTAGAGCACATACAAACACTGAATAAAATATCTAGTCTAGAAGCAGTTAAAT
The DNA here is from genome assembly GCA_030490835.1 of Annona cherimola. Taxonomy (NCBI): domain Eukaryota; kingdom Viridiplantae; phylum Streptophyta; class Magnoliopsida; order Magnoliales; family Annonaceae; genus Annona; species Annona cherimola. Next base: position 38,598,585 of record CM059973.1, read on the forward strand.
ATATCAAAAATCCTATCATGCTTCTATATAGCTTTTGATCGATACATTTACCGTTTTTGTCTGTGTCGATCTTGATCGTAGAGCTCATTGGAGTATTTGCCCCTTTGCCATTTTGCATTCCAAATTTCTTGAACATTTCTTTGACATATTTGGACTGATTTAAGAATATCCCTTCCGTTTGCTGCTTGATTTGTAGTCCGAGAAAGAAATTTAATTCTCCCATCATGCTCATTTCAAATTCGCTCTGCATAATCTTAGAAAATTCTTGGCATAAAGTTTCATTAGTAGCTCCAAATATTATATCATCTACATAAATTTGTACAATTAAAATATTTTTACTTTTATATTTAATGAACAAAGTAGTATCAATTTTCCCTCTTTGAAACTCATGATCGATCAAAAATCCGTTTAACCTTTCATACCAAGCTCTTGGGGCTTGTTTTAGTCCATATAACGCTTTGGTCAATTTATAAACATATTTTGATTGATCCTTTTGTTCAAAACCTGGGGGTTGTTCAATATATACTTCTTCGTTCAAATATCCGTTCAGAAATGCGCTTTTTATATCCATTTGAAACAATTTGAAATTCATATGAGAAGCAAATGCTAGTAAGATGTGTATGACTTCTAGTCTAGCCACGGGTGCATATGATTCTTCAAAGTCAATTCCTTCTTCTTGGGAATACCCTTTGGCTACTAATCTAGCCTTGTTTCTAATTATAAGTCCGCTTTCGTCCAATTTGTTCCTAAATATCCATTTGGTACCAATAATGGTATGACTATTTGGTCTAGGAACTAAATGCCATGCATTGTTCCTTTCAAATTGGTTTAGCTCTTCTTGCATTGCAATGACCCAGTTTCATCATTGAGAGCTTGTTCAATGGTAGTTGGTTCGATTTTTGATACAAAAGCATATTGTCCACAAATGTTTTGTTTTGATCTTCTAGTTTTCACTCCTTCATACACATTTCCAATGACTTGCTCAATTGGATGGAAATTTTTGAACTTTAAATCAGTTGGAGGTTTGTAAGAATCATTACCTTCACTTACCTCTTCCTCTATGAGGTTTTCTGGCTTGAGCTCGATTTTCTTTGGTTGTTCTTTTCCTTTTGTTTCATCTGCATCACTTAACTCATCCTCCTTTCTCGAAGTTTGGTTAAATTTATCAAAGAAAACATGTATCGACTCTTCTACAACTTGGTTTCGTTTATTGAATACTCTATATGCTTTGCTATTTGATGAGTAACCAAGGAATATTACTTCATCACTTTTAGCATCTAGTTTTCCCAAGTTGGTTTTTCCATTGTTCAAAACATAGCATGTGCATCCAAAAGCATGAAAATAAGAGATATTTAGTTTTCTTCCTTTCCATAGCTCGTATGGGGTCTTTTTCAAGATTGCTCTAATGGTAACTTGATTCAAAACATGACAAGCTGTATTTACAGCTTCACCCCAAAATTTTTTGGATAGTTTGCTCTCATTTAGCATTGTTCTAGCCATCTCTTGTATAGTTCTATTTTTTCTTTCAACTACTCCATTTTGTTGTGGAGTTCTTGGTGCAAAAAATGTGTGATGAATTCCTTTTTCATTACATAATTCTATGAATCGTTTGTTTTCAAATTCACCACCATGGTCACTTCTCATAGTTATAATAGTACTTTGTTTTTCATTTTGCACCAAATTTACAAAAGTTGCAAACATAGAGAAGACTTCATCTTTGCTAGCTAAGAGAATTATCCATGTGAATCTTGAAAAATCATCAACAATTACAAACACATATTTCTTTCCACCAATGGTTAAAATATCGGATGGCCCATATAGATCCATGTGTAGCAATTCAAGTGGCCTAGTGGTGGAAATTTCCTTTTTGGTAGAGAAAGGCATTTTAGGTTGTTTTGATAATTGACATGCCTTGCAAATTTTGTCCTTGTCATATTTCAACTTTGGCAATCCTTCTACCAAACTCTTTTTCCATAGAGTCTTTATATTTCTCATGTTTATATGTCCAAGCCTTTTATGCCAAACCCATGGATCATTATCAATGGCCATTAGACATTGACCATCTAATTCATCAAGTGAAACCAAATATACATTTCCATGTCTTTTTCCACTAAACATGATATGTTCTCCATCAAATACATTACATATGGATGATTCAAACACAACCTTGTATCCTTTGTCACATAATTGACTAATGCTCATTAGATTGTGCTTGAGTCCTTCAACAAACAAAACATCTTCCATGCATGCATTTGAAATACTATATATGTTTCCTTTACCTTTAATTTTACCTTTCTCATTATTACCAAAGGCAACCGTTCCATCGTTGCAAGGCATAAGTTTATGAAATAAACTTCTTTCTCCGGTCATATGCCTTGAACAACCACTGTCCATGAACCATACATTGTTTGCCTTTGCCTTAAAACATATCTGAAAAATAAACAAGTAAATCTTATCTCTTTGGTACCCATTTTATGGGTCCGTTTGGGTTAGTTAACCTTTGAAGTTTGAGTTGATCCATCTTTGATCCCATAAAACCAATACATTTTGGCATCCAAACCAATTTAGCACCTAGGTTTTGCAGTTTTCTAAGTTTACATTGATAGATCTTATGTCCAAGCTTGTTGCAAAAGTTACAAGCTCCTGGAAGTCTAGAAATAGGGAGCCATTTGGTAATTTGTTCATTGGTTGGTCTTTTGGTCCAAACTGTTCGATTTATCTTTGGTTTAGTAAAATTGGTTTTGATATTATTTCTTGGAGCGTTAGTTTCAGTTTGTTCAAGTGCATTGTACCCAAGTCCTTTCTTGCAAGTTTGAGTTGTCATTTTCAAGAACATTTTTACATTTTCTCCTGGGTTAGAGAACTTGGCAAGAGATTCATTTAATGATTTATTCTCGTTTTTAAGTTTTTCTAATTCATTTTCTAAGGTATTCTTTTCATCTTTTAACTTGTCTAATTTTTCAACAAGTTTACCATTTACAATTATTACTGCATCAGATTGTCTTTTCTTAATTGTAAACTTGTTTCCTAATTTCTTTATTTCTTCATATAGTGAATCATAAGCTTGTTGAAGTTCCTCTAATTCAGCACATTTAAGACATTCATTTGTAGAGAAATTTGAAAAGAATTTCTGTTTGGAGGTTACCTCTTGACTACTCGTGCAGTCCGTTGAAGTGGCTTGATCCTCCAAGGTTTCCATTGCTGCAAAGCATATGTCGGTGTTTGCTATGCAACAGATTCTTGCACAATCTACTTCGCATTCTTCACTTGAGGAGCTATTCGTTGTAGATTCTTCTTCATTTACGTACATGCCTCTTCCTTTGTTTCTTTGAAATCTTTTGTTGTCGCCTCGATCTTTTCTTTGTTCCTTTGCCTTGTTTTATTCGGGCGTTGGACATTGGGCTTGCATGTGTCCCGAACCGCCGCATCGGTAACATTTGGTTGTTTCTTTCTTTTTCTCTTTGGAGTTTCTTTCTTAAAAATTTCTGAAATTTCTGCCTTTCCTCACAAATTTTCTGAATCATTTTGTGAGTAGGGCAATCTCATCGTCATTTTGTGAAGATGAAGTATCGTCTGAATCTTGTGCGGCTTTTAAGGCAATTGCTCTTCTGCCTTTGTGATGATCTTCATTTCTTTTCTTAATTAGCTCATGTGACATTAATGAGCTAATTAGGTTTTCTAGCATCAATGTGTTGAGGTCCTTAGCTTCTTCTATCGCAGTAATCTTTGGAGTCCAAGATTCCGGTAGAGCCCTTAAAATCTTCATAACCTGTTCAGATTCAGATATAGCCTTTCCAAGACCTTTCAAAGCATTAGTAATTTTTGAGAATCTAGCAAACATTTCAGAAATATTTTCTTTTTCTAACATTCTAAAATTTTCTAATTCTCCAATCAAAATGTTTCTTCTTGTCCCTTGGACTTGAGAAGTTCCTTCATAGATGGAGGTTAATGTATCCCATATCTTTTTGGCGGTTAAACAAGAGGATACTCTATCATATTCAGATGTCGTGAGAGCACAAAATAGTGAATTCATAGCTTTGGCATTGATCTTCACGATTCTTACTTCCTCATCGGTCCATTTGGAAGCTTTTTCATCAATGGGCAAGATCACACCATCTTGAATCGCAATCCAAGAGTCCATATCGGTAGCCATGATGAGTTGTTTCATTCTTAGCTTCCAATATCCAAAATTGTTCCCATCAAACAATGGTGGCCTAGTAAAGGATTGACCTTCGGCAAATGCGGGAACGGAAGTAGATTGGGATGCCATGTCAATAAGATCTCTTTGGTAAGCTCAAAGACCTGCTTTGATACCACTTGTTGGTCCCGAGTTAATGGCAAAACCCAAGAGGGGAGGGGTGAATTGGGTTCTTATAAAATTCTTCGGTAAATTAAAACTTAACCCCTTTGAAAGCTTAATCCCCTTGATTGAAACAAATAGAGAGCAATGAAATAATGAAAGCAATAAGGTAAACAGTAGGCAAGATTTATAGTGGTTCGGGCAACCTCTCCCTACTCCACTCTTCCAAGATCACACACCGTTGTGACTTGGGTTCCACTATGTATTCCGGGAATACACTTAGAGTCTCCGCTCTCTTCTAGATTCTAGCTCTAGGGGGCATACACAATCAGAGCCTATGCTCTCTTCTAGATTCTAGCTCTAGGGGGCTTATACACTAGATACAAGTAGATGATGAGTTCAACTCCAATCACAACTCTACTTGCAACGTCTTGGTTTGTTACAACAAACTCAAACCAAGACCAATAACAAAGAATAATGAAAATAAGGAAGATCTACACTTTACTGAGTTGTGTAGGCAAGATTCAGCTTGAGGAAGAGTTTGCATAAGCAACCGGTTGTATATCGTTGACGCTACTTGTAACTTGAAGCTCGTTCTTCCTTTGAAAGTGTATAGATCACTCAAATTTAGAGAAAAGCAAATGGGAGCTCTTGTTTGCACTTCTTTTCTCTCTTTAGACAATGTAGTGTATGTATTCTCGTTTGCGTGAGTGTCTATTTATAGAATGGGGAAGATTTGAACGTTATAGAAGTGGTTGGCGCGCAATAAATGTTCCAACGTTCAAAAATTCGAACGTTGGTTCCCCAAGTCGCAGGTGGAGTCGACTTCGTCTGCGACTTGGCTTCCCAAGTCGTAACTGGAGTCGACTTCGTTTGCGACTTCAGTTTCACATTTTTCAAGTCTGAGTCTGGGTCGACTTGGTTTCAAACTTGACCTCAAGTCGATCTTGGAGTCGACTTGGGTTGCGACTTGACTCGTTCTTGTGCCGAAAATAGTTTGGTCTTTTCCTTTAGCTTGCTTGGCTTCTTTCCTTCAACAATATTTTGTAGACCTTGTGAAGCTTGAAAACTTTCTATTGGTTGATTTTTCCTTTGATGCATTAATCTTCATATCTTGAAAATATGCTTGGAGCTTTGCCTTGGACTTGAGAATCTTAAGTTAATCTTGAAAATGAGCTTGAATCTGCATCTTTGAACTTTGAAAATGTCAAGTCGAACTTGGGGTCGACTTCGTCTGCGACTTCGCCCAAGTCGCAACTGGAGTCGACTTCGTCTGCGATTTCGGCATTTTCGTGCCCCAGAATCAGCTCTGGAGTGTTTTTCCCGTCTGAGGTCGATGCTGGAGTCGACTTCGTTTGCGTTGGCCTGCGACTTTACCTGCTTTTCCTTCCATTTTGAATTTGGCTGTGTGGTCTGTTTTGAAGTTGACTATGGAGTCGACTTTGGGATCGACTTCACCCTAAGTCGAAGTCCAAGTCGACTTGGATATCGACTTGGCTAATTTATTCCTTAAATCATTAAGCAAAATCATCAGTAATCACCTTATACTCAATTTTAACTTTGTTAATCATCAAAACTCATGCTTTGGTCAATTTTGTTTTGTTTTAAACATTGTTTCCAACATTATGTACAATTTAGAACATGTTAAATTCAATTAAATTTCTGGAATTCATGTTCATTATCCAAAACAGCTCTATTTGAGCTCATTTTCACTAAGTTTCATTCTCATACTTGGACTTTAGCCCAACACACATGTATATCATTAATCAACAATTACACTTGCTATCATTAACCCTTAATTGCATGCTCACCTAACACATACATCATGTCATGATGAAGGATAAACTTAACAAAATGTTTCACACATCCTCTTGCCCACGTCACCTCCTTATCTTATATGCATAAGATAAAATTTAAATTCCCAAATCTTGGTGATGGTGGGGCATCTCATACCTGAAATTTATCCCTTCTTTAGTTGTTGTTTTAGACACCCCTTCTCTAACTCCCTTTCTCCTTTTTTTTCTAAGTTTTTTCTCCTTTTTCCTCCTCTTTGGACGTCCATTTGCTATCCACCCTTTCTGAAAATTTTCATCCCAATTTGCTGCTTGAAACATCCCTTGTTTCAACCCATTATCATATTAATTTTTTGAAATTTTTGTAAATAAAAATCTGCCCAAATCCTATCCATCCACTTGCCCCTTTTGTTTCCACATTTTGAGCCATCATCCGTGTCCCATTCTTAGCCACATTTAACATACATTTTGCATTTTTAATCAAAAATGCCCAAAAATCCCATGCCATACATGTTCAGGCTGCCACATCTCATTAATTCTTCATTTATTATTTTGGTTGACTTTTTCTTACTTCAACCAATCCTATCTTGACATCTCAAAAGTGGCCCACCAAAGTCAAAGTTGACTTTTGCATTGCATTTATGGCAATGTACTTTTAATGATTAAAAGTTAATGACCTTATTTAATCACACTCAACACATATCATTTAGGATTTTCTAACAAGATTTGACAAAATCTCATCATTCATATCGTAGAACTCATTCAATTAACCATTCATAAAAATTTCATCTCAAAATGATGAACATAGGCTAAGTTATTAACAAAATGTATTTAATTCATGAAATATCATGTAACTCTAATCATTTCACCCCTTTCCATTCATAATTTTCATGATCCAAGCCGTTCATCATGTAGGGTATGCCAACTTAGGCTTTCTCTTAAAATTTCATATCATTCCACTTTGTATATCATAAGATATTAATTAATCAAATAACAAATCAATAATAAAATACAAATGTGGCACTAATTAACATACCACCTAAGCAATATCTACACCATATTTCCTCAAATAATTTCATATAAACCCTTTTTATATCCCAAATTCTAGGCTTTTCAACAGCAACGCATATGCATATAAATATTTTATCTGTGTGGACATTATCATGTCTTGAAATATCTTTGAGTAAACATTATTTTCTATGGACATTGTTATGTCCTGAAATATCTTTAATTAAACATTGTTATCCATGGACATCTTCATGTCCTAAAATATTTTCATGTCCTCATTTTGGGCTTTTAAAACAAAACATACGCATATACGTCTCTAACCCTCTGGTAGGTGACACTTATTAAGTAATCATCCTTCCAAAGGAAAGAAACCATCAATGTGACTGCACCGCTAGCTAGGTGGTCGTCCATGATCCTACTCCCATTTTAGGGAGGGCGTCGCTTGCCTCTGGGCTTCCCTTAGCGACTCAGCCATCTCGGTCTGCAACTGTCTCCATCATGGGCCTAGTACATGATCCTCGTGCACACTCGTCTATATTCGCATTGTCATGCTAGCATGATTTCATAAAATCCACACAATCCTCAGACCGTGCCATTTTTAAATAAAAACTTGATATAATATAATCTATTGCAGTTCTCAGATTGAGCCCTTCTTAAATTGAGAACTGAGCATAATCATTTAAAAATAAAACATTTTCGTAATCCATTTTCAAATCATTTTGTTAGGATGACAACCCTTAAAGAATTTTAGAAACATTTCAGTAAGTTAATTTTACAAAATATTTGCAGTATTTGAGAAAACAATATTCTCAAAAATATTACTTGTTTGTTAGTAAACAATTTTAGAATCATCTCGATAAACTAATTTCAAAATATTTCAATAATTAAAAAGAACAGGTTGTTCTTGTAAACATTTTTATTCCCACTTCTTTGCTTTTCGTGAACAATGAATATGCAAACACATCTGCTTCCATTTTTATCGATATTATATGCTTTGTCCGCACAACATCTTTATCACTCTTATATGGAGAAAAGTTTGGACAATCTTTTGAACATCATTTAAACCAACCTGTTACCAAATCAATTTATTGAGTTGATCATCCTTAAAACTCTTTGAAAAACATGAATACAAGACGTTTTCAAAGTGTTTCAACTTTCAAAGAGACTTAAAACATTTTAATAGACCATTTCAAAATATCTAAATAAACCATTTAAAGAAATTCAATTAAACCATTTCAAAAGCCTTATTTATTTACAAATACCATTGTATGAAGAATCATATATTGTTTTTCTCAAAACTCTTTAGGAAGTAGAATTTCTAAGGTTTCTTTTCAAATATCCTTTTGTAGAAGAGTCGAAACTCTCTCATCATAAAATGCTTTTGAAATATCATTTCTAAGAACTTTCTTAACATGAAACCATCTTGAAACATGTCAATAGTAAGGAGTAAAGTCATACCTTCAAGAATTGAGCATACTTATAATGAAGCAGTTTTGAGGCTTTTCATTAAAGTCATATTTTCAAGAATTGAACTTGCTTACTTTGTAAGCAATTCTAAAATCATCAATATAAATACTTGAAACAAAATCAACATTCATGAAGGTTTGCTTGCTTACCCTATAAGCAATCTTGAAACATCTTGATAAAGCAAGTTCATATCATTTCAATAATTGTGAATAAAATAACAATTTGGAATGCCTAATAGAGCATCATTATAGAGAACTTGTAATCATTTCAACATTTGGAATGAAATCAAATTTTCAAAAGGTTGCTTGCTTACATGTAGTGATCAACTCGTGCCTTAGATCTCTTCCTTGTCTTTTCCTAGACAAGTGAAAACGATCATCTTATGTACTACTGTATAAAATCATATATTTGTATACTTTGTCTTTTATTAACTCATATATATATCTCACTTAATCCCAACCTTTTTACAGTCTCATTTTATATGTGACTCTTAATATTCCAACTTTATTCCATTTTTCCTTGGAGATAAACACTCTCATCTCTTTAGTCACATATATTCATTTTATTTCATTAAATATCCCAACTTAGGGTATTTATTTTCTTCCTCAATCTTTTAAGATACTTACTTGAAACTATAATCTATATTCAAGTAAGATTTCTCAAGTTCACATCTGACTTTTTAATATTCACATATCTAAGTATCTTAATGATTGTTTTCTCGCTCCTTTCAAAATTCACCTCCAGTAGGTTAAACTCTCATAATGACTCATGGTACTTATTGATATCCTATTGTAAGTTAAATTCTATTCCAAAAATATGAAATTTAATTTTTATTTTAATTTATTGCGCAATCTGTCATATTACTGAAATCAGACACACTAATTTTTCTAATTTTGATTTATAATCAAATATAGGAGTTTAAATCTAAAATTTCTATAATACATTAATAGCTACATGAATTAACCAAAATAATTATTTTTAGCACAAAATATTAAGTACTTATATTTATTTAGGTATTTTTACTCTGCTTGACAGAAGTATTAATTTTGGGACGGGTCATGTTAATTATTAGGCATATTTATATCCTCCAAAAATTAATTTTTATTTTTTGTGAGTAATTTTAGAATGTCTTTGATATCGTATAAAATTTTCAGCTTAAAGTTCCTTATGTAAGAAGTATTAAAAATCATTTGGTATAGCTGATCTTGACAATCATTCGACCCTGTTTAGGTTGATCTTCTCAAATTTTTAATTTGCAACCTTCTAACCTTTTAAGCTGAAAATTGGGTTACTCCTTAATCATCATATCATGAGTTCTTACAAAAAGTTTCATGCTAAAACTCATTTATATACTATTTCTTCCATATTTTAGTTTCCTATTCCAGATTCACTACATATGAGCATATCCATGTGATTCTTTTCACCCATGTAAGTATTAACACATAATCTATATGAGGGTTTGGTTTGCTTTATCTTTCATCAAGCATTCAAGGTGCTATTTACCAATGAATTCAACATTTACAACCATCTTAACATTAAACATCAACCAAGCATGATTTAGGTTAATATATATGATTCAAAAACCCATAATACTCACCCAAAATGAACATGAATGTGGGTAAGCCTTGTTGAATTCTCTTTCCCTTCCTTTCTTCTTCCTTCTTCCTCTCTTTTCTCTCCCATGGACGTTCACACCTTGCTGCCGATTGTTTCTCTTTTTTTTTCTAAGCTCTCTCTCTCTCTCTCTGAACGTCCCTTGTTGCCCTTCCTTTCTTTTTTTTCCTTTCTTGCTGCCCAAGAAACCCCCTTGACAAGCTATATTTATACACTTTTTTTTCATTTTTTTAAATTTAATTGCGGCATTAATCCAAACCATTCATTATGCTTTATTGTTGCCTAACTTGAGCCATACATGTGTCTCATCTTGGACCGTCCACACGAAGATGCAATTATCTTGCATTTTTACATTTTTGAAACATGAAAATCTACCAAATTTTCATGTCACACACGTTCAAGGGTTGCCCATTAATTAATTTTTCACTTTTTTTATTTAGTTGACTTCTTCTTGCTTCAACCAATCCCATCTTCTCATCTAATATTGACCTTTGAAGGAAGTCAAGGGTTACTTGACTTTTAATTAATTACCTTAGCTTTGCATTAATTTCAAATTACCTTTTTCAAAATTAAAAGTTAATGATAATTAACCATGAGTGGTTTAGTATTTTCTAATGAGATTGATATGATCAAATCTATTCATATTATAAAACACTTCAACTTAGCTATACATAAAAAATCTCATCTCGAAAAGAAGAATGTATGCTAAGATATTAGCAAAATGGATTTAATTCATAAAATATCATGTAATTTCAATCATTTTACCCCTTTCATTCCATAATTTTCATGATCTAAATCGTTCATCATGTAGACTTTCATCCCAATCCAACTTAGACTTTCCCTTCAAATTTCATCCTAATCCAACTTATGTATCATATAATATGAATTAATCAAATAATTAATCAATTATTAAAATGAAAATGGGGCATTAATTAGCATGCCACCTCACCATCTCTACTCCACTTTTGTCTTTTAGTAGTTTTTTGTCCTCTTGTGGACACTTAAGCAAAAGTGATTAACTTAATCATCTTGCTTAATTGGTTACCCTAATCTCATTCATCTTATTCAAAGGCATATAACTTAATCATATCCATTTCCTCCTTAAACACATTTCAATTATATTCGTTAAGCTTAAAATCCTAGGTTTCACAACAAAGCTTTGTGGCGCCCCCGACTCGAGGCGTCACAAAGCCTTACTCCGGGATCATTTTTGATTGGTAAATATGAAACATGATTGTAGTGAGATTTTTGAATCAATTTCGTTTAGCAAAAATTTTTTCTCTTTCCTTTCATTCTATTTCCTTCATCATTTTTCAAGCAACATATACTTGAAGTTAACTATACCTATCCTTCTCAAATCATCAATTCCTTCATAACCTGATAATTTCATATTAGTATAAAGTATTCATTTGTTCTCACCATACCAGCACTTGCAATTAACCTTTCTCCTATCTTAGTCATATCATATCAATACAAGTCATTCATGAATATTCGTAACTCAAACAACTTGATCATTTATATTATAAACTTTCATCGTCTAACCTTATTATATGCATATCATATAATTGATACACGAGCAATCTTATTCTCATGTTACAAATAATCATATATTCATAAGTTGAATTCGAATGAAATTCTCAACATAAATACTTATCTGTTCACATCATATTATAGATATTCACAACCTGAGACTTCATTATCAACACATTAATTGATCCACAACATGCAGGTAAATAATATTTAGCTTTGCTCCTCTGCTTTTGCCTTGTACCTCCATAGGTGTGGCGCCCTAGCCCAAGCGTCACAACATTAGCCTTACTCCGAGACCGTTATCGATTGGTAAACGTGATAAGGATTGTTACCCTATCACACGACGAGATTTATTGGATATTTATCCACTTAATCTTGATTCCTTAAGAGTTAATGTCATTAAAAATATTCCAATTTCCTTCAAGTGCCCTTTTAGGCCATTATAACATCTGAATATACACATGTTATATCATATAACTCATATTCAATCGTAATATGATAAATCATACCTTAGCACTTGTCCATAAAAAAAAATTTCTATCCATAGTCACTTGTCATAGGGTACTTATCATACAAACATCAATATAGTCATATAAGTTCATCATACAACCATTCATTCACAAATTCATATATAGGCATTCTTAAAAATTCATCAATCTACAAAGTTCAACCGGGGCTCCTTGCCTTGTGCTTCATTTCACCTGTCTTTGGGTTTGAAAAACAAAACGTGAGTCGAAAACTCAACAAGCAAGCTATAAAGTTTTCGGGCAATTCATTTTCCAGGTAATATTTTCATTTAAAAGATCTTGGAAAGCAAACATTATACCAAGGGTATATCATGAAAACATGCTTCTTATACCCTTCATGGGTATATCATAAATAATGCAATGCATCATTTTTAAACATGACATCATAGGATGAAAGCTAGCCAGGCAACCATCCGTCTCTAACTTCTCTCCCACTCTAGGGATGCGCTGCCGGCTCGAGGTCTATCTTAGCGACTTGACCGCACCAAAGGGGGACAATCGGTCCGCTTACACCTTTGAGGTGGACCTCATGCTTTGTGCACATAAACTTTTCATAAATATCAATTTTGACATGCTAGCATGATTTTTCATTCATAAAGTCATGTTTCATCACTTGGCATAAGAAATTGAGAAAGCATTGTAACAATCATTTAACCAAATAGGAAATACCATTTCAATACACATTGAGATAAAGGAATGATCATCCTTAAACATCTTAAAAAGAATTTAAATCAATCATTTGCTAAACCATTCAAATAGTTGGAACATCATTGATAAACATTTGATCATATTTTGATAAAACAAGAAACATTTAAAAAATCGCTTGCTTACCTGTTTCGCCTTTGCTTTCCAAGTCTACTTTCTCTTTGCCTTTGCCTATACATAAGAATGACATTGCATTCATAAAACTTTCATTTTCTTGCATACACTTAGTTTTTCAACCCATAATTCATTTTATACACAATCAACTTGAATTCCAAGTCGGGTACACATACATAGCACATACTTGTGAATTATACCATCCAATTCTTATAATTTTCTAAACCCATATGTAGGGTATTCATTCATACACATAATAACCATTAATTTATCATCATATGGGGGTTCATACCTCCTATTTATCATTTTTCATCTATTTTTCACATTTCATACGTCGGTGCTCATTTTAAGCACATATTCGACGTCTTAGGCTTCATATATTAATCTTAAAATTTGAGATTATCATTAATAATCAAATAAGAAACATAAACGTGTCTTTTATCATAATTTCATGAATTTTTGCATTTTAGGAATTAACATAAGTCATTCATCACTTATCCATACATATCCTTCCATATACAATCATCTTATAACACATAACTTATGTGTTTCTTAAAATTTTCCAAAAAAGTAACTTGCATCCTAATTTAGCATGATTAAACCCCTTAATTAACACATAATTTAGGGTTTATTTCTGGAATTTTAATCCATTCATCATTGGGTTCCAGAATAGCAATGTTAGGACCCATTTTTCATCCTTTCAACGCCTCTTTTGATACTTAAATCAACACAGATTTCTAATCCATTAATTCCAGCAATTAATCATAACTTGGTTGCTTCCAAAACAGAAACTTTCAAGCTTATTTTGGGTACCTTTTGCACCCCTCTTTGGACATACCTTTGCATACCCTAAAAAATCAGATTTAGGGCATACCTTCCTAACCTTTTTTGGCCATCCAAAGTACCCTAAGCCTAGGGTATTTTATCCTCTAAAACATCCATAATTTAATTACTTACAAAGCAGCAACATGTTATGTATGTAGGGTATCCTAATTCACCCCATTTGGACGTTCCTTTGTGTATGGCCAAAAAAATCAGATTTACAGCTATCTCTTCTACCCCATGTAGGACGTCCAAAGGATCCCTAGTTTAGGGTACTTTACCCTACAATTCATCCATATATCATTTAGGCTAATCCTTGCATCATATTTAACATAAAAAGTGGAAAATCGGTTCAAATTCTTAATGCTAAGTTCCATCCTTTCCAAAATCCTTAGCTTATGCCCAAATCAACATATGTAATTCATAAGAACATGAATCATATCCTAATCATGGTATTTAATCAAAACAGCAACTTATCTTATGGATTTAAGAAAATTCAAGATAGCTTCTCAACCCAAAATCAACCCTAGCTTCCAATTTCTCCCTCTTGAACCTTTGATTTCATACATATCATTCAATCCTCATTCAATACCCTAATCAAGGGTGTCATAAATAATCCTAGAAAGGTTCTTTATGAATCATATTCATGACCCATAATTAGAGGGAGGGAACTTGGGTTTAAATGATTCAAAACTCAAGATATACTTACTTGAATCGAATCAAACTTGAATCAAAACTTTCCTAGCTTGAATCCCTTTCTTTCCTTGCCTTTTTCCTTTTATTTTTCTCTTCTTTTTCTCCTCCTTCCTTGCTGGTCTTGGGCACATCCAAGGGTTGCTCTCTTGAGAATTTTCTCCCCTTTGAATTTTACCCAAATGGACGTCCCTTGCTTGCTCCATGTATATATATATATATATATTTTTTTTGATATTTTTAACCACCTTTTGGGACCCACTTGCCACATCATGGATAGGGTAATTTATGTCCCACTTATCCATTGATGACTTGGCACAATCAGATCCAAGTAAAATAGCTAATTATCATATTTACAAATTTCCAAATCTTAGCTCACAAGTGAGATACCTATCTCCTCACCCTTGGACGTCCACATGGATGCCTCTTATGGAATTAACTTTTGAATTTAGGATGAAAATAAATAATTATCACCCTATTCCCATCACAATTTCCATAATCCAATCCATCCATAAGATTGGTCACATAATCATGTACTCGCCTTTCAAATTTTGTCTCAATCCCCTTATAGGCGTCAAGTTATGAATTTTTTAGTATTTTTCTCCTTAAATCCATAATTATCATTCTAATTTCCATTAATCAAATCATGATAATTATAATAATTATTCATGACTCATTAACATTTTCCAATCCTTCTTAAGTCACTTTGGCCATATTGACTCACAGTGGGCTATGACAATTAATTTTAATCATCATTCTTAATCATAACCCTATTTACAAAATATCACTAAATCATAAAAATCATAAATCATTTAAATAACACGTGTCATATTTATATGCCAAATGCACCTGTATGAGCCCTACTTGGGTCTGGGTATACAATCCTTCCCCCCTTACAATAGGTTTCATCCCAAAATCGTTCACTTTTCAAATAGCTAGGGGTACTTCTTTTCAACCTTTTCCTTTAATACTTCAAATAGCTCAATATAAGACTCATAATATTATAGATCCTTATCCTAATCGAACACATTCTCCATACTTAGTTTGTGAAACCCTAACCCATGTAGAACCCATATGTATGCATTAATCATGAATATGATATGTATATGTGAATTATTGAATTATGAATGATTTATGTGATTTAGCCAATTATTGCAATTAGGGTTAAGGATTAGCAATAATGATGTGATTAATCAGTTTGAGCTAATATGAGACAATGGGATTGAAGTAAATTGTTGTTGATTTAAATGTGCAAATACATCATGGAAAATCATTTTAATTTATTTAAAATGAATAATGAGCATTGGTGTGATAATTGTTAAGTTAAGTGGAAAAACACTGGAAATTCATAACTCAAAGCCTATAAGGCAGATTCAAATAAAAATTGAAATGGAAATTAATGATGTTGGGCTTGGTATTATGGAATTATTAGGTTATGAAAATTCTTGATGAAATGAGTATAAAGATTTATTGATCATATTTCAATTTCAACTGTTAACTTTAAATGACGATAACGGGAGTTAGGAAAATCAGATTGAGATGAAATTTGAAACAGTTGAATGAAATTATTAGATGTTTATTTTGGATGGCTTAGATTAATATTGAAATATTAGGAAAATACCTGCATTGAAAAAGGCGAGTATGGTTGACTAATGCACCTCAAAAGTATCTTTCAATTAATGCTAGAGTACATTGCATAATTGTATGATTTTAATGAGAGTTGAGGTGTCAAATGCAGCCCATTTCTAAGGTATTTTATGTGTTATTGTGAAATGATAAAATCCAAATAAAATCCCAGCAATAAAGGTATATCATGATGAAGCTACAAAGTGCACACAAGAGGCATAGGCAATGTGGCACTATGGGGATGTCCAACGGGTATATTGCTGCATTTATTTATTTTTTTTATTTTCAAAATATGTACTTATATTGCTGACATGTAGGGACACCAAGATATCCATTCAATCATGCAAATTTCCAGCAATAAAAATTATAAAATATAGCTGAATGGGCGAGAGAAAACGTGGACAACTTGGTTGGAAATTTGGACGTGCATTGTTATGCTCATTGCTGCCATTTTGTTAAATTTTTTAACACCAAATTAATATATAAATTAAAGGGTAATGAGATTTATAATTTACCCTTAAATTAGGTTTGAAAAAAAATGAAAATTTTCTGGAAAAATGGGCAGCAAGGGACGTGATGGCTGGACAGCTTGGACGACCATGGATTAAAGTAATTTTTGGATTTTTAAAAATTGGTAAAAACCCATTTTACTTAGATGGGAATTTTCCAACACATGAAGGGGGATAAGTGACCATTTAATGTGTGGAAAATGCACCAAGAAGTAGGGCCACATCTGGAAAAAATCCAGCATATATCCATTTGAGATGAGGGTTGGAAAAATTGCTAAGTGCTGGAATTTTCACTCCAAGCAACAGAAGCAACTCACATCCATTTTGGCCAGCAAGAGAAGGAAGAAAAGCAAGAAAAAAATAAGGGAATTTGTGGAGGAAATCATCTCCAAGTGATTAGAGTTGAGTTAGCACTAAACCGAGTAAGTATATGTGTTGTTTGAGTTGGTTATTTTGAGTTTTAAACTCCAAAATGGGGATATGAAAGGGATGCTTAAAGAGTATTTAAAATGATGATTTCACATGCTTTTGAATGAATATGGAATTGATATTAGGTTACATATATGAATTTCTATGTGGTAGATGATGGAAGTGTTGTTTTCAATGACATATGAGTTGAAAACTCAACTTGACAAACCCTAAATTTAAAAGACAAGTTTCAGTTTGATATGGATAATATTTTTAGATTATTAAACATTTTTTAATGAAGAACATTTGTTGATTTGGGCTTAAGGAATGAATTTTAGCAACTATGGAAGGTAAAGCGATGTTTATTACCCGAAATCTTCATTTTTAGGTTAAAAATGCTATGGAAATAGGTTTGCATGATTTATGAATGCTTCATAGGGTAAAATACCATAGGGTAAATGTATTATTTATGCTCAAAAGGATTTGGGAAAATAAACTCAAATCTGATTTTTTATGGGTTTATAAAACGATGGCTAAACGGAGTGGAAACGGGACCGAAACGGTTAAGCAACTTGCTGTATTGAGATAAATTTGTTTATGAATGTTAAACATGCATTAATTCCCTAAATTTGGATTAGGAAAAATGGAATTATTTTCTGAAAATTCGAATTTATTAAACTGCTTAGGGTTATGTGTCAAAAGACACGTTAAATGGGTGAAAAATGGGTTCCAAACTTGCTGTTTTGGAAACCTATGGTGAGTGGATTTAAATCTCATAAAAATACCCTAAATGAAGTGGTAATTAAGGGTAATTAACAAGCTGAAATATGAATTAAATTTCTGAGTGAGCAAATTTTATGAAATACATTATGTATGTGTTGCCAAATGGGCATATGTGAATGGATAAATGTGTATAAGTGATGAATGACTTGTAAAAAGTGATTTTGTGCAAAAATGCATGAAAATATGATATATTTCATGATTATACATCTGTTTAGAGTGTATAGTGATTTATTTCAAATTTTGGAATTTATTTATGAAGCATGAAGTGATGATGTGTGCATAAGTGGAGCACCAATGCATGTATTTTGAAAAAGATTGATAAAAGGACAAATTGAGGTTAATGAACCCATAAATGATAATTATTGAATGAATTTTATGTGGATGAATGGATACCCTATTTATGGGGTTATATAGGTTATGTAATGTGTTAGCCAACGAAATGTTAAAAATATGCTATATATGTGTATAATAACTTGAAAAGTCAACTAAATGATATATGGGAAATGAAATGGGTTGGAAAACTAAATGAAATATGAGAAAAATAAATATATGAAAAAAATATATTATTCTCATGTAGGCAAAGGCAAAGAAAAAGCGGGGTCGAAAAGCTAAGAGACACAGGTAAGCAAGCAAATTTTCTAAATGAAGTTTGTTTTCTAAATTGTTTACATAAATGCAATTTTTGCTTTAACTTGTTTGATGAAATTGTGGAAATTATTTCTAATATGTTTAAGGATGGCCATTCCTTAGCAAAATGGTGTTGAAATGATGTTTTTACTTCAAATGTGATATTATGAAATTTCCTTTGATAAATGTTATAGAAAAATGATGTGATTCGATGTTTCTGATTGAAAAAATTATGCTAGCATGTTAAAGATGAATTTATGAAAAAGTTCATGGGCACAGGGTACTAGGTATACTTGAAGGGTATAAGCGAACCGATTGTCCTCCCTTCGTGTGGCCAAGTCGCTTAAAATAGGCCCAAGGCCGACGACACCCTCTCTGAAATGGGAGATAACGTGGACGGATGGTCGCCTGACTAGCTTCCATCCTAAGGGAATTATGATGATTATGTTCATGTTTTCATATGGCATTATGCATATCGTACTCGTGATGGGTACATAATTTATGTTTTCCAAGATATACCTTTGATAAGGTATAAGTTGCTTTCCAATATGATTTTACATGCAAAACGTTGCCTGAAATGATTTGTCTGTAAAATGCAAATAACTTGCTTATTGAGTTTCGACTCATGATTTTGTTTTCCGAACCCAAAAGACAGGTGAAGGACAAGAGATGGCGAAGGAGGAAGTTCCATCTTGAGAAAGTCATGGAGAAACTTTAATATTCCTATGTTATGGAATAATTCATGTTGAATAGATGTAAACTGTTTGAATATTTTATATTGATGACTATGATTTATACATGTAGTGACATCTGATTTAGGCAATTGTTGAAATGTTGCTTGAACATCATGTTGTGTATGTGTGTTGAATGGATTGAAATGGCTTAATTATGCATAAGTTGGCAATGATTTAAATGTGTTTGAGATGGGAATATGAGAAATTAAATTCTTATGAGGAAATATTAAATCGGATAAACACCGTTAAAACCCGCCGTGTGACAGGGCAACAATCTTGATCAGTTTACCAATCAATACGATCCTGATGTAAGGTTCAGGATGTGACGCTCAGTTTGGGGCGCCACAGAGCTTGGTATTAAAGCATGGATTGGTAAATAGGCGTGGAAAATTTCTAAGTATGGAAAATTTGAAAGAATATGATGAGATATGCATGATTACACATGATTATGTGGTAAATTAGATATGATTATATGATGATTAGGTATGCTTATAATATAATGAAATACATGTCATATGATGATAAATTATGTTGCAATGCAATTTGATTGCTATGTTGTAGAGACGGCGAATAGAGGTAAGCGGATGATGAGTGCGGAGGAGTTGAAAAAGGAGGAGAGGAGACAACAAATGGAAGAGAATATCAATAGATGGTGGGGGTCTCGACACAACACTGCATCGTTCCCAACAGTTCCCCCAGGGTTTTCACCTATACACACTCATGATCACACTCAGGAAAGCTACCATGTCCCCTCAGGTCAACAAGGACAAGATCTAGGAGAGCCCTCCAGTCACAAACATAGGGCACGAGTTCTACTAGGAACATACCTGGGAATTCCCCAGTCTCCCCATGTTCCAACTGACAGAGTAGATCCGCAAGACCTCCAAGACTTTTGGGAAAAGACTTAGGCACCCATACCCCCCGACGCTGGCCCATGGTACAGGTTTGTGGACGGTTGTGTTCAGTTTTTCTATGGAGCACCCTAGGATCGACTCCATCAGCGAGAAATAGACATGACCCATTATATCGAGAAGTGTCGTGCTGAGGGAATCATCGAAATACCTGAACCTCCTAAACCCGACGAGGTCATGTTATACATAATGGAGAACACCGGTGAAATTGTCCGACTTGCCGAGGTCAATGATGATGACGATCCGATGGAATTCCTCGAGCCTGTCGAGGAAGAGGAAGAGGAAGAAGTAGAGGAGAAAGTAGAGGAGGAGATAGTGGAGTTTGTAGGGGAGGATGAGGACGATGATAATGATAGTGAAGAGGATGAGGTTGTGAAACCCCAATTTGAGGCATGTGTATAAAACCTTATGTTTGTAAACTATGGGTAATATATTTGAAAAGTGTACATTCATGAGTATGAAATTATGTTGAAATAGAGGTTAAAATAATTATTTATGAAATTCGGATGAATAGCGCACATGAATAGTGCATGTGAATAGTGCACATGAATAGTGCATGTGAATAGTGCACGTGAATAATAATTGAGGATTAAGACACATGATTAAGAGTTAATCACTTAGATTAATTTAATCACAAAAAGATGAAAAATGAGATTTAATCAGTACAGGACGAAATAGCAATACTTTTTGATATTTTAATGAAATTTTGGATTTTAGTAGAAAATTAAAGAAAAATTCATAATTTGCAATCCGGGCGTCGGATTTCGATGAAATTTTTTATGGATGGTTAAAAATTCATGATGAATATGCTGAATGGTTTAGGATTTGACAAAAATCATGAATCAAAGGTCAAGATGAGGCGTCAATTGAAGATAAAAAAGCAAACTTGCTTTTTCATTAAATTAGGATTTGGAGTAGACCTGCACCTCTACTTCTGTCTGATGACAATTGATAAGTGTTAGCCGCCATGTTTTCTAGCAGGGCGTATGATTCCTGATAAATTTTTCGTAGCAAAGATCCGTTCGATGAAGAATCCACCATGTGACGGGTGGAATCTTAGAGACCGTTATAGAAAATCTGAATTTGTACCCATGGCTGAATTCCATGATGCGGGCACTTTCAGAGCAGGTCTTTGAAACGATCCCATGCCTATGATAGGGTCTCCTCATCGTGTTGCTTGAACGACACTATATCCATTCTCAGCTAGGCTAACTTGGCCAGCGGAAAGTATTTTTCTAGGAATTTCTGAGCCAAGTCATTCCATGTGTTGACAGAGTTCGGTGGCAAAGAGTCTAGCCACTCGGAAGCTCGATCACGCAGAGAAAATGGAAACGTTCGAAGACGCATTGCTTCATCGGAGACTTCATTCTGCTTGAAAGTGTTCATAATCTGCAGAAAATTCCGCAGATGGCGGTGTGGGTCTTCTGATGCAAGACCTTCGAACTGCCCGATAGACTGGAGCATCTGGAAAATCACCGGTTTGATTTCAAAATTGTTGGTGTCGATCGGAGGAGGTGAAATGCTAGTCTGAACAACATTTTGGCCAAGCGCAATCAGATCCCAAATTGGCTGGTCCAAATCATCTTGAGGTGGATGATTCAGGATCTCAATCCTCTAGTTTTTTGGCTGGTTTGCATGGACATTATCGTCTTGGTTCTACATACGCTCCATAGTATGCTGTTGGTTTCTAGCCTCCTTGCTCTTTCGGCGCCTTCTCAAATAGGTTCTTTCGGGTTCTAGATCAAAAGGGATGACAGTCTCCTTTTCGGCTCTGCCTCGGCCATGCAATAGGTGATAATTCTGCAAAAACCAAAGAAATTGAACTAGCAGAAAGAAAAAGAAAAATAAGAGATTCTAATCTAAAAGAAATAATGAAAATAAGATATTCTACAGAATTATACAATAAAGCAATAAAACTAAATATAATTGGTTAAGCAAACTCCCCGGCAACGGCGCCAAAAACTTGACGAGGTGCGTATATGTCTATTAAAATGCTCGCTATTTACGCAAGTATCCGTGTCGTGTCAAGTAATAAAGAGTGAGTAGAGTATCATTCCAACGAGGAATTGTTAACCGGAATTATTATTTAGCTTAACTGCTTTCGATGGAAGAAAAATTCTGGTTTTGTGATTTAACTAAGCTAACGATTGCAAAAAGAAATCAAAGTAGAGATCACGAGACTACTGGATACTAAAAGCGAGTTTGCTGATTAGGGATGACAGATGGATAGATCGGAATCCTTGAATCTAAACTATATTGCACTGGTTCTTTTTAAATGGATTGCATATGGATTTACTAGCCCAAGTTCATATATCTTTATATATGTTTTCCAACAGTACATAAAGCTAATTACACCTTATTTAAGTGCTATGTTCCCATTCCATTAAATAAAGTAAAATTGATAAGTGCATAACTTGTATAATGACTACACAGGGTTTAACGGTATATTCCTATCCATTAAACAACTCTCCTTACACAAAGGTCGAAACCTATGCCTTGCACATGGATCTGACAAAGATCTTCCTCTTCCAAGGATAAATCAAGCAATTTAATCATCTTACAAGGTAGCTAATCTTGTAAAAGCATTATACTCACACATGCCAAGGTAAATCATACACAATCATACATAAGCTTAAATATTCATTCCTGAATATTCTAAGAACTAAGAAACAATATAGTTTAGAATTCAATTCATCCTAACTATCCATCTAATGGAGGTTTAGCTCAAAGACATGATCTTAACATCCAATACATCCAAATAAAAAGTATCCGTAAGGCAGAGAAAGAAAATTGGAAAGAATAAGAAAAATTGTTTTCCGGTGGTTTCCACAAAAGGGACTTGATTCCTTTCTTCAATCCGAGCTTTGATCTTGATTTCCACTTTCTCTTGCACTGTAGTTCGTACCCGGCTCTCTCCTCCCTCTCTCTCCCGCGCGCGAACACCTAGGAACTATATATAGAGTCTTATTTTGCGCAGCTTACGCACTGGAATATTCGCATACGGATGCGTATTGGCGCCTAGGCGCTAACTCTCTGTGTGCTGAGCAGTTTAGACACATTCTGGAACCCTAAGAATTTTTGCACTGGCGCCTAGGTGCCAACTTCCTGGATTGCACCACCTGCTTTGTGGCTATTGACTTGGGTTTACTGTAGAGAAGTGGCGCCTGCGCGCCTCTGGGTGGCGCCTAGGCGCCAACTCTCTGGACTTCTCCTTCATGTCAGTTGTGTGCTGCAAATGGTCAAGGCATGTAGGGTGGCGCCTAGGCGCCAACTCCCTACCTCTGGATGCCTCAGCTTGCCTTCAACTCGTCCGCTCTGCTGCCGTACGTCCTGTCCTTCCTACAAAAAATGGAAAAACTAAATAAATAAACTGAAAATGCCTAATTAATGCTAAAATTACCTAAAAACTAATTAATGCTCCTAAAATGCAAAGCGGATGAAAATTAAGCTAAAAGAGTGCAAACTAAGCCTAATCTCTTGAACTAACACACAAATTAAGTCTGAAATGGGCCATGATAACTCGTAAAAATACTAGAGTTATCAGCACGCAGGACCTTTTGATTCTCGTTGCAGGGTGAAATCCTAAATAACTTCTTCATCTCGATCATCCATTGTTCTGCTAGAACAGGATCAGGTTCTCCTGCAAATCTAGGGGGATGTTGAGCTAGGAAGGCATTGATGGCCCTTCGGTCAGCTTCTAAGATACTATCCTCATCCCCTACTGGAGCTGGTGCAGAGTTAGGAGCTACTGTCTGACCTGGTCTTCCTCCTCCTGACTATGCTTGCTGAGTTCTTTCACATAATCCTTGTACTATGTTGGCAGTTTGTGTTGCCCATTCCCAAGTGGCTTGCTGCATGGCTTCTTTTACGACCGCAACCACTCCTTCCCTTATCTGTCTTGCTTGACTTAAGTCAGCCTCACTTCCCATATTTAAATCGGGACTTATATTTTTTGGTTGTTGAAAAGTCCTGAGATTTTGTTCACTTGGTCCTAAACTTTTCGACCTCTTACTCGATTCCCCTTTTTCATGTTGACTTATGGGTTCGTCAGCCACAACCTTTCCCTTATTCATTCTAGCTCGTGCTCTAGTAGTTGGCATACTGGTTTTTTTTACACACATGGAATAACATTAGCAATCATTAGGAAATCTATAATAGCCTCATGGTCAATTTATACATATAAGGAGTCATATTCAAAACATACATACACATGCTGGTTTATATTATATATCAAACATTTTTACAGTCACAATCATACATAAACTAAAACATACAGAAAGTCATTTCACATATATGCATAGACAGCTATACAGAATAAAAGAAAACTCACTCTCCTTATTATTTATCTGTGCCTATTTGCGTAACCCCTTGGTCCCCTTATATGCCTCCTACGGCTAGGGGGCACTTGCGTAGGTTCCTCAGCAATAGTACTAGTGTCGAAACATGCTGGGGGGTCTGGGTTCTCATTTATATGCTCCTCCTCCTCCTCACTCTCACTTTCGATGGTCCCTTCCATAGGGTCATCGTCATCATTCTTGCTTTCCTCCCTTGCAGGTTCTTCTTCACGATCTACGGCTCGTAGTATACGTTCGTCGGGTAGTTTGTCAGGAGCCTGTTCCATCACGTCCTCCCCTCGGGTACGGGCCTCCTCTCAGAGTCTACGGTGCTTCCTTTCCTCCCTGTCTAATTGTTCCCACCTGATCCCATAGCGGAACTACACAAATCCTCCTGCGAGGCGATACCAGGGTCCCTCATCTGGTGGAACTAGGGCGAAGATCCTATCCCAATACTCCTGTAGTTCCACAACATTGATCTCATCAGTCACTAAGGGTGGGTATGGTTGAGAACGTGGGGTATATTGTGGTGAGGAATCTCTGCTAGTAAATTTTCCATTTTTAGGTCTTGTCTGGAGAATGTAAGGGTGGGAATTAGTGGTCTCCTCTCTCCCGATGTGTAGAGAAGGGTGTGAATGGAAAAATTCTTCTGGTATGAGAGGCCTAAACCCTAGGTCCTGCTAGGAAGCCCACCATAGGCTTATGTTGTCTTCTACCATTTACCTCTCCCAGGCCTCCTCCATCTCCCTCCTTAACTTCTCGGGGTCAAGAACTGCCTTTCCTTTGTCAGTCATCCACATTTTAAATATAGCAATTTAGCTATATTTTGCAAAAGAAAATCATAAGAAACATCCAATTTCATAAATACATGGGACAACACATGTTCTATAATAAATGAAATTTTATCATTTTCTTTTTCCACGCCTATTTACCTATCCTTGCTCGGATACCACACTCTGTGGCGCCCCCGACTGGGGCGCTGGACAGCCTTACTTTGGGATAGCTTTCTGATTGGTAAATGTGAACAGGATTGTTGCCCTGGTCACGCGGCGGGATTTTTTTATATTCATACATAATACCCATAACCTGTGAAAGGATGAGACAACCAAACCATTTCTATTTGATTCCACATGTAATTAGAACTTGTCTTTTTTGTACATTCATAACACATTCATCAGTTATTTAATTACAACAAAGGTTTCCTAGTCAGTTAAGGTTGCCTTTACAAAATTCAACCTTCCATAGATTTATACAAGAAAGGCAGTAACTTATGTAACCCTGTACTTCAGTTCGGTGTCTGTCTCATACCTGTCTATAAATTTTGAAAAACATCACATGAGTACTAATACTCAGTAAGCAAGTCCTTTGATTTTGCAAATAAACATTTTCTATTTCCTTTCTGTGCATTTCATAGATATAAAAATGCAAATGCATTCAAGCATACATGACATTTCTCACGATGGAACGCTAGCCAGGCGTCCATGACCTGATCCTGCACCCATTTCAGGGAGGGTGCTGCCAACCTCAACCTATATTACCGACTCGGTCATGGTAGATGAGGACAACCGGTCCAATTATACCTCTCTCATGACCTAATCCTCGTGCACCATGTACATTCATTTTCATGCTGGCATGCCATTTCATGTATAAATAATTTTGCACAAATAATTTGCAAACAATTTTCAACAAATAGAAATATTCTTTGCAATTCAAAAATTATAGGAATGACCATCCTTAAACAAGATTTAAAATATCTGAATTCAATTATTTATAACACATTTGCAATACAAGATGAAAAACATCAATTTTGGAAGTATAACTTGCTTACCTGTAAAATTAGCTTGTACCTTCCACCTTTTCTTTTCTTTTTCCTATACACATAAAAGGACCATTTTTTCTTATAATATCCCATGCTTGCACATTTTACTAATCATTTTTTTCTAACCCACATGTGTTCATTTATATAACTATCTTCTAACCATATTTACAAACTTGGCTATTATTAACCATTCTTATCCTTGTTGAACTTTCTTCAAGGTCTAACCTATGCTAACTGCCCTTGCGATATATGGAGTCCATCCTATTTCCACATCAAATCTTCATATCAATTTGTTATTTGAACTATTAGTGGAATGTGAGCATATGACAATAAAAATTTAATTCATACCCATCTTTTAATTACTAAATTAACATAACTATGGGGGCATAAAAATCTGTTTACATGTGTATATATCTGTTAAACATTGGCAATTTATTAATGATAATTACTCTTTTTCCATGATTTATAACGAATTTCAAAATCTTACTACACTAATATGTATATTAATTATTTCAACGTCCATCAGCTGAATTAATATATACATTAATTATAGCGTTCAATAGGGTAGAGCTTCTAAATTTAATTAAACGAAGTCAGAATTTAAGCATGAAACGGGATAGCACTTCTGAATTCTAAAAATGTTTTTGACACAAATCAATTAGGAATGAAGGTAAGGAATTAATTAAATATAAACAGAACCTATATAATATAAACCATGTGTTTAGGGACAGTATATATATATATATATATTCAGCAAGCAAAATTACATTAACGTTCAACAAGTTTGTGAAACCCCAATCTAAGACACGTGTACAAAACCCTAGGGTTGTAAATCCTAGGTAATGTATTAATAAAAAATATAATCATGAGTATGAAAACATGTGTATTAGAGGTTAAAGAAATGCAACTGTGGAATTAAACCACGTGAATAGCGCACACGAATAGTTCACGTGAATAGTAACTGAGGATTAAGACACGTGATTAAGAGTTATTCACTTGGATTAACTTAATCACAAAAAGACAAAATAGAGATTTAATCACTACAGGACGAAATAACAATTCTTTTGGATATTTTAATCCAAATTTGGATTTTAGTGGAAAAATAGAAAAAAATTCATAAATTGCAATCCGGGCGTCGGAATTCGATGAAATTTTTTATGGATGGTTAAAAATTTATGATGAACATGATGAAAATCACAAATCAAAGGTCAAGATGAAGCGTCAAATAAAGATCGAAAAAGTGCACAAGGGAGAGGCTTTGGGGGAGGTAGTAACCGGATCAGAGGATCCCCCTTTACTATTGCCGAGTAAAGGGCTGCGTGCCGGCGGCGTCCCCCCAAGAGGGTGGAGGTAAAGGAAAGTCATGTGTGAATGAATGCATTGCATTTTTATGAAATGAATAAGTATGAAAAGGATTACATGATGTTTTATCGAAACAATGTTTCGAAAAGGGATGGTGCAAAGAATTTTCTACATGAGAATGACAAATCACCTTGTATAAGAGGTATATAATGTCGGGAAAATCAAAAGTCATGCATGTAGGAGACCATGTAGGCTAATCAAGGTAAAGGACACAAGGTCCCCCTTGACGAGGCCAAGTCAGAGAGAGAGCCGGCATATTGGACCATGTTATGTGAGATGTTTTCTGGGCTAGCGTACCCATACACGAAGGTGTATGTCATGAATGGAAAGGAAGCATTTGCACATCCAATGTTTATGAAATGATTTTTACGAAAATATTTCTATTCCATTGATAGTTGATCACTTGGTAAGTGTCTCCTATCAAATGGAAAGAAATGCATTTGAAAGCAAGGAAAATGTTTACTTGCCAAAGAAAAAGGCTTACTTTCTGAGTATTATTACTCATATGTGTTTTCAAAATGACAAACAGGCTATGGAGCTGACTCATAAAGGATGCCAAGTAGAAATGACCTGCAAATTTAATTGCAGTTCTATGTATGCGTCCAAAGGGACAAATGTATTATAATCATGTTCAAGACATGTTTTATGGATATTACAAACATGATTGTACTTATGTGAATTATTTCAATAAAAAGAAGATATGAATCTTTTTTGATAATATGGATGAGTCTAATATGAATAAAGTATATGCTTATGTGAAGAAAGAAAAAATAATTGACGAGATCCGATTAAGAATCCGCTGCATGATCAGGACAACAATCCTGAGTCACATTTACCAATGGACAAGATCAGGTTGTATGGACTATGTGGACGCCTCAGTTCGGGGCGCCACAGAGAATGGTATCAGAGCAAGGATTGGTAAATACGCAGGAGAAGGAGAAAATAGAGGAAAATGAAAGGATAGGTAAGATACCACAGAAGATGGTATCAGAACAAGGACTGGTAAATAGGCGTGGAAAAGTGTAAGTATGATGATTGAATATTATATACATGATTTTATAATGATTAGATATGTGATTATCATGATTAAATGCATGATATATGATAATGATAGTATTGATAGTTATGACAATAGATAATATCACGTGATTGTGATTATGTGAATTGGCATGTTAAGATGTTAATACTTTGTTTTATGAATGGATGCTTTGATAATGAGCATGATATGAATTAGTTATGATGATATAACTATCTCTAAGGATTTTGAATGTATAAAATGTATGCATATGATATGATAGCTATGTTTATGAGATTAGACCATATATCTATGTGACAAGATGATAAGTATGATAGCTATGAGATGAGACGAAATCTATGTGAATAGATGATATGCTATATCTATATAGGTCAGACGGACCAAGTCTAACAGTGCCACAAAATCAGAGTAGCGCAGTGGAAGCGTTGTGAACCATTGAAGTATTGAAGAAAGATGAAAAGATTAGCTATGTTATAAGAGCTATACAACCGATATTTGAAATGTAATAGGTTTCGGGACGAAACCTATTATAAGGGGGGGAGGGTTGTGAAACCCCAATCTAAGACACGTGTACAAAACCCTAGGATTGTAAACCCTAGGTAATGTATTAATAAAATATATAATCATGAGTATGAAAACATGTGTATTAGAGGTTAAAGAAATGCTATTGTGAAATTAAACAACGTGAGTAGTGCACGTGAATAGTAACTGGGGATTAAAACATGTGATTAAGAGTTAATCACTTGGATTAACTTAATCACAAAAAGGCAAAATAGAGATTTAATCACTACATGACGAAATCGCAATTCTTTTGGATATTTTAATCCAAATTTGGATTTTAGTGGAAAAATAGAAAAAAATTCATCAATTGCAATCCGGGAGTCGGAATTCGATGAAATTTTTTATGGATGGTTAAAAATTCATGATGAACATGATGAATACGTTAAGATGTGATGAAAATCACAAATCAAAGTTCATGATGAAGCGTCAAATAAAGATCGAAAAAGTGAATTAATCCATTAATGTGCATTTGACTTTTTATTAAAATAAATAATAGAAAAATAAAAAATTTAAATGCAAATACAGCTGCAGCAGAGGGTGGTTGGGAGATCTTGACCAAAATCAGCGGTCCATGATCATCATCATCGTCGACCGACGGCTAAGCTTTATTTAGCCTAAATTAATTAATTTGAAAAAATAAAAAAAATTAGAAAAAAAGGCCAGCATAGGGGGATGGAGCTGGCCTAGGGTGTCTGCTCTTGGCTAAAGGCATTTTTCAAAATTAAAAAGAAATACGAATTTATAATTAAATACCTTAAAGCTAGGAGGTAAATTCTAAATTTTTGAAAAATTCAACACAATAAATAGGGCAGCAGGGAGAACATCCAAGGCCAAGAAATCTCAGCTCCACTTGAGCCAGTTCAATCCCCCAAACCATCCCACACGTCTATGGAAAGAAATGAGTTAGTTAGAGAGAGAAAGTGTGAGAAAAAAAGGCGTATCTCCACATCGGGTAAGTGATTTCCACCCAAATTATATTTAGATATTAAGTAGAGTAAAAACATGCTTAGATAATTCCTAAGCATGAGAAAATAAGTATAGATATAATGCTTAAATGGAATTATGCCAAAACATCAAAAATTTGGAGCGAAGATAGGGTAATCGGGAAGATAGCATATGATATATGAAAATAATGCACCAAAATTAATAAATGATGATTTGGGATGTATGATTATGATAAATATGTTGTTGGAATGATGATATAATAATTTTATTATTTTTGGAATTAAGGATTATGCTTAAGTGAATTTATGTTGATTTTTAGCATATGGAGAAAATGATTTATTTAGCCAAGTTAATGATGACGAACTCAAAATTTATGAAATTTTTCATGATATGCTAAGCAGAATTTATGTCATGGTATTATTTATTTTTGGAACCCATGAACAGTAATCTCGTCTCTGTGAACAGTAACCTCTGTTGAACAGTAATCGGCTACAGTAAATTGCTACTGTAAATTGCTACAGTAATTTACTACATTAACTATGAACAGTAAAAAGCGTGATTTTGGAAAAAATTGAGATTTATTTTTATATTTTATGAGGATATATGGATGGAATTTTTTAAAGGATTTATGGATAAAAATCCATATAAGGAGGTAATGACCAAGTATCTTTATAAGATTAACCTCTATAGAAATGAGGTAACGAATGATTATAAAGCATGCATGGGAAGCAATCTAAGACATGGAAAGATGTAGATAAAATATCATTTTTTCTTGTATAGGAAAAGGAAAGGAAAAGGTGGAGGACACAGACTGAGCAGGTAAGTAATCTATATGCTTTCTAAAATATTTCTAAATGATTGCAAATTGTTTGCTCACATGTTTTATGAATTTATTTAAGGATGGTCATTCCTATAATGCTTTACATGAAATGATTGCTAACTGCTTGTTAAAGTACTTTCTAAATGATTTTTTAAGTTTTATGGTGCATGTCATGCCGGCATATGTATGTATGAACATGGTGCACAAGGGAGAGACTTTCGTTGAGGTAGTAAGCGGATCAGAGGATCCCCCTTCACTATTGCCGAGTCAAGGGCTGTGTGCCGGCGACATCCTCCCAAGAGGGTGGAGGCAAAGGAAAGTCATGTGTGAATGAATGCATTGCATTTTTATGAAATGCATAAGTATGAAAAGGATTACATGATGTTTTATCGAAACAATGTTTCGAAAAGGGATGGTGCAAATAATTCTCTACATGAGAATGACAAATCACCTGGTATAAGAGGTATATAATGCCGGGAAAATCAAAAGTCATGCATGTAGGAGACCATGTAGGCTAATCAAGGTAAAGGACACAACGTCCCCCTTGACGAGGCCAAATCAGAGAGAGATCCGGCATATTGGACCATTTTATGTGAGATGTTTCCTGGGCTAGCGTACCCATACACGAAGGTGTATGTCATGAATGGAAAGGAAGCATTTGCACATCCAATGTTTATGAAATGATTTTTACGAAAATATTTCTATTTCATTGATAGTTGATCACTTGGTAAGTGTCTCCTGTCAAATCGAAAGAAATGCATTTGAATGCAAGAAAAATGTTTACTTGCCAAAGAAAAAGGCTTGCTTTCTGGGTATTATTACTCATATGTGTTTTCAAAATGACAAACAGGCTATGGTCTCATAACGGATGCCAAGTAGAAATGACTTGCAAATTTAATTGCAGTTCTATATATGCGTCCAAAGGGACAAATGTATTAAAATCATATTCAAGACATGTTTTATGGATATTACAAACATGATTGTACTTATGTGAATTATTTCAATAAAAAGAAGATATGAATCGTTTTTGATAATATGGATGAGTCTAATATGAATAAAGTATATGCTTATGTGAAGAAAGAAAAAACAATTGACGAGATCCGATTAAGCACCCGCCGCGTGATCAGGGCAACAATCCTGACTCACATTTACCAATGGACAAGATCATGGTGTAAGGACTATGTGGACGCCTCATTTCGGGGCGCCACTGAGAATGGTATCAGAGCGAGGATTGGTAAATACGCGGGAGAATGAGAAAATAGAGGATAATGAAAGGATAGGTAAG
This sequence comes from Annona cherimola, assembly GCA_030490835.1. NCBI lineage: Eukaryota > Viridiplantae > Streptophyta > Magnoliopsida > Magnoliales > Annonaceae > Annona > Annona cherimola. The sequence continues at coordinate 38,630,918 of CM059973.1, forward strand.
ATACCACAGAAGATGGTATCAGAACAAGGACTGGTAAATAGGCGTGGAAAAGTGTAAGTATGATGATTGAATATTATATACATGATTTTATAATGATTAGATATGTGATTATCATGATGAAATGCATGATATATGATAATGATAGTATTGATAGTTATGACAATAGATAATATCACGTGATTGCGATTATGTGAATTGGCATGTTAAGATGTTAATACTTTGTTTTATGAATGGATGCTTTGATAATGAGCATGATATGAATTAGTTATGATGATATAACTATCTCTAATGATTTTGAATGTATAAAATGTATGCATATGATATGATAGCTATGTTTATGAGATTAGATCATATATCTATGTGACAAGATGATAAGTATGATAGCTATGAGATGAGACGAAATCTATGTGAATAGATGATATGCGATATCTATATAGGTCTGTTGGACCAAGACTAACAGTCCCACCAAATTAGAGTAGCGCAGTGGAAGCGTAGTGAGCCATTGAAGTATTGGAGAAAGATGATAAGATTAGCTATGTTATATGAGCTATACTCCCGATATTTGAAATGTAATAGGTTTCGGGACGAAACCTATTATAAGGGGGGAGAGTTGTGAAACCCCAATCTAAGACACGTGTACAAAACCCTAGGATTGTAAACCCTAGGTAATGTATTAATAAAATATATAATCATGAGTATGAAAACATGTGTATTAGAGGTTAAAGAAATGCTATTGTGAAATTAAACAACGTGAGTAGTGCACGTGAATAGTAACTGGGGATTAAGACATGTTACTAAGAGTCAATCACTTGGATTAACTTAATCACAAAAAGGCAAAATAGAGATTTAATCACTACATGACGAAATCGCAATTCTTTTGGATATTTTAATCCAAATTTGGATTTTAGTGGAAAAATAGAAAAAAATTCATCAATTGCAATCCGGGAGTCGGAATTCGATGAAATTTTTTATGGATGGTTAAAAATTCATGATGAACATGATGAATACGTTAAGATGTGATGAAAATCACAAATCAAAGTTCATGATGAAGCGTCAAATAAAGATCGAAAAAGTGAATTAATCCATTAATGTGCATTTGCCTTTTTATTAAAATAAATAATAGAAAATTTAAAAAATTAAATGCAAATACAGCTGCAGCAGAGGGTGGTTGGGAGATCTTGACCAAAATCAGCGGTCCATGATCATCATCATCATCGACCGACGGCTAAGCTTTATTTAGCCTAAATTAATTAATTTGAAAAAATAAAAAAAAATTAGAAAAAAAGGCCAGCATAGGGGGATGGAGCTGGCCTAGGGTGTCTGCTCTTGGCTAAAGGCATTTTTCAAAATTAAAAAGAAATACGAATTTATAATTAAATACCTCAAAGCTAGGGGGTAAATTCCAAATGTTTGAAAAAACCATCCCTATAAATAGGGCAGCAGGGAGAACGTCCAAGGCCAAGAAATCTCAGCTCCACTTGAGCCATTTCAAGCGCCCAATCCATCGCACACGTCTATGGAAAGAAATGAGTAAGTTATAGAGAGAAAGTGTGAGAAAAAAAGGCGTATCTCCACTTCGGGTAAGTGATTTCCACCCAAAATTTATTTAGATATTAAGTAGAGTAAAAACATGCTTAGATAATTCCTAAGCATGAGAAAATAAGTATAGATATAATGCTTAAATGGAATTATGCCAAAACATCAAAAATTTGGAGCGAAGATAGGGTAATCGGGAAGATAGCATATGATATATGAAAATAATGCACCAAAATTAATAAATGATGATTTGGGATGTATGATTATGATAAATATGTTGTTGGAATGATGGTATAATAATTTCATTATTTTTGGAATTAAGGATTATGCTTAAGTGAATTTATGTTGATTTTTAGCATATGGAGAAAATGATTTATTTAGCCAAGTAAATGATGACGAACTCAAAATTTATGAAATTTTTCATGATATGCTAAGCAGAATTTATGTCATGGTATTATTTATTTTTGGAACCCATGAACAGTAATCTCGTCTCTGTGAACAGTAACCTCTGTTGAACAGTAATCGGCTACAGTAAATTGCTACTGTAAATTGCTACAGTAATTTACTACATTAACTATGAACAGTAAAAAGCGTGATTTTGGAAAAAATTGAGATTTATTTTTATATTTTATGAGGATATATGGATGGAATTTTTTAAAGGATTTATGGATAAAAATCCATATAAGGAGGTAATGACCAAGTATCTTTATAAGATTAACCTCTATAGAAATGAGGTAACGAATGATTATAAAGCATGCATGGGAAGCAATCTAAGACATGGAAAGATGTAGATAAAATATCATTTTTTCTTGTATAGGAAAAGGAAAGGAAAAGGTGGAGGACACAGACTGAGCAGGTAAGTAATCTATATGCTTTCTAAAATATTTCTAAATGATTGCAAATTGTTTGCTCACATGTTTTATGAATTTATTTAAGGATGGTCATTCCTATAATGCTTTACATGAAATGATTGCTAACTGCTTGTTAAAGTACTTTCTAAATGATTTTTTAAGTTTTATGGTGCATGTCATGCCGGCATATGTATGTATGAACATGGTGCACAAGGGAGAGACTTTCGTTGAGGTAGTAAGCGGATCAGAGGATCCCCCTTCACTATTGCCGAGTCAAGGGCTGTGTGCCGGCGACATCCTCCCAAGAGGGTGGAGGCAAAGGAAAGTCATGTGTGAATGAATGCATTGCATTTTTATGAAATGCATAAGTATGAAAAGGATTACATGATGTTTTATCGAAACAATGTTTCGAAAAGGGATGGTGCAAATAATTCTCTACATGAGAATAACAAATCACCTGGTATAAGAGGTATATAATGCCGGGAAAATCAAAAGTCATGCATGTAGGAGACCATGTAGGCTAATCAAGGTAAAGGACACAACGTCCCCCTTGACGAGGCCAAATCAGAGAGAGATCCGGCATATTGGACCATTTTATGTGAGATGTTTCCTGTGCTAGCGTACCCATACACGAAGGTGTATGTCATGAATGGAAAGGAAGCATTTGCACATCCAATGTTTATGAAATGATTTTTACGAAAATATTTCTATTTCATTGATAGTTGATCACTTGGTAAGTGTCTCCTGTCAAATCGAAAGAAATGCATTTGAATGCAAGAAAAATGTTTACTTGCCAAAGAAAAAGGCTTGCTTTCTGGGTATTATTACTCATATGTGTTTTCAAAATGACAAACAGGCTATGGTCTCATAACGGATGCCAAGTAGAAATGACTTGCAAATTTAATTGCAGTTCTATATATGCGTCCAAAGGGACAAATGTATTAAAATCATATTCAAGACATGTTTTATGGATATTACAAACATGATTGTACTTATGTGAATTATTTCAATAAAAAGAAGATATGAATCGTTTTTGATAATATGGATGAGTCTAATATGAATAAAGTATATGCTTATGTGAAGAAAGAAAAAACAATTGACGAGATCCGATTAAGAACCCGCCGCGTGATCAGGGCAACAATCCTGACTCACATTTACCAATGGACAAGATCATGGTGTAAGGACTATGTGGACGCCTCAGTTCGGGGCGCCACTGAGAATGGTATCAGAGCGAGGATTGGTAAATACGCGGGAGAATGAGAAAATAGAGGATAATGAAAGGATAGGTAAGATACCACAGAAGATGGTATCAGAACAAGGACTGGTAAATAGGCGTGGAAAAGTGTAAGTATGATGATTGAATATTATATACATGATTTTATAATGATTAGATATGTGATTATCATGATGAAATGCATGATATATGATAATGATAGTATTGATAGTTATGACAATAGATAATATCACGTGATTGCGATTATGTGAATTGGCATGTTAAGATGTTAATACTTTGTTTTATGAATGGATGCTTTGATAATGAGCATGATATGAATTAGTTATGATGATATAACTATCTCTAATGATTTTGAATGTATAAAATGTATGCATATGATATGATAGCTATGTTTATGAGATTAGATCATATATCTATGTGACAAGATGATAAGTATGATAGCTATGAGATGAGACGAAATCTATGTGAATAGATGATATGCGATATCTATATAGGTCTGTTGGACCAAGACTAACAGTCCCACCAAATTAGAGTAGCGCAGTGGAAGCGTAGTGAGCCATTGAAGTATTGGAGAAAGATGATAAGATTAGCTATGTTATATGAGCTATACTCCCGTTATTTGAAATGTAATAGGTTTCGGGACGAAACCTATTATAAGGGGGGAGAGTTGTGAAACCCCAATCTAAGACACGTGTACAAAACCCTAGGATTGTAAACCCTAGGTAATGTATTAATAAAATATATAATCATGAGTATGAAAACATGTGTATTAGAGGTTAAAGAAATGCTATTGTGAAATTAAACAACGTGAGTAGTGCACGTGAATAGTAACTGGGGATTAAGACATGTGACTAAGAGTCAATTACTTGGATTAACTTAATCACAAAAAGGCAAAATAGAGATTTAATCACTACATGACGAAATCGCAATTCTTTTGGATATTTTAATCCAAATTTGGATTTTAGTGGAAAAATAGAAAAAAATTCATCAATTGCAATCCGGGAGTCGGAATTCGATGAAATTTTTTATGGATGGTTAAAAATTCATGATGAACATGATGAATACGTTAAGATGTGATGAAAATCACAAATCAAAGTTCATGATGAAGCGTCAAATAAAGATCGAAAAAGTGAATTAATCCATTAATGTGCATTTGCCTTTTTATTAAAATAAATAATAGAAAATTTAAAAAATTAAATGCAAATACAGCTGCAGCAGAGGGTGGTTGGGAGATCTTGACCAAAATCAGCGGTCCATGATCATCATCATCATCGACCGACGGCTAAGCTTTATTTAGCCTAAATTAATTAATTTGAAAAAATAAAAAAAAATTAGAAAAAAAGGCCAGCATAGGGGGATGGAGCTGGCCTAGGGTGTCTGCTCTTGGCTAAAGGCATTTTTCAAAATTAAAAATAAATACGAATTTATAATTAAATACCTCAAAGCTAGGGGGTAAATTCCAAATGTTTGAAAAATCCATCCCTATAAATAGGGCAGCAGGGAGAACGTCCAAGGCCAAGAAATCTCAGCTCCACTTGAGCCATTTCAAGCGCCCAATCCATCGCACACGTCTATGGAAAGAAATGAGTAAGTTATAGAGAGAAAGTGTGAGAAAAAAAAGGCGTATCTCCACTTCGGGTAAGTGATTTCCACCCAAATTTTATTGAAATGTTAAGTAGGGTAAAAACTTGCTTAGATAACGCCTAAGCATGAGAAAATACGCATAGATATAATGCTTAAATGGAATTATGCCAAAACATCAAAAATTTGGAGCGAAGATAGGGTATTCGGGATGATAGGAAATGATATATGAAAATAATTCACCAAAATTAATAAATGATGATTTGGGATGTATGATTATGATAAATATGTTGTTGGAATGATGATATATTAATTTCATAATTTTTGGAATTAAGGATTATGCTTAAGTGAATTTATGTGTATTTTTAGCATACGGAGATAGTGATATATTTAGCCAAGTCAATGATGACAAATTCAAATTTATGAAATTTTTCATGATATGCTAAGAAAAAATTATGTCATGGTATTAATTATTTGTGGAACCTAAGAAACAGTAATCACGTCTCTATGAACAGTAACCTCGGGTGAACAGTAAATTGCTACAATAATTTACTACATTAACTATGAACAGTAAACAGCGTGATTTTGGAAAAATTGAGATTTATTTTTATATTTTATGAGGATATATGGATGGAATTTTTTAAAGGATTTATGGATAAAAATCCATATAAGGAGGTAATGACCAAGTATCTTTATAAGATTAACCTCTATAGAAATGAGGTAACGAATGATTATAAAGCATGCATGGGAAGCAATCTAAGACATGGAATGATGTTGATAAAATATCATTTTTTCTTGTATAGGAAAAGGAAAGGAAAAGGTGGAGGACACAGACTGAGCAGGTAAGTAATCTATATGCTTTCTAAAATGTTTCTAAATGATTGCAAATTGTTTGCTCACATGTTTTATGAATTTATTTAAGGATGGCTATTCTTATAATGCTTTACATGAAATGATTGCTAACTACTTGTTAAATTATTTTCTAAATGATTTATCAAGTTTTATGGAGCATGTCATGTCGGCATATATATGTATGAATATGGTGCACAAGGAAGACGCTTTGGTGGAGGTAGTATGAGGATCAGAGGATCCCCCTTCACAATTGCCGAGTCAAGGGTTGTGTGCCGGCGGCGTCCTCCCAAGAGGGTGGAGGCAAAGGAAAGTCATGTGTGAATGAATGCTTTGCATTTTTATGAAATGCATAAGTATGAAAAGGATTACATGATGTTTTATCGACACAATGTTTTGAAAAGGGATGGTGCAAATAATTCTCTACATGAGAATGATAAATCACCTGGTATAAGAGGTATATAATGTCGGGAAAATCAAAAGTAATGCATGTAGGAGACCATGTAGGCTAATCAAGGTAAAGGACACAAGGTCCCCCATGACGAGGCCAAGTCAGAGAGAGAGCCGGCATATTGGACCATGTTATGTGAGATGTTTCCTGGCCTAGCGTACTCATACACGAAGGTCTATGTCATGAATGGAAAGGAATCATTTGCACATCTAATGTTTATGAAATAATTTTTACGAAAATATTTCTATTCCAGTGATAGTTGATCACTTAGTAAGTGTCTCCTATCAAATGGAAAGATATGCATTTGAATGCAAGAAAAATATTTACTTGCTAAAGAAAAAGGCTTGCTTTCTGAGTATTATTACTCATATGTGTTTTCAAAATGACAAACAGGCTATGGAGCTGACTCATAAAGGATGCCAGGTAGAAATGACCTGCAAATTTAATTGCAGTTCTATGTATGCGTCCAAAGGGACAAATGTATTATAATCATGTTCAAGACATGTTTTATGGATATTACAAACAGTATTGTACTTATGTGAATTATTTCAATAAAAAGAAGGTATGAATGGTTTTTGATAATATGGATGAGTCTAATATGAATAAAGTATATGCTTATGTGAAGAAAAAAAACAATTGACGAGATCCGATTAAGAACCTGCCGTGTGATCAGGGCAACAATCCTGAGTCACATTTACCTATGAACAAGATCATAGAGTAAGGACTATGTGGATGCCTCAGTTCGGGGCTCCACAGAGAATGGTATCAGAGTAAGTATTGGTAAATACGCGGGAGAAGGAGAAAATAGAGGATAATGAAAGGATAGGTAAGATACCACAGAAGATGGTATCAAAACAAGGACTGGTAAATAGGCGTGGAAAAGTGTAAGTATGATGATATCCTTACATAGTGCTCTTCAAAGGAATTGCGCAAAACCAACACCATTGTGCATCAATTGTTCAACTCTACTCTTCTTAGTCCATTTGGAGTGTTTCTCACTTTTAGGTAGAGTAACACAATCTTGTATAGCAATCCAAGAGTCTATGTCCATGGTCATAATTAATTTTTTCATTGTCAACTTCCAGTAAGAAACGTTATTCCCATCAAATAGACCACATAAATGATTAATCTTTAGTGAAGGCAGGAACAAAAGTTCATTCAGCAACCATTGATCATAAGATCTAATCAGTAATAACTTGAAGCCTGCTCCGATACCATTTGTTCGTCTTGAGTTGTTAGTTTAACCCTAGAGAGGAAGGGTGAATTGGGTTATAAATTTTTTTTTACCGTTTAAAAACTTAATCCCCTCTTTTGTACTTAAATCCCCTTGAAACAAGTATAACTAATACAAGAGGGTAAGAGAATTAAAGCAAATACATAAGAAAACATAAAGAATTATAGTGGTTTAGGCAACATCTTTACTCCACCATTCCAAGCACACACCCCTTTTATCTTGGGTTCCACTATCACTTCAACACATATAAATTAGAGCTCCAACTCTCTTTCGAATTCTAGTTCTAGGGGGCTTTTGCAACAACCACGCAAGTAGTTGGCGAGTATCACTCCAACTGAACACTACTTATTATTCACCTTGGCCTCTATCCCAATACTATGCCAAGTAATCAATCACAAACCAAGTATTGAAAATAAAAAGAAACCACGGGTTACAAATGTGTGTAGAACGTTGATGCACAAAAGTAAGCTCTTGAAATTGAAAAATGTGCAAGCTCAAAGGTTCTTGCAATGCACTTAAGAGCTTTGCTTGAAAAAACTTAAATAGGCTTTGAATGCATATAGTTTAGAAGGTGGGAACCTAATGAATGCCTTAGCTAACCCAAATTACTCCACTTCACACCTATTAAATAGTTTTAAAGGAATTTTGAATGTTAAGTGGTAGATGGTGGGCATTTAATGCGCGAATGTTCAAAAAATTTATGACTGTTATGACTAAAGTCACAATTGGAGTTGACTTGACTTAAAACTTCACCCAAGTCGCAATTAGATTTGACTTTGGCATCAGCTTCAATGCTTCATAAATATCCAGAGAAAATTTCTTTAACTCTTGGCCTTCAAGTTTTAGGTGGAGTCGACTTAGAAATTGAGACTTCACCCAAGTCGCATATGAAGTCAACTTGTGATGTGACTTCACAAGCTTCATCTCATTAGTATTTGTGTATACTCCATTTTAGCTTGCTAGTCTCATGGTTGGGTCGACTTCAACTTGGACTTTACCCAAGTTGTTTGTGAACTCTACTTGGAGTTGTGACTCATTTTCCATACTTGACATAAATTATTCAAATCTTCAGTTGTTCTTCCATGTCGCATGTTCGAGGTCAACTTCAGGTTTGACTTCACTCATGGTCTTTAAGTTGCAGTTGGAGTTGACTTTAGTATCAACTTCACCTAAGTTGCAAGTAAAGTCAACTTAGTGATGTGATTTCGAATGTAAAACTCTTTCTTTGAATTTTTTATCTTCAAAAATGCATCTAAAGTCAGCTGTGAAGTCAACTTGGGTTGCAACTTGACTCAAGTTGCTCTTAGAGTTGACTTGATTATGAGACTTTAGCATCTTGAATTTGAAATTTAAAAACTCTAAGTCCTACATACAAACTTAAGAATTATTAATAGCCTTTGACTTCTCAATTTGGTTGTTAATCATCAAAATTCAAATCTTAATTACGAAAATTCCGCTAATTTTAAAAAATAAAAAATAAATATCTAAAAGTCACCAAAAATGGTAAAAATTTATATACATGTTAAATACACATATATTAATAATTTTATAAAAAATATTCAAAAAATATTAAAAATGCCTTTTTGCACACGGGTGCATTAAGGTTGCATGCACCCAGGTCCCGGTGCATGCAGCCAGCCCCAGTTCAAATCTCCCTATCTTACTCAATTCTCCAAGCACACGAAATCTTGGATTCACTTCTCAAGTTTCAACACACAAGTTGCAGTGATATAGTTAGTTCAACTTTTTTTAAAATTAGTACTAAGCTCCATGTGGGCTCAAGAAGTAATTAATACTTTAATTCACTTTTTCTTAATTTAATCACCATCAATACCAAAATAATAGAACTTTTCTACACTAAAAACTTTTCAATCTAAAAATTTTCACTCTCCACAACTACCTTATTTTTTAATTATTTCTTCACTTCTTCCTATAAACTCCACTAATTTTCAATCGTTTGTACACAACTACCTATGCATCTAATCTATCTATTTCTACTTTATTCTCTTTACGCCTTGTCATTACCTCTATCGTATCACATCATTTTCTCTCATTTCAAAAACTTTTACACCAAAAACTTTTCAACAAAAATTTTATAAGTTCTCAAATATGCACTAGGGTAATACAAAGAACAAAACTTTAAATAAGAAGTAAATTGAAGTAGCACATTTATAAGAGCAGCAACTCTTTAATTGATTAATATTTTATAGCTTTGAATCTCTAGCAGTAACTCCTTCAAGAGTTTCCAACTTTTATTGTGAACTCAACTAGAAAATTTAGAGCAAACTATGTTTTGATGATTAACAATCCAAATTTAAGCATTTAAGGGGACTAACATATTTGGTGAAGTGATTTCAAATTAGAAATTTCAAATGTTAAAGCATCGTGGACCAAGTCCTACAGCCAAGTCGACTTAAATATACAACCTGAGTCAAGTCTACACTCAAGTCGCCTTCAGAAAGGAACTTAGGATAAGAATCAGAAAAAAAGAAGTGCAGGCAAGTCAAGTCACAGAACCAAGTCGACTCCACTAGAGACTTTGGCGAAGCCGATAGCTAAGTCAACTCATGTGGTTGCATAAACTTACTGACTTAAAGCGGAACAATCGAAGTCACACCCCAAGTGGACTCCATTCTGGGACTTAATCGAAGTAAAAGATCAAGTCAACCTCATCTCTAACTTAAGTCTCTAAAGAATTGAAACAAGACTTCAACTACAAGTGCCAAAAATGAAGTCGCACATTCAAGAAGACTCCACCTGTGACTTAGATGAAGTTTAAGACTAGGTCGACTAAATTCAAGGACTTGGAATATCAAAGCCACAGAAGAGTATTTAATGAAGTTTAAAGTTTCAAATGAGTAGTACAGTTGCATAGCTAAGTCAACTTCACTAGCGACTTGGGTGAAGTTCCAGAGTCAAGCAACTTGGGAGTTGCAATTCCCATTGACTGGATAAGCTAGATGCGAAGTTGCACCCGAAGTCGACTCCATGTGCGACTTGGGTCGAGTCGAGGATCAAGTCAATCCAAGATGGAACTTAAGTAAGACTACTCTCAAAGGAGGACTTAGGAAGAGGAAATACCCTGATCAAAGTTGCACCCCAAGTCGACTCCAGCTGCGGCCTGTGTTGGCCCATTTAATGTTTTCCACCTATCCTCCAACATTCAAAACAACTCCTCTATTTAAAGCAGGATAAGGAGAGTTATGAGGGTTAGTAAGAGCATTCATTGAGCCCACACCTTCCTACTTGCAAGCAATCAAGTGTCCATTAAGTGCTCTACTAAGAAAGAACTAATTTTTCACTCCAAGAGCTGCAACATGCCATCTAGTTTGAGTATCTAGCTATTCTTTCCTGTGTTGAATCTTTTCTACACAACTTGTAACATGTAGACTTTTGTAATTCACTTTATTACATTACTTCTTGGCTTGATATTGGAGATCAAGGCCATATAAAGACAAATAGTAAACGGCTGGGGTGAGACTCACTGTCTACTAATGCTAAGATTGTAAAGGCTCCCCAGAGCTAAAATCTAGAAGAATGCAAGAGCTCTAAGTGTATTTCTAGCCGATATAGTGGAACTCAAGACACAAGGGTGTGTTCTTGGAAGAGTGGAGTAGGAAGAATTGTCCCGAAGTACTATAATTTCTTGTGTTTTCTATTTGCTATTTTACTTCCTCTATTCTATCCAAGCTTTCATTCCAGTAAATGTGGTTTATAAGGGGTTAAGCTTTTATATATCAAACGAATTTTACATAACCCAATTCACCCCTTCCCTCTTAGGTTTTGCCACAAACTTAGAACCAACAACGAGTATCAGAGCAGGTCTTTGAGTTTTACCAAAAAGATCTAATTTAAATGACATCCCAATTGACTTTTATCCTTGCGTTTGTTGAGGGTCAATCTTTTACAAGACCACCTCTATTCGATAGCAGTAACTTTGTTTACTAAAAGTTATGAATAAAACAACTCATCATGACAACTGACATAGATTCTTAGGTTGCCATCAAAGATGGAGTTATTCTAGCCATGAGTGAAAGAGCCTTCGAATGGACTAACGAGGAGGTAAGAGTAGTAAAAAGTAACACCAACGCAATGAACTCATTATTTTGTGCATTGACAACTACCGAGTATGATAGAGTATCTTCTAGTTTAACTGCCAAGGAGATATGATGCACTCTAACCTCAATATATGAGGCCACTTCTCAGGTCCAAGGGATGAGAAGAAAGATTTTGATTGGAGAGTGAAAATGTTTTATGATGCTTGATATAGAAATTATATCTAACATGTTTGTTGGATTTTCTAAAATTGTCAACACTTTGGAAGGCCTAGAAAAGCCAATATCTGAATCTGAATAGGTCATGAAAATCTTGAGATCACTGTTTGAATCTTTGACTACTAAGATCACTACTATAAAAGAGATAAAAGACCTTAACACATTAAAGCTTGAAGACATAATCAACTCACTCATGTCCCATGAGTTAATAAAGAAGAGGTATGAGAGCATCACAAAGGAAAAAGGTCATCACATTAAAAGCCATACAAAGATTAGAAGAATCTACCTCATCCCAAAATGAAGATGAAGAGATTTCACTTCTCATAAAAAATTTAGAAGATTTGTTAGAAAAGGAAAGAATCTCAGTTACTCCAAAGGATTTAAGGGGAAGAGCATAAGAGAAAAGAAGAAGCAACCAAATGCTTTAAATGTGTCAGAGCAGGGCATATTCAAGTTCAATGCCCTACACCCGAAGAACACAAATCAAGAGAAAGATAAGATAAGAAAGAAAACAATAACATTAGAAGATTCCCAAAACCTAAGGGCAGAGGGATGTCCGTGAATGAGGACTCATCATAAACAAGCAGCTCATCAAATGAAAATCAAGAGGCTGCGAATCATGCAACAATTTGTTACGTTACAAGGATAGAAGAGGAAGACCCGCTTAATTGCCTTACAACCACAGAATTGGTGGAAGGAGTGACTGCCTCAATAGATTGTACAAGCAGTGACGAGGTAACTTCTAAACTCGAACATTCTCATTCTAAATCTATCTATTCCTTCACTCATTAACGTTTCAAATGTGCGGAGTTAGAAGAATTAAAATAAACTTATGATTCATTGTTTGATGAGACAAAGAAATTGGGCAACAAGTATACATTAAAGAAAAAGCAATGTTACTCAACTATTATAGTAAATGGAAAGCTAACTAAGAAAGTCAAATATCTAGTTGATGAAACCAAGGCTCTAACTGCTAAAATTGAAAATCTTAAGAAGAGAACGTAGCTCTAAATGAATCATTAGCAAAATTCTCTAACCCAGGACAAAATGTCAATATGATAATTTAAATTAGTAGAAGAATACTCCACATTTGAGCAGAGAGAAAGCAGTAAATCAAATGCTCAAAAGTGGGTTAAACCCCAAGCTAATGTGGCTGCACCTTAAGGCCAAGTTGGAACTACAAGAATAGCTTGGGTAAGAAGATCAATTTAGCAATCTAAATTTACATGAAGTCCATCCTAAAGAATTCATAGGGCTTGCAACTTCTGCAACAAATTTTGGTCATAAAATTTATCAATGCAAAATCAAGAAATTGCAAAATAAAGGTGCTAAATTGACATGGGTACTAAAGAGCATTGAATTTATGCCTTCTAGACATGAACCACATAGGACCCAAGTGCTTACTGACCCAAAGGACTCATGAGGTGAATATCAAAGAGATGAGCTTCACTTGAATATTTTTGTAAGTATATCTTAGAGCAAAAGCCAGTAATACATAGTTCATGGACTGTGATTTCTCAAGATATATAACCACAGACAAAGTTTTATTCAATGATCTTATGCCTTATTGTGGTGGAAGTGTTGTGTTTTGCAATAATGAGAAAGGTAAAATAAATGGTAAGGGCAATGTTATGGTATTTCTAAGGCATGTATAGAGGAAGTTTTATTTATCGAAAGACTCAAACACAATCTAATGAGTATTAGCCAATTATGTTACAAAAGTTATAAAGTTGTGTTTGAATAATCTATATGCAACATTTTCGATGGAGATCATATAGTATTTAGTGGAAAATATATTAAAATATATATTTAGTATGCCTTGATGATTTGGATGGAAAATGTTTAGTGGCAATTGATAATGATCTATGGGTATTATACAAGAGACTTGGATACATAAACATATCAATATTAAAACTTTGTGGAAAAGGAGTTTGCTAGAAATTTTATCAAAGCTTAAATATGATAAGGACAAAATTTACCACTTTGTCAAATGTCCAAATAGTCGAAGACATCTTTTTCACCACAGAATGAAATCTCAACCTCTAGGCCACTTGAGTTATCACACATGGTTCTTTATAGACCATCTGACATTTTGAGCCTTGGAGGAAAGAAGTATGTTTATGTTATTGTTGATGATATTTTGAGATTCACTTGGATAATACTATTAGTGAGCAAAGATAAAGTCTTCTCTGTGTTTATTTGCTTCTCAAAACTGGGGCAAAATGAAAAGCAAAACACAATTATATCTATTACAAACGACCATGGTGGTGAGTTTGAAAATAAACATTTCATAGAATTTTGTAACGAAAAAGGAATTCAGCATACATTTTCTGCGCCAAGGACTCCTCAACAAAGGAAAGTTGTAGAAAGAAAGAATATAACCATATAAGATATGGTTAGAACTATGTTAAATGAAAGCAAATTATGCAAGAAATTTTTGGACGAAGCTATGAATACAGCTTTTCAAGTTTTGAACCGTGTTACCATTAGAGCAATTTTGAAAAAGACCCCATATGAGCTATGAAAAGGTAGAAAGTCAAATATTTAATATTTTCATGCTTTTTGTTACGTATGCTATGTCTTGAATAATGGAAGGGACAATCTTAGCAAATTAGATGTCAAATGTGATGAGACTATATTTCTTGATTACTCTTCAAATAATAAAGCATATAAAATATTCAACAAAATAACTCATGTAATAGAAGAGTCAGTTCATATTACCTTTAATGAATTTAACCCAGCTCTAAAGAAGAAGGATGAGCTTAGTGATGCATATGATTTATCAATGGACTTTAGAAAACTATAAGTGAGAAAACAAAGGGGATAAGAACCTAAACAAGATCAAAGTGCAGACTAAGAGGTAAGTGAAGGTAATGTTTCATATAAATCCAACAAAGATTTGAAATTCAAAAATAACTATCTAATTGAGTAAGTTATAGGAGACATAGATGAAGGTGTGAAAGATAGAGGCTCTAGGCAAAATATGTGTGGGCATTTTGCATTTGTATCAAATATAGAGTCATACTCAATTGATCAAACTCTTAATGATGAAAACTGGATATTGCAATGGAAGAAAAGCTAAATTAATTTGAAAAGAATCAAGCATGATATTTAGTTCCTAAACCCAAAGATTGCATAGTTATTGGTACCAAATGAGTATTTAGGAATAAACTAGATGAGAGTAGACTAGTAGTAAGAAACAAAGCTAGACATATGGCTAAGAGATATTCACAAGAGGCCAGATTTAATTTTGAAAAATCATATGCTCTTGTAGCTAAATTAGAAGTCATACATATTTTACTAGCTTTTGCATCTCATATGGGCTTTAAATTATTCTAAATGGATATCGAAAGTGCATTTTTGAATGAATATCTTAATGAAGAGGTGTATGTTGAACAACCTCCCGAAGAAAGAGATCAATCCAAGTATGCAAACAAATTGACTAAAGTGCTATATGGACTGAAACAAGCTCCTAAAGCTTGGTATGAAAGGCTTAGTAGAGTTTTGATTGATCATTAATTCTTAGGAGAAGAAGTTGGCACTACCCTATTCATTAAGTATAAAGGAAAAGACATTCTACTTGTTCTAATTTATGTAGATGATATAGTGTTTGGAGCTACTAATGAACTTTTATGTCAATAATTTTCTAAGTTAATTCAGATTGAGTTTGAAATGAACGTGATGGGTGAACTCAACTTCTTTCTTGGATTGCAAGACAAGCAACAAAGTGAGGGAATTTTCATAAATCAATTTAAATATATCAAAGAAATGCTAAAGAAATTTGAAATGCAAAATAACAAAGAAGTAAGCACTATCTTGAGCTCTACAATTAAAATGGATAAAGATGAAAAAGGTAAACAAGCAGACCAACATCTACATAGAAGCATGATAAGATCATTGTTATATCTAATTGCTTCTAGAATGGACATATTGTTTAGTGTCTACATGTGTTCTTGATTTTAATCAAGGAATCTCACATGATAGTTGTAAAGAAAATATTTAAATATTTGATTGAAACTACTAACTTAAGTCTATGGTATCCCAAGGACTCAACATTTGATCTAATTGGATATTTAGATGAAAATTTTTTCGGTTACAAAGTGGATTAAAACAGCACTAGAGGAACTTGTTAATTTCTTAGAAGCATGATATCTCATGGTTTTCAAAAAAATAAACTAGTATTGCTCTATCTACCATGGAAGCTGAATATATAGTCATCGATAGTTGTTCTGCCTAATTGCTATGGATGTGACAATAGTTAAGGGATTAACGTATAGAATATAGAGATATACCAATTAGATGTGACAATACAAGTGTCTTTTGTCCAATAAAGAATCTAATACTTCACTCTAGAGCCAAGCAACTAGATGTTAGACACCACTTTATCAGAGAACATGTTGAAATTCGTGATATTATTTAGAATATGTCAAAATTGAGGAATAAATAGCAGACATTTTCATTAAACCATTAAACATTGAATCTTTTATAAAATAAGGAAACAAATGGGTATGATCAATGTTGATGCTTGAAATTGAATGCAAAATGACTGTTTAATAAGAAACTATTGAAGAAATGTTTATGTGAAGATTGTATAATCTCATTTAATCAATGACATACTTAGGGAAGAAGGATAGAATAGACATTGCATTGTCACCAGGAACAGGGAGCCAAGTTGACTCCACTTAGCCCCCGAAGTCGACTTCGAACCTGATTTATGGTTTAGATTCGACCTCGCAAGCATCGTTTTGAATAGCCTCATAAGGGCGTCAAAACATTCTATCCCTCATTTTTTCTTCCTCACGAGTTTCGAAAGCTCGTTGTGCTCACTCCTCTCCTTCTTCCTTTGTCAAGAACACTTTGATTCTCTTGCTAATCACTAGTTGTCTTATCTACTCCTTCCTATTCCTCACATATGGCTCCAAAATCTGCGTCAAAACTGAGCAAGCTCCTAGTTTCACGCTCCTCCTGCTTGACTACACGGGAGGAAGTACCAAAGAGACAAAGGACTCACTCTAAGAATCCATGAGATGAGGCTACCACGTCAACCGGACACTGATTTAGATTCAAGGAAGGTAAACCCTCCATTTCTATACCCCAAGAAGAGGAAACCTAGAATCTAGTTGAGAAGGACTAAGAATGAAAGGGACTCCATAAGTGGGCCCTAAGTTAGCACAATGCCAAAAGATTATTTCATGACACCTCAACAACACCGGCGTTTTTATAGTCACTTTTACAAAAGGAAAATTTTCCTTCCTAAGATCATAGAGTTTAATTTTCTAAGAGATTATGAGTTAAGAACAGAGGAACTTCTGGACTTCCAAGGATGGACTGCACTTTTCAAGGAAGAATGTCAAATATATCTAGACCTAACTCAATAGTTTTATTACTACTAATGTCCAGATAATTTTAGTACTTATGTCGAAGGTACAAAAATTAACTTAGGAGATCATAGAGCCGAAGTAGCTTAGATCATTAGAGTAATTCTACGAGTGTCATTTGAGTATGTGAGGACCTCAGAGGAAGTGACCTTGTCCATGATATACAATGAGCTAACATGAAGCAACAAGTCTGACAAGGAGCACAAATTTCTTCATTATGTGGATATGCCCCCAAGAAGGGGGTAATTAAGCTACTAGTAGCCCATTTCATACTCCCAAAAGGTGGAGTAAGAAATACAGTCAACGTAAGAGAAGTTGTAGTTATTTGGAAATTGGTGAATCGACATCACATTTCTCTTCTGGGACTTTTACTTGATGCCCTGATTGTGAGGAAAGAGAACCCTCGAGGGGTTCTCCCGTGGGCATTGGATTACCAAGATTCTTAGCACTCTAGAGTAGACCTAGAGAATGAGCCATTTGAAGTGCTAAAACCAACAAATGCAATTAACAAGGCCTTGCTTCAAAGAATGAAAATAGACATTGAAGCCTTTAGATGGAAACAAGTTCAAGGTGGCATGGAAGGTGAACCTCCTCATGTGAAGCATGCAGGAAAAGCACCAGTTGAGGGGAGTTCCAAGCCCTCCTGCATTACCAAGGCCTGCACTTTCAATTTTCCATGCCTCACATTTCTCTTAGACATCACAGGCTTCAGGCTCCATCTAGACCCACTCAAGCCTTACGTTCGATATGACAGAAATCTACATTCTATTTTAGGGTCTAGAGTCTAGAATCACTCAAGAGTTAGGGACCTTCAATTTTTTCAATGACTCAAATGCATGCTAAACAAAGCTAACCTGGAAGCAGAAATCTCTAGGATCAAATACCACTTAGCTTCAGGGATACGAATCACCCCATTACAAGTCTCCCTAACCTAGAACCTTATTGGGGAGAGTCTATCAATGTGGAGCCCACTATCTAGGACAAACTGAATCTAATGTTCACTACGTATGACTCTACTTCTAAGTATTCTCTTTCATCAAATCCTATTGTCTCCATGTCCATCATTACCTACAATGTTTCTTCTTTCTACTTTTACAAATACAAAAATCACTCTCAAGCTTTCTTTATTTCATTTTTTATGCTTGTCGAAAAGGAGAGAGTAGTAGTTTGAGTGCATTGGGATGGATAAATTGTATTTAGGATCGTTTAGGAAATTTGGAATTCCTGAATGAATACAAACATGTTGAATGTTTTAAATGGATGATTGAGATGTATGAAACATGAATACATTGTGTTTAAAATGTATTTTGTTTTGAAATGGATGCATTTGGTTATTAATTGATATACTCTCATTCAATATTAAGATTGACTACAAAATGCTAAAGGTTCACTCCATGACATATTAAAATTTGCACTCAAATGAGATATTAAAAGTTCTAAATTTCAAAGAGAGAAAGATTAAATCAAACTTACTTGTTTCAATCATCAAAAATGGGAAAATTGTTGTGAATTCAACTGGAAAATTAAGAGAAAATTATGTTTTAATGATTGAGAATCCAAATTCGAGCATTTAAGAGGACTAACATATTTGGTGAAGTAATTTCAAGTTAGAAATTTCAAATGTTAAAATATAGTAGACCAAGCCCACAACCAAGTTAATCCAGATATATGACCTGAGTCAAGTCTACACTCAAGTTGACTTCAAAAAGGAACTTAGGATAAGAAATTACAAAAAAGAAGTGCAGCCAAGTTAAGTCGCAGACTCAAGTCGACTCTACCAATGACTTATGCGAAGTCGATAGCAAAGTCAACTGAAGGAGTTGCATAAACTTATTGACTCAAAGCGGAACAATTGAAGTTGAACACCAAGTCGACTCCACCTTGCAACTTGGCTGAAGTGAAAGATTAAGTCAACGTCAATCTCCGACTTAAGTCTATGAAGAATTGAAGCAAGACTTCAACTACAAGTGCCAAAAATGAAGTTGCACACTCAAGTCGACTTTGCCTGTGACTTCAATGAAGTTCAAGACCAAGTCAACTCAATTCGACGACATAGAATATCAAAGCCACAGAAGCATATTTTATAAAGTTTAAATTTCAAATGGGTAGTGATGTCGCATAGCCAAGTCGACTTCACTAGCGACTTGGGCAAAGTTACAAAGTCAAGAGACTTAGGGGTTACATATTCCCTTTGATTGGATAGGCTAGATTCGAAACCACATCCC
The DNA here is from genome assembly GCA_030490835.1 of Annona cherimola. Taxonomy (NCBI): domain Eukaryota; kingdom Viridiplantae; phylum Streptophyta; class Magnoliopsida; order Magnoliales; family Annonaceae; genus Annona; species Annona cherimola. Next base: position 38,650,531 of record CM059973.1, read on the forward strand.
AAGTTGACTCCACATGCAACTTGGGTCAAGTTTAGGTTCAAGTCGACCCAAGATGGAACTTATGGAGCACTACTCTCAAAGGAGGACTTAAGAAGGGGAAATACCTCAATCAAAGTTGTACCCCAAGTCGACTCAATTATATAACTTAGGTGAAGTTGCACCTGAAGTCGACTCCAGCTGTGACTTACACTATAATAGTAAAAAAATTAGAACATTGGCACATTTAATGCTCACCACCTACCCTGCAACATTCAAAATAAACTCATCTATTTAAAGCAAGGCAAGGGGAGTTATGAGGGTTAGCAAGAGCATTCATTGAGTCCTCACCTTCCCACTTACAAACAATTAATTATCCATTTAAGTGCTCTACTAAGAAAGAACTAACCTTTCACTGCAAGAGTTGCAACGTGCCATCTACTGCAAGCATCTAGTTTTTTTTTCCTATGTTGAATCTTCTCTACACAGCTTGTAACGTGTATACTTTTCTTTGTAATTCACTTTATTGTATTGCCACTTGGCTTGGTGTTGGAGACCAAGGCCAAGTAAAGACAAGCAGTGCACAGTTGGGGTGAGATTCACCGTCTGCTCGTGTTGAGATTGTAAAGGTCCCGTAAAGCTATAATCTAGAAGAAAACAAGAGCTTTACGTGTATCTTTGGTCGATATAGTGGAACCCAAGATCCAAGTGTGTGTTTTAAGAATAGTGGAATATGGAGGTTGTCCTGAACCATTATGATTTCTTGTGTTTGCTATTTTTTATTTTACTTACTTTATTAATCTCCAAGCTTTCATTCTAGGGGACATTGTTTACAAAGGGTTAACCTTTGATAAATCAAAAGAATTTTAAAGACCCAATTCACTCTTTCCCTCTTGGGTTTTGCCAAAAACTTGGGACCAACAACTTCAACTTTTTCTTTGAACCTCCATAAAAAGCAATACATAATGAAGCACATTGGAGTCTTTTGAGCTTATAATTGGGTATTTTTATTCATGCATTCTAACTCTCCCTTATTATTCTTTTATAGTCACTTAGTCACTTGAAACATAATCGAGAAGATAAGCCAAAAGGTTTTCGTGTATATCACAACTCCTTAGAATATTAAATTTTGCCACCCAAAAATGTTGTATGTTTTTGGCCATAAAGATTACCTTTTTGGGTCCTTAAAAAGACAGAGTGGTATTGGCACTGAAAGGTTGATCCTTTTCATATAGAAAGTTAATTTTTGTGCATGTTTTTGCAAAATTTGATTTTAGGAAAAAGTCTTGCTTTAGATATATTAATTCATTCTTGATAATCATAAAAGCATATACCACTCTTGATTCCAAACCTTCAAAAGCATATTCCGCAAAACATTCCAAGTGATGGTATCACACAAGGATATTTTATTCTCAAGAAAATCATGAATTTTAAATTCATCCTATCACAAATTATGCCACAACAATCATAAAAAGATCATTCCAAAAACACACCACACTTCTTCAAAACTCATACAAGAGCAGAAATGTGTCTTACCAAACACCATCAATGTTACGTATTCCAAATCAAGATCAAACAAGCATAATCCTTTTGTCATTATTAGAATCAACGTAAAAGGGGCAATCACATAATCTCACAGCCCCTTTGCGGATTCAACTCATCTCACCATTATTCCACACTATGTGTAGTTGTTAGTTTTTATGTGATTCGAAAGAAATTAAGATTAATGACCATGGGTTCCTAATAAAAAGCTTATGATTGCATATCAGTAGCTAGTATACATGGTTCAACCCCTACACACTGCTTATAGTGGCCAGGAAACAACTATACTTGTAGACATAGGGGAGGACTACATAGGGAAAGGTTATCTTGCTTAGGTCCTCTATGAGAAATTTAAAAAAATCATATGCTTCTGTAAAGGGAAAAAATGATAGGGATTAGGCTGATCCTTCCCAAGGATACAAATAGATACGACCCTTGAAAGTGATAGATGAGCCTCTCCTCCAACTTAGGAAGCTCGTCTCGAAAAAAGCCTAATGTTATGACGATAATCAGTGAAACTTTCGCAGGGGTAGCTAGTTAATGTTGAAGCCTTTGGGCTAGGTGGAGTAGCCTAACCATAAGTGCGTGTGGCCTGCATGAAAGATGAAGTTGGCTCTGCCATAACGAACTACATGTGGCCGTCCTCACCAAGCTGCCAACTTACCGAAAGCAACCACATTGCCCTACTAAGGATCCGAAGGGATGATATTATTTTTATCTTGATGATAAGCACGTAAATACAGTCATGTTGCAACATATATAGGCTAGGAGTTGCCTTTTGAGTGAGAGTCTACAATCCAAAAATCATCCTAACTTTGTATTTCACTCCTTGCAACGTCGTAACTTTAAATAGTTAATTTTTAGGCTACCACAGGTCCCATAATTTGGTGATCTCATATTATCACTCTTTTTCCACATAAAAATCCTGAGCCTATCATAAATTCTCTCTATTTCTTTATCTCTTGATGTTTTGAGCCTCTAATTTGGTTTGACTAAGCTTTGAATCAAATTTGGACTCTCACAATTATTAAAATGGTTCAAATTTTAAGATAGGCCTTTCTAGTAATTTTAAATATTTGAAAGCATTTTATTGTAAAATTTACTAAAATCACCGCTTAATATAGTAAAAGCCAAACACTTAACAACTTTTTTTTATCACTACACTTTTCTATAAAATGGCCAAACGGATCCTAACAATGATATCCCCTCCTTTTCTAAAACAAGGAGTCTTAAGTTTATAATATATAGATTGTAGATTAATAATGGCTTCCAACCAAAGAACTGAAAAATTGAATACAATTACTCACTTTAGCGTTTAATTATTTCATAATTGAGGTTCCTGCCACAAAATATTCATATATCAAGTTCAACTCAAACCTATGAGCCCTTTGGCCCGCCCAGAATATCATAAAACAAGAGGGACAACAGAGTGGTGTCGTATCGATAGAAAATACAATAGAGAAAATGCTAAGCAGATACCCAGATGCCAGCAAGTGAAATGTAGGGCTGGAATCCAGATTTTCTTTGAAAAAACAAAGGTATATATCCAACATACATTGAAATTAAATTATCGTGTTTTGACAAGACCACCTCAGAATATTGTGTTTGGAAACATCCCACTCTTGGCAAGTTCCCTTGCACCAATCCGCACGCACCATGCATTTTCTGTCCATACGATTCCCTGCCGACTGGTCAAAACAACATTCATCAAAGTCTGAGAGAAGATTGCGACTCTAGCTCACTTGGACGAATTCTGTGTCTGTACATGGCATCCCATTCATTTATTCCCACCGCAGCATCAGGCCTAATTAATATTTGGACGGATAGAAGTTGGGGCCCAACTGACGAACAGTCTAGATTTAGAGTTGATTAGCAGGTTGAGACACGGCCACCAACATAAGTGTTTTGATCAACAGAGTACTTGCATTCGCATCAACATCTTCTTACAATTTTGCAATTTTAATACGTTCTTGTTAAATTAGCTAAAAATGTATTTATGAATTTTTTAGCAAATAGATTCCTGTTGCCAGTTGTCATTAATCAGTGCGTTTTGATAGCAGACTAAATGTGGGCCATAAAATTCGATTAAAGTTGACAACATAGCTATGGATGTTTTTTAACAATATTTATAAGTTGGGATATTTTTGCAAAAGGGATAATTAATTGCAATATATCAAAACGATGGGGAGAAAAAATTCAAATAGCCCATTTAATTTAAGATATGTTTAGGCGTGGACCATGTCGTAATCGTCTGGATAAAAAGTCTTTGACATTCTAAGTAAGATACCTTGTCGTAATCATCTGGATTGTGCTTCCACTTGTAGCTTGCTTCCTTAGCATGTCAAAGACCCCTAGGTAACAATTAGGCTCCTGACATCCGAACAAGATCGACTGGACATGAATTCGTTCAGCCCACTTACGTAAAACACGATTAAAAAATCTCTAAGTTATATCCCGACCATTGGTTTTACATCTCGATTTTAGGATTTGTGGGAAATCCAAAGCTGACCCACTTGGGAGTTGATTAGAAAAATCCAACAGAAAGTGGAATTATAAAGTATATGTAGTGATCAGTTGATCTAATTAAAGGAGTGGTTATTCTTTGAAATATCTATATCTTAGTAGCCGGATGAAAAAGTTAGGTCGATATAATATTCTTGCATGTGACATGTTTCGAACAAGAAATGGATGGGCGGAAAATACAGATGCGAGTGCGTGTGTGTGTGATCATTTTCAACACATCCTAGTCCGCAAAAAGGACACGTGGAAAAAGGAAAAGACACTTGGAATGGAGGACTCCGTTGCCCTATCCATATCATGCCACGCATTCCCAAATACGCCCTTGTAAGTTGTATCAGCTACGCTACCCAGATCATTAGGTACGTAACTTCCATTCCTCATGAGTGAACTGAAAGAAATAAACCACCCAGGATATAATTTTGATAATAGAATTTCGTCCAGTTTATTGAAGACTAAAAATAAAACCAAAGGCAAAAGGAGTGATAAAACAATTTATATATCTAAGTGCTACTATAATTATGGTACATTCTACTGCAAAATGGGTTTCCCATATATGAAAATGTTATAATATTTTATATAATCATTTATCTATATAAAAATCATATTTTAAATGATTTAAATATTGAAATACCATTTTAAAATTGATACTTATGTTAAACAGTTTTGTTACTTTGATTTTGTACTATTTTAGTATGGGGCCTATGCACATGTTGGATTTAGATGAAACTTGATATGGTAATAAAGTAAATAATTTTAAATACAATGGACAAGGTAGACTTCCCATTCATGATCACGTGAGGCCCACAGTGCATAGACTGCACGGTGCAATCGTATGCTAACAATTATATATATAAGAAGTTATCCAGTGCAGCGCATTTGGCTCTAAACAAGCTTTACATGCATTTAAATGTATTAATAATTTATATAGTTATATCCATGTATAAATTATACATTATATAATTTGCATGTTAAAAAATAACTTTCAAATTGTCATTTACATCAAACTATTTTGTTAAATTGATTTCATATTATTTTCGAATGGAGCCCTTACACATCCAGTTTTGATGAAAATTGATATGCTAATATAAAAAATTCTAAATATAATAAGTAGAGTAAATGTACATTTTATGATCATGAACGGCTCATTTTGAACTAAATGTATTATAATTTTTTTTGCATTTACATGCACCTAATAATTTCTCTGTATAGACTAGCACTTGATGGTACTAAGTAGTTTTACTTTCTATAAGGTGTTTCTTCAAAGCTTTTCTGGATCTTTCGCACATATACACTGCATATAAAAAAATAAAAAAGTAAAAACTGTTAGGTCATAATCAAGAGTAAAGCGGATTGATGAAAATATCCTCAAAGCGCATAATCCTAAAACCTAAAAATATAGTTTCTATTTGACATAAAGTGAAAAAGAAATTCTATTTGACTATATATTTTCTCAATTCACATATAAATTAAGGCAGATGATGATGATATTATCAAAAAAAAAAAAAAAAAGCAGATGATGATAATCATCATAATAACAACAGCACAATAATAATGCATGCAACAGAAACATTTTAAAAGTAGGTAAAGACAAGAGTGTGAGTGATGGATTTAGGAAGATAAAGCAGAAGTAAATAAAACATACTGTACAAGAGACAGAAAGAACAAAAGCCAAGGTCTAAAACGGTGGAAAAAGCCAAGGGAGTGATGGAGGCTGTACAGCAATGTTGCCCTCCCCTAGGTTTGCCAACCGTGCCAAGGCCATGCAACCCTGTCGGTTCCACCCAACCGAGCCGCACTTGTGCCAAATGTTCAATCGTTCCCTTGCGCCAGCTGCCACTGTGACCGGGTCCGTCCAGCAACGCAATATGAACCAGCTAAATGGACAAATGGACAGATGTGATTAGAAATTACCAGGTCAAGATATTGCTAGCTTGTTAAATCCAATTTATTCATTGTTAGCGCTATTTATTTTACTTGAACGCTAAAAAATTTATCAATTGGAGTTATACGTGGGATGCATCTTTTAAAAATATATAGGCACGTACGCAAATTTAGAAAATCACTTGGATTTGTATACTCAAATTTTAGAATGTTAAAATATCATGGAATCATTCATCTAGGTAGGATGAAATATTCTGGATGCTTTAGATATTGAATCAGGACCTTATGGGTCCTTAGAATAAATAAATTATTTTTAATATATTTAAAGAAAATCTTAAATGATTGTTAATTTCGAGAATGATGCAAGTCATAGATTGAGATAATTTTTTATATTTTAGTAGAACAAATAGTCCTAAATACAATAGATATTATATTTTAAAATTTTAAATTCTTAATGTTTTATTTTAAATCCTAACTATTCATCAGATTTTACTCCATTTATATCTGCTTGACATGAAAAATTATGTTATTTGAATTTGTATATCATCCACGACAAATGTAATTGTATGAGGTTACTTATAATTATATTTAGACAGTTTAGATGCTCAATATGAGTTTGAAATTCATATTTTCATCAAACTACTTTATTATGTGAATTTTATCCCATTTTAAGATGAGTTAATACACTTGTTTGATTTAGATGAACATGAGTATATTACTAAAGTAAACAATTCTAAATAAAAGGATCATGCAATTAATATCTACCTCACTCATTAAATTTAGAAGAATACTTTAGACAGTTTAGAATGTTAACAAGTGATGTATAGGTCTAATTAGTTGTTCAATTTAATGCAATTATATACGTCGATCAACTAGTAAATGATGAGTATCATATCTCACGGGAGGTGAAACTAAGCACAACATAATCTAAGTTCTCAATTGCTAGTTACATGTTGAAATTGAATGAGTTCTCTAATTTAACAAGGAGTTAAGTAGTAAAATATCTATAAGCTAATTAACAGCACAAGTATTTTGATGGGTAACTGAGGGTTGTGAATCGTTTGGCTTGAGATTATGCTAAGATAAATTCCATTGGTGATCAATGCAAGAACTTACTGATCTAGGCTTACGATTATTCATTTATGTCTTCCAATACACACAAAACCTTACAATAAACAGTATTTTGTATACTCACTATGCTTCCATGTGAGTTAACAAAATAAAGCCAATTTGTTCGCATAGCCTACTCAAGATCATACCGGGTTAATAGGTATATTCCTATTTATATCAACACTCAACCACCAAAAGTTGTACAGTAACCAAACCTATGCTTTCTAACATAAAACACACCTTAATCTTGCTTTATGAAGCTTATCCCATAACCATAATAAAAAACCCCATCAAAATCATGTTCAAATGCATACCAAGTGTAGAGAATAAAGGAAATAAAGAGATGAAAGAGAAAGAAGAGATAAAACTCTATAGGATTTCTCCTTCAAAGTGATTTTCTTCTTCATCTCCTTCTCTTGCCTTAAAGTTCTTCTCTTTTCTCTATAAGAGACTCCACTATTAAGTAATTTTCATACTATATATTTAGAATGATAATTTGATGAAAATATGAGTGATTGAGATTATTTGAAATATATTTTGATTGGCCTAACTTTATTTAGCACAAAACTCTTATGATTAGTGTGTGCAAAAATAAGGTGAAATCGGGGAAAAACTCGTGCAATTCTTGTAGATTTGAATCATGATGACCAAGATCCACTTAATTTGATGATTTTGAGAATTAAAAGGAGCCAAAATAGCAATCATGGTGGCTAGATATGCAATTCCATGAGCGATTTGGACTATGTACTCAAGTACTTCTTAGAAACCTATATAAACACCTTTTGGGAACATCCCAAGACATCCTAGAATGTCCCTAGAACCTGGGGTTAGGTCTAGCAGTGAGAGAAGGTGAAGAGCATAAGGCAAGAAGTGAGGCAATGAGTTGCTTGAGGTAGTTGAAACACTATCGGGTTTTCCTATCAATAAGCTTTCCTTTTCTTTCTTTCCTTTGAGTTTAATGTGTTTGAGATGGATTTGAGTTAAAATATTCTTTTGTGCTTTGATTTTGTTTTGAACATGTTAGGCTAAACCTTAAATGTAGGGTTTAGGATGTAGTATGCATACGATATGATAAATATTGTAGTTTTGATTTATTTATGAAAGATATTGGTTATTAATTTAATATCCTGTGATTTAATGTTCTCATAGTGTTTGAGCTCTTACTTTGGTAATGATTCTCATATATTAGGTAAAAGAACTGAGAGGTGGAAGTCCAATATACAACAATCAAGATATTAAACCTAAAAATCTAAGACTACAAAAATAGGTATGATAACCTTGAAGAACCCTATGAATGACCACAGAACTTAATAAATCTCAATTGACTTAATCCCCAGTAGAATAAGTGGGTAAGAAATATTAGGGTTACACATCATAAGTTTCAAGAGAAGATGTAAGGATAATTTAGGGTTTGTTCTCCTTTAACATATAATATCCAGATTAAATAATCACTTCACGTATCCGTTGCAAAAGACACATGTGAAACCCTAGACCCTAGGTACTTGCATCCCTTGATTTCTAATACTCATTCTATATTCTCGAGATTCTCTTTTCTTGTTATTTCCATTCTTTACTCTTTCTTATTCACTTGATATTTGATATAAGTGTTTAAAAGATATGTATTAAGTCCCGAATTCCCTGTGGGATCGATATTTTATATACTACAATCTACGACTTGTGCATTTGAGGAGAGATTACGATCGTCTACTTCATGCCCCCCTCTCTTATTTCAAACCTTAAAATACGAATTTATAAGGATAACCAAAGGATCTTCAAACATGTGGAAATTTACACATTGGATGGGCTTATGCCGCTGTGCAAATAGGTTGAGGCCACTGCCCTAGCCTTGCAGGAACTGCTGCTTTGATTTTTTTCAATGGTAGTGGAGCTGAGGCCGTGACCTCAACGTTGCTCAAACTAGAATTGAAATTTTAGTTGCTTTTGATTTTTTTTCTTTTTTCCACCACTTGTACTTTAAATTCGTGGATGAGTCACCTTCTTTTCGCTACAAAAGTAAAACAGAAACAAATTAGTGCATTCTTATTATAGTTTAATAGATTAGAATAAATTAAATGAGATGAAATGCAACCAAAATAGCTTAAAAGGTGCGAAAGCTAGAAAAATATGAAATTCATGTGGATATCTCTAATTAATGCAAATCTAACAAAAAATTACATATACTAGTGGGCTAGTATTCAAATTTGACACAAAATAGGTATTGATAACTCTATTTTCATAGAGTTATCACACTCCCAAACTTAAAATGTTGTTAGTCTTCAACCGACACATAAATATTACAAATGTAACTAATTTGAACACACAGAAGCATATAATCAATTATTACTCATGCAATCTACATCCTTGAACTTAATATTGTAAAAGATAGTAACAAGATCGAGATAGGTCATGAAGAAATTGCCAATTATATTTACCAATATATATGCATCATTTTCTTCTAAAATTATTTTACCTCAATCTTACTAAATAGTTTACATGTGAATATTAGCCTTAGTTAGTCAAAGTATGTAAATTATTCTTGCTAACAAGCCTTCTTAATTGTAAGGACTTTCTAAAGGGGGTGTAACAGGTAGATAAATAAAGATCAACAAATACATTAATTAAAAGATACAGTATCCATTTATCTAACTCACTTGGTCTAAACTTGGATAAATTACAAAACTAACTCCCCAAAACTTATTACTTTTCCTATCCTTACCATATTTCAAAGTATCTAGAGAGTTTTTATGAAGTGCTATTACTATAACCTTTTTTTACCTTCTTACGTGAGCCTTACTCTTTGTAGATGCCATGTTTCAATTACTCAACATGCTTTGTTGTGGCGCCCCCGATCCGAGGAATCACAAAGCCTTACTCCGGGATTGTTTTTGATTGGTAATGTGAAACAGGATTGTTGCCCTGTGCACACAACAGAATTTTGTTTGTATTCATTTCTTTTAGCAAAATAATTTTTTTCATTCCCTTCATCCCATTCAATCTTTTACAAGCAACATATACTTATAACCAATTGCACATATTATTCATAACATATCAACTTGATCATTTACATTAAGGGTCCTCTCGACCTGATCATGTTAGTTTCATACAATATATTTATAACCTGATAAATCCATATCAGCATAGAGTATCCATCAATTCTTAGCATACAAGCACTTATCATTGTAATTTATTTCTTGTCTCAATCATATAATACCTATACAAGGCATCTCGAACATATGTACTACTCATGTCATATCCCAATAGGGCATTTATTCATTTTTCAACATACAAAGGATACAAACCTTTGAAAATTTCTTTTTTCCTTTTCTCAGCAAGAACATGTTTTCCATTACTTGAATTTCTCTATACCTATTTATGGTTGGGAAAAACAAAATATGAGTACGAAACTCAATAAGCAAACATTTTCTTCATTTTCATGTAACACATTTCATTTAAACCTTTCATGTAAATCATTCATGTAAATCCTTCATGTAAACCATTCCTGCAAATCTTTTCAATCTCATTTTCTAGGCATTTCATAAACCATGGATGTGCAAATGTATTCTTTCCATTTGATGGACGACACTTATAAGTGATCATCCAACCATAACAAAATCCTTCATGTGAGGGTACTCTAGCCAAACAAATATCCTTTCATAATATGATCCTTTCCATCCATGACACCGGACATTCCGACTTGGCAACGTCAAGGGAGGACCTCGTGTCCTTCTTCTGCCTCGACTCGCCCGCCTGATTTCCATTTCATGCATGATTTTCATTCACCCCGGCATTATATACCTCATTTACATGGCAATCTATCATTCTTATGTAAAAGAATGACCATCCTTAAACAATTTTAGAACATTCAAGTAAAGTAGTTTACCATTCATTTCATTTTTTGAAAAGAAATCACATTTATAAAAGCATTGCTTGCTTATGTATGGCGATCCTCTTGCGCCTTCCATCTTTTCCTTGTTTCTTCCTAGACAAGTGAAAATGATCTTCTTATACATTTATGGGATGTCTTGTGCTTGTATGTCTTATCATTTTATCAATTCACATATACATGTCATATGATTTTCAATTCCCATATGGTTCATAGCAAGTTAACTTTAAATCATTCTTTCTCTGGGATTAAGATTTGCATTTTCCAATAACCTCATACTCACATAATTTTAAATGATTAATTCATTTCTTTTCTTCCATACTCATGTCTAGTGTAAGAACCTCTTGAACCTATTAAAGATATTCTTTCGTACACATAAAACCATTCAAGGTACTCTTTCATACTTAATATCAAGTTAATAGTAATCAATTCTTTCTGAATTCCTTATTTACCATTATTAACAACCTTATATATATAAGCGTACTACCTTAGTAATATGCTATTCATTTCATTTGACACCCTTGTCTAGGGTTTAAACTTTTGAAATCGTTCATGGCCCTCATTTATGACTTGTAACAAGTCATTTTTAATTCAATTTTCTGAAATCCATATTCAACTTTGCTAATGGTCACATATATATAGTTTGACTTACTCATAAGTCCATTGATATATAATCTTAGTAAGTGGTTTGTTTCCTTTATCCATCCTCATGTCTTAAATGATATATGTATATACATCATATAATTTTCAACTTGTATTTAATCTTAAGCAAGTTAACTTTAAATACTTTTCTCTATTAATACATCACATATTTTAACATCAATAAATAATCTTTTGCATTTATTAAAATTACTTGTTAATATTCTATGGCAAGTTAACATCTAGCAATTAACATTTAACCCTCTTAATAACCATTAATATTTACCTTTCTTAATGGCTACATATATACATGTTTACAAAGACCTTTGTAAACTTAGTAAATATTCATTTATTATATTAAATACCTAAGTATAGGGTATTCAATCACTTGAAATTTTCAAGAGACTTGCTTATATTCAATTCTTTTGAATTTACATTCATCATTTTGACAATCACATAGGTATACAACTTAGTGATTGTTCATTGCTTCATTCAATCCTTATGTTTAGAGTTCTAAACTTTTTAAATCATTCAAATTCTTGTTTCTAACTTATAATAAGCTAAATTTTACATAAGTCCTTTCCTTAAAACAAATACCCTTATTTATTGAGTCACATATGATGTATATACCCATTTAATCTCAATAGTTAATCACTCATGTTATTCAACACCCATAACTAAGGTATTAAACTCTTGTTGTCATTTAAGGTACTTGTTGATGATCTTTAGCAAGTTAATTCCAAATCAAATTTCTGAAATTAACTATCATTTACAAATCAGCCATGTATATGTCTATATTTATTTTATATCAATCTTATATTTGCATTCTAAACATGCATACATACTACCTTATAAATCAATACATACTATCCACACTTGCTAAATTTTTTTTTTCATCTTAATTGCTGCTGAAACCGTCCACCTTGCTACCTCTTTTCCATTTATATATTGCTGATTTTTCAATCCTTGAATGACACCTCATATTTGGGGTTTTAAATATAAAAATTTATCAATTACTTGTTGTCCAATTAGGAGTCGTCCACCTTCCCCTCTTGCTGTCCAATTTTGGACCACTTATCATGCTTTATTACTACGCAATTTTGAGCCATTCATCACCCCTCTTGTTGTCCAATTTTGAGCTGTCCACATGCCCAAGCTGCTGCCTTAATATGGACCGTCCAAGTGTCCAATTTTCAGCCCCATTATCACATTAATTTTTGCAATTTTTGTAAATAAAAATCTTCCCATTAATCCTTAGCTTGACACATATGTAATGGGAATTTTAATTAGTCAACTTGCATTAATTGGGTTAACTTTAATGTTACCCAATTGCATCCTACAATGACACATGCCATTTGAATCATAATTGTCAAACCTTAGGGTAGGATTCATTAATATCACATAATCATTGCTTATTGCAATGATATTTGCATTACTAATTAGAGTTTTATAAGGTGGTTTGATATAATCAAATCCACTCAGCCGTTCATCAAGCTGTCCATCATCAGCAACCATCCAAATAATTCATCCAGGCCATTAATCAAATCTCATGAAATTAACGGCTCTAATAATTTTTCCATCTAAGCCGTCCAAATCAATGGCTGGAAATTCCAGCAAAGCAATCACCACCCAGATTTGCAGCCTACAAACAATCTGATCTTGACCGTCCAAAACCAGCACCGTCCATTTGTTCATCTTAATAATTGGCAGCCGTTCAAAATTCTATTTATTTATTTAAAGCAGCTGAAAATCCCACCATCCATTCAATTTTAATCTCCACCACTCATCCAACGCATTTAATCTGAACCGTCCATTTATTTCAGCAACCAAGCACATCTCACCGTCCATTTCACATACATTAATTCTGCAATTTTCCAAGCTTCAACCAAACAGCAAATCTCAGCCGTCTAATATTTCCCTGCATGCAATCAGCAATGCAAATCAACGGCCTAGATTTTTTTTGGCAAAACTCCACCATCCAGCAAGTCAAATAAATCCAAGCCGTCCATTTTTCAGAGACTCAGCACCAATCGGCCGTCCATTCAAGACTGGAAAAATCCAGCAACATCAACCGCCCAAGCAATGGCCCCCACAAGTTATTCCACCACTCCAAATTAATCAAGCCATGCAGCACCGTCCCTTTAAGCAGTTGTTCATATCGAAGCCGTTCAACCAGTGGGCCCCACAGTCAATTAACGCCGAGATACTCAGCAGAATTAGTGGACTGCGTTTTGGCAATAGTGGACTGCGTAATGGACAATCAGCGTAAGCAGGCAACGCAAATTTTTTACGCAATTTCAAAAGATATAATAGGGGCTGTCAGGGAGAATGGAAGGGGAGAAGAAGGTAGAAAAAAAAATCCAACAAGCACCAGCGAGAAACGGGCAGCAAGAGAGAAATTCAGGCAGAAATTTGAGAGAGAAAGAGAGAGAGCAAGGAGGTGGAGAGTACGGGCAAAAGGCGAATTGGTGAGTTGCGTGAAGTGGCCGACACACCATCGGGGCTTCAAAGCAATAAGCTTTCCTATCTTTTCCCTTTTTAATTTTAATTGTCTTGTTTAAGATGAATTTGAATTTGAATTTTATTTTGGACTTAAACATGCTTGGCTAAACCCTAAATCTAGGGTTTAGGATGTAGCATGCGTACAATGTAGTGTGGTGTGGGTTTTCAATTTATTTATGGTGGATATTGTTGTTAATTTAATATCTTGTAATTTTAATGCTTTCTTTGTACATTGGCCCGTACTTTAGCATAATTTCATATATTAGGTGATGGAACCGAGAGGTGGAAACCTAATATACGATAATCAAGATATTAAACCTGGAAATCTAAGACCATGAGCACAGGCATGATGACCTTGAGGAATTCCATGAACAAACCACAGAACTTAATGGATTCTAATTAACTTAATCCCATGAGAATAGGTGGTTAACAAAAATTAGGGTACGCTTTGTAGGTTTCGAGAGAAGGTGCAAGGATAAATTAGAGTTTGTTCTCCTTTAACAAATAATATCCAGATTAAATCATTATACCACTACCCGTTGTAAAAGACGCATGTAAAATCCTAGACCCTAGGTACTCGCACTCTCATTTTCTCTACTCATTCTCATTTGCAATTTTCTCTTCCCATTTTTTTATTTCTTTTCCATTTTATTTACTATATTTTCTTCCCACTTTTCTATTTTATTTGCTATATTCTCTCTATATCCGACATGAAAGTGTTTAAAAGCAAAGTTTATAGTTCTGAATTCCCTGTGAATCGATAATTTATATACTACAATCTACGACCCGTGCACTTGCAGTGAGATTGCGAACAGCAAAGAGAAGGTGGAAGAAAGGGTCAAAGCTATAAAAGGTCAGCAAGTAAATTTTTGAAAATATTGATTTCATCCCAATTGTTGAAATGATTGAAAGTATTTTATATTGATGCTTCTAAGAATTTCTTAAGTGAGCAAGTACAAGTCTTGAAATTATGGCTTTAATGTTTTATATTGTCTCATTTGCTTTTCAAAAGTCAAATTTCCATTTATTTTGTTGACTTTAAATCTTGCTCAACAAATCCTACATTGACATGTGTCAATTTCACTTTTGGTGCATTAATGGCATGCCACTTTTTATGAGCAAAAGTCAAACGGTTTTGTCCTTATGTGATTAAGAAATTTTCATAATAATTAGCTTAATCAATTCTATCCATATGATAGAGCATTTTGTTTTAGCCATTCATGGAAAATTTCATGTCAAAACGACCATTCTAATCAAGTTACGGTCATTTGGAAATGCCTCTTGCATTTTGGTTAAATTAATTCATTATCACCATAATCCAATCATGATTAACATAATCCATTCCTTTCATGACGTAAAACACATCAATTTGTACTTACCTTTGAAATTTCACATCAATCCACCTTATGGCATCAAATTACGAAATTTTCAAGTAATAACCTAATTTATCCCATCATTATCATCAACTTAATCATAATTAATGGAATATTTAACCATGCCACATCATGATTTCCATACCTCATTTTGTCTTTTTGTGCACGTTAACTCATATTAGGCTAAGGTGATTAACTTAACCACCTCAATTGATTATTAACCCTAATCTCATCGATCCACTTAAATCATACCATTAATAACTCTTGAATACCTAGATTACATTTATGAGTCTCAAAATGTTCTAGGTATCCCATTTAATTAACAGTCGCCTTGCTAGTGTGCTGTTATATGACAAATTTTTTTTTCCAAAAATATAGATGATTACTTGGTAAGTGTCACTACTGAATGGGAAGAAATGCATTTGCATATGCTTTGCTTTTGAAAAAAACCCAGAAACTGGGATATGAAATGATTTATACAAAAGGTTTACCCTAAATAGGGTCATAAAAGTGTTTACACGAAAGGAGTATATATCAAAGTTTAGATAAAAAGATTTCTGAGTTACATGCATATGCTTTATTTTTAAACAAGCTCCAAAATGGGGTCATGAAAAATGATTTACAAGAAAAATGTCTTGCGTCATAAAAATGTCCACATAAGAATGGGAGGGGATTACCTAGAAAGGCTTATATGCATATGCGTCACCTTTGAAAAGCCCAGACATTGGGATATAAAACGGTTTATATGAAGAAGATTTCTATGAAAAAATTTACAGGAAAATGCTTGCCTGACGATAAAAAATGCTTGCTTATTGAGTTCACACTCACATTTTCTTTTCCCACACTTAAACAGGTGCAAGAAAACTCAAAAAGTAAAGAACCTGAGTATTCAAGGAAAGGTATGAGATAGTATGTTTGTATATGCTAAAATAATTAGCTACATTGTATGGAAGGGTATGACTGAAATTTTTAAGGAATGCCAAGGTATGCAGACTTACTGATAGTTCTAAATGCTATGTGAATTGATAGTTGAATGTGTGCATACAAGTATATATGTCAAATATCTAACTATGAATGTATTTTATATGATAATGACATGGTTGGGTTGACAAAACTAATGATGTAAGGGAACAAGATAAAATTTTATGAATAATATGTGTAATTGATGACAAGTGCTAGGAGGTGAGATTATGAAAATATATATAAGGAAGGAGAACAATTTATTATTTTGAAATTGCTGTGTGTGACGAATTACAAGTGCATCAATGCTTGTAAAATGAATGGAGTGAAATATAAATAGATGAATTGATGAAGGAAAAAGAGATGAAACGAAAAAAAAATCTGGACGAGATGCAATTTAAGAACTCACCTCATGATCAGAGCAACAATTCTGACTCACATTTACCAATCAATTACTATCCCAGTGTAAGGCTCAGGTTGTGACGCCTCAGGTCGAGGGTGCCACAGGCTCCTGCCGAATGGAGAGAAATGCATTTACATGAAAATGAAAAATGCTTACATATTGAGTTTTGACTCATCTTTTGTTTTCCCAACCTTAGACAAGTGTAGGGAAGGCCAAGTGATGAAAAAGATCAGGTTGATTTACCAATGAATATTTTATGGGATATCTTTTATAGATATGATGTAACTGAGGCAGGAAAAAGGAAAATTTTATGTGCTTGTATGCCGTGAATGGATGAAAAGATTGTATTGAACCTAAAATGGTCAGATTAAGTACGTATTGAATGAAAATGTCATGATCAGGTCGATAGGACCTTTGATAAAAATGAGTAAATGATATGGTGTAAAATGATAAATGTGATTGATTCCAAATGTATGAATTTTTATGTTGAAATAAAGAAAAGAAAAAATTGAATGAGATTCAATTCAAGAACCCATACGTGATCAGGGCAACAATCCTGACTCATATTTACCAATCGATAATGATCCCGGAGTAAGACTCCGACACCTCGGGTTAGGGGCACTAGAGATGGTATGAGAGCAAGGATTGGTAAATAGGCGTGGAAAGAAAAGATTTGATACCACAGAGCTTAGTATTAGAGCAAAGATTAGTAAACAGGAGTGGAAAGAGGAAAATGAAGGATGATGAAAAGAAATGTATGATACCACAGAGAGTGATATCATAGCTAGGATTAGCAGATAAGTGTAGAAAGAATGAATGAAAGGAAGAAATTGCAATCATGATATTTATATCATGTATTATCTTTTATGATGTAGAATTAGAATGTTATGATCAAGAAGAAGGGAATTTGTTTGGGATTCTTTCCAATCCCGAAGCATTGGAAGATAGATATGGGAGAAGTTCCCTCGATATTGATTGGATGAGGAGTCAAGAATTATGGACAGTAATGGTGTGATACCTAGACCCAAGTAGGACCCTTACATATACATTAGGCATGTATATGTGATTTATGCATGATTCAATTATTGATTGATTTTAATGCTATTGATTAAGAAAGGTGATTAAATTAATCACCATAGCTCAAGGTGGGTCAATATAAATAAAGTGACCTAATGAGAGTTACAAAATGTGAATATATTGGGGATAATTACCTCATATATTATGATTTAATTAATAGAGATTATGATGATAATTATGGATTCAAGGTGATAAATGTTAAAAAACTCATAATTTGACGCCTATAAGGCGAAATGAGATGAAATTTGAAAAGTAAGCACATGATTATGTGCCCAACCTTATAAATGGATTGGATTATGAAAATTATGATGAGATTAGGGTGATAGTTATTTATTTTCATCCAAATCCAAAAGACAATTTCAAATGACCATAATTTATTCTAGAAAGGTCATTTTGGAATGAAATTTGTCATGAACGGTTAAAATGATATGATGAATCTTATGGATGAGTTTGATTGAGCTAATTATCATGGAAAATTGCTTAATCACAAAAGGACAAAAGCGGTTGACTTTTGTTTATGAAAAGTAACATGCCATTAATGAACCGAAAGTGACAAGTAACACGTGTCGAGCAAGATTTAAAGTCAACTAATTAACTGGGAAGTTGACTTTTGAAAGGTACATGAGACACGTGTCATCGTAGGGTTCATTTAGAATCCATTCAATTAATGAAAAATCAACCTCTTAAATGAGACAATTAAGGGATAAGATGAGGTGACATGAGGAGGAATTTTTGGGAGCATTTTGTATTTCCAAAAATTCATAAAAATCCATGAAATATCAAGGGTGCTTAAATGCATGGATGTAGACTAGGTTGTGTAGCCATAAATGGCCAAGATGAGGTGGCGATATGGGACGTCCAAGGAGGCTTCCTTAAGTGATTTTTGATATTTAAGTGGAAAACTTAAGAAGCAAGCAAGGAGGAAACTTAAGGAGCAAGCAATATGGAAAAATACCCTTATAAAAAGGGAAGATGGGCAGCCGTTAGGGACGTTCCCAAGCAAGTTAGAGAGAGAAAATAAAGAGAAAAAAATGTCCAGCAGGTGGACGTTTCAAAAGGGGAGAAAAAGGAAGAGAAAAAGAAGAAGAAAAGAGACGAGATCCAAGATTGACAAGTTGGAAAGAGAAGACACCACTTTAAGTAAGTATTGGATCAAGTTTGATTCATTTGATTCTAAGTTTTCCAACTTCATTCATGGGTCATGAATTTGATCCATAAAGAACCCTAAATGATGAATTATGAAACCCTTAATTAGGTTACTAAATGAGGAATGAATGAAAGGATTCAATTCAAGGGTTCAAGGAGGTTGTACATGACTTTAGGGTTAATTACCCAAGGAATACCTAGCTGGAATTTTTGGGAAATTCCCCATTTATGTTGCTGTTTTAACCATGAATCATGTTTGGATTATGAATTATGTTTCCATGACATATATATGTTGCTTTGTGTATGATTTAAGTACCTTAGAAAGGTAAACCCTAAAGTGGACAACATGATGGAAATTCCACTCTTTTGAGATGGATATGGCACATAGATTAAACAAATTGATACATTGATGAAAGGTAAAATACCCTAAATTTAGGGCACATGGGACGTCCAACATGGGGGTGGAAGAAATGTACAAATCTTATTTTTATGGACCTGCGATGTGAACGTCCAAAGGGTGTCCAAAGGGTACCCTAACGTGCATGGAAAGTTGCTGTTTTGGAGCAACTAATTTATGGACTTTGAATATGTGAAATTACCCTAAATTTGGGATAAGAAAAGTATGATTAAGGGCTGGAATTAAAGGTTTAAAAATCTGTTTTGAAACACATGTCAAAAGGGACGTTGAAAGTGGGAAAGAATGGTGCTGAAGTTGCTGTTTTGGAACCATATGATTAAGGGATTTTAATCCTATGAAAATACCATAAATTATGTGCTAATTAAGTGGTTCAATTAAGCCACAAGGGACGATAATTTTCTGTTTTGAAGAAGATTAAGAAACACATAACATATGTGTACTAAGATGGGTGCACATAAAGGGGTATGTATGGCTAAGAGGAGAAATGACTTATACGATTTTCTAAAATGCAAAAATGAATGAAAATGTGATAAAATGGGTGATCAAGGTACTGTTTTAATGATATGTTGAAATCTCAAAATTCGAGATTAATATGTGAGGCCTAGACTATTAAATATGTGCCTAAAGTAAGCACCTATGTGAGAAATGTGGAAAATAAATATTAAATGACAAATGTGAAGCAATGAACTTCCATATGTTGTGTAAATGAAAGATTATTATATATTTGAAAGTTTATCCTACATAAGGGTATTAAAAATGAATGGAATGAATGGATAATGTGATGAACAAATTACGTTGTTATGAATGAACGCCCGACTTGAAAAACAAGTGAGTTAAGCTAGTTCGATGAAAATCCAAATGGATTCATATAGGTTGGAAAACCCTAAGGGTTGCAAGCATTTGATGTTGATGCATATAAATTAAATGTCATTTTCATTTATCTAGGCAAAAGCAAGGAAAAGTTTGGAAAAAAGGGATTAAGGTTACCTCAGGTAAGCAAGCGAACTTTCCAAAGTATGGATTTTCTCTTACGTGTTGAAATGATTTAAGATGTTGTGTTGATGCTTTTATGAATGTTTTACAAGCAGGAAAACACAAGTTTTGAAAATGATGACTTTAATGAAAAGTCACAAGTTTTGGAAAAGAACGACTTTAATGAAAAGCCTCAAGGTTTGCTTCATGGGAAGCAAGCAACGCTGTTGAAGATAATTATTTTATCACAAGTGTTGCGAGGATTGGGAATGTTTTATGTTGACAATTTTAAGAATTTGCTTACAAGAAAGCAAGTTCTCATGATGCAATTTTCAAAATAATTTTATAAAGAAAAATGGAGAGTTAGACCTTTTCACAAGGTAATACTTCCAAATGAGTTTTGAGTTTACACCTATGCGATTTTGTTTATGAAAGAAAATGAAAAAAGGATTTGATTTATAGAAAAGGATGAGTTTTTCTATGCCATGATACTAATATATAAGTGATGACACTCAAACATAAACGATGATTTGGACATAGTCCATATGTTTGAAATGGTGTTAGAAAAGTTTTGATTTCCTTAAAGAGAAAAATATTTTGAAAATGCTTCGAAAATGTTTACATGGATCTTTTTTAAAGAGGTTTAAGATGGCCAACCCGATAAATTACTTTCAAAAAACGATTTGATTTTGGGTTGCTAAAATAGCATACAAAAGGCCACGCAAGCCCCTCTTTATGTGAGAATGTGAAACCCTGACCTACATAAGATTTATATACATGCACTTATATGATTCAAGTATGATTTGATTGAATTATAAATGATTTATGTGCAATATTGATGATTTATGACAATTAGGTCAGAGGTTATGAATGATGATAAAAATCAGTCACTCTAAGTCGAAATCGGCCAATGTGATTAAAATGGCCTAATGAGGGTTAAAAAAATATTAGTGTTCCATGAGAAATTAATTAATGTCCATAATGTGATTAATGGAAATTAGGAGACTAATTATGGAGCTAGGTTGGAAAATATTGAAAAATTCATAACTTGACGCCCGTAAGGTGGATTAATATGAAAATTGAGATGGTATCACATAATTTCGTGCTTAATCACATGGGAAAGGTAAATTATGAAAATTTTGATGATAATTGATCATCATCGTCCAAAATTTAGAGACGACTTCAAACGATCATAACTTGAGCTAGAAAAGTCGGATTGAGATGAAATTTGAAATGGACGGTTAAAATTATGAGATTAAGATTATCGAAGGGTTTGATCAAGATAATCATTCTAAGATTAAGGGTACACGAAATTGGGATTAACTCTTTTGACTTTTGCACCAAAAAGTGATTAACATTTATGTTAAAGTTGAATAAAATAATTAAATAAATAAAGTCAAAAATGAGGTGTCGAAAGGAGGTCAATTGCAGGGTACTTTATGGATTATTAAAAATAAGAAAATCCCTGCAATTATCTCATGATTAAATGCAGAATTAAAAGGCTAATGCACTAGCATAGGGGAGAGTAGCTTACATGGCAAGCATGGACGTCCAAACCAGCCCCTAAAGTGGATTTTTGTGAAATATTTTTTAATAAAATATATGCCCAAAGTCAACTTTGGATTAAGGGGATTAAATGTGCATTAAATTGGAGTGGAAATTCATGGCTAAAGGCATCAGATCTGGACCGTAGAGATGAGATGAAGAAATGGACAGCAAGGGTGCATGAAGGAGATAAGGATGGTTGTGGCATCTTTTGGAATTTTTATAATTTTTTAATTATGCTCAATTGATCCCCAATTGACCTACATTATTTTTTGATTAAATGAGAATTAAATTATAGCTGAACCATGGTGGAAAAAAATTCGAAATTGCTGCTGAAACAGGAGCGTTGAAAATGGACAGCAAAAGGGAGTTGAAATGTGGACCGTCCAAAGTGCTTTCAATTTGATTTTTTTTAATTTTTTAAAAAATGTTAAATGCATGCCTAATTAGCCTACATATTAGGGTGCATAAATGGCCATGAAAAAAAGTTGCAAAATCGTTGAAAAAAATGGAAAAGCAGCAGCTACATGGGACATGATTAGGTGGACAGCTTGATGATGATTAATGTATTTGATAATTGCTAAATTTTTATTTAAGTAAAATATAATTTAAATGGACCAAAATGTGACATGTCAGAAAGGGAGATAAGTATACATTAAAATAATCCAAAACTGATGTGGCAAGTGGGGTCCACAAGCTGGAAATTCCAGCTACCTCTTATGATGTACGTCCATATGCATATGTATTAGAACTTAGAAAATTTCAAGAGGTAGAGAACTCCTTTTCCAGCAGCTGAACATCCCCCTCATCCAGAAAATTTGAAGCCAAGAAAAAGGGGAAGAAAAGGAGAAAATAAGCTAAGGAAATTAGCTTAAGAAGTTGAGCTTAAGTGTTAATCGATCCAAGTATACTCTTAAGTTTGAATGATTTAAATCCAGTTTTTCTACCTCAATTTATGGGTTATGAATAGGATTCATAAAGGATCCTAGAATAGTGATTTATAATGCCATTTATTTGAATATTAAATGATTATTAGCTAGTATTGATGAATCTTGATGATTTAAGAAGTTGAAATAGAAATTAGATGCAAATATGGGAGCTAAACCTAGAAGAAATGAGACAGAAATCTACAATATGAACGGAACAGTAAATGGATGAATTCTAACATGAAATTTTTTTAATAACTCATTATAGCATGATTAAGGAATGACCCAATTTTTTGTTCAAAAGGGTAAGCATGTTGGAAATTAAAAATCCGAGAAAATCAACCTGGACAGGATTGAACAGGTGTCAGGATCAGCTGCACCAAATGATTTTTAATAATTTTTATACAATGAATTTTGGGCTGAAAATTTTAAAATATATATAATATATATTTAGGATCACACGACCAAAATAAAAATTAGGTTTTTATGGGTATAAATATATCCCATAATTTACGTGATTCAGGCTGCCTGAAAAGGGATGCTGCTGTCCAGTAGAGTAAAAATACCAAAATAAATAGACATACTAAATATTTCATGCTGAAAATATTTATTTTGATTAATTAATGTAGTTATTAAGGTATGTTAGAAATTTCAGATAAAAAATACTTGATTTGATATTAATTCAAGATTTTGAGAATTCAGTGTGCCTGAATTCAACATTATGGACAGCTTAAGGAATAAATCAAAGTAAATGTTAAATTCCAGATTTTTGGGATGGAATTTAAATTACAATGGGATATAAAGAAGTATAATAAGTGATTATGAGGATTATGTTGCTATTTAGGTAATCCTAATATTTGAGATTGATATATGAAGATTATGACATTAATTAAGTGCTTAAGAATGAGCATAATATGTGAATTACGAAAAAATATATCAAAAATGTTAATTGGAAATCATAAACCTTCATATGATGATCAAGGAATGTGTTTTGATATATATGAATGATACCCTAAATATGGGAATTGAACATGTGTTGTAATGAATAGTTTGATGCACAAGTATGTTATGTATGTACACCCGACTGGGAATTCAAGTGGGTTATAAATGTTGGAAACATGTGAAAAATAAGCCAAGTTTATGTTTTGATTATTAACAAACCAATTTGAGTAAGTGTTGGTTACTAACATGTTTGTGAAGATGATTGAAGGTTATAAAAATGAAGAATATGAAGCATGGAAAGTCAAGTCGATTTCCAAGTCGACTCAGGCATCGACTTAAGCCAAGTCGATCCCCAAGTCGACTCCAGTAGCGACTTCAGCTCATCATTTTCGTCCAGAGTTGAAAACGGGGAAACAAGCTACCGAAGTCACAAACGAAGTCGACTCCGCATGAGACTTGGGTGAAGTCGCAGACCAAGTCGACTCCAGCTTCGACTTCAGTGCGGAAATTGCTGAACGAATTAATTCAATGACAGATTTGAGTGGAGATGAAGATCAAGACAACTCAAACACTCAAATGAAGATCAAATGGAGAATCAAAGCATCAGGGTTGCATGAATCCATCATGTTGGATCATGAACACTTACTTCGACATCTTCCATGCATTCAAAGATTCAAGTACTCAAGAACTTAAGAAAAGGAATCCAAGGTTTTCTATGTAAATAATCATACAGTGTTTCAAAGAGATATAAATCAAGGGAGAACAATCAATATGAAGAAAATCAAGTGATCAAAGTCATCTCCGAAGATTTCAAGTTCATCAAGCAAGCTGAGGAAGTGAAGTCGCACCCGAAGTCGACTTCACCTGCGACTTGGATCAAGTCGAAAACCAAGTCAACCTAAACTGGAACTTGAAGAAGTTGCGAACAGGCGAAGTCGCACCCGAAGTCGACTCCACCTGCGACTTGGGTCTCAACGGTCAGAAAATTTATGAACGTGGGATCATTAAATGCGCGCTACCTACTTCCAAACGTTCGGATTCCCTCGCAAATTATATAAGGCATTCAATATGAACGTGGAGGGTAGCTGAGAAATCATTGAATGAGCATAACTCCCATTTCTAAGAGCATTAAGTGATCAAGCTATCATATAGAAGAAGAACTCCGCTTTCAAATTGTCAAGAGCTGCTTGCTGAATCATTAAGCCTACGTTACAAGTTCTTCTCTGCGCCAAATTTGCCTCTACACAACAGTAACGTGCAGAAACTTTCTTTTGTTATTTCTTGTTGTATTGAACTTGATTTAGTTTGGGTAACTAAGATCAAGTGTAAGCAAAGTATTGTGTGATTGGAGTGGAACTCGTCACCTACTTGTGCTGTGAATTGTTGATGCCCCCTAGAGCTGGAATCTAGAAAAGAGCAGTGGCTCTAGTTGTATTTGTGAAATACATATTGGAACCCAAGTCAAAAGAGGTGTGAGCTTGGAAGAGTGGAGTAGGGAAGGTTGCTCGAACCACTATAAAATCTTGTTTGTTGATATTTATTTCTGCTCTCTGCTCTATATTGCTTTCCATTGGTTTCTTCATAAAAGGGGACTAGATTAATCCGGGGTAAAGTTTCTGTTTAAGTTGAAAATTTTAAATACCCAATTCACCCCTCCCCTCTTGGGTAATTGCCATTAACTCGGGGACCAACAAGTGGTATCAGAGCAGGTCTTTGAGTTTTACCAAATAGATCTTTTGATATGGTATCTCAATCTACTTCCGTTCCCGCATTTGCCGAAGGCCAATCCTTTACTAGGCCATAATTGTTTGATGTGAATAATTTTGGATATTGAAAGCTACGTATGAAATTACTCATCATGGCTACAGATATGGACTCTTAGATTGCACTCCAAGACGGTGTGACTTTGCCTATTGATGAAAGAGCTTCCAAATGGACCGATGAGGAAGTGAGAACTATTAAGAGCAACGCTAAAGCTATGAACTCACTATTTTGTGCTCTTACCGCTTTTGATTATGATAGAGTATCCTCTTGTCTAACTGCAAAAGAAATATGGGATACATTAACATCTATCTATGAAGGAACTTCTCAAGTCCAAGAGATAAGGAGAAATATTTTGATTGGAGAATTGGAAAGCTTTAGAATGCTAAAAACAGAAAATATTTCTGAAATGTTTGCTAGATTCTCTAAAATTACTAACGCCTTGAAAGGTCTAGGAAAAGCAATTTCTGAATCTGAACAGGTCATGAAAATCTTAAGAGCTCTACCGGAATCTTGGACTCTAAAGATTACTGCGATAAAAGAAGCCAAGGACCTCAACACATTGAAGCTAGAAGACCTTATTAGCTCGTTAATGTCATATGAGCTAATCAAGAAAAGAAATGAAGATCACCACAAAGGAAAGAAAGCAATTGCACTAAAGGTCACCCATAACTCGGATGAGTCCACTTCTTCATCTCACAACAATGATGAAGACATTGCGCTACTTACTCGCAAATTTTGAAAGTTTGTGAGAAAAGAAAAGAACTTCAAAGACTTTAAAGAGAGACCACGAAAAGAGAAGAAGAAGGAGGCTACAAAGTGCTATAGATGCGGCGGTATGGGACATATGCAAGCTCAATGTCCTACACCGGAAGAAAGATCAAAGGATCATCAAGAAAAGAAGAAAAGATAAGAAAGCCTAAAATTCCAAAGGCCTAAGGGAAGACGAATGTATGTGAACGAAGAAACTTCATCAACAAGCAGCTCCTCAACCGATGATTTCGAAGCTACAAATTGTGCAAGAATATGCTGCATGGCGCGGATTGAGCAAGAAGAAAATTTTCTATGCTTAAACACAACAGAAGTTTTGGAAGAGCAAACCACCTCAACAAAATGCACAAGTAATGAAGAGGTAACTTCCAAAATCTATCATTCTCAATCTACTTATTCTTCTATTTAAGAATGTCTCAAATGTGCTGAATTATAGGAATTACAACATGCATATGATTCATTATATGAGAAAATCAAAAAATTAGGAAACAAGTTATCATTAAAGAGACAACAATGCAATTCCATTATTATTGTAAATGAAAAACTAGCAGAAAAAACAACAAAACTGAAAGAAGAAAATGAACTACTTTTGAAAGAAGTGGAAGAATTGAAAAAGAAGAATGAATCCTTAAATGAATCATTAGCTAAATTCTCTAATCCAGGAGAAAATGTGAAAATGTTTCTAAACATGACCTCTCAAATCAATAGAAGAGGTCTTGGATACTCCACATTTGAACAAAGAGAAAGCGGCAAACCAAATGTGCCAATACTTGGAAAAAATGAAACCAAAACTGCACCTATTTACATACCTAAAGGGAAACGAGTTGTTTGGACTAAAAGACCAAATTTTGAACCACTACATACTTGGAGGCCTACTCCTAGATTACCAATGGCTTGCAACTTTTGCAACAAGATGGGTCACAAAATTCATAGATGCTACTTTAAGAAATTATATGACCATGGTGCAAAATTAGTTTGGGTTCCAAGAAACACAAGATTTGGACTTTCAAGAATAGAACATCAAAGATTAAATCAGTTTACTAACCCAAATGGACCCATAAAATAGGTATCAAAGAGATAAGATTTATTTGCTTATTTTTCAGGTTTGTTTCAAGGCAAAGGCAAGCAACGTTTGGTTCATGGATAGTGGTTGCTCAAAGCATATGACTGGTGAAAGAAGTTTATTTCATAAACTCAAGCCTTGCAGCGATGGAACCGTTGCATTTGGAAACAACGAGAAAGGTAAAATTAAAGATAAAGGAAATATTTATAGTATTTCGAATGTATGTATGGAGGATGTGTTATTAGTTGAAGGACTCAAGCTCAATTTAATGAGTATTAGTCAATTATGTGACAAAGGATACATGGTTGTGTTTGAATCATCTATATGCAATGTATTTGATGGAGAACATATCATGTTTAGTGGAAAAAGACAAGGAAATGTATATTTTGTTTCACTTGATGAACTAGATGGTCAATGTCTAATAGCCAATGACAATGATCCATAGGTTTGGCATAAGAGGCTTGGGCATATAAACATGACAAATATTAAGACCCTATGGAAAAAGAGTTTGTTAGAAGGATTGCCAAAATTAAAATATGACAAAGATAAAATTTGCAAGGCATGTCAATTGTCAAAACAACCTAAAATGCCTTTCCCTACCAAAAACGAGATTTCCACCACTAGGCCACTTGAATTGCTACACATGGATCTATATGGGCCATCTGACATTTTAACCATTGGTGGAAGGAAATATGTGTTTGTAATAGTTGATGATTTTTAAAAGTTTACATGAGTAATTTTCTTAGCTAGCAAAGATGAAGCCTTCTCTATGTTTGCAACTTTTGTAAACTTGGTACAAAATGAAAAACAATGTACTATTATGACTATTACAAGTGATCATGGTGGTGAGTTTGAAAATAAACGTTTCATAGAATTATGTAATGAAAAAGGAATTCACCACACATTTTCTGCACCAAGAACTCCACAACAAAATGGAGTGGTAGAAAGAAAAAATAGAACCATACAAGAGACGGCTAGAACAATGCTAAATGAGAGTAAATTATCCAAGAACTTTTGGGGTGAAGCTGTAAGTACAGCTTGTCATGTGTTGAATCGAGTTACCATTAGAGCTATCTTGAAAAAGACCCCATATGAGCTATGAAAAGGAAGAAAACCAAATATTTCTTATTTTCATGCTTTGGGATGCACATGCTATATTTTGAACAATGGTAAAACCAACTTGGGAAAACTGGATACTAAGAGTGATGAGGCAATATTCCTTGGTTACTCATCAAATAGCAAAGTATATAGAGTCTTCAATAAAAGGAACCAAGTTGTAGAAGAGTCGATACATGTTGTTTTTGATGAATCTAATCCATGTTTCAAAAGAAAAGATGATTTAAGTGATGCAGATGAGATAACAAGTAGCCTTGAAAAATTGCATATGGAGAAGCAAGAAGAATCCATGGTGGAAAGGGTAAGTAAAGGTAATAACTCCTACAAACTTCCAACTGATTTAAAGTTCAAAAATGCCCATCTAATTGAACAAGTTATAGGGAATGTCTATGAAGGTGTAAAGACTTGAAGGTCAAAACAAAACATTTGTGGACAATACGCCTTTGTATCCAAAATTGAACCATCCACTATAGACCAAGCCCTTGATGATGAAAACTGGATCATAGCAATGCAAGAGAAATTAAATCAATTTGAAAGAAACCAAGTTTGGCATCTTGTTCCAAGACCAAAAGATTGCATTGTCATTGGCACAAAATGGGTCTTTAGGAACAAATTAGATGAAAGTGGACTTGTGATGAGAAACAAAGCTAGACTTGTGGCAAAGGGATACTCACAAGAAGAGGGAATAGACTTTGAGGAAACCTATGCTCCGGTTGCTAGATTAGAAGTCATTCGTATCTTACTAGCTTTTGCATTTCACATGAACTTTAAATTGTTTCAAATGGATGTTAAAAGTGCATTTCTGAATGGTTATATAAATGAAGAGGCGTATGTAGAACAACCACCTGGATTTGAGGAGAAAGATCAATTTAAATTTGTATACAAACTAACCAAAGCATTGTATGGATTAAAACAAGCCCCAAGAGCTTGGTATGAGAGATTAAGCAAATTTTTTATTGATCATGACTTCCAAAAGGGAAAGGTAGACACCACTTTGTTTATCAAGTACAAAGAAA
The DNA here is from genome assembly GCA_030490835.1 of Annona cherimola. Classification (NCBI taxonomy): domain Eukaryota; kingdom Viridiplantae; phylum Streptophyta; class Magnoliopsida; order Magnoliales; family Annonaceae; genus Annona; species Annona cherimola. Next base: position 38,680,073 of record CM059973.1, read on the forward strand.
AAGATATCTTAATTATTCAAATTTATGTTGATGACATCATTTTTGGTGCTACTAATGAGATTCTTTGTCAAGACTTTTCTGAGCTTATGCAGAAAGAATTTGAGATGAGTATGATAGGGGAGTTGAATTTCTTCCTTGGACTACAAATTAAACAATCAAGTGAAGGGTGTTGGAAACATGAGGAAAACTAGCTAAATCTATGTTTTGATGATTAACAAATCAATTTGAGAAAGTCTTGGCTACTAACAAGTTTGTGAAATGTCTTAAGGAATATACATTTGAAGAAAATCAAGTTGGAAGGCCAAGTCGTTCCCCAAGTCGACTCCAAGATCGACTTCAAACATGCAGAACGTCCAGAGCTGAAAACGGAAGAAGGGAAGGTGAAGTCGCAGGCCAAGTCGACTCCACCTGCGACTTGAGTAGTCAAGTCGCAAACGAAGTCGACCTCATCATCGACTTCAGTCGGGCGAAACCTTCCAGAGTTGAATTCGAAACAGCAGAATGCCGAAGTCGCACCCCAAGTCGACTCCACGTGCGACTTGAGGTGAAGTCGCAGCCGAAGTCGACTCCGACATCGACTTCGATCGGGCAGAGGCGATTTTTCAGAAGATAAGCTGAATGCATATTCAAGATGAAATCAAGTCATGAGTCCAAAGCGAAGCAAGGAGGTTGAATCAATCATGCAAGGGTCAAGCTTTTCAAGATTCACAAAGACTACAAGTAAGAGGAGCTATTCCAAAATGAAAATGATTGAAGAAAAACATTCTGCAAAGAATCAGAACTTGAAGTCGCGAGCAGAAGGTGAAGTCGCACCCCGAGTCGACTCCACCTGCGACTTGGGTGAAGTCGCAAAGCCAAGTCGACCCTGACTGGAACTTGAAGTTGCGACGGAGAAGCGAAGTCGCACCCGAAGTCGACTCCATCTGCGACTTGGGCGAAGTCGCATCCGAAGTCGACTCCACCTGCGACTTGAGTCGCAACGGTCGGAATTAATTCGAACGTTGGCGCATTAAATGCGCGCCACCTACCTTCTAACGTTCGGATTCCCTCCAAAATTATAAAAAGCATTCATGGTGGACGAGGGAAGTAGTTGGAAAACATTAAGTGAGCATAACTCCTATCTACAAAAGCATTAAAGTGATCAAGCCAATAAAGAGAGGAAGAACTACACTTCAAATTGCAAGAGCTTTATTTCAGAATCTTCAAAGCCATTACAACAAGTTCTTCTCTGCGCCAAAACTGCTACTACACAACTGTAAAGTGTAGATTTCTTTGTTTCATTTATTTGTAATTGAACTTGATCTAGTTTGAGGAACTAGGATCAAGTGTATGCTAAGTAGTGTGTGATTGGAGTGAGACTCATCACCTACTTGAGCAGTGAGTTATATGCCCCCTAGAGCTAGAATCTAGAAGAGAGCAAGAGGCTCTAATTGTATTCGTGGAATGCAATAGTGGAACCCAAGTCACAAGGAGTGTGAGCTTGGAAGAGTGGAGTAGGGAGGTTGCCCGAACCACTATAAAAACTCTTGTCTGCTTGATTTACATTTCTGCTCTCTACATTACTTTGCTTTCCATTTCGTTTCTTCATTAAGGGGACTGGATTAATCCGGGGTCAAGTTTCTGTTTAAGTTATAAATTTTTTAAATACCCAATTCACCCCTCCCCTCTTGGGTTTTGCCATCTATTCGGGACCCAACAAAGGGATCTTCATAAACCAGTCCAAGTACATCAAGGAAATGTTAAAGAAGTTTGGCATAGAAAACAGCAAAGGGGCAAACATGCCTATGAGCTCAACCATTAAAATGGACAAAGACGAGAAAGGTAAACCAGTCGATTTAAAATTATATAGAAGCATGATAGGTTCTTTATTATATTTAACTGCTTCTAGGCCTGATATATTGTTTAGTGTGTGTATGTGCTCTAGATTTCAATCATGTCCAAAAGAATCACACTTGGTAGCTGTAAAAAGAATTTTCAGATATTTAGTAGATACTACCAACATAGGACTTTGGTATCCAAAGGGTTCTAATTTTGATCTAATCGGCTACTCAGATGCGGATTTTTTCGGCTACAAGGTAGATAGAAAAAACACTAGTGGAACATGTCAGTTTCTTAGGAACATGTTGGTTTCATGGTTTTTAAGAAAACAAACTAGCGTTGCTCTATCTACGGCGGAAGCCGAATATGTTGCCGCCGGGAGCTGTTGTGCCCAATTGCTTTGGATGAAACAACAACTTAGGGATTATGGCATGAACTTTAAAAATATACCTATTAGATGTGATAACAAAAGTGCAATATGTTTAACTAAAAATCCAATTTTGCATTCTAGGGCCAAGCATATAGACCTTAGACATCATTTTATTAGAGAACATGTAGAAAATCATGATATATGTTTGGAATATGTGAGAACAGAAGATCAAATTGCAGATATTTTTACCAAACCTCTAGCAAAAGAACCATTTTATAAAATTAGAAATGATATGGGAATGCTAGAATTAACTTAGACAAGCACACGCTGAGGGGGAGAACAGGTTCAGGGGGAGCAGCCCCGCCATTCTCAAAGGATTAAACAGCTCCATCTCTATTTTTGATCAATTGACAAAAAGGGGGAGAAGAGATCGGGATTTGAGTCTCCATTTTAAATGCGTGTATGAATGGTTTTAAGTCTTAAATGTTTGTATGAATGATTTTAACTTGTGATATTTTGTATGAAATATGTATGTTAAACTCATGTTTTTTAACTTGTGATTTATTTGAAATATATGTTAAAAATCAAAATGCAAAAATAGCTTGTTTTAAAGACATTGAAAGGTATATACTCAAATCAGTTTTGCCAATCATCAAAAGGGGGAGATTGTTGGAAACATGTGGAAAATAAGCCAAGTTTATGTTTTGATGATTAACAAACCAATTTGAGTAAGTGTTGGTTACTAACATGTTTGTGAAGATGATTGAAGGTTATAAAAATGAAGAATATGTAGCATGGAAAGTCAAGTCGATTTCCAAGTCAACTTAGGCATCGACTTAGGCCAAGTCGATCCCCAAGTCGACTCCAATAGCGACTTCAGCTCGTCATTTTCGTACAGAGTTGAAAATGGGGAACCAAGCTACCGAAGTCGCAAATGAAGTCGACTCTGCATGCGACTTGGGTGAAGTCGTAGACCAAGTCGACTCCAGCTTCGACTTCGAGACGTCATTTTCATCCAGAGTTGAAATCGGGGACGAGAGCTGCCGAAGTCAAATCCCAAGTCGACTCCGTATGCGACTTAGGTGAAGTCGCAGACCAAGTCGAATCCAGCTTCGACTTCAGTGTGGAAATTGCTGAATGAGTTAATTCAATGACAGATTTGACTGGAGATGAAGATAAAGACAACTCAAACACTCAAATGAAGATCAAATGAAGAATCAAAGCAATCAGGGTTGCATGAATCCATCATGTTGGATCATGAACACTTACTCGGACATCTTCCATGCATTCCAAGATTCAAATACTCAATAACTCAAGCAAAGGAATCCAAGGTTTTCTATGTAAATAATCATACAGTGTTCCAAAGAAATATAAATCAAGGGAGAACAATCAATATGAAGAAAATCAAGTGATCAAAGTCATCTCCGAAGATTTCAAGTTCATCAAGCAAGCTGAGGAAGTGAAGTCGCACCCGAAGTCGACTTCACCTGTGACTTGGGTCAAGTCGAAAACCAAGTCGACCTAAACTGGAACTTGAAGAAGTTGCGAACAGGCAAAGTCGCACCCGAAGTCGACTCCACCTGCGACTTGGGTCACAACGGTCGGAAAATTTTTGAATGTTGGCTCATTAAATGCGCGCCACCTACTTCCAAACGTTCGGATTCCCTCGCAAATTATATAAGGCATTGAATATGAACATGGAGGGTAGCTGAGAAATCATTGAATGAGCATAACTCCCATTTCTAAGTGCATTAAGTGATTAAGCTATCATATAGAAGAAGAACTCCGCTATCAAATTGCCAAGAGCTGCTTGCTGAATCATTAAGCCTACGTTACAAGTTCTTCTCTGCGCGAAATCTGCCTCTACACAACAGTAACTTGTAGAAACTTTCTTTTGTTATTCTTGTTGTACTGAACTTGATTTAGTTTGGGTAACTAAGATCAAGTGTAAGCAAAGTAGTTTGTGATTGGAGTGGAACTCGTCACCTACTTGTGCTGTGAATTGTTGATGCCCCATAGAGCTGGAATCTAGAAGAGAGTAGTGGCTCTAGTTGTATTTGTGAAATACATAGTGGAACCCAAGTTACAAGAGGTGTGAGCTTAAAAAAGTGGAGTAGGGAAGGTTGCCCGAACCACTATAAAATCTTGTTTGTTGATATTTGTTTCTGCTCTCTGCTCTATATTGTTTTCCATTTGTTTCTTCATAAAAGGGGACTAGATTAATCTGGGGTAAAGTTTCTGTTTAAGTTGAAAATTTTAAATACCCAATTCACCCCTCCCCTCTTGGGTAATTGTCATTAACTCGGGGACCAACAATAAATATGTATGAACTTTTGCAGTTAGACAATCGGTCCGCTTATACCCATCAAGCGGACCTAGTATCCTGTGCACATAAAATTTTGCATAAATCCATCTTTAACATGCTAGCATGATTTTTCAATCAAAAACATAGAATCACATCATTTTTCCGTAGCATTTATCAAAAAAAAATTTCATAATATTGCATTTGAAGTAAAATGTCATTTCAATACCATTTTGCTAAGGGATGGCCATCCTTAAACATATTAGAAATAATTTCCACAATTTCATCAACAAGTTAAAACAAAAATTGCATTTATGTAAACAATTTAGAAAAGCAAAAATCATTTAGAAAATTTCCTTGCTTACCTTTGTCTCTTAGCTTTCCGCTTCCACTTTTTCTTTGCCTTTGCCTACATGAGAATAATATTTTTTTCATATATTTATTTTTCTCATATTTTCTCTAGTTTTCGAACCCATTCCAGTTACATATATCATTTATTTGACGTCATAGGTTATTATGCACATGTATATCACATTTTGCACATTTCATCGGCTACCACATATCATAACATATATAACCCCATAATTAGGGTATTCATTTCAATCTCACAAAATTCATTCAATAATCATCATGCATAGGTTCATTAACCTCAATTTTCCATTTATCCAATTTTTTTTCAAAATTCACGCATGAGTGTTTCTTCTATGTACATATCATTGCCTTAGCTTCATAAATCAAGTCCAAAATTTTGGAATTAATATCATAAAATCTTAAACAGATATATAAACATGGAATTCATCTTATTTTCATGCATTTTTGCACAAAATCACTTTTCACAAGTCATTCATCACTTATACACATTTATTACTTCACATATGCCCATTTGGCAACATATACATAAGATATTTCTTAAAATTTCTAAACCAGAAACTTAGTCCATATTTCATCAGGTTAATTACCTTTAATTAATATTGCATTTATGGTATTTTCATGGGATTTAAATCCACTCACCATAGGTTTCCAAAACAACAAGTTTGGAACCCGTTTTTCACAAATTTAACGTGTCTTTTGACACATAACCCTAAATAATCATAAAATTCGGAAATTCCAGAAAATAAATCCATTTTTACTTATCCATATTTAGGGATTTAACTCATATATAACATTCATGAATTATCATTTCTCAAAACAGCAAGTTGCCTACACGTTTTTAATCCCGTTTCACATCGGTTTGACACATTTTCATAAAATCTATAAAAGTCAGTTTTAGGGCTTCTTTTCCCAAATCTTTTTGAGCTTCCATAATATCTTAAACCTAGGGTATTTTACCCTACATAACATTCATAAAACATGCAAACCCATTTTCATAGCATTTTTAGCATAGAAACGTGGAAATTAGGTCATATCCATCACTTTGCATTCCATAACTTCAAAAATTCATCATTTAAGCATAAACCAATATATGTTTTGCATAAATACATGATTCATAACCTAATCACGTCCTCAAATCAAAACAGAAACTTGTCTTGGAGATTTAGGGTTTACCAACTTGGATTTTCCACTTAATACACATGCAAAACTTCATTTTCATCAACTTAAACTTGAAAATTCATACATGAAACCTAATACTCATTCCATATCTAAGAAAAAACATGTTAAATCATCATTTTACAGATTCTTTAAACGTCGATTCCATATTCCCATTTTGGAGTTTAAAACCTCAAAATAACCAACTCAAATACACGTATACTTACTTGGTTTAGAGCTAACTCAAACCCTAATCCTTGGAGATGGTTTCGTCCACAAATCCTCCCCTTTTTTTCTTGATTTTTGTTCTTCCTTGGCTGGGTAAAATGGACGTGAGCTGCTGCTATGGCTTTGGGGTGAAAAATCCCACACTTAGCCAACTTTCCAACTTCTTCTCTCAATTGACGTGCATGGGCTATTGCTGGATTTGTTTCCAGCTGTGGGCCCCACAATTTTGGCAATTTTCCACACATTAAATTGCTTCCTTATCACCTTCATCTGCTGGTGGATTCACGGCCATGTAAAAATGGGTTTGTACCATTTTTCAAAAATCACAAAACTGCTTTGCATCATGACCATTCAAGCTGCCCATCCAGTCACGTCCTTTGCTGCCCATTTTTCCAGCCATTTTTCATTTTTTTAAACCTAATTTAAGGGTAATTTATACACTTAATTAAACCTTAATTCATGTATTAATTTGGTGGAAATAAATTTAACAAAAACTGCAGCAATTTAGCATCTCAAATCACGTTTTTCATCCCTATATGCTGTCCACATTTCCACTTGCATGATAGCTGCATTTTATTATTTTTTTATTGCTGTAAATCTACATAATTGGATGCATATCTTATGTACTTGCATGTCAGCTGCATTTACACATATTTAAAAAAATTAAAAATTGAAAAATATGCAGCATGGCAGCCCCCTTGGACGTCCCTTGTGCCACATTGCCTATGCTTAGGTTGTGCCTTTTGTAGCTTCATCATGGTGGATATTTAATGGCTGGATAATTCATGCATTTTTGCATTTCATATAAATACATAAAATACCCTATAAATGGCTTGCATTTGACAACTCAAATCCCATTAAATTCATGCAATTATGCATTGTACTCTAGCATTAAATGTAAAGTACTCTTGAGGTGCACTAGTCAACCATACTTACCTTTTTCAATGGAGGTATTTTTCCAACATCTCATGCTTAATCTAAGCCATCCAAATTAAAAATCTCATAATTTCATTTATCCATTTCAAATTTCATCTCAATCCGATTTTCCTAGCTCCCGTTATAGCCGTTTGAAGTTAACAGTTGAAATTAAAATATGATCAATAAATCATAGCTCTCATTTCATCATGAATTTTCATAATCCATTAATTCCATAATATCAAGCCCAACATCATAAATTTCCATTTCAAATTTCACTTGAATCCGCCTTACAGGCGTTGAGTTATGAATTTTCCAGTGTTTTTCCATTAAACTTGTCAATTACCATATAAACTCCCATAATTCATTTTAAATAATGGAAAATGATTTTCCTTAATGTATTTGCATAATTAAATCAACAACAATGTGCTCTAATCCCATTGTCTCATTTTAGCTCAAAATGATTAATCACATCATTATTGCTAATTCAAAACCCTAATTGCAATAATTAGCAAAATCACATAATGCCTTCATAATTCAATAATTCGCAAATGAAGATCTTATATATGATTAATGCATACATATGGGTTATATATTGGTTAGGGTTTCACAATCCTTCCCCCTTATAACAGGTTTTATCCCGAAACTGCCTATTCTTTAAATAGCTGGGGGTATTTTCGTTCCACTTCCTCTTTTAACTCCCAAGTGGCTTCATTTTCGGAATACCGGTTCCATTGTACTTTTACGTACTCAATTTCCCGATTCCGAAGCTTTTGCACCTTGTGATCCAAGATTCTTACTGGCCTTTCTTCATAATTCAGATAATCTTGAATCGGCAAATTCTCAGCCACTAATATATGTATTGGGTCCGGAACATACTTTCTAAGCATCGATATATGAAATACATTGTGAACTAGGGCTAGCGCTGGGGTTAAGGCTATTCGATATGCCAATTTCCTAACCTTTTCCAAAACTTCAAATGGTCCAATATACCTGGGATTCAACTTTCCCCTTTTCCCAAACCTTGTAACTCCCTTGAATGGCATGACCTTTATAAACACATGTTCACCGACTTGGATGTTTAAATCTCTTCTCTTGCAATCTGTGTAACTCGTTTGCCGACTTTAGGCTGTGAGTATACACTGGCGAATTGTTCTCACCTTGTCAGCCATTCGTTGAGATAAGTCTGGGGCTAACTTTTACTCTCCAACTTCATCCCAGTTCAACGGCGTTCGACACGCCGACCATATAATGCTTCAAATGGAGTCTTTTGAATGCTAGCTTGATAACTATTGTTATATGCAAATTTCGCAATCGATATATACTCATCCCATGATCCTCCAAACTCTAAGGTACACATACGGAGCATATCTTCAATGACTTGGTTCACCTGCTCCGTTTGTCCATTAGTTTGAGGATGAAATGTTGTACTGAACTTGAGTTGGGTGCCTAAGGTTTCATGCAAGCTTTTCCAAAACCTCGATGTCAACGTCGTATCTCGATCCAAGATAATCAATCCTTGCAGTCGTACAACCTCTTTACAATAAACCTTATCCAATTTTTCTACGGTATAAGTCCTTTTGATAGGTAGGAAGTGCAAGACTTTTGATAACCTATCTATGATCACCCATATACAATTGTTTCCTGCTTGAGTCCTAGGTAACCCTTCAATGAAATCCATGGTAATATCGTCCCACTTTCATTCAGGAATTTCTAAGGACTGTAGCTTACCAGGCATTTTCTGGTGATCCTCCTTCACCCGTTGGCAAATTAAACACTTAGCCACATATTCATCGATCTCTCTTTTCATATTATTCCACCAATATGCTTTCTTGAGATCCTGATACATCTTAGTACTCCCTGGGTGAATAGAAAAAGGCAAAAAATGTGCTTCCTTAAGAATCTGTTCCTTCAACTCAACTATGTTCAGTATGCAAAGGCGACCTTTGTACCTGTACACACCTTGCTCATCAATAGAAAATTCTATCAACCCCTTTTTCATCATTTTCTCGACATGGGGATGTAGGTCTGTGTCCTTTTTCTGCGCAACCTTGATTTGTTCAAAAAGTGATGATTGTATGTGTAATTGTGATTGTTTGGTGTGAACTCCTGGTGGACATACAATCAATTCCATTTGCCTTATCTCCCTAAGCAAACCTTCTTCCTTAGTGATAAGATGCGCTAAGCTGACATTTCGGCTCAATGCGTCGGCTACCACATTTGCCTTACCTGGATGGTATAAAATCTCCAAATCATAATCCTTCAATAACTCGAGCCATCTCCTTTGCCTCATGTTCAATTCTTTCTGTGTAAAAATATATTTGAGGCTTTTATAATCAGTGTAAATCTCAAATTTTGCTCCATACAGGTAATGTTTGCATATTTTCAAAGCAAATACCACCGCTGCTAACTCTAAATCATGCATGGGGTAGCTTACTTCATTGGGCTTTAATTTTCGCGACGCATAGGCTATCACTTTACCCCTTTTTGGCCATTTCAATACTGCCTCAATCTTTTGAGGATCAACTTGAATACCCTTTTCAGATATTATATGTCCAAGAAATCCTATTTGTTTTAGCCAAAACTCACATTTCTTCAGTTTGGCATACAATTTCTCTCTTCTCAACCTTTCTAATACCCTTCGCAAATGATCTTCATATTCTTTCTCCGTTTTAGAGTAGATCAGGACATCATCGATAAATACAACCACAAATTGATCCAGATAGTCCCGAAAAACCCTATTCATCATATCCATGAATACAGTAGGGGCATTAGTAAGTCCGAAAGGCATTACCAGAAACTCATAATGTTCATACCTGGTTCGAAAAGCTGTTTTGTGAGTATCGGCCGGACTTATCCTCAACTGATGATACCCTAACTGTAAATCAATCTTGGAGAAAGTCGTGGCTCCTTACAATTGATCGAATAAATTGTCAATCCTGGACAATGAATATTTATTCTTTATAGTAACCTTATTTAACTCTCGGTAATCAATACATAACCTTAAGATTCCATCATTTTTTCTCACAAACAGTACCGGAGCTCCCCAAGGAGAAACACTTGGTCGGATGAAACCCTTGTCTAACAACTCCTGTATGTGCGCCCTTAGTTCATTCATTTCTGCTGGCGCCATTCTATAAGGAGTTTTAGAAATTGAAGTTGTACCCGACATCACATCAATAGTCATATCCATTTCCCGTTGTGGAGGTAGTGTGGTTAATTCTTTTGAAAATACATCTGAAAATTCTTTAACCACAGGTATTTGATTAATTTCGACCTCCATGCTTTTGTCCACATTCACAGACACCAAATAGGCTTGACATTGTTATCGGATCATTCTGACAGCTTTCATAGATGATATCAATATACTTGAACTATCAGGTTGCATCAATTTTCCAATGGCAATCTCCTTCCCTGGAGTTTCTTTGAATTGCACTTTCTTATTTTTACAGTCTATGGTAGCTCCCCATTGGCTTAGCCAATCCATACCCAATATCACGTCGAACTCAGTCCTAGGCAATAGGATCAAATCCGCTTCTAGAATCAATGATCCTATCCTAACTGGGCAGGCTTTGCATACTTGGCTAGTACTTGCTAACCTATAGACTGGAGATTCTACATGTATAACCTGATTGGTCTCTTCTACCGGCAGTGCATGACTGGTCACGTGTTGGCATGCTATGAATGAATGGGTGGCACCAGAATTAAACAAAGCTACTGCCATATTCCCTAGAATATAAACCATACCTGTGACCACCTTTTCTTCTTGTTCTTGAGATTCTGTCCAGGTCAAGGCATGCACGTGCACCGGGTTTGTAGAAGTTCCCTGCTTACTGGTTACTCCGGGTATCCTTAGCTAAGCGGGTCTTCCACGTCCTTGAGATGACTGCACTTTGTTTGGGTAGTTCGGGGCTATGTAACCCACTTGATCACATATATAACACTTAACCACCTTTGCTTCCCCTGGCCTACACTCCTTGGCAATATGACCCGTCTGTCCACATTTGTAACACCAGTTTGATCCTTTTAGACACTCGCCTGTATGCCGTTTCTGACACTTCCTACACAGTGGCGAGCTTTTCCACTTTTGAATTCCTTTTTCCTTTCTTACACTGCCTTTTCTAGCTTTCTCTTTCCCGGTTTCCGGTTCCTTGGGACCCATACTGAACGCCTTCGAACCCAATCTTAGTTCTTGAGTTCTCAAGGCTTCAATTTCCAAAGTCCTTGCTCTCTCAAGGCTTGAAGCGTAATCCTTTATCAGCAGGGGTGCCAAACTCTCTCACAAATATGGCCTCAGCCCTTGTTGGAATCTCTGTGCCTTATTCTGTGGCACATTAGCAAACCAAGGGACATATCTGACCAGAGCATTAAATCTTGTAGCGTACTCAGTGACCGTCATCCTCCCTTGATATAATTTCTCAAATTCTATCATCTTTTGACTCTGCAAACCAACCGGGAGGTATTCTTTGTTAAATTCTTCCACAAAAGTTTGCCGAGACACTTCTTCGGGTCGTGGCATTGTGATTAACATCGTCTCCCACCATTCATGTGCATCTTTTGCTAACAAATGGGTGGCACACAATACTTTCTGATGGTCGTTGCACGGAGATATCCTAAATAATTTCTTAATCTTCGTCAACCATTGCTCTGCTTGGACCGGGTCGGGTTCTCCAGAAAATTTCGGGGGTCGCTGTGCTAGAAAGGCATTTATGGCTCTTCTATCAGCTTCCATTAGCTAATTTTGATCCCTTAGCGGTGCCGGTGTGACAACGGGATCCGCCATCGGAGCAGGTCCTGCTCTCTCTGCACTACCCAACTGAGCTTGTTGGATCCTTTCCCATAATCCCTGTATAATGTCGGCAGTCTGCGCTGCCCAATCCCTAGTGGCCTGCTGCATTGCTTTTTCCACCGCTGCAACCACTCTTTCCTCCATGAGTCTATTCTGCCTTGACTCAATTTCCTTTTTTCACATTCCGTTCAGGGCTTTCATCAATCCACCTTTGTTGGTTCCCTTGGTTTTGTGTAACTGGCCTTCCTCTTTTAGGTCGGCTAGTTTCGCCAACTTCATGTTGACTTGGAACCTCTGTCGCTGCCTCTTTTCCTTTATTTTTCCTTGCTCCTGCTCTCGTTTCTACCATTGTGTTAATCTGAGTATATAACAGCACACTTTTCATTTTCAATTACCATTAAATCATTATATACGCATTTCATTTATAATCATCATGAAATCATTACATACGCATTTCATTATCACATGGTCACACCCAATTCATTCAATCATATTATATCACATCATTCAGCTCATGCTCATTCATCCATACATATCTAAAACATCAAGAGTTCAGTATATCAACATATTCATTTACATTCATCATATTCACAGCATCATATTCATAGTTAGTACATACATTTCACACTTATATATATACAACTTAAAAACCAAAACAAAAGACAATAAAGTTCATCGTCTTCCTGGGCCTCTCCTTAGACGTCTACGTCTACATGGAACTTGTGAGGGTGCCTCTGTGATTGTGCTAGTGTTGGACCACGCCTGAACCTCATCATCACTACTATCATCATCGTCGTCCTCATCCTCATCATCCTATACAAACTCCACTATCTCCTCCTCTACTTCCTTCTCAACTTCTTCCACTTCATCCTCTTCCTCTTCCTCCCCTTCTTCCTCGAAAGGCTCGAGGAATTCAATAAGGTCATTATCATCATTGACCTCAGCCAATCAAACTATTTCACCTGTGTTGTCCATTATATAGAGCATCACCTTGCCAGGTTTAGGAGTAGCAGGTACTTCGATGACTCCCTTGGCACGACGCCTTTGTATATAGAGGGTCATGTCTACTTCCCGTTGATGGAGTCTCTCCCAAGGTGCTCCGTAGCGAAACTGGACACATCCATCAACGAACCTATACCACGGGCCTACATTGGGGGGTATGGGTGCTTGAGTCTTTGCCCAGAAGTCCTGTAGGTCCTATGGGTCTACTCTGTCCGTTGGAACACGTGGATCCTAGGGAATTCCAAGATAGATTCTTGGTAGCACTCATGCCCTAGGTTTGTAACTAGAGGGCTCTCCTAATCCTTGTTCATGTTGGTTAGAGGGAACTACGGGAAACTGTGGCGTACTATGCTGGAATCCCCACCATCTATTAATATTTTCTTCCCTTCGCTGTCTCCGCTCCTCCTCCTCTTTCTCTTTTTGTAACTCTTCCGCACTCATCAGTCGCTTACCTCTATCCGCCATCTGTATAGACATAGCAATCAAATTGCATTGCAACAATAATTCATTATCATATGGCATGCGTTTCATCATTTTATAAGCATACCTAATCATCATATAGCATGTATTTCATCATGTTATAATCATACATGAGCATCCTATAATCATATCTAATTCATCACATAATCATGTGTAATCATGCATATCTCATCATATTCTATCAATTTCCTATACTTAGAAATTTTCCACGCCTATTTACCATTCCATGCTTTGATACCAAGCTCTGTGGCACCCCAAACCTAAACGTCGCATCCTGAGCCTTACCTCGGGACCGTATTGATTGGTAAACGTGATCAGGATTGTTGCCCTATCACACGGCGGGCTTTAACGGTATTTAACCGATTTGATATTCTCTTATAAGGATTTGATTTCTCATGTTTTCATTTCAACCATATCTAAATCATTTCCAACTCATTCATAACCAAACTATTTCAAAACCATTCAACACATGTACACAACCTGATGTTCAAGCAACATTTTAACTTTTGCCTAAATCAGATGTCACTGCATGTATATATCACAGTCATTAATATAAAACATTCAATAGATTACATCTATTCAACATTAATTTTCTTCATAATATAAAAATACAAAAGTTTCTCCATGACTTCTCAAGCTGGAACATTCTCCTTTGTCATCTCTTGTCCTTCACCTGTCTTTAGGGTTTGGAAAACAAAATCGTGAGTCGAAACTCAATAAGCAAGCTATTTGCATTTTACAGGCAAATCATTTCAGGCAATATTTTTGCAATTAAATTCATATTGGAAAGCAACTTATACCTTGTTTAAAGGTATACCTTGAAAACATGAAATCTTGTACCCATCACGAGTACCATATGCATAATGTCATATGAAAACATGAACATATATATCATTTTTCCCTTATGATGGAAGCTAGCCAGCGACCATCCGTCACGTTAACTCTCATTTCAGAGAGGGCGCCACCGGCCTTGGGCCTATTTTAAGAGACTTGGCCACACCAAGGGGGGACAATTGGTCCGCTTATACCCTTCAAGTGGACCTAGTATCCCGTGCAAATAAATTTTTGCATAAATCCATCTTTAACGTGCTAGCATAATTTTTCAATCAAAAACATAGAATCACATCATTTTTCCATAGCATTTATCAAAAACAAATTTCATAATATTGCATTTGAAGTAAAATGTCATTTCAATACCATTTTGCTCAGGGATGGCCATCCTTAAACATATTAGAAATAATTTCCACAATTTCATCAACAAGTTAAAGAAGAAATTGCATTTATGTAAACAATTTAGAAAAGCAAAAATCCTTTAGAAAATTTGCTTGCTTACCTTTGTCTCTAAGCTTTTCGCTTCCACTTTTTCTTTGCCTTTGCCTACATGAGAATAATTTTTTTTTCATATATTTCTTTTTCTCATATTTTCTCTAGTTTTCCAACCCATTCCACTCACATATATCATTTATTTGACGTCATAGGTCATTATGCACATATATAGCACATTTTGCATATTTCATCGGCTACCACATATCATAACATATATAACCCCATAATTAGGGTATTCATTTCAATCTCACAAAATTCATTCAATAATCATCATGCATAGGTTCATTAACCTCAATTTTCCATTTATCCATTTTTTTTCAAAATTCACGCACGGGTGTTTCTTCTATGTACATATCGTTGCCTTAGCTTCATAAATCAAGTCCAAAATTTTGGAATTAATATCATAAAATCTTAAACAGATATATAAACATGGAATTCATCTTATTTTCATGTATTTTTGCACAAAATCACTTTTCACAAGTCATTCATCACTTATACACATTTATCACTTCACATATGCCCATTTGGCAACATATACATAAGATATTTCTTAAAATTTCTAAAGCAGAAAATTAGTCCATATTTCAGTGGGTTAATTACCCTTAATTACTATTTCATTTAAGGTATTTTCATGGGATTTAAATCCACTCACCATATGTTTCCAAAACAGCAAGTTTGGAACCCGTTTTTCACCAATTTAACGTGTCTTTTGACACATAACCCTAAGTAATCATAAAATTCGGATATTCCAGAAAATAAATCCATATTTATGGATTTAACACATATATAATATTCATGAATTATCATTTCTCAAAACAGCAAGTTGCCTACACGTTTTGAGTCCCGTTTCACATCGGTTTGACACATTTTCATAAAATCTATACAAATCAGTTTTAAGGCTTATTTTCCCAAATATTTTTGAGCATCCATAATATCTTAAACCTAGGGTATTTTACCCTACATAAAATTCATAAAACATGCAAACTCATTTTCATAGCATTTTTAGCATAGAAACATGGAAATTAGGTCATATCCATCACTTTGCATTCCATAACTTCAAAAATTCATCATTTAAGCATAAACCAATATATGTTTTGCATAAATAAATGATTCATAACCTAATCACATCCTCAAACCAAAAGAGCAACTTGACTTGGAGATTTAGGGTTTACCAACTTGGATTTTCCACTTAATACACATGCAAAACTTCACTTTCATCAACTTAAACTTGAAAATTCATACATGAAACCTAATACTCATTCCATATCCAAGAAAAAACATGTTAAATCATCATTTTACAGATTCTTTAAGCGTCGATTCCATATTCCCATTCTGGAGTTTAAAACCTCAAAATAACTAACTCAAACACACGTATACTTACTTGGTTTAGAGCTAACTCAAACCCTAATCCTTGGAGATGGTTTCCTCCACAAATCCTCCCCTTTTTTCTTGCTTTTCCTTCTTCCTTGGCTGGGTAAAATGGACGTGAGCTGCTGCTATGGCTTTGGGGTGAAAAATCCCACACTTAGCCAACTTTCAACTTCTTCTCTCAATTGGCATGCATGGGCTATAGCTGGATTTTTTTCCAGTTGTGGGCCCCACAATTTGGGCAATTTTCCACACATTAAATTGCTTCCTTATCACCTTCATGTTCTGTTGGATTCATGGCCATGTAAAAATGGGTTTTTACCATTTTTCAAAAATCACAAAACGGCTTTGCATCATGACTGTTCAAGCTACCCATCCAGTCACGTCCTTTGCTGCCCATTTTTCCAGCCATTTTTCATTTTTTTCAACCCTAATTTAAGGGTAATTTATAAACTTAATAAAATATTAATTCATGTATTAATGTGGTTTAAATAAATTTAACAAAAACTGCAGCAATTTAGCATCTCAAATCACGTTTTTCATCCCTATATGCTGTCAGCATTTCCACTTGCATGACAGCTGCATTTTATTATTTTTTTATTGCTGTAAATCTACATAATTGGATGAATATCTTATGTACCTGCATGTCAGCTGCATTTACACATATTTAAAAAAATTAGAAATTGAAAAATATGCAGCATGGCAGCCCCCTTCGACGTCCCTTGTGCCACATTGCCTATGCTTAGGTTGTGCCTTTTGTAGCTTCATCATGGTGGATATTTAATGGCTGGATAATTCATGAATTTTTGCATTTCATATAAATACATAAAATACCCTATAAAATGGCCTGCATTTGACACCTCAAATCCTATTAAATTCATGCAATTATGCATTGTACTCTAGCATTAAATGTAAAGTACTCTTGAGGTGCATTAGTCAACCATACTTACCATTTTCAATGCAGGTATTTTCTCAACATATCATTCTTAATCTAAGCCATCCAAATTAAATATCTCATGATTTCATTTAACCGTTTCAAATTTCATCTCAATCCGATTTTCCTAGCTCTCGTTATAGCCGTTTCAAGTTAACAGTTGAAATTAAAATATGCTCAATAAATCATAACTCTCATTTCATCATGAATTTTCATAACACATTCATTCCATAATATCAAGCCCAACATCATAAATTTTCATTTCAAATTTCACTGGAATCCGCCTTACAGGCATTGAGTTATGAATTTTCCAATATTTTTCCATTAAACTTGTCAATTACCATATAAACTCCCATAATTCATTTTAAATAATGGAAAATGATTTTCCTTAATGTATTTGCATAATTAAATCAAGAATAATGTTCTCTAATCCCATTGTCTCATTTTAGCTCAAAATGATTAATCACATCATTATTGCTAATCCAAAACCCTAATTGCAATAATTAGGAAAATCACATAATACCTTCATAATTCAATAATTCACAAATGAATATCATATATATGATTAATGCATATATATGGGTTCTACATTGGTTAGGGTTTCACAAGAGGGTCCCCCTTCACTATTGCCAAGTCGCAAGAGCTGTGTGCCGGCGAAGTCGCAAGGGCTGTGTGCCGGCGGCGTCCTCCCAGAGGTTGGAGGCACAAGGAAATTCATGAATGAATGGATGCATTGCATTCTCATGAAATGTATAAAAATATTTCTGTCCCATTGGTAATTGATCACATGCTAAGTGTCTCCTACAAAATGGGAAGAAATGCATTTGAATTAAAGGAAAATGTTTACTTGCCAAAGAAAAAGGATTGCTTACTGAGTATTATTACTCATATGTGTTTTCAAAATCACAAACAGGCTATGGAGCTGACTCATAAAGGATGACAAGTAGAAATGGCCTGCAAATTTAATTGCAATTCTATGTATACATCCAAAGGGACAAATGTATGATAATCATGTTGAAGACATGTTTTATGGATATTACAAACATGATTGTACTTATGTGAATTATTTCAATAAAAAGAAGATATGAATGGTTTTATGATGATATGGATGAGCCTATTATAAATAATGTGTATGCTTATGTGATGAAAGAAAAAAAGAAAGAATTTTTTTTTTGGATAAAATCCAATTAAGTACCCGCCACGTGATCAGAGCAACAATCCTGAGTCACATTTACCAATCAACAAGATCCCGGAGTAAGGACTATGTGGACGCCTCGGTTCGGGGTGCCACAGCTGGTCTCCCGCATGCTTGTGCTCTTTACGATTTGCTTGGATAGTTAGGAGCTATTTGTCCTACTTGACCATAAGTGAAACATTTTAACATTTTAACCTCAACACTTTCATAATCCCTTTCCATGTGTCCAGCTTGGCCACATCTAAAGTGCTTGCATGCTTCTCGCTAGCACTCGCCATAGTGGCGCCATTAACAACTTCTACATACTGGGGAATTCTTGGTTTTGACATTAGGTTCTCTTTTTCCAACCCGTGCCTTCTTACCCTTTTCCTTCCTCGCATCATTTTCTTTGATGCTAAGAGGATTTTGTTTTTTCCCTTGCCTCCATTCTAAGGTTCTCAATGATTCTATTTCTAAAGTTCTTGCCCTCTCAATGCTAGATGCATAGTCTCTTATCAACAGAGGTGCAAGGCCCTCTCATAAGTATGGCCGTAACTCTTGTTAAAATCTCTGTGCCTTATTTTTCAAGCACATTTGTGATCTAGGGCACATACCTGACCAAGGCATAAAACTTCGTTGCATACTCTATCATAGTCATTCTACCTTGATAGAACTGTTCAAACTCAATGACCTTCTGGCTTTGAAGGTCTACTGGAAGGTATTTGTGGCGCCCCGTCCCAAGCATCACAACCTTACTCCAAGATCTATCAATTGGTAAACGAGATCAGGATTGTTGCCCTATCACACAGCGGAATTCTTGACTCCTTAGGAGTCGAGGCCATCGTATGCAGATTTGATTTCTCATTACAGGGCATTACACATATACTTGGTCGTTTCATATCACATAATTCGTACATATTTATGGTATAACAATTAGTACTTTATTTATTCATCATAGAATTTCCATACTTGCAATCAACATCTCAATTTGTGACATCAAATAAGTAACATTAATATATAACATAATTCCATAAGATATTCACTCATTCATTCATTAAACATTCATTCATTCACTATGTAGCCCTGTTTAATATCACAAGAGTCATTATTTGTGAAATTTTCCCTGTGCTCTTTCGTCTCGTCATCTCTTTCACCTGTCTTTGGGTTTGGAAAACAAAACAAAACATGAGTCGAAACTCAATAAGAAAGCTATAGTTTTTATGCAATTTATTTTGAAGGCAACCTTTGCGTAAAAGCATTTCCTTCCATTTTAATAGAAGACACTTATCAAGTGATCAACTATAAATAGGACGGAAACCTTTTTCATTGAAACATCATGAGCAATGCAATGCAGTGCATCATTTCAAAACATGATATCATTGGACCGAAGCTAGCTAGCCAACCATCCGGCTCATTCCTTTCTCGCACTCAAGGAGGCGCCGCCGGCCCTCGACCCTCTTCTTAGCGACTTGGCCACACCTAAGGGGGACCTCGGTCCTCTTACTGCCTCCAGGAGGACCTCATGCTTTGTGCACATAAACTTTTCATAAACATGATACTTGCCATGACATGCTAGCATGATTTTCTATTCACAAATTCATGTATCATCATTTGCCAAGAATACTTGAGAAAGCGTTATAGAAATCAGTTAGAGAAATATCATTTCATTGCAAAACAAGATAAAGGAATGGTCATCCTTAAACACATTAATAAAAATTTAAATCATACCATTGCAACTCCAAAAACAAGAATTATTTAGAAAATTTCTTGCTTACCTTGCTTGCCTTGATCTTTACTCAATCTTTTCTTTGTATTTACCTATACATAAGAATGACATTATATTCATAAAATTTCCGTTTGCTTGCATACATATAGTTTTCCAACCCACAATTCATTTTATACATAGATCAACTTGCATAGCAATCATTCATCCATATGGATTGCACTTGCCATTTATCATTCATGCCATAATCATCTCTGGACACTCCTTACATGTTTGCCTCCTTGTTAATGTACATATATTTCAGAGTATTTTACCTTCTAAATCATCCATAAACTCATTAGCATAATTCATGTTTCATACATATCATAAAAATATGAAAATCGGATCATATACGTAATCCTAAGTTCCATTCTTTCTAAAATCCACCTCTAATAGGTTAAACCCTCATAATCACTTATGATATTTGTTTATATCCCATTATAAATTAAATTCCATCCTAAAAATCTGGAATTTAACATTTATTTTGATTTATTCCTCAATCTGTCCATAATGCTGAAATCAGACACACTGATCTCTCTAATTTTTGAATCATAATCAAATAAAGGAATTTAAATCTGAAATTTCTATCATAACTTCATAACTACATAAAGTAACCAAAATAAATATTTCCAGCACAACATATGAAGTATTTATATTTAGTTTTGTGTTTTTACCATGCTAGACAGCAGCATCTATTTTCAGACAGTTCAAATCGCATTAATTATTCGGTATATTTATGCCTTTCAAAAACCAATTTTTATTTTTTTGAGCATTAATCATGATATATTACACATCATATAAAATTTTAAGCTCAAAATACCATATATAAAAATTATTAAAAATTATTTGGTGCAACCGATCCTGACACCCGTGCAACCATGTTCAGGTTGATTTTTTCGGCTTTTTAATTTACAACCTGCTTACCCTTTCGAGCTGAAAATTGGTCATTCCTTAATCACCCTATTATGAGTTCACAAAGAAATTTTCATGCTAAAACTCATCCATTTACTGTTTCGTTCATATTTTAAATTTCTGTTTCATTTCTTCTAGGTTTTCCTCCCATATTTGCATCTAATTTCAATAGATATGCAAAAACCCTTAATCAATTCTCGATTCAAGAGTGTCATTAATCTTTCTTTAAGGATTCATTATGAATCATATTTATGATCCATAAATAGGGGTACAGAATTTGGATTTTAATGAATCAAATTCCAAGATATACTTACTTGAATTGAGCTAAATTTGTGTTCCAACCTTTCTAACTTGGATTCCTCTCTTTGCTCCTCTTTTTCCTCCTCCTTTCTTCCTTTTTCCTCCTTTTTCTCTTGCTGGGATTTGGGTATGCTTGGGGTGTTCTTGGTTTAGGAATTTCTCCTTTGATTTCTCCTCCAAAAAGTGGACATCTCCCCCTTGCTTTGCTCCTTTATTATTTTATTTTTCATTTTGATTTTCACTCCAAAGTTGAACGTCCCTATGCTCCTGCCCTTTGATGTTTTTTCTGGGTTTGTAGGACCCACTTTCCATGTCATTTGATGGTTATTTATGGTCAAATTTACATAGCTCAACTAGCTCCATGTAAATTGCATATTTATCCTTTATAAAATCTCAAAAATCACTTCATTAAATGGGATATGATTGAGCTCCTCCCCTTGGCCGTCCACATGGCTGAGCATTTGTCTTCTTGTGGTAAAAAATCTCCCCCTTTTACAGCTCCTTGATTACCCCATGTGCTTAGGTGGTGATGTGTAATATTTAGAATTTTTTTGAAAATTCACAAATCCAACTTTTTCCCTTCTCAAAACGTCCAAGCTTGCCACCCCATATGCACCTTAATGCATCCTTTAATACATTACAATTATCCTTGATTTTATCATTTTTAATAATTAAGAAAATAAAGCCAAAAATCTCTAAGGTTAACATCTCACATGAGCATTGACTTTGTCTCATGATTAAGATCTCAAATCTCATGATTACTTGCACAAAAGTCAAAGTTATTTTGTCCTTTTATGACAATGCATATTTCTATGGTAATTAGCCTAATCCATTCCATTCATAATATTAAGCAAGTCGTTTTAACTATTAGTCTCAAATTTATCCCAAAACGACATTTTCATCTCAAGTAATAGCCATTTGAAGTTTTTCCTTGGATTAAGATGAAATTAAATAATTATCTCCATAATCCCATCACATTTTCTCAATCCAATCCATCCATAAGATTTAGCATGAAATTTTGTGCCTATCTCTCAATTTTCACCTCAATTCGTCTTACCGGCGTCAAGTTATGAATTTCCTAATATATCCCAACTTAATTCCATAATTACCCTTCTCTTTTCCATTAACTAAATCATGATAATTAAGATAATTACTCATGACATATTATCCTTTCATAATCCCTAACAAACCACTTGCCCATAGCAATGTGTTCCAAGCTCTATTTTTAATCAAATTCTTAATTGCAAAATATTATCATGAAAATCATTCATAAATAAATCAAATCTCACATAAATCATAAATTCAATCTAAATGCATGAATACAAGTTCTACTTGTGTTCGGGTGTTACAGTATTCCTTATTGAACCCTTCCACAAAGGTTTGCCAGGTTACTTGCTCTGGCTAGGGCATGGTCATTAATAAAGTTTCCCGCCATTTCTAGGTGTGCTATAAGACTTTATGGTTCTCATTGTAGGGTAAGATCCTAAATAGTTTCTTTATCTCGGTCATCCACTGGTCAGCTTGGATGGCATTGATCGCTTATCGATCGACTTCTAAAATATTATCCTCAGCACCCACTGATCTTTGTGCTGGATTGAGGATAGTTGTTTGAGTTGGTCTTTCCCCTTCACTTCCTCCTAATTGGGTCTGTTGTGTTCTTTCCCAAAGACCTTGGATCATATTTGTCGTTTGGGTCACCCATTCTTGGGTGACTTGTTGTATAGCTTCTTTTACGGTCGTAACTACCCGTTCTTTTATCATCCTAGCCTGCCTTGTGTCGGTTTCACCTTCAACATTGAACTCAGGATTTTCATCTCCTTGTCATTGACAAGTCCTTGGCTTTGGTTGCTCCCTTTACATGGATTGCTTAGCCCTATTCCTAGTTTCTCTTGTCTCCTGTTGGCTCATGGGTTCTTCATTAGCAACTGCCTTTCCCTTATTCAACCTAGCCTTCGATCTTGTGTTAGGCATGATGATTTCTATACATGGAAAAACCATATTAGCACAATCTTTCATTTATCATCGGATCAAACCCTCACATACATAATCATTTATATTAAGAGAAAGGTCAGTCACAACTATCTCTTTTTCATACATTCATATATTACATGTACAAACAAGCTTAACTTGTCTATTAAAAGAACACACAGCGATATCAGTATATAATACTTGCATTTTTTTCATCAAAACAAAAAGAGACTTCTATTACCTATATCTACTCAACCTCATTTCACGGTTCCTACATATGAGTCGTACAATTGTAGGTTCCTCTATGAGAGTGTTGTTATTAGATCAGTCGGGTGGGTTCTCATTCCTATTTTTCTCCTCATTTTCATTTTCTCCTTCATCATCTATAGTCCCTTCACTGGGATCCTCATCATCATTATCACTTTCCTCTTTGATGGACTCACCATCACTATATATTACCCTTACAATATATCATCAGGTTCACGTAAAGGTGGATCCTGTATAACTGGAATACCCTAAACTCGGGCTTCCTCCCTCCTTCTAGCAAAATCCTTTTCCTCTTCATCTATAATATCTTAGCTCACCCCGTGGCGAAAACGAATGAATCTGTTCACAAATCGATACCACAGTCCCTGCTTAGGAGGGACAGGTGTGGGAATTCAGTCCCAAAATGTTTGTAGCTCTTGTTCATTCACCTTGTCAGTAATCGTAGGAGGGTATGGTCATAGGGGTGCTTATTAGGGTAGTGTAACTTCTCGTTTAGAGGCTCCACTAATGGATCCTCCCTGACCAAGTGTCATTTGTGCAAAGTGATGGTGTGGGCCTGTGGTGCCTCTCTCTTGCACCGGTGGGGTGAAAGGTTGGTGGAGGTACTCTTCATGAACTGGAGGCCTAAATGTGAGGTTTTGTTGTGTGGCCCACCATCTGTTTAGGTTCTGCCTGGTCCTCTACCTCCTCTCGACTTCCTCCAGCTCCCTCCTGATCTCATCAGCCCCCATCACTGCCTTTCCTTTATATGTCATCTACATATCATTACATAGCAAATCAGCTATAACTTTCGACTAATCACAGCATTTCTTCACAATTCTATATATCATAGAAACAATACGTGACATATAATATCATGCTTTCAGTCTATTTCTTTTTCTTTCTTTTTTCTCCACGCCTATTTACCAATCTTTGCTTGGATACCAAGCTCTATGGCGCCCTCATCCCGAGGCATCGGATCCTTACCCCAGGACTATTATTGATTGGTAAACATGAGTCAAGATTGTCGACTTAATCACACACTAGGATTTTTTTCGTTCAATCAATTTCCAAATTTACAAGTGTCTATCACTTGTAATCCATTTCAAATGGCATTCATAACATCATACTTGGTTTGGTTACATCAAAGGTCATTATTTCCCTATAAAATCATGTTCATAAACATAGCATTCATCATGATGTATACCAAAGAATATAAGAATATAGCTTTTCTTCATTTACACTTGTTCCCTACTCCTTGATCCTTCTTGTACTTATCTAAGGTTTGGGAAAATAAAACATGAATACTAAAACTCAATAAGCAAGCATTTTTCATTTTCAAGAAAAACATTTTCATGAAGGCATTTTTCCAGTCAAACATTTTTGTGTCCCAATCTTGAGAAATTCAAAAAGCAACGTATATGCAATGCACTGTTTCCTTTCATGATTGGGTGATATGCTAGCAACGCAACCACCCTCTTAATCCTACTCCCATTCCAGGGAGAACGTCACCGGCCTCTGGTCTGTATCAGCGACTTGGTCACACTAGAGGAGGATAATCGGTCCGCTTATACCTCTCCAGTGGACCTAATCCTCGTGCTCCATGCACTAGAAGATGACACTTACGAAGTGATCATCCACCCCATTCATCATTCATGCTAGCATGCTTTTCCAAGGATAACATTTCGCATAATCATTTCAAATACCATCTTCACCAATCAGTTATTCAAATTCATTTGTGAGAACGTAAACAAATAGAGATGGAGGGATGGCCACCCTTAAACAATTTTAAAACAACATTCAAGTAAAAAAATTTGCATCAATTTTCCAATACTTGAGGAAAATAATATTTTCAAAGTCTCACTTGCTTACCTATGGCTCAACTTGAACCTACCTCTTTCTCTTAACCCTTTCCTATATAAATGAAAAATGTTATCTTTCAGACTTGCATCATACTTTATGCTTACATGCCTTTCTTTTTTGCATTTATATGCATTTCATCACTTGTTCCAAACCCTTACACGATCTCAATCTATATGTGACCTTGAGTAATTCAACTTCACTCAATTTTTTCTTCGAGATGAAAATGTTTGTGGTGCCCCGTCACGAGAGTCACAACCTTACTCCAAGATCTATCAATTGGTAAACGTGATCAGGACTGTTGCTCTGTCACACGGCGGAATTCATGACTCCTTAGGAGTCGAGGCCCTCATGTATATATTTGATTTTCTCATTATAGGGTGTCACACATATACTTGGTCATTTCATATCACATAATTGGTACATATTTACGGTATAACAATTAGTACTTTATTATTCATCATAGAAATTCTATACTTGCATTCAACATCTCAATTTGTGACACCAAATATGTAACATTAACATACAACATAATTCCATCAAATATTCACTCATCCATTCATTAAACAGTCATTCATTCATTTGTGTAGCCATGTTTAACCTCACAAAGTCCATCATTTGTGAAGTCTTCCTTATGCTTCGTTGCCTCATCAATCCTTTCACCTGTCTGTGGGTTTGGAAAAAAAAACATGAGTCAAAACTCAATAAGCAAGCTATAGTTTTTCAGGCAATTCATTTTGAAGGCAAACTTTGCATAAAAGCATTTCCTTCTATTTTAGTAGAAGACACTTATCAAGCGATCAACTATCAATCGGATGGAAGACTTTTTCATTGAAACCTCATGAGAAATGCAGTGCAATGCATCATTTTAAAACATGACATCATTGGATGGAAGCTAGCTAGGCAACCATCCGGCTCATTCCTCTCTCCTAGTCCAGGGAGGCGCCGCCGGCACTTGGTCTTCTCTTAGCGACTTGGGCACACTCAAGGGAGACCACTGGTTCGCTTACTACCTTCAAGGTGGACCTCATGCTTGTGCACATGAACTTTTAATAAACATGATCCTCCCCATGACATGCTAGCACGATTTTCCTTTCACAAATTCATGTATCATCATTTGCCAAGAATAATTGAGAAAGCATTATAGAAATTAGTTAGAGAAATATAATTTTATTGCAAAAAGAGATAAAGGAGTGGCAATCCTTAAACACATTAATAAGAATTTAAATCATATCTTTGCAAATCCAAAAATAAGAAGTATTTAGAAAATTGCTTACTTACCTTGCTTGCCTTGACCTTTACTCAATCTTTTCTTTGCCTTTACCTATACATCAGAATGACATTTCATTCATAACATTTCCATTTACTTGCATACATATAG
Organism: Annona cherimola; assembly: GCA_030490835.1. NCBI lineage: Eukaryota > Viridiplantae > Streptophyta > Magnoliopsida > Magnoliales > Annonaceae > Annona > Annona cherimola. The sequence goes on from CM059973.1 coordinate 38,706,735, forward strand.
TTTTCCAGCCCACAATTCATTTTATACATAGATTAACTTGAATAACAATCATTCCTCCACATGGCTTGCATTTTCCCTTTATCATTTATACCATAATCATCTCTGGATATTTATATGTCTCATTAGTATTCATTCCATAGTTATTAAATATCCTTCTTTAAATATTTTTCACAGAATTATAATTCCAGCATATTCACGGGCTAGCCCCGCAGCGCCCCATGGCTGCGCCTTGGCGCTGGAAGTCTGGACGCTCCTTGCGCGTTTGCCTCCTTGTTCACATAAAATTCCAAAATTTGGGTCTTTCTTTCCCATTCATTTTGGTAATCCAAAGTACATATACTTCAGGGTATTTTACCCTCTAAATCATCCACAAATTATTCAAATTGCATCATATATAATATTTATCATAGAGTTGGAAAATTCACACATATATGAACCCTAGCTTCCCTTCTTTCTTAAAATTCATGGCTTATGCAAGTCATAGAAGCATAAATCATGATTTAAACATGAAATTAAATCAATTTAGCAATTTGTCTTAGAGATTAGAAAATTTTCAAGATAGCTTCTCATCTCAACCTCAATTCTAACTTCTATTTTCTCTCTCTTGAACCCATGATTTCATATATGTCATTCAATCCTTATTCAATACTCAATTCAAGAGCATCATTAATCCTGCTTTAAGGGTTCTTTATGAATCATATTTATGACCCATAAATAGAGGTAGAGAATTTGGGTTTTAATGAATCAAAACTCAAGATATACTTACTTGAATTGAACCAAACTTGAGTTCCAATCTTCCTAGCTTGGATTCCTCTCTTTGCTCCTCTTTTTCCTTCTCCTTTCTTCCTATTTTCCTCCTATTTCCCTTGCTGGGATTTGGGTATGCTTGGGGTGTTCTTGTTTTGGATTTTCTCCTTGATTTCTTCTCCAAAAGGTGGACGTCTCCTCCTTGCTTTGCTCCTTTGTATTTTTTTCTCTTTTTGATTTTCACTCCAAAATAAATGTCCCTAAGCTCCTGCCCCTTGATGTTTTTTTCTGGGTTTGTAGGACCCACTTTCCATGTCATTTGTTGGTAATTTATGGCCCAATTGACATGGTTCAACTAGCTCTAATTAAATTACATATTTATCTTTCATAAAATCTCACAAAATCCATTTATCCCTTAAGTCTCACCCTTGGTCGACCTTGTGGCTGAGCATTTGTCATTTTGTGGTAAAAATCTTCTCAATTTACAGCTCCCTAAATCACCCTATGCTCTTAGGTGGTGTAGTGTATTATTTAGAATTTTTGAAAAATCCAAAATCCTATTATCACTCCACCATGGCGTCCAAGCATGCCACCTCCTTGGCTCCTTAATGCATTCTTTAATGAATTGCAATTATTCTTGATTTTATCATCTTTAATAATTAAGAAAATCAAGCCAAAAATCTCTAAGGTTGACATCTCACATGAGCATTGACTTTGTCTCATGATTAAGATCTTCAACTCATGATTGCTCCTATAAAAGTGAAAATTATTTTGTCCTTTTGTGACCATGCATGTTTTCATGGTAATTAGCCTAATCCATTCCATTCATAATATTAAGCAAGTCGTTTTAACCGTTCATTTCAAAATTCACCTCAAAACGACATTTCCATCTCAAGTTATAGCCATTTGAAGTTCATCCTTGGATTAGGATGAAATTAAATAATTATTTCCATAATCCCATCACATTCGCTCAATCCAATCCATCCATAAGATTGAGCATGAAATTCTATGCCTATCTCTCAATTTTCTCCTCAATCCGCCTTACCGGCGTCAAGTTATGAATTTCCTAATATATCCCAAATTAATTCGATAAGTACCCTTCTTTTTCCATTAATTAAATCATGATAATTAAGATAAGTACTCATGACATGTTATCCTTGCACAATTCCTAACAAGCTACTTTGATCATATTGATTCACATTTGATCGTAGCAATTCATTTCCAATTATAATCTTAATTGCAAAATATTATCATGGAAATCACTCATAAATGAATCAAGTTTCACATAAATCACAAATTTGTTGTAAATGCATGTATACAAGTTCTACCTGGGTCTAGGTGTTACAATCCTCCCCCCCTTACACAAGGTTTCGTCCCAAAACCATCTTTTTTGGAAATAATTGGAGATACTTTCTTTATACCTCTTATTTCAATTCCCAAGTAGTTTCACTTTTGGAATATCGATTCCATTAAACTTTAACGTATTCGGTTTCTCTATTATGAAATTTTTGTACTGTATAATCCAAGATCCTAAGGGGTGTTTCCTCATAATTCAAATAATTCTGAATTGGTAGGTTCTCTGCTATCAACATATGAGTTGGGACGGGAACATACTTCCTTAACATAGATATGTGAAAAACATTATGTATTAAAGCTAGAGTTGGAGGTAACGCTATTCTATATGCTAGTTTTTCAACATTTTCCAACACTTCAAATGGTCCAATGTACTTGGGTGTGGCGCCCCAAAATCGAGCGTCACATTCTGAGCCTTACCTCAGGATCGTTATTAATTGGTTAACGTGATCAGGATTGCTGCCCTGTCATACTGCGGGTTTCAATGGATATTTGTCCATTTAAATATATTTTTATAAGAGTTTAATCCCTCATATTTTCACTTCAAGCATAACTAGGTCATTTCCAACCAATCATCACATGACAAAGCATGTTGGTCAAAAAAATTTCATCATTTACATAAATCAGATGACACTGCATGTATTAACCATAGTCATCACATAAAACATTCAAATAGTTACAATCATTTAACATGAGTTTTTCCTCATAACATAAGAGTTCTAAATTTTTCCATTGCTTTATCCGTCTTGCACTTGCTCCTTTGTCATATCCTTTCTTTCATCTGTCTTTGGGTTTGGAAAATAAAATCGTGAGTCGAAACTCAATAAGCAAGCTATTTAAATTCACAGGCAAATCATTTCAGGCAACATTTTGCATTTAAAATCATCTTAGAAAGCAATTGATGAGGTATATTTTGATCTATGAAATTATATGATTTTTCATGTTAAAAAAAAAAAAAAAAAAAAAGAAAAAAAGAAAGAGAGCGAGCCCTTGAATTGCTGATGATGGAGAAGACCTCGATTGGCAGAAGTTTGAAGGAGATCCTGTTGGAGATTCAACAGTGCAGCTATTTGCAGGATATCGACAACGAAGGCAATCGCTTTTCCGGCTTCAGTTCTCGCGGCAGCTTCTCCGGCACCCGTGACGACTCCGACGCTGACTCCAGTTTTCCGTCGTCGTCCCCGAATCTGCCAGCAGGGGGGATGGCGACTTCGCCGGAGCTTCTGATCGCCAGATGATCTGCTGCTCGTCGAACTGAGGAAGAGAAGCTGCCCGACGATGATTTTTGGAAACAACAGCCTGCCGGACAAGAGCTGCTGCTCGCGGAAGGGACGACCGACGATGGTTTCGGTTCTGGGAGAAGCCATTGACGAGGAAGCTGAACATCTACAGTGCCAAGAAGACCCATGCATGGGAAACTACCAAGTGTGGGCTTGAGAGCACACTCAATGAGCTACAGACACGAATTCTGATTCCTAATCCTTGCGGTAGGCACAGAGAAAATCGAGATAGCAAATGGCTGGTGTCGGTCCGGCTGGGAGCCGGTGGTGATACGGAAGAAGGCTCCCAATGCCGCTGCCAAGAAAGACGAAAAAGCCGTGAACGCTGCCCGTCGCAACGGCGCTGAGATCGAAACCGTCAAAAAAAAATAATAATAAAAAAAAAAAAAAAAAAAAATCAAATACTGGTACAAACAAAGCCGCCTCTAGCAGCACAACTTTGAACACAAGAAAGCTTGATGATGAGATGGAAAATCTTTCCCATTCGCGAATTTCAACTGAGCTGAAGAAGAACATCATGCAAGCTCGGATTGATAAGAAGTTAACGCAGGCTCAACTTGCTCAGCTGATTAACGAGAAGCCACAGGTAATCCAAGAATATGAATCTGGGAAGGCCATCCCAAATCAGCAAATTATCACCAAGTTGGAGAGGGTTCTCGGTGTGAAGTTGCGGGCAAAGAAATAGCAGACGATAACAGTCCGGAAGCCAAGTCGAAGAAGTACCGGGACGGGGCCAGCGCTGGATGCGGCGATCTGCTGCTTTGACGGCGAACTGCAATATCTGGCGATCTGGATGAGGACGACGGCGTTGTCCATTGCTGCCGGAGAAGACGCGCTGCGATCTACCGGTGCTGGACGGGCAGCTGCTGCGATCCGACGACGAAAGGCTGCCAAAAAAAAAAAAAAATGATACAGGCATGCATGGCGGAGCTTGGCGTGCCGCTCACTAAGGAACTCGGAAGGAAGCACGGGACTCGTTATGGCTTCTTTCTAAACTTGCTTGCTATGATGCTGGAGCTACTGAAGCTTTCACTGACAGGATTTCTTTAAATATAGCACAAGCTATCCAGAGCGATTCTAAAGAGGATTGGCTTGAAGAAGATCGGATCGGATGCTTGCCGTTGCGGTTGGTCTGAACTTCTGTATGCAGGTATCGGGAAATGATGCCGTGGTGTACTACAGCCCCAAGGTGTTCAGGGCCGCCGGGATTCACCGGAAGAAAGCGATGGTGGACGTGACGATCATGCTAGGCCGTGAAGGCCTGAGGCTCTGCTCCCACGCGCTCTGTGGGCGGTAGGAGACTCGGCGGCACGAGTTCCGCTGGTGCTCTGTCTGTAGCGCCGTGAACTACTGCTCCCGAGCGTGCCAGGCACTCGACTGGAAGCTTCGACATAAGGAGGAGTGCACGCCCATGGAGCAGTGGCTCGAGGACGAGAATAACGACGACGATGATGCCGACGTCGGCGGCGGCGGAGATGACAGCCTCATCCCCGTCGCCCACCCCGTGCCGGACTACGACGTCGTGATCGACGCGATGCTGACGAGGCGGCGGCCGGTGATGTTCAGCAGAGCTTCTCAGACCGCCGGGGCAGAAAAGCAGCAACGGCGGAAAAATAGAAGGGAGAGGGAAGACTCTGGGATCGGAATCTTCAAAGAAGGCCATATCCAGGAGCAGCAAGGCCGACCTGCAGTTCCCCGTAGGCCGGATTGCTCACTTCTTGAAAGCTGGAAAGTATGCCGAGCGCGTTGGCGCTGGAGTGCCCGTTTATCTTGCTGCCGTCCTCGAATACCTCGTTGCTAAGATGCTGAAGCTGGTGCGCACGTTAGCAGCAGGACTTGCTCTCCAATACTTGAGCTGCTGACGGGGTGGCGGCCACTATATTCCAGCTTATCACTCAAGAACGCGCTCCGAAGCTGTGTGCAGCATGCCAATGTGTTCCGCGTAAAGACGGTTCCGCGTGAGGACGGTTTCGCGCGAAGACGGTTCCGCGTGAGGACGGTTCCGCGCGAAGACAGTTCCGCGTGAAAGCGATTCCGCGGGAAGATGGTTCCGCGGGAAGGCAGTTCCGCGGGAAGACGGTTCCGCGTGAGCTTGCATCCACAGCCGCGGAACCCATCACGAGCCGGCAGAAAACCTATAAATAGCCGCATTCGGCCCTTCATTCAACGACAAGGAGAACGGGAGAGGGAGAGCTCTCCTGCGCTGAAGAGAGAACGGATCCTCCGTATATTTTTCTTTTCTCTTTCTTTTTCCAGAGAGCTCTCCTGCGCTGAAGAGAGAACGTGAGTTCTCCATTTTTTTTATTTTTTATTTTTTTATTTATTTTTTTATTTTTTTTTAACTCTTTCTCTTATATATATATATATATAAATATATATATATTATTTTCAAAAAGATTACTTTTCCCAACGTGGATACTCCTCGACTGGCGGGTTGAATTGACACACGGGTTAAGTATATTTTCTCCTTTAAATATATATATGTGTATATTATATATATAAATAAATATATACATATATATTATTTTCGAAAACTACTTTTCCCAACGTGGATACTCCCCGACTGGCGGGTTGAATTGACACACGGGTTAAGTATATTTTACCCTTTTAAAAATAAAATAAAAAATATATATGTGTATATTATATATATATAAATATATACATATATATTATTTTCGAAAACTACTTTTCCCAACGTGGATACTCCCCGACTGGCGGGTTGAATTGACACACGGGTTAAGTATATTTTCTCCTTTAAATATATATATGTGTATATTATATATATAAATAAATATATACATATATATTATTTTCGAAAACTACTTTTCCCAACGTGGATACTCCCCGACTGGCGGGTTGAATTGACACACGGGTTAAGTATATTTTCTCCTTTAAATATATATATGTGTATATTATATATATAAATAAATATATACATATATATTATTTTCGAAAACTACTTTTCCCAACGTGGATACTCCCCGACTGGCGGGTTGAATTGACACACGGGTTAAGTATATTTTACCCTTTTAAAAATAAAATAAAAAAATATATATGTGTATATTATATATATATATAAATATATACATATATATTATTTTCAAAAATTACTTTTCCTAACGTGGATACTTCCCGACTGGCGGGTTGAATTGACACACGGATTAAGTATATTTTCTCCTTTAAAAATAAAAACAAATATATGTGTGTTTTCTATAAAAATATATCAAAATACACATGTATAGTCAAAGGCATCCAAAAACAAAGATTTTGATTTCTAAAATGACCCGCGGGCCTCCAAAAATGAATATTTTGTCCCGCAGGCCATCAAAAAAAAAATATATATATATATATATGTATTTGCCCCATGGGCCCAAAAAATATATATATATATTTTTAGATCTTCAAAAAAGCCCAAGATGGCTCAAAACTCCACAAAAAGCCCATGATGGCCCAAAACCCTTCAAAAAGCCCATGATGGCCCAAAACCCTTCAAAAAGCCCAAGATGGCTCAAAACTCTACAAAAAGCCCATGATGGCCCAAAACCTTTCAAAAAGCCCATGATGGCCCAAAACTTTTCAAAAAGCCCAAGATGGCTAAAAACTCTCCAAAAAGCCCAAGATGGCTCAAAAACCCTCCAAAAAGCCCAAGATGGCCCAAAACCCTCCAAAAAAGCCCAAGATGGCTCAAAACTCTACAAAAATCCCAAGATGGCTAAAAATTCTCCAAAAAGCCCAAGCTGGCTGAAAATTTTCCAAAAAAGCCCAAGTTGGCCCAAAAATCTCCAAAAAGCCCAAGATGGCTAAAAACTCTCCAAAAAGCCCAAGCTGGCTCAAAATTTTCCAAAAAGCCCAAGATGGCTAAAAACCCTCAAAAAAGCCCAAGCTGGCTCAAAACTCTTCAAAAAGCCCATGATGGCCCAAAACTCTACAAAAAAAGCCCAAGATGGCTACCAACCCTCCAAAAAACTTGAGATAGCTCAAAAATCTCCAAAAAGCCCAAGATGGCTCAAAAATCCCCCAACAAGCCCAGTTGGGCTCAAACCCTTTTTAATGGTCAAAGTTGACCTAAAAATACTTTTAAACCCGGTTAAATCCATTTCTTGGTAAAACCACCCAATTGTTCAATCCAGAGGCTGAAAGCGGGAGACGCTGGTTTCTTGTACAAGTACAGAAGCTGAAAGCGGGACACGCTGGTCTGCTGTGTAAATCCAGAAGCTAAGAACGCACTTAGTTTGCTGTGTAGGGTCACTAGTGTAGCCGACGGGCCCCTCACTAGTTCCCAAACTGAGTCATCGCTGGTCGACGGGCTAAGCGTAAACTCATATTTATGTCATGGCGCGTGGCGTCATGTACCTCATATTCAAATTATGGCGCGTGGCGTCATATACCCCATATTTAAGTCATGGCGCGTGGCGTCATGTACTTCATATTCAAGTTATGGCGCGTGGCGTCATATACCTCACATTCGAGTCACGGCGCGGGGCGAAGTGTACTCATTTATCTTTACATTTTTGTTAGACACGATTTTTCGTGCACTTGTAAAGACGTAGAAGGATCTTCTACGCACTTTATTATTATTAAGCATTTTTTTTTATGGACCATTGTATTCAGCTCTTTTAATCAAGGGTTTTCTCGTTAGAGATGTAAAATCAGAATGTGGAACACAATGCAAAATATTTCTGTGATATACTTTTCGGACTCGGTTAAAGAATTAGATGCTTTAAAATTTTGCTGGGAAATTAATTAAGCATTTATTTCCAAAGTCGTAGGAAAACAATTTTATCTTTAACCAAGTGTATGAATTATGATATGATTTTTCTCACGAGGCCGGAACAAATGGTGAACCCGACGTGAAACATTCTCCCTTCATCTTTAAGAGCTGAAAACTATGGTCTTTATATGCTTATTTAATTTTTCACTGCTAACACTCTGAAATGCCCCGTTGCAGATTTCATGGCACATTCAATGGCTTTTGGATTTTTGCCTAATGGTGGTTTTATCATTTCTGAGCCAGACCACATGGATGCGGCTATCCCGCATCATTTTATTCGTGTACCAGAGAAGCCGAAGCACCGTGTCTATCGACGCGTTGACTACTCTCCTGCAGCGATCAAGCAAAGAAGAGATCGATCTGCACTACTCAAGGAGCCTCTTATTGTTCAAAGCTCGAAGACCACTCCTATTCAACCGACAAAGTCTCTGCAGGCGCCCATCCGAATGGGCCCGCCTGCTCGACAGTCAGACTATGCCAAGAAGTCCGCCCACCGGCTTGCTGCACCAGCCCAACCAGCAGCACAACAGCCTGCAGGACAACCTGTTTTGCAGTCCCACCCCATGAAGAGGTCTGCAAGACAAACTACTGCAACTCGGCTAGCGCCAACTGGCCGACCAGAAGCCATTGTTCCCCAAAATGGGGGCAAAACTGTACCAAATCCTGTTCGGTGCACCATCACTCGCCAATTCGGTCGGGCTGCCTCAAGGGTTGTCAACCTAGCCCCCCGACCTAGCCAAGGTGACACCCAGGAGCGGAAGAAGTCAAGAAGACAAACCAAGTCTTCTCAGCTGGAGGCTCCATTGGCCGATGGAGGGGATGACCAATTTAAGCCGCAAGGACCAATTGTTGTCCGATCCGGTTTAGGCACCTTGCGATTCGTCATCCCTGATCCGACGCATTCGCCCCATCAGTCAACAAATGCTCCATCTAGCTCACAAGCCAGAGTCGAATCTCCAGGTCACTATGAGACTGCCAACATAGTGACGGTTCCTCATCATGCATCAAGGAAACCAAGGAGAAAAGCGCAGCAGAAAAAGCAGTTCGGGAAAACAACTTCCCGGTTAAACTTGAAGGCTTCGTCGCCACTGCCACCAGGACCAAGGCATAGGCTGTTCTCACACCCCCAACAAAGGGGTAGGCCACAGAAGAAGCCACTGCAGAGCGCTCACAAGTCAAGAGCGCCCCAAAAACCAAGACTCTTTAGCGGGTGGCAGTATCCCCAGAGGCGCCATACGACATATCCACGTTCGGCGCTCCGGCTGATCCCTGATTTCATACACAAAAATCAATTTGCCTCATTGATCAGACTGAGGGAAGATATGACTTATGCACCTGTCATGGCCCCGTGCCGAGGAGAGCACCGAATGCCACACCCCAAAAGAGAAGCTAAAAGGAGGAGACGTCTCCTCCAGACGACAGAAGTCAACATGGTGGACCTCACCCAGCCAAGCACTTCCAAAGCGTCGGAGATGTTAACCCGGTCAAGGGCAGCCGCAATGCCCATTACGCCGCCATTCTGTAGCCTCTCTCATCCTGAAGGGATCAGGGCCGCCCTCCCAAGAGGTCAATTTGAAGCCTCTTACATGGTGGGCGAAGAAGAAGAGGTTCTTACACCCAAGTCTCAGCTCATTCATGACCTCCGGGAGGAGATTAAGAGTATGAAACGGGCTATGGAAACTCAAGGCAACAAGACATCAGGTTCCCATCAACCACCATCACCAAGGAACCGTCAATCGGTCCATCAGCCCGAGAAATCAGTCAGGCAGCAGACCGAGGAAGATGAAAATGTAGAATTGGAGCAAGGCTTTCTGCAGTTCAATAACCTACGTATCAATACCCCTCGAACGCAAGACGCGCGGGTAAACACACCCATGGGGTCTCCGCCCAGGTTTATGGCACAAAAGGAGATGGTACATCAGCTTGTGGCCGAATGCCTTCGTCGACAGGCACCTCAACTCACTGGGGTCCCTACAACGACAATCAACAGGCCTTATCCCCCAGAGGTTGAAGCAGAGCTGCTACCTAGAGATTTGAAGCCACCAAAAATCCAATTCGATGGGACTGGGAGCGCGTTAAAGCACCTGGCATCATTCCACTATGCCATGGGCAATTGGGCGCACCATTCAAATTTTTGTCTTCGAACGTTTCCCAATACTCTTTCCGGTGATGCTTTCCAGTGGTACATATCTCTCCCAATCGGCTCAGTCCAAACATGGGAAGAGATGAAAGAAATGTTCACCTCCCGATTCGTTGATACCACACGAGAAGTACAACTATCGGAATTATCTACCTTGTCCCAAAAGAAGGACGAGCCGGTTGAAGACTACATCACTAGATGGCAAAGGGCCGCTAACCGATGTCAAGCACCCCTATCTCAAGCAATGAAGGTCAATCTTTGCCGGAATGGCATCAAGACGGAAATCTCATTGCTGATGAATGAACAGCTAAGTACATTTCAGGCCCTAGCTACAGAAGCTTGTCGAAAAGAGTATTTGTTGTCTCAACAAAAAACTTGGAAGAAGGAGTCATCCACAACCACTACATTTAAGAAGAAGAAAACTGGAGAGACCTCTGCGAACACCACGGAGGTTAAGAAGCAGCCAGATAAAGCAAAGCCGCCTGTAAAAGAGCAGCCTGCAAGACCCTTCCGAAGAGAGGAAATCCAATATGCCTTTGGGGAAGATGACGTAGAAACGCTATTCCAGCACCTCATGTCGACCGGGCTATTCGAGTTGCCTGCCCCAAAAAGGCCAGAAGAAGTTGGACGCACTTCTCACCAGCGATATTGCAGTTACCACCGATATGTCGGTCACCCCACTAAGAAGTGTTGGGATCTTCAAGCAATATTGCAAGATTACATCGACAAGGGAGTTATAAAACTCAGTCCTCCAGCGCAAGCTTCGTCAAATGTTGTGACAATTGAGATAGCAGAAAAGGGTGATTGGGAAGTGGTTCGAAAACCACCAAGCCTAAGACGGACAAAAAGATGCCTCAAAGATTTATGCAGAAAAGACAAAAGAATAAGGGATAAGGCCATTCTCCCTTTCTTCTCAAGGCATTTGAGGCAATCCTCACGGGTGCAACCATTCATGATCATGGACTTTTTGCAGCCCGAATTGCTACTCCCATTCTATCAACGGCTTGCTGGAAGATCACCTCGACCAGAAAAAGAAAGATACATTCTCGAGGAATTACCAAATACAACTCCATGTGAGAATGGTCTGTTTTGGGACCTAGATAGCAACAACGGAGAAACTGAAACTTGCTATCATATAAATGCGTCTGTATCCAAGCCTGCAAAGCGGCGAAGAACTGCCTCGGTGCTCATCCCTAACTACACCAAGTTTGAAGTTGGGATGTCACCGGTAAACCATATCATCACGTATTTGCGAGAATCTCGGCTTTTGCCAGCATCTTGGGAAACCAGAGTGGAATACTTCCGATACTCACTGGGGGAATCAGTGATGTCTTGGTACCGAGATAATCATATCGCAGAAATTACCGAGTGGGTCATCTTGATAGACGCGTTCTTGGTCCGCTTCCTGTCAAGACAAAGAGAGCAGTTCCCTAGTAATTACTTGAGGGAAATACAATACAGTCAAGAATCTACTGCTCATTACGTAAATTATCTCAGAGACAGTACATGGAGTGATCCCTTGGCTATATGGTTACCTGAACCTGAAATGGTCACGAAGTATCTTTCGGATGCAGTATGCCCTCCGACTGACAACGGGTACAAGACCTTTGGAGCCAAGACTTTCATAAAGGCAATCCGATGGGTCAGCAACGAAGGCTTCAAACAAGAGGCAATTTTTAGCGACGCTGAAGGTTTTGGGAGGACAAATCAACTCCAAGTTCTGCACATACTGCAGTTAAACGATGCGCCCATTATTCGAGTGTTCCCTTTCTTAACTAGGGAGTTAAGCTATGATTGGCCGCCTATTCAGTTATTCCACGAGAATCATAAGTACGCATTGCCGCACTTGTTCGATTATTCACTGGCGGTCTGTCAAATGGGGCAAACAGAAGAGTTTGCACTCGGGCACTTTGTTTTGAGCTTGGCCCATGACAGTTGTGCCCTTCTCTGGATTTCCTCGCTCCCCGGAGAAGCATTTGGTTCTTGGGAAGAGTTTGTCGATATGTTTATCCTAAGATTCCACGAATATGAAACAGAGTTCCCTCCAGAGATGATCGAAGTCATGCACCCCCTATCAGGAGAATCTCAATATGACTACATCTTGAGATGGATAAACTGCAGAATAATCAACCAAAAATTCGACAAAGAAGAAATCATGGTTCATCAGTGCATCAAGTCAATGAGTGGGTATTTTTCTGAAATTCCAAAAATACAGTCATTTTTCTCAGATGTACTACGAACATTGGCTACAAACATTCAGGACTCTGCCTCTTGCAATATGGTGCAAGTTGAAGAAGATGTTCTTACAATTCTTCGATCTGGTCGAATCACACCAGAAAACAAGGGTAAAGCCCCGGCACAAGAAAATTGTACTCATCCAGAGCAGCACATACCAGCCGATCATCGAAAATCCTCAGTAAGCTATGATGTGCTCGAACACTTAAAGCGACTCCCTGCTCGACTCAGTATTTACGACGCCTTGCAATTATCGCAAGATGCCAGAGATGCACTGGTTAGTGCCCTGACAGATGAAAATGTCCGTCTTGCTTACCTGGTCGACGTCGCTGAATGTGATGAGGTCATTTCATTCACCGATGAGGATATGTTGCTTGGAGACGTTAATCACAACCGACCCTTATATGTTACGGGCAACCTGGGCGGTGAACTGGTCAACAGAATCATGATCGATGCCGGGTCTGCAATTAATATCTTGCCCCTTCGAACACTCAGAAGGATCGGAATTTCTCCATCAGCATTAAAAGACACTAGTGTGGTGATTCACGGGTTTAATCAAGGGACTCAAAAGGCCATGGGCCTAATTGAGTTGGAACTAAGCATAGAAGATTTCTGCACCGAAATCCCGTGCTTCGTGATTAATGCCCCGACCTCATATAACTTGCTGTTAGGAAGGCCTTGGCTCCACAGTAATAAGATCATCGCATCAACGGTGCATCAATGCTTCAAGTACTGCAAGGATGGGGTCGAAAAAAGGATTTTTGCTGACCATAAACCATTCGCAACGGCAGAATCATTTTACTCTGATGCTAAGTATTATGACTTGGCATCTGCTGTCAACACATCAATGAAAGCAGTTGAAGCGACCACACGCGAAGGTCAGCAGGAGGTATCTCAGGCTCCCCCCGCCCCAGTAAGCACAGACATATTCTCAAATGGTGAGAAGACGAAAGGTCAAGGTCGTGGTCGAGGGCGCGGTCATGGACGAGGAACGACAGAACCGAGGGCTCAATTTCAAACCAAATTTGAAAATATGAGCCTCGATCCAGTACATCCACTACCACGACAACGACAGGGGGCAACAATACCACCTCCTACCAGCTATAGCAATGCTGCTGCAGGATCACGGTTCTACTTGGACCTCGAAGTCCTGAAAAAGGTTGCTAAACCACCTCGAGCCGATTCCCCTAGGTTTGAGGTGGATCTGGAAGCTCTTCGAAGATTCCGGAATCAGGCCAATGAGGAAGCCAAGTCACTTTGCTGTGAGAGTGACGGAATGGCCACTGAGGCCGCTCACCAAAATCAAAAACCTAAGGAAACGCTCGATGAGGTTTTAGCAATGCTCGTGGGGTTTAATGTATCTGCTCCATGTGTGCAGGAACCTCAAGATGAAAAATTTGCCCAAAAACATTTCATAAAGCAATATGGCAAGGTATACGGTAGCCCTAACAAATCCTCTTGTTTGCCCACGGCTAAGCTCAAGAAATGGGATTTCCATCGCTATAGCAGAGAAAGCAAGAAAATTATGGATTTGATGGGGTTCTATCCTGATGAACCACATTTATCAGGCCTTGGAAGTGACATCCCTGTCCCGTTATCCGAAATACCCCCTGGTTATCAAAAGGGAAACAAACGACTTGGCCTTGGGTATAAAGAAAAAGAAGACGGCAACTTCGCCACCACCTACTGCGTCTCCACAAGTGATGACTCCAACAATGATGAAGAGGCATTAATGGAACCAGAGGATGCTCCACCTGCGATTGAGGATGGAGGGCAGCCTACTATTGACGTACTTGAGGAATTCAATCTCGGGACTGAGGAAGACCCGAGACCCATTTTTATTGCCAAAAACTTGGCCGAAAAAGAAAAGGTGGCGCTGAGGCGGCTTTTAAGTGAATTCAAAGATGTTTTTGCTTGGGGGTATTCCGAAATGCCAGGACTCAACCCCGCGATTGCAATGCACCATCTGCATATTTCGCGGGATAAAAAGCCAGTCAAGCAAGCTCCGAGAAGATTTCGACCAGAGCTCGAAGAACAAATCATCAAGGAAGTTGAAAAACTCATTGATGCTGAATTCATTCGGGAAATCAAATTTCCAAAATGGATTTCTAGCATTGTTCCTGTCAAAAAGAAAAACGGGCAGATCCGCATTTGCGTAGACTTTCGAGATCTAAACGAAGCATGCCCTAAAGATGAATTTCCTCTTCCTTTCACTGATGTGCTAATCGACAGCACAGCTCTGTATGACACATTCTCCTTTATGGATGGATATTCGGGATATAATCAAATCAAGATGGCTCCAGCAGATGAAGCCGCAACAGCATTTCGAACACCGATGGGTGTCTTTTGCTACAAAGTCATGCCTTTTGGTCTTAAGAATGCTGGCGCAACTTATCAAAGGGCAATGCAAAATATATTTCATGATATGTTACACAAACATGTCGAGTGCTATGTCGATGACCTGGTTGTAAGATCTGAAGGCCACAATAAGCATAAAGAAGATTTGAGATCGGTATTCTTACGCCTGAGAAAGTATGATCTCAAGATGAATCCTCTCAAATGCGCATTTGGAGTATCGTCTGGAAAATTCCTCGGATTCATAATCCGTCAAAGGGGAATCGAGGTTGATCCCCTCAAAACAGAAGCAATTCAAAATATGCCGCCTCCACGAAACCTCCGAGAATTAAGGAGTCTCCAAGGTCAATTATCATATATCCGACGTTTCATCTCCAACTTATCCGGCCGGTGCCAGCCTTTTCACAAGTTGATGAAAAAAGATACGACTTTCCAGTGGGACGCGAAATGCCAACAGGCCTTCGAAGCCATCAAAGAATTGCTGCAAAATCCTCCTGTTTTGACAACTCCAGTAAAAGGAAAGCCGCTCATTCTCTATATCGCTGCCAGCCCGCAATCACTGGGGGCATTGCTCGCACAAGAAAATGCCCAAGGCAAAGAACAAGCCGCCTATTATCTCAGTCGACGATTATTGCAAGCTGAATGCAATTATTCCTCGATCGAGAAAATTTGTCTAGCACTGGTTTTTGTGGCACAAAAGCTGAGACATTACTTCCTCGCGCACCAAATTATACTTATATCAAAGGCTGATCCCCTCAAGTTCCTGATCACTAGACCAATGCTTTCAGGACGCCTAGCAAAATGGTCACTTCTGCTATCTGAGTTTGATATCAAATATGTGCCACGAAAGGCAGTGAAAGGGCAAGTATTGGCAGATTTCCTAGCAGCCCATCCTCTTGAAGAAGAATTTCCTATCTTAGAAAACCTACCTGATGAGAAGGTTTTCTATGCAAATGATGATCCAATGTGGCAAATGTATTTCGATGGCGCTTCAAAGCCATCCGGAGCTGGTGTTGGAATTGTCGTAGTCTCCCCTCATAAAGACTTATTCCCGCACTCATATTTTCTTGGAAGAAGCACAACAAATAACGAAGCTGAGTATGAGGCCTTACTCATCGGCATGGAACTTCTTCTGCAATCAGATATTTTATTTGTGCGAATATTTGGGGACTCTGAATTGGTTATTAAACAGTTAAATAATCAATATGAAGTACACCAGCCTCATTTGCGAAAATATTATGACAAAGCTCAAACTTTGTTGGCAAAGTTCGAAATGGTTTCGGTTGAGCATGTTCCTCGATCAGAAAATATAGTTGCTGATGCACTATCAAAGTTGGCCAGTATTCTCGCCTTTAATGAGCTCGATGACATGACAATTCGAGTACAAAGACTAGAAGATGACGAAGAGCTCCAAGTAAATCAAATCGGACGGTGCGTATCCGAGGTAACTACAAACAATGATGATTGGCGCATCCCCATCATCAATTACCTCAAATATGGTATTGAACCAGATGATCTAAGTGCAAGGAAGTCATTGAGAAAGGCTGTTTCCCGATATACTGTGTTTCAAGACGATTTGTATCGGATTGCTTTTGATGGGCTTTGGCTTCGCTGTATTGACGGAAATGATATCTGTCAAGTTCTTCAAGAGACGCACTCCAGCGAATGCGGCGCCCACCAATCTGGACGTCGTCTTTATCAAAACGTTGGGCTATTATTGGCCCACAATGGTCCAAGACTCCATCAATTTTGCAAAATCCTGTGAAGCCTGCCAAATGCATGAAGATATTTATCATATTCCTGCTTCAGTAATGTCTTCAGCACCTATTTCATGGCCTTTCTCTTGGTGGGGTTTTGATATTGTCGGTCCAATAAACCCGTCGTCATCTAAAGGACACCTTCATATTTTAGCCGCTACGGATTATTTCTCCAAATGGGCAGAAGCTAAAGCTTACAAGAGAGTCCGAGCGCAAGAGGTGGTTGAATTTATCAAGCACAAAATCATCTACCGTTATGGTGTTCCCTATCAAATCACCTCAGATAATGGCACGCCATTCAAAAACGATAAAGTAAATCAGTTATGCCGAAGGTTTGGAATCAAACAAGTGTTCTCATCGCCCTATTACCCACAAGGGAATGGTCAAGCAGAGGCATTTAACAAAAATATTATTCGAATCCTCAAAAGGACCACTGTGAAAAATAAGCGTGATTGGCACGAGAGGTTACCCGAAGCATTGTGGGCCTACAGAACCACACATCGAACTGCAACGGGAGCAACACCATATTCATTGCTCTTTGGCACGGAAGCGGTTTTACCAGTGGAAATTCAGTTAGCATCTTTGAGGGTTGCCATCCATTCTGGGTTAACCACTGAACAACAAGCCAAACTTCGCTTCGACGAACTCGAGGCACTAGACGAGAAACGAGTTCAAGCACGGCAACGGATCGAACTTTATCAAGCTCAAATGGTCGAAGCGTACAATAAAGTCGTGAGGCATCGCTCATTCAAAAGAGGAGATTTGGTGCTAAAGCTACGCACAGAGCTTATGGCCGGGGGCAAACTTACCGGCAAATTCGAGCCTAAATGGGAAGGGCCTTACATCATTGAGAGAGTCCATGGCAATGGCACATATGAAGTTGTTAATTACGGAAATCAAATGAAAGCAACCGTGAATGGGAATTACTTAAAAAGATACTATCCATGAAATTACAAAGAAAGTCATGTATCAAAAGAATCCCTACAACCTCCCTCGTAGAAGGAAGGGACTCCTTCAAAACTCGAATGAAGTTCACTACATCAGCAGGAGAAACAGGTAACGGCTCTATCGATGTCAAATTCTCCCCGCCATGAGCATCATCATCAGATATTTCGACAACTAAGGCAGTTGTCAAAAAAAAAAAAAAAAAAAAAAAAAAAAAAAAAAAACTCAATGAATCGAGTTCCAATGGCAAGGTCTGGCACTAGGCGGAAAGGTTTCTCTGTCTTGTGAAGATGGTAAACCTATCAATGGCAAAGGTATCGGAAGAAAGATCATGGATAGAGTTCACCAGACTTATATTGGTGACTTTCAGGGAAAGTACTTCGCTTATAAGGGTGAGAAGAGCTTGTTTACAGTGGGGACTCTTCCACAATAGAATTTTGAATTCAGTGTTGTGCTTGAAGACATGTCCTCAAACAAAGTTAGTGGGAATAGTAGTCCTCATGGTAATGATAGCCCCGGGGAGGCGTTCGTATCAGATCAAGACTTTCAAAGTTGAGATACGTTTTGCAAATGCTCTGCAAGGACACGATTCCTAGAGTTCTCAAGAAGCCTTAAGGGTTCTAGATATAATCCTAAGGCAGCATGCTGCAAAGCAGGGTTGCCTTCGGGTTCGGCAGTCATTTCTTCACAATGATCCTAGTAGCTTTGTTGACTTTGGAGGTGGAGTTCTGGGTTGTCATGGATTTCATTCTAGCTTCCGAACCAGTCAAGGGGGCTTGTCTCTAAATATTGATGTGCCTACAACAATGATTATAAGGCCTGACCCTGTTGATGGATTTCTGATGGCTAATCAAAATGTTAGAAATCATGGTGAAATTGATTGGGGAAAGGCAAAGAGAACTCTGAAGAATCTGAAGGTTCTTCTGCAAATATGCCATGCATTAATGTTGGGAAGCCAAAACGCCCCACTTACTATCCTGTCGAGCTCTACTCTCTGGTTTCATTGCAAAGGTATACTAAATCTCCGTCAACTTTGCAAAAATCATCACTGGTTGAAGAATCACGACAGAAACCACAAGAAAAGATGCAAACTTTAAGTAATGCATTAAGAAGCAGCAACTATGGTGCGGATGAAATATTGAAGGCATGCGGAGTTTCGATCAATGGTAACTTCACTCAAGAAGAAGGTCGTCTCTTGAATGCACCAAAGTCAAAGATTGGCAATGATGAGTTCTTTCCTAGAAATGGTCAATGGAATTTCAACAATAAGAAACTTGTGGACCCTCAAAAAAAAAAAAAAAAAAAAAAAAAAAAAAAAAAAAAGGAAAAAGGATGGGCTATTGTAAACTTTTCTGCTTGCTGCGATGTTCGGTCTCTTGCTCGTGATCTGCACAAATGAGGGGCGATGAAAGGCATTGTCACTGCAGAACCATTTGATTACTTTGAAGAGAATCCTCAATTTAGGCGTGCTCCACCTACTGTTAGGGTCGACAAGATGTTCGAAATCAGTCAGTCAAAGCTTCAAGAAGCCCCTCAGTTTCTTCTCTGTGTTTTGCCTGAGAGAAAGAATTGTGATATATATGGCCCATATTTAAAAAAAAAAAAAAAAAAAAAAAAAAAAAACCCTCATTACGCCATGAGTCAAGAGAAGCCTGCCAAACAACATGTCAGGAATCACGCCTTTACAAATGGCCCATGGCGGCATAATTCCTGAGGGGGCATTTGATGAGGTATATTTTGATCTATGAAATTATATGATTTTTCATGTTAAAAAAAAAAAAAAAAAAAAAAAAAAGAAAAAAAGAAAGAGAGCGAGCCCTTGAATTGCTGATGATGGAGAAGACCTCGATTGGCAGAAGTTTGAAGGAGATCCCGTTGGAGATTCAACAGTGCAGCTATTTGCAGGATATCGACAATGAAGGCAATCGCTTTTCCGGCTTCAGTTCTCGCGGCAGCTTCTCCGGCACCCGTGACGACTCCGACGCTGACTCCAGTTTTCCGTCGTCGTCCCCGAATCTGCCAGCAGGGGGGATGGCGACTTCGCCGGAGCTTCTGATCGCCAGATGATCTGCTGCTCGTCGAACTGAGGAAGAGAAGCTGCCCGACGATGATTTTTGGAAACAACAGCCTGCCGGACAAGAGCTGCTGCTCGCGGAAGGGACGACCGACGATGGTTTCGGTTCTGGGAGAAGCCATTGACGAGGAAGCTGAACATCTACAGTGCCAAGAAGACCCATGCATGGGAAACTACCAAGTGTGGGCTTGAGAGCACACTCAATGAGCTACAGACACGAATTCTGATTCCTAATCCTTGCGGTAGGCACAAAGAAAATCGAGATAGCAAATGGCTGGTGTCGGTCCGGCTGGGAGCCGGTGGTGATACGGAAGAAGGCTCCCAATGCCGCTGCCAAGAAAGACGAAAAAGCCGTGAACGCTGCCCGTCGCAACGGCGCTGAGATCGAAACCGTCAAAAAAAAATAATAATAATAAAAAAAAAAAAAAAAAAAAATCAAATACTGGTACAAACAAAGCCGCCTCTAGCAGCACAACTTTGAACACAAGAAAGCTTGATGATGAGATGGAAAATCTTTCCCATTCGCGAATTTCAACTGAGCTGAAGAAGAACATCATGCAAGCTCGGATTGATAAGAAGTTAACGCAGGCTCAACTTGCTCAGCTGATTAACGAGAAGCCACAGGTAATCCAAGAATATGAATCTGGGAAGGCCATCCCAAATCAGCAAATTATCACCAAGTTGGAGAGGGTTCTCGGTGTGAAGTTGCGGGCAAAGAAATAGCAGACGATAACAGTCCGGAAGCCAAGTCGAAGAAGTACCGGGACGGGGCCAGCGCTGGATGCGGCGATCTGCTGCTTTGACGGCGAACTGCAATATCTGGCGATCTGGATGAGGACGACGGCGTTGTCCATTGCTGCCGGAGAAGACGCGCTGCGATCTACCGGTGCTGGACGGGCAGCTGCTGCGATCCGACGACGAAAGGCTGCC
Source organism: Annona cherimola (assembly GCA_030490835.1). Classification (NCBI taxonomy): domain Eukaryota; kingdom Viridiplantae; phylum Streptophyta; class Magnoliopsida; order Magnoliales; family Annonaceae; genus Annona; species Annona cherimola. The sequence goes on from CM059973.1 coordinate 38,727,322, forward strand.
AAAAAAAAAAAAAAAAAAAAAAAAAATGATACAGGCATGCATGGCGGAGCTTGGCGTGCCGCTCACTAAGGAACTCGGAAGGAAGCACGGGACTCGTTATGGCTTCTTTCTAAACTTGCTTGCTATGATGCTGGAGCTACTGAAGCTTTCACTGACAGGATTTCTTTAAATATAGCACAAGCTATCCAGAGCGATTCTAAAGAGGATTGGCTTGAAGAAGATCGGATCGGATGCTTGCCGTTGCGGTTGGTCTGAACTTCTGTATGCAGGTATCGGGAAATGATGCCGTGGTGTACTACAGCCCCAAGGTGTTCAGGGCCGCCGGGATTCACCGGAAGAAAGCGATGGTGGACGTGACGATCATGCTAGGCCGTGAAGGCCTGAGGCTCTGCTCCCACGCGCTCTGTGGGCGGTAGGAGACTCGGCGGCACGAGTTCCGCTGGTGCTCTGTCTGTAGCGCCGTGAACTACTGCTCCCGAGCGTGCCAGGCACTCGACTGGAAGCTTCGACATAAGGAGGAGTGCACGCCCATGGAGCAGTGGCTCGAGGACGAGAATAACGACGACGATGATGCCGACGTCGGCGGCGGCGGAGATGACAGCCTCATCCCCGTCGCCCACCCCGTGCCGGACTACGACGTCGTGATCGACGCGATGCTGACGAGGCGGCGGCCGGTGATGTTCAGCAGAGCTTCTCAGACCGCCGGGGCAGAAAAGCAGCAACGGCGGAAAAATAGAAGGGAGAGGGAAGACTCTGGGATCGGAATCTTCAAAGAAGGCCATATCCAGGAGCAGCAAGGCCGACCTGCAGTTCCCCGTAGGCCGGATTGCTCACTTCTTGAAAGCTGGAAAGTATGCCGAGCGCGTTGGCGCTGGAGCGCCCGTTTATCTTGCTGCCGTCCTCGAATACCTCGTTGCTAAGATGCTGAAGCTGGTGCGCACGTTAGCAGCAGGACTTGCTCTCCAATACTTGAGCTGCTGACGGGGTGGCGGCCACTATATTCCAGCTTATCACTCAAGAACGCGCTCCGAAGCTGTGTGCAGCATGCCAATGTGTTCCGCGTAAAGACGGTTCCGCGTGAGGACGGTTCCGCGCGAAGACGGTTCCGCGTGAGGACGGTTCCGCGCGAAGACAGTTCCGCGTGAAAGCGATTCCGCGGGAAGATGGTTCCGCGGGAAGGCAGTTCCGCGGGAAGACGGTTCCGCGTGAGCTTGCATCCACAGCCGCGGAACCCATCACGAGCCGGCAGAAAACCTATAAATAGCCGCATTCGGCCCTTCATTCAACGACAAGGAGAACGGGAGAGGGAGAGCTCTCCTGCGCTGAAGAGAGAACGGATCCTCCGTATATTTTTCTTTTCTCTTTCTTTTTCCAGAGAGCTCTCCTGCGCTGAAGAGAGAACGTGAGTTCTCCATTTTTTTTTATTTTTTATTTTTTTATTTTATTTTTTATTTTTTTTTAACTCTTTCTCTTATATATATATATATAAATATATATATATTATTTTCAAAAAGATTACTTTTCCCAACGTGGATACTCCTCGACTGGCGGGTTGAATTGACACACGGGTTAAGTATATTTTCTCCTTTAAATATATATATGTGTATATTATATATATAAATAAATATATACATATATATTATTTTCGAAAACTACTTTTCCCAACGTGGATACTCCCCGACTGGCGGGTTGAATTGACACACGGGTTAAGTATATTTTACCCTTTTAAAAATAAAATAAAAAATATATATGTGTATATTATATATATACAAATATATACATATATATTATTTTCGAAAACTACTTTTCCCAACGTGGATACTCCCCGACTGGCGGGTTGAATTGACACACGGGTTAAGTATATTTTCTCCTTTAAATATATATATGTGTATATTATATATATAAATAAATATATACATATATATTATTTTCGAAAACTACTTTTCGCAACGTGGATACTCCCCGACTGGCGGGTTGAATTGACACACGGGTTAAGTATATTTTCTCCTTTAAATATATATATGTGTATATTATATATATAAATAAATATATACATATATATTATTTTCGAAAACTACTTTTCCCAACGTGGATACTCCCCGACTGGCGGGTTGAATTGACACACGGGTTAAGTATATTTTACCCTTTTAAAAATAAAATAAAAAAACATATATGTGTATATTATATATATATATAAATATATACATATATATTATTTTCAAAAATTACTTTTCCTAACGTGGATACTTCCCGACTGGCGGGTTGAATTGACACACGGATTAAGTATATTTTCTCCTTTAAAAATAAAAACAAATATATGTGTGTTTTCTATAAAAATATATCAAAATACACATGTATAGTCAAAGGCATCCAAAAACAAAGATTTTGATTTCTAAAATGACCCGCGGGCCTCCAAAAATGAATATTTTGTCCCGCAGGCCATCAAAAAAAAAATATATATATATATATGTATTTGCCCCATGGGCCCAAAAAATATATATATATATATATTTTTAGATCTTCAAAAAAGCCCAAGATGGCTCAAAACTCCACAAAAAGCCCATGATGGCCCAAAACCCTTCAAAAAGCCCATGATGGCCCAAAACCCTTCAAAAAGCCCAAGATGGCTCAAAACTCTACAAAAAGCCCATGATGGCCCAAAACCTTTCAAAAAGCCCATGATGGCCCAAAACTTTTCAAAAAGCCCAAGATGGCTAAAAACTCTCCAAAAAGCCCAAGATGGCTCAAAAACCCTCCAAAAAGCCCAAGATGGCCCAAAACCCTCCAAAAAAGCCCAAGATGGCTCAAAACTCTACAAAAATCCCAAGATGGCTAAAAATTCTCCAAAAAGCCCAAGCTGGCTGAAAATTTTCCAAAAAAGCCCAAGTTGGCCCAAAAATCTCCAAAAAGCCCAAGATGGCTAAAAACTCTCCAAAAAGCCCAAGCTGGCTCAAAATTTTCCAAAAAGCCCAAGATGGCTAAAAACCCTCAAAAAAGCCCAAGCTGGCTCAAAACTCTTCAAAAAGCCCATGATGGCCCAAAACTCTACAAAAAAAAGCCCAAGATGGCTACCAACCCTCCAAAAAGCTTGAGATAGCTCAAAAATCTCCAAAAAGCCCAAGATGGCTCAAAAATCCCCCAACAAGCCCAGTTGGGCTCAAACCCTTTTTAATGGTCAAAGTTGACCTAAAAATACTTTTAAACCCGGTTAAATCCATTTCTTGGTAAAACCACCCAATTGTTCAATCCAGAGGCTGAAAGCGGGAGACGCTGGTTTCTTGTACAAGTACAGAAGCTGAAAGCGGGACACGCTGGTCTGCTGTGTAAATCCAGAAGCTAAGAACGCACTTAGTTTGCTGTGTAGGGTCACTAGTGTAGCCGACGGGCCCCTCACTAGTTCCCAAACTGAGTCATCGCTGGTCGACGGGCTAAGCGTAAACTCATATTTATGTCATGGCGCGTGGCGTCATGTACCTCATATTCAAATTATGGCGCGTGGCGTCATATACCCCATATTTAAGTCATGGCGCGTGGCGTCATGTACTTCATATTCAAGTTATGGCGCGTGGCGTCATATACCTCACATTCGAGTCACGGCGCGGGGCGAAGTGTACTCATTTATCTTTACATTTTTGTTAGACACGATTTTTCGTGCACTTGTAAAGACGTAGAAGGATCTTCTACGCACTTTATTATTATTAAGCATTTTTTTTTATGGACCATTGTATTCAGCTCTTTTAATCAAGGGTTTTCTCGTTAGAGATGTAAAATCAGAATGTGGAACACAATGCAAAATATTTCTGTGATATACTTTTCGGACTCGGTTAAAGAATTAGATGCTTTAAAATTTTGCTGGGAAATTAATTAAGCATTTATTTCCAAAGTCGTAGGAAAACAATTTTATCTTTAACCAAGTGTATGAATTATGATATGATTTTTCTCACGAGGCCGGAACAGCAATTTATACCCTTTTCAAAAGGTATATCTTGAAAAACATGAATCCTGTACCCTTCACGAGTACGATGTGCATAATGCATTATAAAAACATAAACATGTTTATCATATTTCCCTTAGGATGGAAGCTAGTCAGGCGACCATCCGTCCCCATCATCTCCCATTTCAGAGAGGGCGTCGCCGGCCTTGGGCCTATCTTAGCGACTTGGCCACACCAAGGGGGGACAATCGGCCTGCTTATACCCTTCAGGTGGACCTAGTACCTTGTGCACATGAACTTTTCGTAAATCCATCTTTAACATGCTAGCATGATTTTTCAGTCAAAAACATGGAATCACATCATTTTTCCATAGCATTTATCAAAAAAAATTTTCACAATATCACAATTGAAGTAAAAACATCATTTCAACACCATTTAACTAAGGAATGGCCATCCTTAAGAATATTAGAAATAATTTTTATAATTTCATCAAATAAGTTAGAGCAAAAATTGCATTTATGTAAACAATTTAGAAAACAAAATTCATTTAGAAAATTTGCTTGCTTACCTGCGTTCCTTAGCTTTTCGACTCAGCCTTTTCTTTGCCTTTGCCTACATGAGAATAATATAATTTTTTTTCTTTTTCTTGTATTCCATTTAGTTTTCCAACCCATTTTCATTAACATACACCTTTCATTTGACTTTTCAAGTCATCAGACACATATATATCATATATTGTACATTGCATTGGCTAACACATAACATATTCAATCCCATAAGTTGGGTAACTATTCAACTATATAATAATCATCCGATACTTATTATTTATAGGTTCATTAACCTCCATTTGTCATTTTTCACTTCTTTTCCAAAATTCACCCATCGGTGCCCATTTTAAGCACACGTTATCGCCTTAGGCTTTATTAATCAATTCCAAAATTTTGAATTAACATCATAAAATTCTAAACAGATATATAATCATGAAATTCATCATATTTTCATGCATTTTTGCACAAAATCATATTTCACAAGTCACTCATCACCCATGCATATCTATCCATTCACATACGCCCATTTGGCAACACATACATGATGCATTTCATAAAATTTTCTAAGTCAGAAACTTGGTCACTAAATCAGCATGATAATTATCCTTAATTATCACTTTATTTAGGATATTTTTATGGAATTTAAATCAACAAATCATAGGTTCTCAAATCAGCAACTTTGGAACCCATTTTTCACCCGTTTAACATGTCTTTTGACACATAACTCTAAACAGTTTATGAATCCGAATTTTTCAGAAATTAATCCCACTTTTCTTAATCCAAATTTAGGGTTTTAACACATATTTATCATTCATAAATAAACATCTCTTAAAACAGCAAGTTGTTTACCCGTTTCAGGTCCCATTTCCACTCCGTTTAGACATCATTTCATAAATCCATAAAAAATCAGATTTGGGCTTATCTTCCCAAATCCTTTTGGGAATGAATAATACCTTAACCCTAGGGTATTTTACCCTACATAGCATCCAAAAATCATGCAAACCCATTTCCATAGCATTTTTAACCTAAAAATGAAGAATTCGGGTCGTAAACGTCGCTATGCATTCCATATTTTCTAAAATTCATGATTTAAGCTCGAATCAACATATGTTTTGCATTAATACATGATTCATAATCTAATCATATCATTCATTCAAAATAGCAACTTGACATAGGAATTCAAGATTTAACAAGTTGAGTTTTCCACTCAATACACACTCTAAACTTCATTTTCAACATCTAAAACATGGAAATTCATGCATATAGCCTAACATCCATTCAATATTCAATCAAAGGCCATATTAAATCATTGTTTAAGGAGTATTTAAGCTTCAATTTCATATTCAAATTTTTAGAGTTTAGAACTCAATATGAACAACTCAAATCAACACATAACGTGCTTGATAGATGCAAGTGAAACCCTAAACACTTGAGATGGGTTTTCCTCCTCCAAATTTCCCTTCTTTTTCCCTTGCTTTTTCTTCTATTTTATTCTTCCTTTGCTGGATCTAAAGGGGATGTGAGCTTGCTGTTCTTGGGGAGATAGTTTTTAGCACTTAGAAAATTCTCTAAAGCTTAAACCATGTGAACGTGTGATCCTTTTATAGAGTTGGAAATGATCCAACAGTGGGCCCCACTTTTGTTGGGTTTTTCCACACCATTAAATGTGATTCTATCCCCCTTATGTGCTGGTGATTTCATAGCCTAGTAAAATAGGTTTTTACCATTTTTTGAAAATTCAAAAATCTGTTTTAATCAAAATCCTCCACCTGTCCAGCAATCACGTCCATTGTTGCTGCCTATTTTCATATTTTTTTCATTTTTTTAATCTCCATTTAAGGGTAAAACATACAAATAATTACCCTTTAATTCATGCATTAATTTGGCATTAAAAAAATTAACAAAAATGGTAGAAATCAGCACATATAATTGCACATTATTGGCCTCTATATGTTGTCCACATTTTCACCCCTCAATGCTACTACATTTGATAATTCTTTTTGAAGAGATTTTGCAAGATTGAATGCATATTCTTCTGTCCCTACATGTCAGCTGCATGTATACATATTTTAAAAAATAAAAAAATTAAAATAAACAGCAAGGGCAGACCCTTGGACGTCCCTATGTGACGCATAACCTATGCTCATGTTTGAGCACTTATAGCTCCATCACGGTGGACATTTATTGCTGATAATTCTTGAATTTTTGTATTTATATAAATACATAAAATACCCTGAAAATGAGCTGCATTTGACACCTAATTTTCCATTAAAATTATGCAATTATTCGATGTACTCTAGCATTAAATGAATGGTACTCTTTAGGTGCAAAAGTCAACAATGCATACTTTTTCAATGCAGGTATTTTCCCAACATAATATGCTTAATATAAGCCTTCCAAAATGTGCATCTCATGATTTTATTCAACCGTTTCAATTTTCATCTCAATCTGATTTTCCTAGCTCAAGTTATAGCCATTTGAAGTTAATGGTTGGATTTGTGATGTGATTAATAAATCATACCATTAATTTAATCAAGAATTTTCATAACCTAATAATCCCATAATACCAAGCCCAACATCATCAACTTTCATCTCAAATTTCACTTGAATCCGCCTTACAGGCGTTGAGTTATGAATTTTCTAGTGTTTTTCCACTAAACTTGACAATTATCATTTAAATTCCCATAATTCATATTAAATAATGGAAAATGATTATCCATGATGTATTTGCACATTTAAATCAACAATAATTTTTTCTAATCCCATTGTCCCATATTTGCTCAAAATGATTACTCGAAATATTAGTGCTAATCCTTAACCCTAATTGCAAAAATTAGCAAAATCACATAATCATTTAAAATTCAATAATTACACATATAAATGTCATATACATGTTATTACATACATTTGGTTTCTACATGGGTTGGGTTTCACACTGGGATTCAACTTGCTTCTTTTTCCAAACCTGGTAACTCCCTTGAATGGTGTAATCTTTATAAAAACATGTTCGCCAACTTGGATATTCAAGTCCTTTCTCTTACAATCTGTATAACTCTTTTGCCGACTTTGGGCTGTGAGTATACACTGGTGAATAATTTATAATTTATCTGCCATTCGTTGAGACAAGTCTGGAGAAAGCTTTTTCTCTCAAACTTCATCCTAGTTTAAGGGTGTTCGACACTTTCGTCCATATAGCTCTTCAAATGGACCCATTTGAATACTAGCTTAGTAACTATTATTATATGCAAACTCTACCATCGGTACGTATTCATCCATGATCCTCCAAATTCCAATGTGCACATTCGGAGCATATCCTGAATGATTTGATTCACTCGCTCCGTTTATCCGTCTGTCTGGGGATGAAAAGTTGTACTAAACTTGAGTTTAGTGCCTAAGGTTTCATGTAGCTTTTCCAAAATCGTGATGTAAATGTCGTATATTGATCAGAGACTATTGACTTTGGCACTCCATGGAGTCGTACTATATCCTTATAGTATACCTTAGCTAATCTTTCAGCTGTATAAGTTTTTCTTATGGGTATAAGTGTGCAACTTTTGACAACCGATCCACTATAACCCATGTAGAATCATTTCCTGCTTGAGTCTTTGGCAATCCTTCTATTGTGGTGCCTCGAATCGAGGCGTCACATTTGACCTTACTCCGGGATCTTGTCGATTGGTAAATGTGACTCAGGATTGTTGCCTTGATCACGTGGCGGGTACTTAATTCGATCTTGTCCAAAAAAAAAATTTTCTTTTTCTTTCATCACATAAGCATACACTTTATTCATAATCGACTCATCCATGTCATCATAAAACCATTCATATCTTCTTTTTATTGAAATAATTCACATAAGTACAACATGTTTTGTAATATCCATAAAACATAACTTTAACATGATTATCATACATTTGTCCCTTTGGACATACTGCAATTAAATTTGCAAGTCATTTCTACCTGGCAGCTTTTACGAGTCAGCTCCATAGCCTGTTTGTCATTTTGAAAACACATATGAGTAATAATACTCAGTAAGCAAGCCTTTTTCTTTGGCAAGTAAATATTTTCTTTTCATTCAAATGCATTTCTCCCCATTTGGTAGGAGACACTTACCAAGTGATCAATTACCAATGGGACAGAAACCTTTTCATGCATTTCAAGAGAATGCAATGTATTCATTCATTCATGACTTTCCTTGTGCCTCCAACCTCTGGGAGGACGCCACCGGCACACAGCCCTTGCGACTCGGCAATAGTGAAGGGGGACCTTCTGATCCGCTTACTACCTCCACCAAAGTCTCTTCCTTGTGCATCATGTTCGTACATACATATGCCGGCATGACATGATCCATAAAACTTGATAAATCATTTAGAAAGTAATTTAACAAGAATTTAGCAATCATTTCAGATAAAGCATTATAGGAATGACCATACTTAAATTTAATTCATAAAACACATAAGCAAACAATTTGCAATCATTTAGAAGTATTTTAGAAGCATATAACTTTCTTACCTCCTCAGTCTGTGTCCTCTACCTTTTCATTTCCTTTTCCTATACAAGGAAAAGGGATATTTTATCTATATCATTTTATGTCTTAGTTTACTTCCCATGCATGCTTTATAATCATCCATTAAGTTATTTCTATAGAGGTTAATCTTATAAATATACTTGGTCATTACCTCCTTATATGGATTTTTATCCATAAATCCTTTAAAAATTTCATCCATATATCCTCACAAAATATAAAAATAAATCTAAATTTTTTCCAAAATCACGTTGTTCACTGTTCATAGTTACTGTAGCATATTACTGTTCACGTTTACTGTTCACCCGAGATTACTGTTCACAACTACGTGGGTTAGTGTTCATGGGTTCCAAAAATTGACATTTCTTCCAAAAATAAAAAATACCATGACATAGCTTATGCTTAGTATATCATGGAAAAATTCTTACATTTTGAATTTATCATCATTAACTTGGCTAAATAAATCATTTTTCCCATATACTAAAAATCAACATAAATTCACTTAAGAATAATCCTTAATTCCAAAAATCATGAAATTAATATATCATCATTCTAACATCATATTTATCATAATCATACCTCCCAAATCATCATTTATCAAATTTGGAGCATTATTTACAAACATCATACATGATTTTCCCGAATGCTCTATCTTCGCTCCATATTTTTGATGTTTTGGCATAATTCCAACTAAGCATTATAAGTTTACTTATTTTCTCATGCTTAGGAATTATCTAAGCATGGTTTTACCCTATTTAACACCCAAAAGAAATTTGAGAAGAAAGCACTTACCCGACGTGGAGATATCCCTCTTTTTCTCACACTTTCTCTCTGTAACTTTCTCTTCTTTCTCCTCAAGGATAAAACGTGGTGGGGGTGGAAAATGCTCAAATGGAGATGGGTTTTCTGTGCTTTGGATGTCCCCCCTTGGCCCCTATTTATAGGGCTTGATTTTTCATAAATTTGGATTTTACCCCCCTTGCTTGAGGTGTTAAATTGAAAATGTGTTTTTTTCCAATTTCAAAAGGTGCATGGAGCCTTGTGCAGCCCACCCTAGGCCTGTTCCAGTACCCCTATGGAAGCCCTATTTTATTTATCATTTTTTGAATTTTAAAATTAATTAATTTAAGCTAAATAAATCCTAGCTGTTGGTTTATGACGATGATGATCATGGACCATTGATTTCTGTCAAATTTCCCAACCACCCCCCTGCAACATCCCTGCCATAGCTGCCTTTTCATTTAATTTTATTATTTTTAATTATTTATTTTAATAAAAATTCAAAAGTAATTTAATGAAAAAGATAAGTTACTTTTTGATCATCATTTGACATTTCATCTTAACCCTTGATTTTTTATTTTCATCACATCTTAACCCATTCATCATGTTCATCATGAATTTTTAACCATCCATAAAAAATTTCATCGAAATCCAATGCTCGGATTGCAAATTATGAATTTTTCTTTAATTTTTCACTAAAATTCAAAATGGTATTAAAATATCAAAATGTAATGCTATTTTGTCTTGTAGTGATTAAATCCCTTTTTCATCTTTTTGTGATTAGGTTAATCCAAGTGATTAACTCTTAATCACGTGTTTTAATCTCAGGGTTACTATTCATATGCACTATTCACGTGGGTTAAATTCTTAATTGCATTATTTTAATCTCAAATACACATCCACAAATATAATTCATGAATTTTCATTTAACATAAAAATAATTACAAAGAATTTAGGGTTTACAACCAGAAATGACGCGTATATGGTCTGGGTTTCACATCTATAAAGTCCATTGTGATATCGTCCCATTTCCATTCGGGAATTTCCAAAGACAGCAATTTTCCAGGCATCTGTTGATGATCAGCTTTTACGCTTTGGCAAGTTAAACACCTTGATACATATTTAGCGATTTCTCTTTTCATATTGTTCCACCAATATTTTTTCTTTAGATCCTAATACATCTTTGTGCTTCCTTGGTGCATGGAAAATGGCGAAAAGTGCGCCTCCTTAAGAATTTGATCCTTCAATTTTTCTGAATTTGGTATGCATAGTCGACCTTTATATCGATACATACCTTGTTCATCGATGTCAAATTCAGTCAACCCTTTTTTCTTCATTTTCTCTACGTGTGTATGTAGATCTATATCTTCTTGCTGCGCAACCTTAATTTGTTCAAATAGAGAAGATTGTATCTGCATTTACGACAATCTTACTTGAATTCCAGGTGGACATACTATCAACTCCAATCGTCTCATTTCTAGAAGTAGTCCTTCTTCTTTGGTAATAAGGTGCGCTATACCGACATTCCTGCTCAATGCGTCGGCTATAACGTTTGCCTTACTTGGATGGTATAAAATCTCCAGATCGTAATCTTTCAATAATTCGAGCCATCTTCGTTGTCTCATGTTCAACTCTTTCTGAGTGAAAATACACTTAAGGCTCTTGTGATCTGTGTAAATCTCACATCTCGCACCATACAGGTAGTGTCTCCAAATTTTTAAGGCAAACACTACTGTAGCCAACTCCAAATCATAGTGGGATAGCTTACCTCATTGGGCTTTAACTGTCGAGATGCATAAGCTATCACTTTTCCTCTCTACATTAGAACACATCCCAATCCTTTTCTTGAGGCATCAGTATAAATCACAAATCTTTCATTGCCTTCGGGTAGGGTTAAGATTGGTGCCTTTATCAGTCGTTGTTTCAGCTCTTGGAAACTACATTCACATTCTTCAGACCATATATACTTAACTCCCTTGCGAGTTAGTCTTGTCAATGGGGCTGATAACTGTGAAAATCCTTCAAAAAATCTTCGATAATACCCGGCCAATACTAGAAAACTCTTGATTTCTGTAATGTTTTGTGGTGCCCCAGCCCGAGCGTTACAACCTTACCTCAAGATCGTTCGACTGGTAAACGTGATTAGGATTGTTGCCCTGTCACACGGCGGGTTTTAACAGATATTTATCCAATTAAATATCTTTTCATAGGAGTTTAATTCCTCATATGTTCATTTCATGCATATCTGAGTCATTTCCATCCAATAATGTCATAACTAGACATGATTTTCATAACATATTTCAAACTATCTCATAAATCAGGTGTCATTGCATGTATCATCATAAATGTCAACACAAAACATCAAAGTATTTACAATCATACGACATAAGTTTTTCAAAAACATGAAACTTATAATGTCTTCCATTTCCTCAATAGTCAACTCCTTGCTACTTTGCCAGGTCTCTTCTTTCACCTGTCTATGGGTTTGGAAAACAAAACGTGAGTTGAAATTCAACTCAATAAGCAAGCTTAGGGTTTTCATGCAATTCATTTTGAAAACAACATTCTTTAAAAACATTTCCCTCATTCAGTAGAGACACTTAGCAAGTGATCAACTACCTGCGGAGCAGAAACTTTTTCATAAACCTTTCATAAACATTTCATGAAAATCATTTATGAAAAACCATTCACGTAAACCATTCGTAAAACCCAGTTTTGGGCATTTCATAAACATTGGATGTGCAAATTCATCATTTTCATTGATGACGTTATCCTTCATGTGACGGTACGCTAGCACGGGGAACCCTCTTTCATGACATGATCCTTTCCATCCTTAGCATCGGACCTTCCGACTTGGCAACGTTAAGGGGGACTCCTTGTCCACTTACTACCTCGACTAGCCTACCTCGTCGGTCCTTTCCGACTTGGCGACGTCAAGAGGGACTCCTTGTCCACTTACTACCTCAACTAGCCTAGTTGATTTCCATTCCATGCATGACTTTTAGTCACCCCGGCATTATATACCCCCTTACACATGGAACTTGTCATTCTCATGTAGAGAATTCTTTGCACCATCCTTCTTTAAACACCATTTCAACGAAACATCGTATAAATTCATATTTCAACACATTTCAAGCATAATTGTGAAACCATAAGCAATCATTTATTTCAACAGAAATAAACATTTCAATACTCATATAAACAAGGAATGCCCAACACATTGTAATGAAAACAAAAATCATTTAGAAAGCTGCTTGCTTACTTCGCTTGCTTAGCTTTCCGTTTCGCTTATCCCTTTGCCTTTGCCTATACATATAAGAATGATATAACATTCTTATATTTTCTTTGCTTGCATTCAACTTAGTTTTCCAACCCATTTTCATTAACGTGCATAATTCCTTCGACTTCTCAAGTCGTTATGCCCGTACAGCACATACTTGTGCACTACATGGGCTACTACACATCACATTTAGTCCCCTAAGTAGGGTAATCATTCAATTACATAATAATCATCCAATAATTATTATTTAATGGCTCATTACCTTCCTTAAGCCATTTTCCACTTATTTTCCAAAATTCACACATCGGTGCTCATTTTAAGCACCCGTTGTCGCCTTACGCCTCATTAATTAAATCCCAAAATTTAAGATTAACATCATAAAATTATAAACAAAAACATATTCACAAAATTTATCATATTTTATTGCAGTTTTGCACAAAATTAATTTACATAAGTCATTCATCACCCTTGCATATCTACTCCTTCTCATATGCCCATTTGGCAACACATATATGAGGCATTTCATAAAATTTTTCAAGTCAGAAACTTAATCCAAATTTCAGCATGATAATTATCCTTAATTATCACTTTAATTAGGATATTTTTATGGAATTTAAATCCACTAATCATAGGTTTCCAAAACAGCAACTTTGGAACTCATTTTTCACCCATTTAACGTGTCTCTTGACACATAACCCTAAGCAGTTCAATAAATCCGAATTTTCAGCAAATAATCCCACTTTTCTTAATAAAAATTTATTTTATTAACATATATATCAATTTGGATGATTTCTACATAGGTTTCATATTTCTTTTTGATTTTCTTCTCAATCTATCCACATATGCTGAAATCAAACGTACTGAAATTTCAAAATCTTGAATTAATATCAAATCAATTATTTTTTATCTTAAACTTCTACCATGACTCAATAACTACATTATTTAACCAAAATAAATATTTCCATCACAAAAAATTAAGCATTTATATTTATTTTTGTATTTTAACCTTGCTGGACAGCAGAATCCATTTCCAGACAGCCTGAATGACGTTAATTATGGGGTATATTTATACCCATAGAAACCTAATTTTTAATTTTTTAGTATGATTATAAACATTTATTATATATCCTGTAAACTTTTCAGCCCAAAATACCTTTTATAAAAATTATTAAAAATCCTTTGCTACAGATGATCCCGTCACCCGTTTTACCCTGTTTGGGTGAATTTTCTCGGATTTTTAATTTGCAAAGTACTTATCTTTTTAAGCTGAAAATTGGGTCCTTCCTTAATAACATCATAGATATTTGTTAAAACAAATTTTATGCTAAAATTCATCCATTTACTATTCCGTCCATATTTTAGTTTACAACATCATATAACTTCCAGATTTGAGGCATAAAATCAAGATAATGATATACTTACTTGATTAAATGATAATCCCTCCTTTTCTCTTTTCTTTTCCTTCTTTTTCTTCCTTCTTTGCTGGCTCTAGATCTGGATGTGAGGCTGCCTTGGAGTGCAAGTTTCAGCACTTGGAAATTTCTCAAACCTCTCTCTCATATGAACGTGTATAGGTTATATATATTGCTGGATTTCTTCCAGCTGTGGAGCCCACTTGGTGCTGCAATTCCACACTCCTTAAATGCTCCCTTATCTACCATATGTGGTGGCACATTTACAGCCAAGTAAAATACTTTTTCACCATTTTTGAAAATCCAAAAATCAGCTCACATCTTGACCGTCCACTTGTCTACAATTGCCCTTCTTTACTTAGCCCTTAAGAAACTTGTTACTTGCTCTCCAAGAAACCAAATTTCCATCATAATTATCTTAATCCATTCCATTCATGTCATATATTTCATAATTTTATTCCATCGTTTCAAATTTCATCTCAAACCGACGTTTCTACGTTAAGTTATGACCACTTGAATTTCTCTTTTGGATTTGGGATAAAAATAATTAATTATCATCCTAATCCCATCATGATTCCATTAATCCAATCCATTCATAAAATTGGGCCCACCGTCGTGATCTTACCTTTCAAATTTCATCGAAATCCGCCTTGTAGGCGTTGAATTATGAATTTTGTATGATTTTCCAACATAATTCCATAATTACACTTTAATCTTCATAAATTAAATCATGATAATTAACATGATTATTCATGACACATTGTCACCATTAAATCCTCATTAAGCCCCTCGGGTCATATCGACTCACTTTGGGCTCCGGCGATTAAATTTTTAATCACCGTTTCCAATGGAAACCCTAATTCAAAATATCATAAAATTCTAAAATCATCCAAAAATTCCATTTAATTCACATATAAGTCACATGTACATGTTCAATGCACACATTAAATCCTCCTTTGGTTGGGGTTTCACATGTTTGTTGGCCTTGGCCATTTCAATATGGCTTCAATCTTCTGTGGGTCAACATGTATTCCTTTTTCTGAGATTATATGTCCAAGAAATGCCCCTTGTTTTAACCAAAATTCACATTTCTTTAACTTGGCGTACAATCTTTCTTTCCTTAGCTTTTTCAGTACCTTTCGTAGGTGAACCTCATGTTCCTCTTCTGATTTTGAGTAGATCAAAATATCATCAATAAATACGACCACAAATTGATCTAGAAAGTCTCGGAATATTCTATTCATCATATCCATAAATACAGCCGGGGCATTTGTAAGACCAAAAGACATTACCACAAATTCATAGTGTCCATACCGAGTTCGAAAAGCCGTTTTAGGAATATCGGTAGGAGTTATCCTTAATTGATGATACCCTGACTGGAAATCAATTTTGGAAAATATTGAGGCTCCCTTCAACTAATCAAATAGATCATCAATTCTCGATAATGGGTACTTGTTCTTTACAGTGACTTTATTTAATTCTCTATAATCAATACACATCCTTAGACTTCCATCTTTCTTTCTGATAAATAATACTGGAGCTCCCCATGGTGACGCACTAGGTCGAATAAAACCTTTGTCCAACAGCTCCTGTATTTGTGTCTTTAATTCATTCATTTCAGCTGGTGCCATCCGATACGGAGTTTTAGATATTGGGGTTGTACTTAGTATAACATCAATTGTCATATCCATTTCTCTCTCTCGAGGTAAGATGGTCAATTCCTTTGGGAACACATCTGAAAATTCTTTAACCACTGGAATCTGATCAATTTCCATGTCAGCTTCTCTCTTAATGCTTACTGTTACCAGATATGCCTAACACTCTTGGCGGATCATTTTTGCTGCTTTCATGGAGGATATCAATATTGTCGGATCCTCAGACTGTTCTAATCTTCCAATGGCTATGTCTTTCCCTAGGTTCGCTTCAAACCGCACTTTCTTACTTTTGCAGTCAATGGTAGATCCCCATTAACTCAACCAGTCCATGCCTAGTATTATATCGAACTACGTCATATGAAGTAGGATTAGGTCGGCATTTAGAACCATCGATCCTACCTTAATTGGGCATGCTTTACATACTTGGCTAAAGTTAGCTAATCTATACACGGGGGATTCAACATGAATTATCCTATTGATTTTCTCTACTGGCAGTGCATGCGTAGTTACGTATTGACAGACTATAAATGAATGACTAGCACCTGAATCAAAGAAGGTTATCGCCGATTCTTCTAAAATGTAAACTATACCTGTCACCACCTTTTCCTCTTGCTCCTGTGACTCGATTCGGGTCAAGGCATGCACTTGCACTAGATTTGTAGATGTTCCTGGTCGATTGACTGCTCCCACTACTCTTGGCGGTGGAATTCTCCCACGTTCTTACGACGTTTGAACTTTATATGGGCAATTTGGGGCAATATGCCCAGCTTGATCACAAACATGACATTTCACAATATTTACCTCACCTTTTCCATAGTTTCTGGCTATATATCCCATCTGCCCACATTTAAAACACTTATTTGACCCTTTCAAACATTCGCCCGTATGACGTCGTTGACATTTTCTGCAAATGAGCTAGTTTTTCTTCCTTAGCATCCCCTTTCCTCTCCTCATACCTCCCTTCCTAATTCTTTCCCTTCCCATTTCCATTTCTTTTATGCCCAGGCCGAACATCCTTGACCCTTGCCTCGTCTCTTATGTTCTCAGTGCTTCTACTTCTAAAGCTCTTGCCCTTTCTAAACTTGAAGCATAGTCTTTAATTAAAAGAGGGGCTAAGCTTTCCCTGAGATATGGCCTTAATCCTTATTGAAACCATTGCACCTTATTTCTTGGCACATTCGCTATCCAGGTCACATACCTCACAAATGCATTGAATTTGGTGGCATATTCATTAACAGACATTCTCCCTTGATACAATTTTTCAAACTCAACCACTTTTTGACCTTGTAGTCCAACTGGGAAATATTCTTTATTGAATTCTTCAACAAAAGTTTTCCACGTTACTTCTTCTGGGTGTAACATGGTAATCAGCATAGTCTCCCACCATTCGTATGCGTCTTTTACTAAGAGATGGGTGACGCATAATACCTTCTGCCGATCATTACATGGAGATATCCTGAACAACTTCCGAATCTCCGTCATCCACTGTTCAGCCTATACGGGGTCGGGTTCTCTAGTAAATTTGGGAGGTCATTGAGCAAGGAATGCATTTATTGCCCGTCGATTGATAACTCGTATTTTCACGAGTTATCATGGCCCATTTCAGACTTGATTTGTTCGTTAGTTCGAGAGATTAGGCTTAGTTTGCATCTATTTAGCTTAATTTTCACTCACTTTGCATTTTAGGAGCATTATTTAGTTTTTAGGCATTTCTAGCATTATTTAGGCATTTTTAGTTTATTTACTTACTTTTCCATCTTTTGCAGGAAGGACGGGACGTGTGAAGGCAGAGCAGACGAGTTGAACGCAAGCTGAGGCAACCAGAGACAGATGGATGGCGCCTAGGCGCCACCCTACATGCCTTGGCCATTTTCAGCACACAACTGACAGCATGGCTTCCAGAGAGTTGGCACCTAGGCGCCAGCCAGGGGCGCCCAGGCACCACTTCATCTACATGTAACCCAAGTTCAGACGATGTTGAAGCCACAAGTCAGGCAATACTCCAGAGAGTTGGCGCCTAGGCGCCAGTGCATGAATTTCTAGGGTTTGCAGAATGTGATCAAGTTGCCCAGCACATAGGGAGTTGGCGCCTAGGCGCTGTTGGAAACAATGTTTAAAATAAAAAAAAATTGACCAAAGCATGAGTTTTGATGATTAACAAAGACTAATTTGAGTATATCAAGTATACTAATGAGTTTGCCAAATGTTTTAAGGAACTGAAATAGTCAAGTCGAGCCCCAAGTCGACTTGGACTTCGACTTAGGGAGAAGACGATCCCAAAGTCGACTCCATTATCGACTTGAAACAGAACTTCAAAAGCAAAATCAAAATAGAAAACAAACAGGTGAAGTCGCAGGCCAAGTCGACTCCACTTGCGACTTGGGAAGCCAAGTCGCAGACGAAGTCGACTCCATCATCGACTTCAAACATCAAAGAGTGTCTAGCGTTGAAATGTGGAAATGGACATGGCGAAGTCGCAGGCGAAGTCGACTCCAGGTGCGACTTGGGCGAAGTCGCAGACAAGGTCGACTCCATCCTCGACTTGAGAAGTTCAGACTTGAAAGATGCATTCCCAAGCTCATTCCAAGAATCTATTTGGACTTTCTCAAATCCAAGTAATATGTAAAGACCATGTTCAAGATTAACTTGAGATTCTTGAGATTCAAGGTAAGGATTCAAGTTCAAGTTCAAATCAAGTCTATCAAGTCTAAGGCAAATTTTCAAGCTTGCTTCCAAATGAAGATATATTCAAGATATGAAGATCAAACGACTCCAAAGCAAGCAAGGTGCATGAATATATCATGCAAGGACTCAAGCTCTCCTAAGTTCTACAAGGTTCAAGCAAATCCAAGATGAATCAAGGTCAAGCTCTTCATGAATCACAAGATCTACAAGTATGAGGAGCCACTTGACAATTAAAAGGACTAAAGGAAGAAAGCCAAGCAAGCTAGAAGCAAAATCAAATGAGGATCAAGGCATTATTGGCGAAGACCAAGTCAAGTCGCAACCCAAGTCGACTCCAGGATCGACTTGAGTTGAAGTCTGAAGCCAAGTCGACCCAAGTCTCAGACTTGGATATCTGAAGAAACCCAAGTCGCAAGCCAGGTCGACTCCATGTGCGACTTGGAAGCCAAGTCACTGGCCAAGTCGACTTCATCTTCGACTTGGAAATAACGGTCAAATTTTTGAACGTTGGAGTTCATTTATTGCGCGTCAACCACCTCTACAACGTTCATATTTTCCTCATTCTATAAAAGGACCCTCAAATGAACATGAAGAAATATACAAGACACTCACATACACATCACAAAGTCCAAAGAGAGAAAATAAGTGCAAGAAAGGTTTTCCATTTGATTTTCTCCATTTTTGAGTGGTCCATATACTTTCAAAGGAAGAAAGAGCTTCAAGAGTGCAAGCTGCTTCATCGATACTCATCCAAGCTGCTTCTAACTTCTTCCTCGAGCTCAACCTGCCTACACATCTCTGTAAAGTGTAGTTTTTCTTATTTCAAAGTCTTGTTGTATTAACCTTGATTTAGCTTGAGTAGCTAAGATCAAGTGTATGCAAAGTAGTGTGTGATTGGAGTGGGACTCATCACCTACTTGTGCAGTGTGTTGTTTATGCCCCCTAGAGCTGGAATCTAGAAGAGAGCATAGGCTCTAAGTTGTTTATGCCCCCTAGAGCTGCAATCTAGAAGAGAGCATAGGCTCTAAGTTGTTATATGCCCCCTAGAGCTAGAATCTAGAAGAGAGCGGAGACTCTAAGTGTATTCGAGGAATACATAGTGGAACCCAAGTCACAACGGAGTGTGAGCTTGGAAGAGTGGAGTAGGGAAGGTTTGCCCGAACCACTATAAATCTTGTCTTCTGCTTCCTTTTACTGCTTTATCTAAATTGATCTCTATTTGCTTTAAAAAGGGGATTAATCTTTAAAGGGGTTAAGATTTTAATTTACCAAAGAATTTTTTAAAGAACCCAATTCACCCCTCCCCTCTTGGGTTTAGCCATCAACTCGGGACCAACAGGCGCTAATACGCATCCGTACGCGAATATTCCAATGCGTAAGCTGCGCAAAAGGGACTCTATAAATAGTTCCTAGAGGTTCGCGTGCGAGAGAAAGAAAAAAGAGAAGAGCCACAGTACGAACTAAAGTGCAAAAGAAAGTGGAAATAAAGATTAAAGCCCGGATTGAAGAGAGGATTCAAGTCCTGTTGGTGGAAACCGCCGGAAAACAGTTTTTCTGATTCTTTCCAATTTTCTTTCTCTGCCTTTATGGATACTTTTTATATGAATGTATTGGATGTTAAAATCATGTCTTTGAACTAAACCTCCATTAGATGGATAGTTAGGATGATTTGAATTCTAAACTATATTGTTTCTTGGTTCTTAGAATATTCAGGAATGAATAGTTGATTTTATACATGATTGTGTATGATTTACCTTTGCATGTGTGGATTGAATGCTTTTTACAAGATTAGCTACCTTATAAGATGATTTAATTGCTTGATTTATCCTTGGAAGAGGAAGATCTTTGGCGGATCCATGTGCAAGGCATAAGTTTCGACCTTTGTGTAAGGAGAGTTGTTTAACGGATAGGAATATACCGTTAAACCCTGTGTAGTCATTATAGAAATTATGAACTTATCAATTTTACTTTATTTAATGGCATGGGAACATAGCAATTAAATAGGGTGTACTTATCTTTATATAATGTTGGAAGACATATGTGAAACCCCAACCTAAGTAGGGTCCAATGTATGCATTGGACATATACAAGTGATTTATATGTGAATTAAATGAAGTATGGATGATTTTAGGATTTTATGATATTTGGCAATTAGGGTTCAATTAAGAATGATGATTAAAAATTTAATTGGCGGAGCCCAATATGAGTCAAGGTGACTAAAGGGGCATAATGAGGATTAAAACATGCTAATGTGGCATGAATATTTAGTTTAATTTTCATGATTTAATTAATGGAGATTAAAATGGAAATTGTGGAATTATGTTGGAAAATACTAGAAAATTCATAACTCAACGCCTGTAAGGCGGATTCAAGTGGAATTTGAAATGGAAGTTGAAGTTGTTGGGCTTGGTATTATGGGATTATTAGATTATGAAAATCCTTGATGAAATTAGATTAATGATTTATTAATCACATCTCAATTTCAACCGTTAACTTCCAACGACTATAACTTGAGCTAGGAAAATCGGATTGAGATGAAATTTGAAACGGTTGAATGAAATTATGAGATTAAAATTTTAGAAGGTTTGGATTAAGCAAATCATTTTGGGAGAATACCTTAATAGAAAAATGTGCACATAGTTGACTTTTACACCCAAGAGTACCATGCATTAATGGCTAGAGTACATGGATTAAATGCATTATTTAATGACATATATGAGGTGTCAAAGGGAGGCGATTCCAAGTGGATTTTATGAATTAAAAAAATGATAAAATCCATGGAAATTCAGTAGCTTAAATGCAGGGTTTTAAGTGGCTAAAGGAGTAGCTTCAAGAGGCATGTATGTGTGTCAACACAAGGGACGCTCATGGGTAATAAAGCATCGTTTTTGGATTTTTTAAAAATCCAAAATATTCATCTAAAATACCTAAACACCTAGGGTAAGTAATGGGCCATTAATCATGTGGAAAAAACCCCTGAAAATTCGTGAGCAACAGCTACTCATTGATGATGCAAAAATGGATAGCTTGTGTATGCAAATGACGTGCACAGTTTGATGCTACTGTAATGATTTTTGCTAATTTTTTTATGCCAAATTAATGCATAAATTAAATTATAATTAGGTGTTTAATTTACCCTTAAAATTAGATTAATAAAAAATGGAAAAAAATATGCAAATGGGCAGCAGCAATGTGGACGTGCAAAGGGACAGCTGGATGTTTGTGATTAAAACAGATTTTTGGATTTTTAAAAAATGGTAAAAAGAAATTTTACTAGGCTGTGAGTTAACCAGCACATAAGAGGATAAGAGGGCATTCAATGGCTGTGGAAAATGCAGAGACAAGTGGGGCCCATAGCTGGAAATTCCAGCTCTACAAGAAGGGATGCTCGGTCATGCGATATGAGGTTTGTGATTTTTTTTCTAAGTGCTCAAGTTCTTCTCCCCCAAGGCAGTGCTCACCTCCAGTCCTATCCCAGACAAGAAGGAAGAAAAAACAGGAAATAGGAAAGGGAAAAGGAGGGATTATCAATTAATCAAGTAATTTTATGTTAATCTTGATTTTATGCTTCAAATTTGGAAATTATATGATGTTATAAACCAAAATATGAATGAAGTAGTAAATGAAGTATTTTCACCATGAATTTTGTTTTTCAAGTTAATTATATTCTGATTAAGGGACGACCAAAATTTTATATTTAAATATTAATCTGGAGTCAAATTAAAAATCCAAGAATATTAACCTAAACAGGGTAAAACGGGTGACAAGATCAGATGTAGAAAATGATTTTTAATAATTTTTATAAAAGTAATTTCAGGATGAAAATTTTATAGGATATATAATACATATTTAGGATCACACGAAAAAAATAAAATCATGTTTATATGAGTATAAATATGCCCCATAATTCACGTGATTAGGGATGACCCTAAATTCACAACAATGTCCAGCACAGTGAAAATGCCAAAATAAATATATAATATTAATATTTCGTGATGAAATATTTATGAAAGTTAATTCATGTATTTATTGATGTATGGTATAAATTTAAAAATTAAATACCTTGATTTGATTATAACTCAAGATTTATAGATTTCAGTACGCCTGATTTCAGCATATGTGGATAGTTTGAGAAAAAAATCAAAAAGAAATATGAAAACTATGTAGAAATGATCCAAATTAATATATATGTTAATAAACTAAATTTAGGTTAGGAAAAGTTGCTATTTTGGAAATCTATGATTTGTAGATTTAAATCCCATAAAAATACTCTAAAAAAAGTGATAATTAGGGATAATTATCATGCTAAATTAGTCACCAAGTTTCTGACTTGGAAAATTTTATGAAATGTCTCATATATGTGTTGCCAAATGGGCATATGTGAAAGGACAAACATGGATAGGTGATAAATAACTTATGTAATGTGATTTTGTGCAAAAATGAAAAAAAAATATGATAAATTTTGTGAATATATTTCTATTTATAATTACATGATGTTAATCTCAAACTTTGGGATTAATTAATGAGGCTTAAGGCAACAACGGGTGCTTAAAATGAGCAACGATGTGTGAAAAATGATAAATGGAGGTAATGAACCTCCAAATAATGATTTAATAAAACATTATTACATGTATGTAAGTTTACCCTACATAAGGGTATTAAAAATGAATAATGTGATGTATAGGTTATGATACGTATGAACACCCGACTTGAAAGACAAATGGGCTAAGTTAGTGTAATATAAGTCCAAATGGATTTATGTAGGATGGAAAACCTAAGGAATATAAGTATTTGAAGATGATGCAAATAAATAAAATGTTATTTTCATTTATTTAGGCAAAGGCAAGGAAAAGAGTGAAATAAAAGGATTATAGCGATCTCAGGTAAGCAAGCGAACTTTCTAAAATAATATTTTCTTTCTATGTGATTGATATGATTGAAATGTTTATGTTTATGTTTTAACGAATGGGAAAACACAAGTTTTGAAAATGATGGCTTTAATGAAAAGCCACAAGTTTTGGAAAATGACGGCTTTTATGAAAGTCGTAAGTTTTAGAAAAGATTGGCTTTAAGGAAAAGCATCAAGGTTTGCCTCATGGGAAGCAAGTAATACGATTTAGGATAACAATTTTATCATCAGTGTTGCCAAAGATTGGCAATGCTTTATGTTAACGGATTGGGAATTTTGCTTATGAGTAAGCAAGTTCTCCACGATAATGTTTTCAAAGGATTTCATGTTTGATGCCGATGGTTTTAATAATTTGCTTTTAAGTAAGCAAGTTCTTTATGATGTTGTTTCAAAAGTATTTTATAACAAAAAGAGAATTTTTTCCTTTTTCACAAAACAACAAATGTAAATAAGTTTTGAATTTCTCTTATGATGTTTAATGATAAATATGTTGGTCCCGAGTTGGTGGCAAAACCCAAGAGGGGAGGGGTGAATTGGGTTCTTTAAAAACTTCTTTGGTAAATCAAAAATATTAACCCCTTGAAGAACTTAATCCCCTTTTAGCACAAAATGGAGAGCAATAAAGATAAAGCAGTAAAAATAAATAGAGCACAAGATTTATAGTGGTTCGGGCAAACCTTCCCTACTCCACTCTTCCAAGCTCACACTCCGTTGTGACTTGGGTTCCACTATGTATTCCACGAATACACTTAGAGTCACTGCTCTCTTCTAGATTCCAGCTCTAGGAGGCATGTACAACTAGAGCCTCTTGCTCTCTTCTAGATTATAGCTCTCTTCTAGATTATAGCTCTAGGGGGCATAAACAACTCACATGCAAAGGTAGATGATGAGTCTCACTCCAATCACACCCTGCTTTGCATATACTTGATCTTAGCTACCCAAGCTAAATCAAGATTTATACAACAAGACAATGAAATGAATAAAAACTACACTTTACAGATTCGTGTAGGCAGATTTAGCTCGAGGAAGAAGTTGTAGAGGCAGCTTTGGATGAATATTGTTGAAGGCGCTAGCAACTTGAAGCTTTCTTCTTCCTTAGAATTTATACGGACCACTCAACAATGGAGAAAAGCAAATAGGAAACCTTTCTTGCACTTCTTTTCTCTCTTTGAACTTTAACGTAGTGTCTTGTGTTCTCTTGTTGTGTTTTCACGTTCATTTGAGGGTCCTTTTATAGAGGGAAGAAAATATGAACGCTGTGGAGGTTGTTGGCGCGCAATAAATGAGCTCCAACGTTCGAAAAATTTGAACGTTATTCCAAGTCGAAGATGGAGTCGACTTGGCCTGCGACTTGGCAACCCAAGTCGCATCTGGAGTCGACTTCGTCTGCGACTCCAGTTCTTCCAATTTCCCAAGTCTTAGGCTTGGTCGACTTGACTTCAGACTTCGACCCAAGTTGATCCTGAAGTCGACTTGGCCTGCGACTTGGCTCAGGTTTTGCTGAACCTGCTTTGATCTTCAAGTTGTGTTCTTCTATCTTGGATTGGCTTGATTCTTATGAGTCTTGGGAAAGCTTGATTCTTGCTTAGATGATTCATGCATATTTGACTTATGTAGTCTTGATAGACATTATTTGAATCATACTTGTATCTTTGTCTTTGAGCTTGATAGACTTGATTTGATGTAGAACATGAATCTTGACTTTGAATTTGACTCATTTGTTTTTCATCTTGATTCCTTGGACTTGAGTGATAAATCCTCTTGAATAGCTTGAAAACTGCATCTTTGAAGTTTGAATTTTCCAAGTCGTGGATGGAGTCGACCTTGTTTGCGACTTGACCCAAGTCGCACCTGGAGTCGACTTCGTTTGCGACTTGGGCAGCTTCGTGCCCCCAAAATCAACGCTGGACATTTTTTCATGTTTGAAGTCGATGCTGGAGTCGACTTCGTCCGCGACTTGACTTCCCAAGTCGCAAGTGGAGTCGACTTGACCTGCGACTTCACCTGTCAGCTGCTGTTGCCTTTTGGGATTCATTCTCAAGTCGATATTTGAGTCGACTTTGGGATCGACTTCACCCAAGTCGAAGTCCAAGTCGACTTGGAGATCGACTTGACCTCTTTGCTTTCCTTAAACATTTAGCAAACACATTAGTACCTTTTATATACTCATATTAGTTCTTGTTAATCATCAAAACTCAAGATTTGGTCAATTTTTATTGTTTTAAACATTGTTTCCAACAATCTCCCCCTTTTTGATGATTGACAAAACTTCATTTGAGTTGATACCTTTCAAGCATTAATCATGTTCATATGTCTTTTGAAAATAGAGCATTTGTCATATAGGTCAGAGCTTTTTGAAATTTCAACCATTATCTAAGAAACATATCATTTTGGCATATTGGATACCTTTCAAACAAATCATGTTGAATACTTTATTAATCAAGCATAACATATTAAGCAAACATAACATTCATCAATAGCATATATATATATCAAGTTTCATTTTTACAAAATGCAATACAAAACAAAAATGAAACCTAGATACAAAACTACCCAACCCAAAAGAGAATTTTACTCAACTCACCTATTCTATCTCCCCCTTTTTGTCAAACGATCAAAAATCGATCAACTCTTAATGATTTTGTGAATTGAAATTGATAGATCGGATATAAGATTGGTTTGATGGGACGATTTTGAGCAGATGAGTAGATGGAGATATCATGATCGGGAGATGCTACTTTATGAACCGAACCCGATTCGTATGGATCGAGTTCAGGCATAGGCCTCTTCTTGTGACGTCCGGAGGCGAGATGATATTTGATGGTACGCAGTTCCCGATCCATGTGATCTTGTCGGGAATGCATATCAGTGATAGCATTCATCACACCGGTCACTAGGCTAGTCAACCTATCTTCTTGATGACCCATAGCATCCAAGATCTCGTCTTTGAGGCTTTGAAGTGCAGCCATTTGATCTGAAGTAGGCGACACGCGTTCGGGTGCAACGGATCCTTGAGGAGAATGTGATCCGTGTGACAGAGGAGATGCTGGCCGTTCAGGCGATGCCTCGGGAGCTTGCTCCCCCTCAGCTTGTGCATTGTCCTCTTGTTCTCGGACTGGCTCGCCAAGCTTCTCCCGGATTCTATCATCCCTAAACTGCTCCAAATTGATCTTCATGCGTTGGAGCAAAGCCTTGTTGATGGCGTTTGTTTTCTTTGGAACTTCATATGGTTCCCCGTCGATGTCTACATCGCACCTTTCCAGGATCAAAGTGATCCAGGATCCATACGGTAGCACGCCCCGTGGGTTCTCCTTTTTATTTGCCAGGGCTTCAAGGAAGAGTCTAGGAAGACTGATCTTCACCTTATTGACCAATTTCCACAGGATCACTGCTTCCTGTGGATTGAGTTGATTTCTTCCGCCTCCTTTTGGCAAGATACAGTGGGCTATTAGCAAACGGATGACCCTGAGTCTGGGAGGAAGATCCATGTAATGCAGAAATTTGGTACCTGCATGTTATTTGTTGCTTTTTGTTAACTCATTGTAGATCTTGTCCACTGTCAGATCCTTAGAAAGCCTCTCTTCATCAAACGGTATTTGAAGAATGTTTCCAATTCTTCTTAGAGCTCTGTCTTGATCTGGATAGTTGCTACCCCCAAACTGTATTTCAGTGCCTTTGACATAAGTGCAAAACTTGGTGTCGTCCCATAGATAATAAAACTGTCTTGTGAGATCAGGATAGATCCGTTCATCGGATTTGAATAGTTGTATCCAACCTTGGAAATCCAACAACTCTTCTATGTCGAACTCATAGTCGTTAAGGAACTTGAAATCTATGATCTTAGGAATGAATACCTTTCGTTCATAGAAGTTTCTGTAGAAGCGACTATGCTGTAGCTCTGTCCTGAAATAGGTAGTGGGCATTTTTAGAACTTGCCCCTTCTTGATAGGAATCCTTGAAGAGTAAGAGCTTTCAGGTCGACTTTCTGATCTTTGAGTTTGATCGGTTGATTGCGTTGTTGTTTCGAAACGAACCCGCCTACCCGTCGAGGTCGAAGGTTCCTCTCGTGGCCGTTTTGCTGGTGTTCTTTGCCTTCTGGGCACCTCTTCCTCAGTTGTTGACCTTGAAGGTCTAGGCATAGGCTTTAGAGATGGTTTTGAGACTGCTTTCTTTGGAGGTCTAGCTTTAGGTGCCATTTGGGACGATTTGGAGTTGAATTTTGGGAGAGGAAAATGGAGATGATACCAAAGAAATGCTGTGAGAAAGAGAGAGAGCTTGGGAGAGATGAAGATGAAAATCAGAGAGAAAAGAGTTGAGAGAGAGAGACAAAGGAGAGACGGTGTGAGAGAGAAACCCGGGGAGAGAGAGAGAGTCGCCGGAGAGGGAAAGGATTCCCGGAGAGATAAGGAGAATCGCCGGAGGAGAAGAGAGACGGAAAGAGGGGTTGCAATCGCCGGAGGAGAAAAGGAAAACAGGGAGGCCGGAAAAATGAGGAAGAAAGAAGAGAGGAAGAAGAAATAGAAAGGAAGGCTCGGAAGTCGGACGGTTGCGCTCGCGGAGTCGACTTTGCCCTAGGCGAAGTAGACTTCGGTTCCCTGGAGTCGACTTCGCACATAGTGCGGAGTCGACTTCTACCCCGTGGAGTCGACTTTGCTGTCGAAGCGGAGTCGACTTCACTTTCCTAAGTCGACTTGGCGGAGTCGACTTGACTCATCAGTTTGCCTTTTTCAAATTTTGATTTCTTGTTTTAATTTTTCTTAATTTAGCTCTATCATCCCCATATCATTCCTAATCTTGTAAAATGATTCTTTAGCTAGAGGTTTGGTAAAGATATCAGCAATTTGATCCTCTGTTTTCACATATTCTAAGCACACATCATGATTTTCAACATGTTCACGAATAAAATGATGTCTCACATCAATATGTTTGGTTCTAGAATGCAATACAGGATTTTTAGTCAAATAAATTGCACTTGTATTATCACATCTAATAGGAATATCAACATAATCAATACCATAGTCTTTCAACTGTTGTTTCATCCAAAGTAATTGGGCACAACAACTACCGGCGGCTATGTATTCGGCTTCCGCAGTAGATAGTGCAACACTTGTTTGTTTTCTTGAATGCCATGAAACTAGCATATGTCCAAGAAATTGACAAGTTCCACTGGTACTTTTTCTATCTACTTTATATCCGGCAAAGTCTGCATCCGAATAGCCGATTAGATCAAAGGTTGACCCCTTTGGATACCATAGTCCAAGATTTGTAGTTTCTAACAAATATTTAAAAATTCTTTTTACAGCAAGTAGATGTGATTCTTTTGGACATGCTTGGAATCTAGAGCACATACAAACACTAAATAGGATATCGGGTCTAGAAGCAGTTAAGTATAACAAGGATCCTATCATGCTTCTATAAAGTGTTTGATCGATACTTTTACCATTTTCGTCCGCATCGATCTTGATTGTAGAGCTCATTGGAGTGTTTGCTCCTTTGCTATTTTGCATTCCAAACTTCTTGAGCATCTCTCTGGCGTATTTGGACTGATTTAGAAATATTCCTTCACTTTGTTGCCTGATTTGCAGTCTAAGGAAGAAATTTAATTCTCCCATCATACTCATTTCGAATTCGCTCTGCATTATCTTAGAAAACTCTTGACAAAGTTTTTCGTCAGTAGCACCAAATATTATGTCATCAACATAAATCTGCACAATTAAAATGTTTTTATTTTTATATTTAATGAACAGAGTAGTGTCTACTTTCCCCTTTTGAAACTCATGGTCAATCAAAAATTTATTCAATCTTTCATACCAAGCTCTTGGAGCTTGTTTTAGTCCATATAATGCTTTGGTCAATTTATAGACATACTTTGATTGATTCTTTTCTCCAAAGCCAGGGGGTTGTTCAACATATACTTCTTCATTCAGATAGCCATTCAAAAATGCACTTTTTACATCCATTTGAAACAATTTTGAAATTCATATGAGAAGCAAATGCTAGTAAAATACGTATGGCTTCTAATCTAGCCACGGGTGCATATGATTCTTCAAAATCAATTCCTTCTTCTTGGGAATACCCTTTGGCTACTAATCTTGCCTTGTTTCTAATTACGAGTCCGCTTTCATCTAATTTGTTCCTAAATATCCATTTAGTACCTATGATAGTGTGATTATTTGGTCTAAGAACTAAATGTCATACATTGTTCCTTTCGAATTGGTTTAGCTCTTCTTGCATTGCAATAATCCAATGTTCATCATTGAGAGCTTGTTCAATGGTATTTGGTTCAATTTTAGATACAAAGGCATATTGACCATAAACGTTTTGTTTTGATCTTCTAGTTTTCACTCCTTCATATATATTTCCAATAACTTGTTCAATTGGATGGGCATTTTTGAACTTCAAATCAGTTGGGGGTTTGTAAGAATCATTACCTTCACTTACCTCTTCCTCCACGAGATTTTCTGGCTTGAGCTCGAGTTCCTTTGATTGTTCTTTGCCTTTTGTTTCATCTGCATCACTCAGTTCGTCCTCCTTTCTCGGAGTTTGGTTAATTTCATCAAATACAACATGTATGGATTCTTCTACAACTTGGCTTCGTTTATTGAAAACTCTATATGCTCTGCTATTTGATGAATAACCAAGGAATATAGCCTCGTCGCTTTTAGCATCTAACTTTCCCAAGTTAGTTTTTCCATTGTTCAAAACATAACATGTACATCCAAAAGCATGAAAATAAGAGATATTCGGTTTCCTTCCTTTCCATAGTTCATATGGGGTCTTTTTCAAGATTGCCCGAATGGTAACACGGTTCAATACATGACAAGCTGTACTTACAGCTTCACCCCAAAATTTCTTGGATAGATTGCTCTCATTTAGCATAGTTCTAGCCATCTCTTGTATAGTTCTATTTTTCCTTTCAACTACTCCATTTTGTTGTGGAGTTCTTGGTGCAGAAAATGTGTGGTGAATTCCTTTTTCATTACAAAATTCTATGAATCGTTTGTTTTCAAATTCGCCACCATGATCACTTCTTATGGTCACAATAGTACTTTGTTTTTCATTTTGCACCAAATTTGCAAAAATTGCAAACATAGAGAAGGCTTCGTCTTTACTAGTTAAGAGAATTATCCATGTAAATCTTAAAAAATCATCAACTATGACAAATACATATTTCTTTCCACCAATGGTTAAAATGTCGGATGGCCCATATAGATCCATGTGTAGTAATTCAAGTGGCCTAGTGGTGGAAATCTCCTTTTTGGTAGTGAAAGGCATCTTTGGTTGTTTAGATAATTGACATGCCTTACAGATTTTGTCTTTGTCATATTTCAACTTAGGCAAACCTTCTACCAAACTTTTCTTCCATAAGGTTTTTATATTTCTCATGTTTATATGTCCAAGCCTTTTATGCCAAACTCATGGATCATTATCAATTGCCATTAGACATTGACCATTTAGTTCATCAAGTGAAACCAAATATACATTTCCATGTCTTTTACCACTGAACATGATATGTTCTCCATCAAATACATTACATATAGATGATTCAAACACAACTTTGTATCCTTTATCACATAATTGGCTAATGCTCATTAAATTGTGTTTGAGTCCTTCAACAAACAGAACATCTTCCATGCATGCATTTGAGATACTATAAATATTTCCTTTACCTTTAATCTTACCTTTCTCATTATTTCCAAAGGCAACTGTTCCATCGTTGCAAGGCTTAAGTTTATGAAATAAACTTCTTTCACCTGTCATGTGCCTTGAGCAACCGCTATCCATGAACCATTCATTGTTTGCCTTTGCCTTAAGACATGTCTAAAAAATAAGCAAATAAATCTCATCTCCTTGGTACCCATTTTATGGGTCCATTTGGGTTAGCGATGTAAATCGACCTTTGTTGTTCTATCTTGGAAAGCCCAAATCTTGTGTTCCTTGGAACCCAAACTAATTTTGCACCATGGTCATATAGTTTCTTAAAATTACATTTGTAGGTTTTATGACCCATTTTGTTGCAGAAATTACAAGCCATAGGTAATCTTGGAATAGGCCTCTAAGTATGCAATGGTTCAAATGTTGGTCTTCTAGTCCACTTAAAATTTTTCTTTTGTGGCTTGTACATAGATGCATTTTTAGTTTGATGTTTCTCAAGTATTTGTACATTTGATTTGCTACTTTCTCCTTGCTCAAAAGTATGATACCCAAGACCTCTTTTATGTGTTTGGGAGGTCATATTCAAAAACATTTTGACACTTTCTCCTGGATTAGAGAACTTAGCTAATGATTCATTTAATGATTTGTTCTCCTTTTTCAGCAGATCATTTTCATCTTTCAATTTGTCTAATCTTTCTGTAAGTTTACCATTTACAATTATTGTTGCATCACATTGTCTTTTCTTAATTGTAAACTTGCTTCCTAATTTCTTCATTTCTTCATATAATGAATCATATGCAGTTTGTAGCTCATCTAATTCAGTACATTTGAGGCATTCTTGAAAGGAAGAAAAACTTGATTTAGAATGGGAGAGTTTGGAACTTACCTCTTCATCGCTTGTGCATTTTGTTGAGGTAATTCGTTCTTCTTGTTCGATTTGTGCCATGCAGCAAATTCTTGCACATTCTTCCGCCTCGTTATCGTCGGTTGAGGAGCTACTTGTTGTGGATTCTTCGTTATTCACGTACATGCCTCTTCCTTTGTACTTTTGGAATCTTTTGTTGTTCCTTCTATCCTTTCTTTGTTCGTTTGCCTTGCTTTCTTCGGGAGTTGGACATTGAGCTTGCATATGTCCCGAACCGCCGCATCGGTAGCATTTGGTTGGTTCTTTCTTCTTCTCTTTGGGAGTTCTTTCCTTGAAGCTTCTGAAATTTTTCCCTTTCCTCACAAATTTTCTGAAGCGTTTCGTGAGAAGGGGGATTTCATTGTCATTTTGGGAGGAGGAAGAGTCGTCCGAGTTTTCTGCGGCTTTCAAGGCAATCGCTCTCTTGCCCCTGTGTTGATCCTCGTTTCTCTTCTTAATCAGCTCATGTGACATAAGTGAGCTAATTAAGTCTTCAAGCTTTAAAGTGTTTAGGTCTTTGGCTTCTTCTATTGCAGTGATCTTTGGAGTCCATGATTCCGGTAGAGCTCTTAAGATCTTCATAACCTGCTCAGATTCAGAAATAGCCTTTCCAAGACCTTTTAAAGCATTAGTGATTTTTGAGAACCTAGCAAACATTTCAGAAATGTTTTCTGTTTCAATCATTCTAAAGTTCTCAAGTTCTCCGATCAAAATATTTCTTCTCGTCCCTTGAACTTGAGAAGTTCCTTCATAGATAGATGTTAGTGTATCCCATATCTCCTTGGCGGTTAAACAAGAGGATACTCTATCATACTCCGAAGCCGTAAGAGCACAAAATAAAGAGTTCATGGCCTTAGCATTGCTCTTGACGGTTCTTACTTCCTCTTCGGTCCATTTGGAAGCTCGTTCATCGATAGGCAATGTTACACCATCTTGGATAGCAATCTAAGAATCCATATCGGTAGCCATGATGAGTTGCTTCATACGAAGCTTCCAATATCCAAAATTGTTCCCATCAAACAATGGTGGCCTTGTAAAGGATTGGCCTTCAGCAAATGCGGGAACGGAAGTAGATTGGGATGCCATATCAAAAAGATCTCTTTGGTAAACTCAAAGACCTGCTCTGATACCACTTGTTGGTCCCGAGTTGGTGGCAAAACCCAATAGGGGAGGGGTGAATTGGGTTCTTTAAAAACTTCTTTGGTAAATCAAAAATATTAACCCCTTGAAGAACTTAATCCCCTTTTAGCACAAAATGGAGAGCAATAAAGATAAAGCAGTAAAAATAAATAGAGCACAAGATTTATAGTGGTTCGGGCAAACCTTCCCTACTCCACTCTTCCAAGCTCACACTCCGTTGTGACTTGGGTTCCACTATGTATTCCACGAATACACTTAGAGTCACTGCTCTCTTCTAGATTCCAGCTCTAGGAGGCATGTACAACTAGAGCCTCTTGCTCTCTTCTAGATTATAGCTCTCTTCTAGATTATAGCTCTAGGGGGCATAAACAACTCACATGCAAAGGTAGATGATGAGTCTCACTCCAATCACACCCTGCTTTGCATATACTTGATCTTAGCTACCCAAGCTAAATCAAGATTTATACAACAAGACAATGAAATGAATAAAAACTACACTTTACAGATTCGTGTAGGCAGATTTAGCTCGAGGAAGAAGTTGTAGAGGCAGCTTTGGATGAATATTGTTGAAGGCGCTAGCAACTTGAAGCTTTCTTCTTCCTTAGAATTTATACGGACCACTCAACAATGGAGAAAAGCAAATAGGAAACCTTTCTTGCACTTCTTTTCTCTCTTTGAACTTTAACGTAGTGTCTTGTGTTCTCTTGTTGTGTTTTCACGTTCATTTGAGGGTCCTTTTATAGAGGGAAGAAAATATGAACGTTGTGGAGGTTATTGGCGCGCAATAAATGAGCTCCAACGTTCGAAAAATTTGAACGTTATTCCAAGTCGAAGATGGAGTCGACTTGGCCTGCGACTTGGCAACCCAAGTCGCATCTGGAGTCGACTTCGTCTGCGACTCCAGTTCTTCCAATTTCCCAAGTCTTAGGCTTGGTCGACTTGACTTCAGACTTCGACCCAAGTTGATCCTGAAGTCGACTTGGCCTGCGACTTGGCTCAGGTTTTGCTGAACCTGCTTTGATCTTCAAGTTGTGTTCTTCTATCTTGGATTGGCTTGATTCTTATGAGTCTTGGGAAAGCTTGATTCTTGCTTAGATGATTCATGCATATTTGACTTATGTAGTCTTGATAGACATTATTTGAATCATACTTGTATCTTTGTCTTTGAGCTTGATAGACTTGATTTGATGTAGAACATGAATCTTGACTTTGAATTTGACTCATTTGTTTTTCATCTTGATTCCTTGGACTTGAGTGATAAATCCTCTTGAATAGCTTGAAAACTGCATCTTTGAAGTTTGAATTTTCCAAGTCGTGGATGGAGTCGACCTTGTTTGCGACTTGACCCAAGTCGCACCTGGAGTCGACTTCGTTTGCGACTTGGGCAGCTTCGTGCCCCCAAAATCAACGCTGGACATTTTTTCATGTTTGAAGTCGATGCTGGAGTCGACTTCGTCTGCGACTTGACTTCCCAAGTCGCAAGTGGAGTCGACTTGACCTGCGACTTCACCTGTCAGCTGCTGTTGCCTTTTGGGATTCATTCTCAAGTCGATATTTGAGTCGACTTTGGGATCGACTTCACCCAAGTCGAAGTCCAAGTCGACTTGGAGATCGACTTGACCTCTTTGCTTTCCTTAAACATTTAGCAAACACATTAGTACCTTTTATATACTCAAATTAGTTCTTGTTAATCATCAAAACTCAAGATTTGGTCAATTTTTATTGTTTTAAACATTGTTTCCAGCAAAATAATCATGTTATAGAAGAAAATAAAAGGGAGATTTGATTTATGAAAAAGATTTGTTTTGCTAGGTCTTGATAATTAAATAATAAATGATGATTTGGACATAGTTCATATGTTTTGAAATGATATTCGAAAAGTTTTGATTTCCTTTAGATAAGGAAATCTATATTGAAAATATCTTGAAAAATATTTATACAGATGTGTTGAAGAGGATTTAAGGATGACCAACCTCATATGTTGATTTTCTTAAAATAGTTTG
This sequence comes from Annona cherimola, assembly GCA_030490835.1. NCBI lineage: Eukaryota > Viridiplantae > Streptophyta > Magnoliopsida > Magnoliales > Annonaceae > Annona > Annona cherimola. The sequence goes on from CM059973.1 coordinate 38,762,750, forward strand.
GTTTCGGGTTGCTAAAGTAGCATACAAAAGACCATGCAAGGCTCCTTTATATAAAAATGACAAAATTGATATGTGGACAAGAAATTGATTTTAAGGTGGTTGAGAAAGGGTTAGCACAATTGCATAACTTTTGTGAGCAAAAGGCCCCGAAATGGAAATCAAGAAAATGCTAGGAAAAATGTGTGATTTATTCTTGAAAATCTAAAAGTTTTGAAATTCTTTTATTAAAAGGGCTTTAAAGTGTGTTGTTTCTCAAACATTTCAAATATTTATCAAAATATTTTACTCAAAATGTTTCTAACAGAATTTAAGGAAGGTCACCCTAAAATTAGATTTCAAATAACAACTTGTTAAAGTGGGTGTGCTCGCTTACAAGTTGACACGGACTGCGGTTTGTGATGTGTTTTTAAAAATGATTTTTAAAGATATAGACTTCAGTCTAAGATTTTTTGTGAGTATGGATGCAGGCTGCGGTCTGTGATCCTGATTTAAAAGGACATGGGTTGCGGTCTGTGGTTCTTCAAACCAAACGGACTGCGGTCTGTCATAATAATGTACGGTGCACCAGTACAAGAAACAGGTAGGTTGTAGAGCACGGTTGGGATGACCGGGGCCCGCTTTACATAAGGCCAAGTCGCTAAGGGATGACAGCCCTGAGATGGGAGCAAGATAAATAAACAGCCGCCTAACTAGCGTGCTATTAAGAATTCTCTTCCAAAAGGTAGCATGATCACTTGCTAAGTGTCACTACTGGATGGGGAGAAATGTGTTTGCATAAGTTTTGCTTTCCAAAAGTCCAAAGATTGGGATATAAAAGCATCTATATGAAAAAGTTATCCTAAATTAGATTTTTATGAGCCATTATGCATAAGTTACCCTAAAAGAAGGGTGTTTTACACAAAATGTGTAAATATTAAGAATAAAAAAAAGAAATAATTCTTATGCAAAAGTTTTCATGAAAAGGATTTATGACTTGTTTGCTATAAACAAGCCCCAACATGGCGATTATGAAAAAGGGTTTATGTTGAAAAATGTTTTGGACATAAGAATGTCCATTTCCAAAAGGTTTATGTGGGAAAAATAGTTGGACATGAGAATGTCCATTTCCTAAAGGGATTTATGTTGGAACATGTGTGGACATAAAAATTTTTGTTTCTAAAAGATTTTAAGGGATAAAATTGTTTGTGGACATATGAATGTCCATTGTCAAAAGAAACTATGTGAAAAATGTTTTGAGACATCAAATGTCTCTTCACTAAAGGATTTTAGGATGAAAAATATTTTTGGACATAAAAATGTCCTTCGCCGAGAAAGGCTTATATAAATAATGTTTTAGGACATGAGAATGTCCTCCCTTGCCAAAGAATTTATGAGAAAAATGTTTTGGACGTAAAACGTTCGCTGGCAAAAGATAGTTTTATGTAAATGTCTTAGAACATTGGAAATGTTTGCTCAAGATAAAAGGGAATTAAATAAAGAGGGTAAAACATAGATGTTTTTCCTTAACAAGCCCAGAGGTGGATTGTAAATGATTTTAAGAATAAATGTTCTATGATAACGTTCAAGGACATAGAATTATCCTCATGAACAAAAGATTTCATGATAATGTTTTAGGACATGTAACTGTCCTCCTAAAAAAGGTGTTCAAGATATTTAATGAAATGATTTTCAAAGAAGTCTTGCCCTAAAAGATAAAATGCTTGCTTACTGAGTTATCACTCACGTTTTGTTTTCTAAACCTTAGACAGGTACTGAAAGACTCAAGAAGTCAAAGACCTAAGAAATGGAGAAAAGGTACGAGATAGTACCATGTGGGCTAAAAGGATTAGCCATGGTGAGTGAAATGATATGAATGGAAGTTTTCAGGTATGTTGATATATATGTGAACTTGTTTGAAGTTCTGAGTTTTAGGTGAACTAATGATTGATTATATGTATGTATGAAATGGAAATGCCATGATTAGGTCAAGAAGACCTTTAATGTATAAGTACATGTTGAGAAGTTATAAAATGGATATGTACAAGTGTACCATTGTTTATGTTATAAATGAAATGATGATGAATGAAAAAAATGAAAATTTTTTTGGATGAGATCCAATTAAAATCCCGTCGCATGATCAGGGCAACAATCCTGATTCACATTTACCAATCAATAAGATCTTGAGGTAAGGAAGTGACGTCTCGGTTTAGGGAGCCACAACATATATAAAGATATATGAACTTGGGCTTGTAAATCTATATGCAATCCAATTAGAAAGAATCAGAGCAATATAGTTTAGATTCAAGGATTCCAAGTTATCCATCTGCCATCCCTAATCAGAAAACCCGTTCAAAGTATCCAGTAGTCTCGAACTTTCACTCTAATTTCTCATTGCAATTGTTAGCTTAGTTAAATCACAAAACCAAAATTTTCCATCTATCGAAAGCAGTTGTAACGCCCCAGCCCGAGTGTCACAACCTTACCTCAAGATCATTCGACTGGTAAACGTGATCAGGATTGTTGCCCTGTCACACGGTGGGTTTTAATGGATATTTATCCAAGTAATTATATTTCCATAGGAGTTTAATTCCTCATATTTTCATTTCATGGATATATGAGTCATTTCCATCCAATAATGTCATAACTAGACATGATTTTCATAACATAGTTCAAATCATCTCATAAATCAGATGTCACTACATGTATTAACCATAGTAATCAACATAAAACATCAAGATAAATTTACAACCATCCCACATAAGTTTTTGATAAACATGAAACTTATAATGTTTCTCCCATTTCTTCCATGGATGACTCCTGCTCCTTTGTCAAGTCTCTTCTTTCACCTGTCTATGGGTTTGGAAAACGAAAAAAGTGAGTCGAAACTCAATAAGCAAGCTTGTATTTTATAGTCAATTCATTTTGAAGGCATATTTATTTAAAAGCATTTTTCTCTCTTCAGTAGAGACGCTTATCACGTGATCAACTACCTATGGAGCAAAAACCTTTTCATAAATCATTCATATACATTTCATAAACACTTCATAAACATTGAATGTGCAAAATAATCATTTCCATCGATGACGTTATCCTTCATGTGACGGTATGCTAGCACGGGGAAACCTCTTTCATGACATGATCATTTCCACCCTTGCCGCCGGACCTACCGACTTGGCAATGTCAAGGGGGACTCCTTGTCCACTTACTACCTCGACTAGCCTACTTGATTTCCATTCCATGCATGACTTTTAGTCACCCCGACATTATATACCCTCTTACACATGGAAATTGTCATTCTCATGTAGAGAATTCTTTGCATCATCCCTTTGAAACATCACTTCAATGAAACATCGTTTCAAATCCATACTTTATCACTTTTCATGAATAATTGCGAAACAATTAGCAATCATTTATTTCAATAGAAATAAACATTTCAATACGCATATAGACAAGGAATGACCATCCTTAAACACCTTGTAATGAAAACCAAAATCATTTAGAAAGCTGCTTGCTTACCTCACTTGCTTAACTTTCCGTTTCGCTTATCCCTTTGCCTTTGCCTATACATATAAGAATGATATAACATTCATATATTTCCTTTGCTTGCATTCAACTCAATTTTTCAACCCATTTTCATTAACATACATAATTCCTTCGACTTCTCAAGTCGTTATGCCCGTATAGCATATACTTGTGCATTACATTGGCTATTACACATCACGTTTAGTCCCCTAAGTAGGGTAATCATTCAATCACATAAAATTAATCCAATAATTATCATTTAATGGCTCAATACCTTTCTTAATCCATTTTCCACTTATTTTCTAAAATTCACACATCGTTGCTCATTTTAAGCACCCGTTGTTGCCTTAAGCCTCATTAATTAATCCCAAAATTTGAGATTAACATCATGAAATTCTAAACAGAAATATATTCACAAAATTTATCATATTTTCATGAATTTTTTCACAAAACCAAATTACATAGGTCATTTACCACTCATGCATGTCTATCCTTTCACATATAGCCATTTAACAACACATATATGAGGCATTTCATAACATTTCCCAAGTCAGAAATTTAATAAAAATTTCAGCATGATAATTATCCTTAATTACCACTGTACATAGGGTATTTTTATGAAAGTTAAATCCACTAATCATAGGTTTCCAAAACAGCAACTTTGGAACCCATCTTTCACACGTTTAACGTGTCTTTTGACACATAACCCTAAGCAGATTTATAAATCCGAATTTCCAGAAATTAATCCAAATTTTCCTAACCCAAATTTATGGTATTAATATATATATCAATTTGGATCATTTCTACATAGGTCTCATATTTCTTTTTGATTTTTTTCTCCAACTATCCACATATGCTGAAATCAGGCATACTGAAATCTCAAAATCTTGAATTAATATCAAATAAAGTACTTTTGATCTGAAATTTCTACCATACCTTAATAAATACATTAATTAGCTAAAATAAATATTTCCAGCATCAAATATTTAGTATTTGTATTTATTTTTTTATTTTTACTCTGCTGGACAGCAGCACTCCTTTTCAGACAGCCTTAATAACGTAAATTATTGGGTATATTTATACACATCATAACCTAATTTTTATTTTATTAATGTGATCTTAAATATTTATTATATATCCTGTAAAATTTTCAGAACCAAATTCCTTGTATTAAAATTATTAAAAATCCTTTGGTGCAGCTGATCCTGCCACCCGTACAACCCTGTTCAGGTTGATATTCTCAGATTTTTAATTTGTAACTGGATTATCATTTTAAGCTGAACATGGGGTCGTTCCTTAATAACCCCATAAATATGCTTCACAAACATTTTCATGCTAAAATTCATCCATTTACTATTCCGTTCATATTTTAGTTTAAAACATCATATAACTTCCAGATTTGAGGCATAAAATCAAGATTAACATATACTTACATGATTAATTGATAATCCCTCCATTGAGCACTTTAAATTCCCTTCTTTTCCTCTCCTCCTTGCTGGGTTTGACGTGCCCTAGCTGCTGCCCTTGGAGAAAATCTCCATTTTTCTCCATTTTTCCTCTCTTCTCTCTCTTCTCTCTCTCTCTCTCCTCTACCTTGCTGCTGGCGCGTCCAACCCCCTTGCTCCCTTTTTTTTTCTTTTTATAAACCACTTTTCTTTGTGCCCGAGTAACCCCATAATCATTTTAGTAAATTCCATTTTCACTTTCCACAATTGCCCTTCTTTACTTAGCTCTTAAGCAACTTGTTACTTGCTCTGTAAGAAAGAAACTTCTCATGATAATTAGCTTAATCCATTCCATTCATCTCATAGATTTCATAATTTTATTCCATCGTTTCAAATTTCATCTCAAACCGACATTTCTACGTCAAGTTATAACCACTTGAATTTATCTTTTGGATTTGGGATAAAATAATTAATTATCACCCTAATCCCATCATGATTCCCTTAATCCAATCCCTTCTTAAGATTGGTCCCACCTTTGTGAGCTTACCTTTCAAATTTCATCGAAATCCGCCTTGTAGGTATAAAGTTATGAATTTTCTATCATTTTTCACCTTAATTCCATAATTACATTTTAATCTACATAAATTAAATCATGATTATTAACATGATTATTCATGACACCTTGTCACCTTTAAATCCTCATAAAGTCCCTCGGGTCATACCGACTCACTTTGGGCTCCGACGATTAAATTTTTAATCACTATTTCCAATAGAAACCTTAATCCAAAATGTGATATAATTCACAAAAATCATTCAAAATTCATTTTCATCACATATATAATCAAGTATATATGTTCAATGTATCCCATTTAGTCCTACATAGGTTGGGGTTTCACAGAAGTTTAATTAGTTAATAATTCAGTTAACAATTCCTCATGGGAACGATACTCTACTCACTCTTTATTACTTGACACGACATGTATACTTGCGTAAATAGCGAGCATTCTAATTGACATATAAGCAGCTCATCAAGTTTTTGGCGCTGTTGCCGGGGAGTTGTTTAGCCAATTTTTTTTTTAGTTTTATTACTTTCTTTTATAATTCTGTAGAATAGTTTATTTTTATAATTTCTTCTAGTTTAGAATTTCTATTTCCTTTTCTGCTAGGTCAATTTCACTGGTTTTTGCAGAGTCATCGCAAATTGCATGCGTCGAGGCAGAGCCGAAAAGGAGATTGTTATTCCTTTTGATCTGGTACCTGAACGAACCTATTTGAGAAGGCATCGCAAGAGCAGGGAGGCTAGAAACCAACAGCATATGATGGAGCGCATCGAGAACCAGGATGAAAACATTCATGCAAATCAACAGGAAAATCAAAGGATTGAAATCCCAAATCATCCACCTCAAGATGATTTGGAACAACCCATTTGGGATCTGATTGCGCTCAGCCAAAATGTTGTTCAGACTAGCATTGTACCTCCTCCGATCGACACCAACAATTTTGAGATCAAACCGGTGATTTTCCAGATGCTCCAGTCTATTGGGCAGTTCGGAGGTCTAGCATCTGAAGACCTGCACCGCCATCTTTGGAAATTTTTGCAGATTATGAACACATTCAAGCAAAACGGAGTCTCCAACGAGGCAATGCGGCTTCGAACATTTCCATTATCTCTGCGAGATCGAGCCTCTGAGTGGCTAGACTCTTTGCCACCAAACTCCGTAACACATGGAATGACTTGTCTAAGAAATTCCTGGAGAAATACTTTCTGCCTGCCAAGCTAGCCAAGCTGAGAATGGATATAGTATCATTCAAGAAACACGGAGAGGAGACCCTATCGGAGGCGTGGGATCGTTTCAAAGACCTCCTCCGAAAATGCCCGCATCATGGAATTCAGCCATGTGTCCAAATTCAGATTTTCTATAACGGTCTCTAGGATTCCACCCATCACATGATGGATTCTTCATCGAACGGTTCTCTGCTATGGAAAAGCTATCCGGAATCATACGCCCTACTCAAAAACATGGCGGCCAATACTTACCAACTGCCATGTGACAGGAGCCGAGGTGGGGTCTACTTCAACTGGACGAGATTTCATCGATAAAGGCCCACATCAACGCTTTATCTCGGCAAATCCAGAACTTGTCCAAGCCAGGCAACGTCAGTGCATTAGGGGCGTCTACACCACAGCAGTCGACAGCAGCAGACATTTGCACGTGGTGTGGCGAATTTGACCATCCCAGTGATGAATGTGCCTCCAACCTGGAGTCCATTAATTACGTGGGAAAATTTCAAAGAAACCCAGTGAATCAGTATGAAAACAACTACAACCCAGGCTGGAGAAAGCATCTCAATTTCTCATGGAATAACCAGACGAGGCCGAATCAGCCGCTGGGATTCTCACAGCAACCAACGCAACAACAGCCTACAAGACCGATGCAGTTCAATCCACCACCGCGAGAAGAAAAGAAATCAGATCTGGAAAGCCTCTTCAAGCAGTTTATGCAATCCCAGATCACGACGAACAGGAACTTGGAAGCACAGAGAGGCCAACTGGCCTCAGCTCTGAACAACCGACCTCAAGGTTCATTGCCCAGCGACACCGAGCAAAACCTGAAAGGAAAAGGCAAAGAACAGGTTCAAGCAGACACATTGCATAGTGGAAAGCAGTTACCCGATGCAATTCCACCAGAATTGATGACTGAACCCACTAATCCTCTTATTCAGCAGTCGCAGGAGTCAGGAGAACCAGTCGCAACTCAAAAGCAACCGGACGCTGAAATCTCCACAAATCCAAGGCCACCTCCTCCATTTCCTCAATGATTTGAAAAGCCTAAAAAGGAGGGCCAGTTCAAGAAATTTCTTGAGGTATTGAAGCAGCTACACATTAATATACCTCTCGTCGAAGCCTTGGAACAGATGCCGAGCTACACCAAATTCATGAAAGATGTGCTATCAAAGAAAAGGCGATTGACGGAATTCGAAACGGTGGCGCTAACAGAGGAAACCAGTGCAAGGGTGCAGAGAAAGCTGCCTCCTAAACTCAAAGACCCAGAGACTTTCACCATTCCATGCACGATTGGAGACCAGTACTTTGGGAGAGCTCTATGCGACTTGGGAGCTAGCATTAATCTCATGCCCAAGTCAATTTTCAGAAAATTGGGCCTAGAGGAAGCCCGACCTACAACAGTGATGCTGCAACTGGCGGATCGATCCATCATGTATCCGGAAGGTATTATTGAGGATGTCCTTGTCAAGGTGGATAAATTTATTTTTCCTACAGATTTTATTATCCTGGATTATAAAGAGGATCGAGATGTGCCAATTATTCTCGGTCGGCCTTTTCTCGTAACGGGCAATGCGATAATCAATGTACGAGCCGGAGAATTAACCATGTAGGTGCAAAATGAAAAGGTTACATTCAACGTGCTCAAGTCGATAAAAAGCCCAACGGATCCAGAGGATTGCTTAAGAATTGATTTAGGCAATTCAAAAGTTTAAAAGTTTCCCAAGATTGGTATTAAAAAGGACACGGAGGAGATTGCAACTGAGGGCCGCAAATTATCTACCTATGTCAAAGACCAACTCATTGGTTATGTCAGGCTCGAACAACTGACCGAGCCGTTGAAAAGTCAGGACATGGATACTAAAACAAATAATGGAATAGGGGATTTTACATTTGATAGAACTGGAAATTTTCATGCCAAAATACCCCTACCTCATCGGCCGGAAGATCAAATTAGGCATAATTTTATGGACCGATGGGCTCAGATTAGATCAGAACTTCCAGGTTGCATTCCGAATGGCCGAGAATTCGAGGTGATGAAATTGAAAACAGACTGAACAACAGGAACGTCGGGCTAAGGACGTTAAGCTTAGCGCTGAATGGGAGGCAACCCATTGATTAGTTTTAGTGTGATTTGTATTTTTGTTTTTATTTGTTGATTTTGGTTTTATTTTTATCTATAAAAATAATAATAATGTCGGCGCCTAGGCGCCGCATGGGGGCGCCCTAGCGCCATGATGAACAATCCGAAGAACACGGGCGCCCCGGCGCCACATGTTGGCGCCCCAGCGCTGGGTCGTGGATAGCGCGACCCGGACGCCCTATAAAGCATGGGGTTAGGGTTCTAAACCCTAAACCCCAGGCCCCAGCGCCGAAATTTCCCATTTCTCATTTCTAAACATTTCCACCTTGATTTCAAGTCATTTCAACTTAAATCCAATTGCATTTCATCAAGGATTCATCCTCCCATTCCAACCATTCCAACCATTTCATTTTCATTCTTTTTCCCCTTTGCTTAGATCCATTCAAATCCATCTAAAACTCCAATTTTTCTTCACCAAATCCTAGGCCAAACACGCACATTGAAGTTTCCATCACTTTTCCTTTGATTTGGTCTCCATTTTAAGCCCCATTGCCGTCGTTTTCTCGCCCGGTGTCGGAAACAAGTCGACAGCAGATCGGCGCCTAAGCGCCGCTACCCTCGTGCCCCGACACCAGTTCAGAGATAGCACAAGCTTCGGATTCTCAGCTGGAAAGCTTTGTGGGTAAAACACTTCTCCATTTTTGGTGCATTTCAATTGCTTTGCAAGTGGTTTGGTAATTGTTGGAGTGGAAAAATTAGATTGGACTGGTGGGTTTTTGTGGACTGGTCTGCGGATTGGAGATTGCTTTGGGTGGATTGCTTGTCATTGGTTGGTGTTTGAGTAGCTTGGTGATTGGTTTATAGATGCTGACTTGTTGAGTGCTTGCGGTGCATTTTTGGAGCTTGGCTTGTTGTGTATTAGATTTTGGGATTGCCTGTTTGTATTGGATTTTTGTTTGCAAGGGCCGTTTGAGACTGCTTGGGGCAACATGGCTTCTTCATCATCTGCTAAGAGAAAGAAAGTACAGGAGCCCATTGAATTCGATGAAAACAAATTTGTGTCCGCTAAGGCTTTCAAGTTCTATACAGACGCGCTTCGGAAAAGACATCTGATTCCAAAAAGAGGAATCAAGATAGATGAGTTTTCCAACGCCCCACTGCTTAACTTGCATACTAGAGGCTGGCAGCAGTTCATGGCGCAACCCCTGCCCGCTATTACTCCCGTGGCCAAGGAGTTCTATACTAACGCAGTGGAACACGAGGAGGGGTGGGTGAAAGTCAGAGGCAAGATCGTCCCTTTCCATGCAGAGGCGATCAATGCATACTATGGGTTGACGCCTTTTCCTCATCCAGACGAGTACGCATCATTTCTAGAAGGCGAAGACCAAGATGCCGACTCCATTACCAGGCCGTTTTTCCAGAGGCCACCAGTTTGGAAGTCGACAGTTGGGCAGGTAACTTCCTTCAAGTGGAGTGACATGCTGTCTCACGAAAGGATGATCTTTCACTTTATCTCGGCCCGGATGATGCCGTCGACCCACATCAGTGAGGTGACGATGGATAGGGCACTGCTTCTCCATGAGATCTATAGTGGCATGACGATCGACGTGGGCCGCCTTATCTACCAATAGATTTGTGCTTGCGCGATCGCACCCCGGGGCAACTATTACTTCCCATCCCTCATCACCGGGCTCTGTAAGCGGGCCGGTGTCAGATGGGAGCAGACGGAAGAGATCCTAAACTGTCAGGCCATCATAGACGACCTCTCCTACAGCACCCAGCCCTGGGTTTGCATCGCCACCACACGCCCCAGCACAGCTCCATCTACAGTGGGTCCCTCCTCAAAGCCGCTATCTACAGCCGAGCGGGTAACCAACCTGGAGAAGCTGGTTGCCGCCCAAGCCAGATACCAGCGTTAGCATGACCGGGCGATGGAGGCCTACCTACGGCAGATCGCGGAGGACCGCCAGATTGACATCTCCACCCTCCCACCCTTCCCACCGATGCCACCAGAGGTCCGAGCCTACTTCGGGCAGCCGTCTCAGCCCCAGCCCGATGATGAGGACGAAGAAGACTCTACGGAGTCCAATTCCTGAGGGGAGTCCCAGTCCTTTCTTTTTGCTTTTCTTTGCTTTTATTTTTACTTTTCATTATATTTTCATTGTTAGTTCATTTTAGGATCATGCATTGAGGACAATGCATCTCTCAAGTTTGGGGGGTGTATAATTCTCAACCATAGGTTAGTTTTTCATTTTAAATTTTCATGCTTTATTTTATGGTTGCATGTATGTCAATTCCAGCTAATGAAAGTTGTCTTTGTTTCAATCCATCTTATTATGAAAATGTGCAAGGTTGTGATTATTTTTGACTTGAAATTGAATTCATGAAAGAATGGGCTAGTTAGATTAAAAACCAAGTATAAAAACAGGTTGAAAGTAATATGTGAAAGAATTTAAAGGAATTTCATAATGCATTATTCTAATTCAATCACAGACATATCTTTCAGACTGAGATGATGAAAACTGAACTAAATAAATGCTGACCAAGTACTTCAACGGGTTCAGAAATGGTATTATTTCACAGGAATTACTCAAACATGTTCAGTACCCCTAACAAGGCATTAGAAAATAATTTTTAAAAGGGGGTGGTTGACCTAAGCTGAGTAATCGAGACTTGGCATCGACAAATGGCAAGGATCACGTAAAAAAGCAAAGGAAAATCATAGCAACAACACTTTAAAAATGAAAATTCTCCCTAGATACCCTGAAATATGGTGAGGGGAGCCAAAAAAAAAACACAGATCTCCAAATATCCTGCGATATGGTGAGGAGAATTTTTGCAATAAATTTTGAGGGAAAAAGAATGTGTAGTTGTTAGAGATTGAATTCAGTGACTTGATACCATTTGCTGTAACCAGTAAATTCAGTTAATCCTTGGTTTGCTTGTGTTCATTAATTTTCTAATCAGTTTTCTTATCGAATGAAAGATTAACTTGTTGAAATATGACTTTGCACTTTGGAATCTTAGCATCCACATGTAACTTGGTTTGAAAAAGAAAATGCATGCCTTGTTTGTATAATGAAGGATTTTTCAAGTTGAATTAGTCTTGACCTAGTGAGATGGCTAAGAGGATTGATTAATGCATAACAGGAAGCAAACTGAGTTGACAGAGTCTGCAGGCATTCATTTATTTATTCATTCATTCATTCATACTATTTGCATGTGTTGCTCGAGGACTAGCAACATTTAAGTTTGGGGGTGTGATAACTCGTATTTTTATGAGTTATCATGACCCATTTCAGACTTGATTTGTGCGTTAGTTCGAGAGATTAGGCTTAGTTTGCATCCATTTAACTTAATTTTCACTCACTTTGCATTTTAGGAGCATTATTTCGTTTTTAGGCATTTTTAGCATTATTTAGGCATTTTTAGTTTATTTACTTAGTTTTCCATCTTTTGCTGGAAGGACGGGATGTGTGAAGGTAGAGCAGACGAGTTGAACGCAAGTTGAGGCAACCAGAGGCAGATGGATGGCGCCTAGGCGCCACCCTACATGCCTTGGCCATTTTCAGCACATAGCTGACAGCATGGCTTCCAGAGAGTTGGCGCCTAGGCGCCACTTCATCTACATGTAACCCAAGTTCAGGCGATGTTGAAGCCACAAGTCAAGCAATACTCCAGGGAGTTGGCGCCTAGGCGCCAGTGCATGAATTTCTAGGATTTGCAGAATGTGTCCAAGTTGCCCAGCACACAGGGAGTTGGCGCCTAGGCGCCAATACGCATCCGTATGTGAATATTCTAGAGCGTAAGCAGCGCGAAAGGGACTATATAAATAGTTCCTAGGGGTTCGCATGCGAGAGAAAGAAAATAGAGGAGAGCTACAGTACGAACTAAAGTGCAAGAGAAAGCAGAAATCAAGATTAAAGCCTGGATTGAAGAGAGGATTCAAGTCTTGTTGGTGGAAACCGTCGGAAAATAGTTTTTCTTATTCTTTCCAATTTTCTTTCTCTGCCTTTATGGATACTTTTTATATGGATGTATTGGATGTTAAAATCATGTCTTTGAACTAAACATCCATTAGATGGATAGTTAGGATGATTTGAATTCTAAACTATATTGTTTCTTGGTTCTTAGAATATTCAGGAATGAATAGTTGATTTTATGCATGATTGTGTATGATTTACCTTTGCATGTGTGGATTGAATGCTTTTTACAAGATTAGTTACCTTGTAAGATGATTTAATTGCTTGATTTATCCTTGGAAGAGGAAGATCTTTGCCGGATCCATGTGCAAGGCATAGGTTTTGACCTTTGTGTAAAGAGAATTGTTTAACGGATAGGAATATACCGTTAAACCCTGTGTAGTCATTATACAAGTTATAAACTTATCAATTTCACTTTATTTAATGGCATGGGAACATAGCAATTAAATACGGTGTAATTAACTTTATATAATGTTGGAAGACATATATAAAGATATATGAACTTGGGCTATCAAATCTATATGCAATCCAATTAGAAAGAACCAGAGCAATATAGTTTAGATTCAAGGATTCCAAGCTATCCATCTGTCATCCCTAATTAGAAAACTCGTTCAAAGTATCCAGTAGTCTCGAACTTTCACTCTAATTTCTCATTGCAATCATTAGCTTAGTTAAATCATAAAACCAGAATTTTCCATCCATCGAAAGCATTTTAACTAATTAATAATTCAGTTAAAAATTCCTCGTGGGAACGATACTCTACACACTCTTTATTACTTGACACGGCACGTATACTTGCGTAAATAGCGAGCATTCTAATTGACATATACGCAGTTCATCATCGATCAGCCTCCATCGACTGCTCTTCATCAACTGTAGATGTCGTAGGGGGTGTCGGGTCAGTTGTCAGACTGGGTCCTTCTTTGTTAGCACCACCTAATTGTGCCTGTTAAGTCCTTTCCATAAGCCTTGAATAATATCAATGGCTTGGGTCGCTCAGTTTTGAGTGGCCTGCTGCATAGCTTCCTTCACTGTGGTAGCTACTCTCTCCTCTATCAATCTAGCCTGCCTTGATTCAAGCTCTTCTTCTTCATTCCTTTCTGGGTTTTCATCTTCTCGTCGTTGTTGAGTTCATTGATCTTGTCCTTGCAATCCCAGTCTACCTTGTTTTGGTCTACTAGTTTCTCCAATTTCATGTTGGCTAAGGACTTCGTCTGTGGCAACTTCCTTTCCCTTATTTTGTCTTGCTCCTGATCTTGTGTTCACCATTGTGCTTTTCTGTTTATAAAAAGCACATAACTTTCATTTATGATTAGGGTTAGATCATACCATGTATACACCTCATCATTATATAGTTTAAGTTAATCGCATTCAAATCACATGACATCAACATATCACATTTCATTAATTATCAACACAACGTTCGTATCTATCCATCCATTTTAGAAGTTCAGATTACCTAGAACACAGCAATATTTTCATGGCCATTCACTTCACTCACATTATCAACATTGCATCAAAATTTCATCACATAAAACATAGCACACATATCTACAACAATATAGAAGTATACACATGATCAAAAAGTTATCACAAGTTGCATTCATCCTTTTCATTCAACAAGTAAAGAGTCCTTAAAGTCTACCGGGTCCCCTCCTCAAGTAGCGCCTCCGACTAATCAGAATTCAGGTGGGTTCCGCGGTTACTGTGCTATTATCGGACCATGCAAGAACATCTTCCTGTTCACCATTATTGCCATCGCCATCATTCCCATCTTCCATTGGTTCAAGGAACTCCATTGGGTCCTCGTCATCATTCTCATTATAATTAATATTATTATCTATTCGGACGGGTTCACCATCCCTTCCCATAATATGAATGACAACTTCTCCATACTTTGGGAAAACAGGTGTCTCTATTATCCTTTGGGCACGACGTTGTTCTAGAACGATGGTTACTTCCTTTTCCTTCTGCCGGATTCTTTCCCAGCTCGCTCCATGACGAAACTGAATACACCCATGGGCAAATCTATACCATGGTCCTGAGTCTGGAGGTGTAGGCGCTGGGGTCTGATCCTAGAAGTCCTGAAGATCTTGAGCATGTATGTAATTAGTGGGAACTAAAGGATACATGGGTAGATCAAAATATGGTGCGAAGGGGCCTTCCGATCTAAAGACTTGGCTTGTGGACTCTTCTAATTTCTGCATTTGCACAGGTGGATTGACATAGTAGCTTCCTTGAGGTTGTGGTGGGGGTGCTTAGGCTGGTGACTTGGAGGTACAGGTGGAAAACACGCCACATTCTGTTGAGACTCCCACCATCTATTCATATTTTCATCAAACCTTTGCCTACTCTCCATTTCTTTCATTTCCTGCCTAAGTTCCTCTGCACTTATCACCCTTTTCCCTTTGTCTGCCATCTACAATTTGGACATAACATGTTAGTTAGAATCAAATAATCATAATGCAAATCATATATCCACACATTTAGCATCATATACACTATTTTCATTCTTTTAAAGATATCTTTCCACCTATTTTCCAATCCATGCTCTGATACCAGCCTCTGTGGCGGCCCATCCCGAGCGTCACAACCTTACTCCAAGATCTATCGATTGGTAAACGTGATCAGGATTGTTGCCCTGTCACACGGCGGAATTCATGACTCCTTAGGAGTCGAGGCCCTCATGTATATATTTGATTTCTCATTATAGGGCGTCGCACATATACTTAGTCGTTTCATATCACATAATTCGTACATATTTATGGTATAACAATTAATACTTTATTATTCATCATAGAAATTCTATACTTGCATTCAACATCTCAATTTGTGACACCAAATATGTAACATTAACATGCAACATAATTCCATCAGATATTCACTCATCCATTCATTAAACATTCATTCATTCATTTGTGTAGCCGTGTTCAACATCACAAAGTCCATCATTTGTAGAGTCTTCCCCGTGTTCCGTTGCCTCATCAATCCTTTCACCTGTCTGTGGGTTTGAAAAACAAGACATGAGTCGAAATTCAATAAGCAAGCTATAGTTTTCAGGCAATTCATTTTGAAGGAAAACTTTGCATAAAAGCATTTCATTCCATTTTAGTAGAAGACACTTATCAAGTGATCAACTGCCAATCGGATGGAAACCTTTTTCATTGAAACCTCATGAGCAATGCAGTGCAATGCATCATTTTAAAACATGACATCATTGAACGGAAGCTAGCTAGGCAACCATCCGGCTCATTCCTCTCTCCCAGTCCAGGGAGGTACCACCGGCACTCGGTCTTCTCTTAGCGACTTGGCCACACCCAAGGGGGACCACCGGTCCGCTCACTACCTTCAAGGTGGACCTCATGCTTGTGCACATGAACTTTTCATAAACGTGATCCTTGCCATGATATGCTGGCACGATTTTCCTTTCAAAAATTCATGTATTGTGAAACCCGGACCCAAGTAAGGTTTATTTATATGTAATTGACATATAAATATGAATCAAGTATAATTTAGTGGAACTATGAATGATTTTCTTTGCAATATTGATGAATTATGACAATTAGGTCAGAGGTTATGAATGATGATAAAAATCAATCACTCTAAGTCGAAATGGGCCAATGTGATTAAAGTGTCCTAATGAGGATTAAAAAAAAAGTATTAGTGTGCCATGAGAAATTAATTGATTTCCATAATGTGATTAATGGAAATTAGGAGACTAATTATGGAGCCAAGTTAGAAAATATTGGAAAATTCATAACTTGACGCCTATAAGGCGGATTAATATGAAAATTGAGTTGGAAGCACATAAATTCGTGCTTAATCACATGGGAAAGGTAGATTATGAAAATTTTGATGATAATTAATCATCAACGTCCAAAACTTAGAAACAACTTCAAATGATCATAAGTTGAGTTAGAAAGTCAGATTGAAATGAAATTTGAAATCGAAGGTTAAAATTATGAGATTAAGGTTATGGAAGGGTTTGATCAAGCTAATCATTCTAAGATTAAGGGTGCACAAAATTGGGATCAACTCTGTTGACTTTTGCACCAAAAAGTGATTAACATTTATGTTAAAGTTGAATAAAATAATTAAATAAATAAAGTTAAAAATGAGGTGTCAAAAGGAGGTCAATTGCAGGGTACTTTATGGATTATTAAAAATAGAAAATTCCCTGCAATTATCTCATGATTAAATGCAGAATTAAAAGGCTAATGCATTAGCATAGGGGAGAGTAGTTTACATGGCAAGCATGGACGTCCAAACCAGCCCCTAAAGTGGATTTTTGTGAAATATTTTTTAATAAAATATATGCCCAAAGTCAACTATGGATTAAGGGGATTAAATGTGCATTAAATTGGAGTGGAAATTCGTGGCTAAAGGCATCATATCTGGACCGTAGAGATGTGATCAATTAATGGACAACAATGGAGCATGGGAGAGAGGTGCACGGTTAAGTAGCTTTTGGAATTTTTAATAATTTTTTAATAGCTAAATTGACCACTAATTAAGCTAATTATCTAGGGTGATTAAACACCCATTAATTAAAGTGAAAATTAGGTGGAAAAATCGTGCAAAAGCTGCTGCAAGTGGACCCCACCAAAGTGGACAGCAAGTGCACAGTAGGAGATGTAGACGGTTAGGCTGCTGTATTTGATTTTTTTTTTTTTAAATAAGATAAATTGACCCCTAAGTAGGCTATTACCTAGGGTTGGTAATTAGCCATTAATTAAAGTAAATTATGTGTGGAAAAATCGTGCAAGGGCTGTTAATTAGGGTTGACTAAGTGGACAACTTTATTTAAAAGCTGGATATGGCTATGGAAAACAAATCCGAAAATAATATTAAATGATTAAATATGTGGCTGAAAATTTTGTATTAAACTATAGGGTAAATTTTCAAAACTTTACCCTCCATTTTAGGTCAAAATTGTAAAGGAAAAATTGAAAAATAAATACCTATATAAGCAGGCAGTGTGGACGTTCCAGATTTCTGTTTGGGAGAAAAAAAAATCAAAGGGGCAGTGGCTGGAACGATCCAAGGGAAGAAACCATGAAGAAGAGAAGGGGATTTCATGTGCTCAAAGGAGTGATTACCAATTAATCAAGTAAGTATATGTTAATTTTGATTTTATACTTCAAATCTGGAAGTTATGTGATGTTATAAAAAAAATATGTAATAAATAATAAAAAAAGTATTTTCACCATAAAAAAATTTTTACAATCTCATTATATTATAATTAATGGGAGATCAAAATTTTAGATTCAAATATTAAGCAGGTTGAAAATTAAAAATCCGAGAATATCAATCTGAACAGGGGTGAATGGGTGTCAGGATCAGCTGAACCAAATGATTTTTAATAATTTTTAAACAAGGAATTTTAGACGGAAACATTTTCAGGATATATAAGACATATTGAGGATCACATAACCAAAATTAAAATTTATTTTTGAAGGGTATAATTATACCTAATAATTAACGTGATTTGGACTGTCTGAAAATGGATGCTGCTGTCCAGCAAGGTAAAAATACGAAAATAAATATAAATTCTCGATTTTTTGTGCTGTAAATATTTATTTTGATTAATTCATGTAGTTATTAAGGTATGGTAGGAATTTAAGATCAAAAATACTTGATTTGATATTAATTCAAGATTTTGAGAATTCAGTGTGCCTGAATTCAGCATTATGGACAACTTAAGGAATAAATCAAGATAAATGTCAAATTCCAGATTTTTGAGATGGAATTTAAATTACAATGGGATATAAACAAGTTTCATAAATTATTATGAGGATTTAACCTACTAAAGGTTAGTTTTAGAAAGGATGGAACTTAGTGTTACATATGCAAGTCATAGAAGCATAAATCATGATTTAAACATGAAATTAAATCAATTTAGCAATTTGTCTTAGAGATTAGAAAAATTTCAAGATAGCTTCTCATCTCAACCTCAATTCTAACTTCTATTTTCTCTCTCTTGAACCCATGATTTCATATATATCATTCAATCCTTATTCAATATTCAATTCAAGAGCATCATTAATCCTCCTTTAAGGGTTCTTTATGAATCATATTTATGACCCATAAATAGAGGTAGAGAATTTGGGTTTTAATGAATTAAAACTCAAGATATACTTACTTGAATTGAACCAAACTTGAGTTCCAATCTTCCTAGCTTGGATTCCTCTCTTTGCTCCTCTTTTTCCTCCTCCTTTCTTCCTTTCTTCCTCCTTTTTCCGTTGCTGGGATTTGGGTATGCTTGGGGTGTTCTTGGTTTGGATTTTCTCCTTGATTTCTTCTCCAAAAAGTGGACGTCTCCTCCTTGCTTTGCTCCTTCGTGATTTTTTTCTCTTTTTGATTTTCACTCCAAAATAAATGTCCCTAAGCTCCTGCCCCTTGACGTTTTTGCTGGGTTTGTGGGACCCCTTGCCATGTCATTTGTTGGTAATTTATGGCCCATTTGACATGGTTCAACTAGCTCCAAGTAAATTACATATTTATCTTTCATAAAATCTCAAAAAATCCATTTATCCCTTAAGTCTCACACTTGATCGACCATGTGGCTAAGCATTTGTCATTTTGTGGTAAAAATCTTCTCAATTTACAGCTTCCTTAATTACGTTATGCTCTTAGGTGGTGTGGTGTATTATTTGGAATTTTTGAAAAATCCAAAAATCCTATTATCACTCCACCATGGGTGTCTAAGCATGTCACCTCCTTGGCTCCTTAATGCATTGCAATTATCCTTGATTTTATCATCTTTAATAATTAAGAAAATCAAGCCAAAAATCTCTAAGGTTGACATCTCACATGAGCATTAACTTTGTCTCATGATTAGGATCTTCAACTCATGATTGCTCCTACAAAAGTCAAAATTATTTTATCCTTTTGTGACCATGCATGTTTTCACGGTAATTAGCCTAATCCATTCCATTCATAATATTAAGCAAGTCATTTTAACCGTTTATTTCAAAATTGACCTCAAAACGACGTTTCCATCTCAAGTTATAGCCATTTGAAGTTCACCCTTGGATTAGGATAAAATTAAATAATTATCTCCATAATCCCATCACATTCTCTCAATCCAATCCATCCATAATATTGAGCATGAAATTCTATGCCTATCTCTCAATTTTCATCTCAATCCACCTTACCGGCGTCAAGTTATGAATTTCCTAATATATCCTAAATTAATTCCATAATAACCCTTCTTTTTCCATTAATTAAATCATGATAATCAAGATAATTACTCATGACATATTATCCTTGCACAATTCCTAACAAGCTACTTTGATCATATCGATTCACATTTGACCGTAGCAATTCATTTCCAATTATAATCTTAATTGCAAAATATTATCATGAAAATCACTCATAAATGAATCAAGTTTCACATAAATCATAAATTTTTTGTAAATGCATGTATACAAGTTCTACTTGGGTCTGGGTGTTACAATGTTCATCTCTTAAGTTACATATATTTTCACATTTTCAAATGATGAGTCATTCACTTGTCTCAAGAGTCATTCACTTGACTCAATACCCTAATCTAGGGCATTTAATCTCTTTTTAATCATTCAAAATACTTATGTGTCACTTGAAACTTTAACAACTAAGTTCAAGCAAGTTTTCTCAACTTGACATTTACCTTTCTAATAATCACATTTTCATACCTATATAGTCTAGAATTTGGTTGCTTTGAACACTAAACTGTTGTAGCCATTCAAAGCAATCATTTACAACTTATATTAATTAATTCGTTCATCAAAATTTTGGAATTTAATTCCTTTTATCAAAACAGCCCTATACATGTATGAATTCACCATATTTGTTCACTTTAGAGGCTTGTTTATATCATATAACAAGCAATATTTCAATCAAAATTTCTGTAATAACAACTCTCCCTGAAACAGACACATATAACCTTGTTTTAGACGAATCTCCTCCTCATAATTGCATACTAACTAGCATAGATAAAATATACTTACTCAACAAGTATATTTTCTTTCAACACTCTTAATTACATCATTTGCTAACCTATGCACCATATTAGAATCAAGAACAATTTAAACAGAATTTTCTTTTCCAATTACCATCATGCTTAGACATTATTTAAGCATGGACTAAATCAATAATCAAAAACATACTTAAACAGTTCATGAATAAACTATTGGATGTCAATCACCTTACTTATACCCATCATATAATCATTCTAATTGTAGCAATTTGTGGACGTTATTTGGGCATAACTTAAGCAATAATTAATGACAAAATACATATAGAGTGGACCTATTTTTGACGTGAATTGGTTGCCTTCCCAAGCGTAAAACCTTGTTGAATTTTCACTTCTTCTTGCTACCTTGGATGTCCTCACTTGCTACCTTATTTTGAGAATTTTTTTCTTACTTTTGAGTTGCTGAAATTTCATCCAAAGGGCTGCCCCTTTTCCCCCTTATATAGGGATGTATTTTTGTAACGCCCCAGCTCGAGCGTCACAACCTTACCTCAAGATCGTTCGACTGGTAAACGTGATCAGGATTGTTGCCCTGTCACACGGCGGGTTTTAACGGATATTTATCCAGTTAATCCTAACTCCTTAGGATTTTATATCATTTATACGTTCTATTTCCATCAAATGTCATTTAAGGCCATTATATCATTTGAGAGTTACACATGTCATATCATAATCTTCATACTTAACCATATCATGATATTTCATGCCTTAGCATTTACCCATAAAAATTTTCCCCAATCCATAGGCATAAAACATAGCATAATTCTTCTACAACATCGAATAACAATTTAATTGTTAACATTCATATAATCATTCAACCATTAGATTCATATACAGGTACTCATGGAAATTCATTCATCCTTGAATCTCCACCTGTGCTCCTTGCCTCCTTCCTTCCACCTGTCTTTAGGTTTGAAAAACAAAACGTGAGTGATAACTCAGTAAGCAAGCTTAGGGTTTTCATGCAATTCATTTTGAAAGCAACATTCTTTAAAAACATTTCCCTCCATTCAGTAGAGACACTTAGCAAGTGATCAACTACCTGCGGAGCAGAAACTTTTTCATAAACCTTTCATAAACATTTCATGAAAATCATTCATAAAAAACCATTCGTAAAACCCAGTTTTTAGGCATTTCATAAACATTGGATGTGCAAATTCATCATTTCCATTGATGACGTTATCCTTCATGTGACGGTACGCTAGCACGGGGAACCCTCTTTCATGACATGATCTTTTCCATCCTTGGCGTCAGACCTTCCGACTTGGCAACGTCAAGGGGGACTCCTTGTCCACTTACTACCTCGACTAGCCTACCTCGCCGGACCTTTCTGACTTGGCGACATCAAGGGGGATTCCTTGTCCACTTACTACCTCGACTAGCCTACTTGATTTTCATTCCATGCATGACTTTTAGTCACCCCAGCATTATATACCCCCTTACACATGGAACTTTCCATTCTCATGTAGAGAATTCTTTGCACCATCCCTCTTTAAACATCATTTCAATGAAACATCGTATAAATTCATGTTTCAACACATTTCAAGCATAATTGCGAAACCATAAGCAATCATTTATTTCAACAGAAATAAACATTTCAATACACATATAAACAAGGAATGATCATCCTTAAATACCTTGTAATGAAAACCAAAATCATTTAGAAAGCTGCTTGCTTACCTTGCTTTCTTAGCTTTTCGTTTCGCTTATCCCTTTGCCTTTTCCTATACATATAAGAATGATATAACATTCATATATTTCCTTTGCTTGCATTCAACTCCGTTTTCTAACCCATTTTCATTAACATACATAATTCCTTCGACTTCTCAAGTCGTTATGCCCGTATAGCACATACTTATGCATTACATGGGTCAATACATAACATGTTCAATCCCATAAGTAGGGTAACCATTCAATTACATAATAATCATCCAATAATGATTATTTAATGGCTTATTACATTTCTTAATCCATTTTCCACTTATTTTCTAAAATTCACACATCGTTACTCATTTTAAGCATCCGTTGTTGCCTTAAGCCTCATTAATTAATCCCAAAATTTGAGATTAACATCATGAAATTCTAAACAGCAATATATTCACAAAATTTATCATAATTTCATGCATTTTTGCAAAAAATCAATTTACTTAGGTCATTTACCATTCATGCATGTCTATCCTTTCACATATAGTCATTTAACAACACATATAAGAGGCATTTCATAAAATTTTCTAAACCAGAAACTTAGTCACTAATTCGGCATGATAATTATCCTTAATTAAAACTGTATTTAGGGTATTTTTATGGAATTTAAATCCACTAATCATAGGTTTCAAAAACAGCAACTTTGGAACCCATTTTTCACCCATTTAACGTGTCTTTTGACACATAACCCTAAGCAGATTTATAAATCCGAATTTTCAGCAATTAATCCAACTTTTCCTAATCAAAATTTATTTTATTAACATATATATCAATTTGGATCATTTCTACATAGGTTTCATATTTCTTTTTGATTTGTTTCTCCAACTATCCACATATGCTGAAATCAACCGAACTGAAATCTCAAAAACTTGAATTAATATCCAATCAAGTATTTTTGATCTGAAATTTATACCATACCTCAATAACTACATTAATTAACCAAAATAAATATTTTTAGCGCAAAAAATTAAGTATTTATATTTATTTTGGTATTTTTACCTTGTTGGACAGCAGTACTCCATTTCAGACAGCCTTAATCACATAAATTATTGAGTATATTTATACACTTTAAAACCTAATTTTTATTTTTTTTTTGTGATCCTAAATATTTCTTATATATTATTTAAACTTTTCAGCATAAAATTCCTTTTATAAAAATTATTAAAAATCATTTTCTGCAGTTGATCCTGTCACCCATTTTACCCTGTTTAGGTTGATCTTCTCGGATTGTTAATTTGCAACTAGATTATCATTTTAAGATGAAAATTGGGTAGTTCCTTAATCAACATATAATAATTCTTCCCAAAAATTTTCATTCTAAAATTTATCCATTTACTATTCTGTTCATATTTTAGTTTACAACATCATATAACTTCCAGATTTGAGGTATAAACTCAAAATAATCATATACTTACTTGATTAAATGGGTAATCCCTCCTTTTTCCATTTTTTTCCTTCTTTCTCCTTCCTCCTTGCTGGTCTAGAGCTGGATGTGAGGCTTCCTTGAGGTGCAAGTTTCAGCACTTAGAAAAATATTTTCTAACATCTCATTTCCACATGACCGATTATCCCCCTTATAGAGCTGGAATTTCCAGCTATGGTCCCCACTTGTTGCTGCATTTTCCACAGCCATTGAATGCATGCTTATCTCCACTTATGTGCTGGTGAACTCGCAGCCAAGTAAATTCACTTTTTACCTTTTTTGAAAAATCAAAAATCTGTTTTAATCACAACCGTCCACCTATCCAGAAATCACGTCCATTGTTGCTGCCCATTTGCATATTTTTTTCCCAACATGATTTTCTTAATCCAAACCTTCCAAAATTTTAATCTCATAATTTCATTCAACTGTTTCAAATTTCATCTCAATCCGATTTTCTTAGCTCAAGTTATAGCCGTTTAAAGTTAACAGTTAGATTTGAGCTATGTTCAATAAATCATCACACCAATTTTATCAAGAATTTTCATAACCCAATAATTCCATAATAACAAGCCCATCATCATCAACTTCCCTGTCAAATTTCACTTGAATCCGCCTTACAGGCGTTTAGTTATGAATTTTCTATGATTTTCTAACATAATTTCACAATTTCCATTTTAATCTCCATTAATTAAATAATGAAAATTAAACTAAACATTCATGCCACATTATCATGTTTTAATCCTCATTATGCCCCTTTAGTCACCTTGACTCATATTGGGCTCCAGCGATTAAATTTTTAATCACCGTTTCCAATGGAAACCCTAATTCAAAATGTGACATAATTCACAGAAATCATTCAAAATTCATTTTCATCATATATAAGTCACATGTACATGTTCAATGCACACATTAAATCCTCCTTAGGTTGGGGTTTCACAATTTTACTCTTTGTTTGCCACATTTTAACCATGGTTAAAGCCACTTAATGGCCTTAGTTTGCTGCTAAAATATGGACCATCCAAGTGTCCATTGATCCCCCGTTATTTAATTTTACTGCATCAATCAAAACCATTCAAATGTGATGCATTTTTGTCATTTAATCTCCTCCTTACATGTGTACATAGGTTGCAAATCACCTCGCTAGATATGATCCATTATCACTTAATTTTGCATTTTGCAAAAATAAAAAATTGCCTCAATTTTTGCTGCCCAAACACGTCCACATTTAGCTGGATTTAATTCTAATTTTTCACGATCTTTATTTCATGAAGATCGACACAAATCACTTTATCTTGCCACCTTAGCCTTAAAGCATTAATTTCCTCCCTTTTTACTTTTTATCTCTTGCATTTATGACTCTCTATCCCTTCCATTTATGACTCTCAAGATAGGGTTCATTAATGCAAATCTCCTTTTTGATAATCCCCTTGCAAATCAAGAGTTTATCATAAGATTTAACATAATCAAAACTATTCATAACTTAGGGAATGTGTACTTGACTTTCCATAAAAAATTTCATCCTTAAATGATCAATATTGGCTAAGATATGGTCATTTGGAACTAATTCAAGGAATTTTATGAAATCCCTAGTTGTTTAACAACTTTCTAATCAAAATACTCAAAATCCACTCCATTCAAATTGTAAGGCACCCTAACTTGGGTTTACCCTAAAAATTTCACACCAATTTGGCCTACACATCTAAAGAGATGAATTTATCAACTAATTAATCAATTAATGATATGTAAAGGGGTCATAAATGACTAAATCACATCTTAAATTCTCTACAAGTCTTTTGTCTTGTAGTGAGAATCTCCATTTTTGTCATTTAGTGTCACCTCACCTCATTGTCTTTTATTGAGTTTTGTCTTTTAGTTCACATCGAAGTGATTAACTTTAAGCACTTTGCTTAATCAACTTGGTTAATCTTAGTTCTACACTTCAACTCAAAATTTTACATCAATGGGAGTTAAACATGCTTAGATCTAATAAGAATAGTTTTTTACAAATACAAACCCACCACTTGGAATAAATTAGGGGGTCCAAAATTTTCATTTATTTTTAATTTTTCATAAATTGAGAAATTTTAAATCATTCAATGTAATATATCTCAAAATTTGGAATTCCTTTTCAAAATATTTCTAAAAATTCATTTATGCTTTGTATCTCGTACAAACTACCCATTACATTTTCTAAGCTTAAAAAATGGGGTTTCATATGTTGTTTGACTTTTCATTGAAAACATCCACTGCCCCATTCTCATGATCTTTTAACACAATAAATGGTCCTAACCACCGAGACTTAAATTTGCCTGGGAATAATCTTAGTATGGAATTATATAGTAATACCTTCTATCCCAATTCAAATATGCAGATCATGATCTTCCTTTCATGCCATTTATTCATTCTTTCCTCGAATATCTTGGTGTTTTCATATGCTTGAAAGCGGAATTTATCAAGCTCATTCAACTGAAATACTTGCATTTCACCTGCTTTCTGCAAATCCAAATTTATTTTCTTGATAGCCAGTATGCATTATATTAAAGATCCAATGGAAGGTGATAGGCCTTTCCATAAACCAATTGATATAGGGACAATGCAATTGATGTTTTAAAGGTAGTGTGGTAAGCCCATAGAGCATCGTCAAGCTTGATGGACCAGTCCTTCCTCGAGGGACAGATAGTTCTGTCCAAAATCCACTTCAATCCCCTATTAACTAATTCAGCTAAGCCATTGGCCTGTGGATGATATGTTGTTGTGACCTTGTGGAGAACATAATATTTTCCAAGTAATGTGGAGAATAGTTTATTGTAGAAATGAGTCCCTCCATCACTAATGATAGCACAGGGTGTACTAAAATGAGTAAAAATATTTTTCTTAAGAAACTTGGTCACCACTCTAGCATCATTAGTGGGAAATGCAGTTGCTTCCACTCACTTGGAGACATAATCAATTGCCATCAAGATATTCTGATTATCGAATGACAGGATGAATGGACCCATAAAATCAATGCCCCAAATATCAAATAATTCTTCCTCCTAAATACTTATTTAAGGCATTTCATATAGCCTTGAAATGTTACCCTACCGTTGACAATTATCATAATTTTTTGCATAGTAGTATGCATCCTTAAAAAGAGTAGGCCAGTAGAATTTGGACTATAAAACTTTTGCTATCGTGTGATCACCATGATAATGTCCCTTGTAGGTTGAGGAATGACACCGCTGCAAAATTTCCTTGACTTCCTCCTCTGGGACGTACCTTCTGATTATCCAATTGGATTATTACTTAAACAGAAATGGCTCATCTTAATAATAATTCTTCACATCATTCAGAAATTTCTTCTTCTGCTATGCATTAAGGGCTGGAGGGAGCATTCCACTTACTAGATAATTAACCATATCTGCATACTATGGACCCGACTGATATTGGACATTGAATAATTTCTCATCCGAGAATACCTCATTGATCTATTCTGCATGAGACTCTTCTTTCCCTTTCTCGAGTCGGGATAGGTTGTCGGCCACTTGATTCTTTGTGCCCTTTTGATCCTTGATCTCCAGATTGAATTTTTGCAATAATAACACCCGTTAAATCAAGCGTGGCTTGGCATCTTTCTTTTCAATTAGATACTTAATGATGGAATGGTCAGTATAACAATTACCTTCGTCCCAACCAAATAAGATCTGAATTTATTTATGATACCCAGACCCAAGTAAGGCTTATATATATGCATTTGGCATATAAATATTGATCATGTATGATTTAGTGGAATTATGAATGATTTTCTTTGCAATTTTGATGATTTATTGCAATTAGGGAAATGATTATAAATAATGAAATGGGTCAATATGATTAAAGAGGCCTAATGAGGATTAGGGAATGTGAATATATTGAGGATAATTACCTCATGTATTATGAATTAACTAGTGGAGATTATGTTGGTAATTATGGATTTAAGGTGGCAAATGCTAGAAAATTCATAACTTGACGCCGGGAGGGCGGATTAAGATGAAAATTGAGAGGTAAGCACATAATTTCATGCTTAATCTCATGGAAAGGTTGAATTATGAAAATATTGATGAAATTAGGGTGAAAATCGATCATCACCATCAAAATCCAAGGATGACTTCAAATGATCATAATTTGAGTTAGAAAAGTTAGATTAAGACGAAATTTGAAATGAACAGTTAAAATTATGAGATCAATGCAATGAGAGGTTTGGATTAAGCTAATGATCGTGGGATCATGGTGGCACGAAAAAGGGGTGTGCATCATTGACTTTTGTTCACCATAAAGTAGCCCTCATTTATGTTAAAGTTAAAGTGGTTAATTAAATAATTAATGGCATAAATGAGGTGGCAAAAGGAGATAATTACACATGGATTTTATTAATTACTTAAAATGACAAAATCCATGATAAAATCAAGTGATTAATGACATGATTTAATGGCTAATGGGCTAGCTCAAAGGAGTATGGAATAGGTGGCGATCCATGGACGTCCGAAGGGGCTGTTGCATGGACTTTTTTATTTTTTTCAAAAATGCTAAAAAATTAATTAAATGACCTAAGTAGCAAGGGTGGTTAGTGGACATGATTTTGGTTGATTTTTGTGGCAAGAAAATGCCATAAAGTCAATGATAAGTGGACCCCATCAAGTGGACAGCTAAGAAAGCTAATTACTAGGGTGATTAATTGTCCATTAATTAAAGCTGCAATTTTGTGAAAAATTGAAAAAGGGGCAGCTGCATATGGACATGATCACATGGACGGCAAGTGGAGCATGAATGATGTGGATGATCAAGGTTGTTATGTGATTTTTTATAATTTTTTTAATAAGCTAAATGGACACCTAAGTATGCTATTAGCTAGAGTAATTAAATATCCATAAATTAAAGTTAAAATGGTGTGGAAAAATGGCAAAAGCTGCTGCAAACTGGACATTGAATGGTGAAAAAATTTGTGGTCCCTTAATGACATGGATTTTAATGGATTTTATTTGGATAATTATCAAATTTACTTGGAACATATTTTGCCATGTCATCAAAGGAGATAAGTATGCTTTAATTAACTTCTGATGGATGTGGAAAATGGGGCCCACAAAGTTGGAAAATCCAGCTTATATCTAAGTCGGCCGTCCATATGGTTAAGGGGTTAGAGAGAGAAAATGTCAAGGAGAAAATACCCAAGCAAGGCAGTTGTGCATGTCCCCATTTTCCAATAGCATGAAGGCAAGAAAAAAGAAGGAAAAAGGGGAAGAAAGAAGAAGGATTCAAGCTAGGAAAATGGAGTTCAAGTTGGAACCAATTCATGTAAGTATACTCCATGATTTGAATACTTTAATTCTAAGTTTTCACCTCAACTTATGAGTTATGGATTTGATTCATAATGAACCCTTAAAGTATGATTCATGATGCCCTTGATTAGGGTATTGATTAAGGATTAAATGAAAATAATGAAAGCATGGATTCAAGAGGATGAAAATGGAGATTAGGGTCGAAAATGGGCTGATTAACATAGCTGAAATTTTCTTAAATCCATGTAAAATATTGCTATTTTGATTTGATAACATGATTATATGATGATTCATGATTTTATGGATTACATATGTTGATTTGGGCTTAAGTTATGAATTTTAGAAAGAATGTGAATTAGGGTTTCATATATGACCCTATTTCTATGTTTTTATGTTAACAATGATATATGAATTAGCTCAAACGATTTATGGATGTTATGGAGGGTAAAATACCCCATGTTTAAGGTACTTTAGTGTCCAAAAGGATTTGAAAAGATTAGCCTTAAATCTGATTTCGTGGACATATGTTTGGACACGTCAAAACGGGTCAAAAGGATATCCAAAATGTGTAGAAATATTGCTGTTATGCAAGCAAACGAATTTTAAATTTTAAATATGTGATTATACCCTAAATTTGGGTTAAAAAAAGTATGATTAATTTCTGAAAATAGTGGATTAGAAAACTGTTTTGAATTAAGTATCAAAAGAGGTGTTGAAAGTGTGAAAAACGTGTCCCAATGTTACTGTTTTGGAACGCTATGATGAATGGATTGAAAATTCAAAATTTGAACCTAAATTAAATGGTAATTAAGAGGTTTAATCATGCTGAATAAGGACACAAGTTTCTGTGTTAAAAGATTTTAAGAAATACATGATCTATGTGTTGAGAAATGGACATGTATGAAGAGACAAGTATGAATAAATGGTATATGGATTATGTGAGTTATTAAAATACATAAAAAAAATAATGGAAAATGTGGATTAAGGTAATATTTTAGTAAATAATGATAATCTCAAAATTTGAGATTATTATATGATATCTAAGTTATCAACCGAGTGCTTAAATGAGCACCGGCATATGCAAAATGAAAAATATGTTAAAAATGATAAATGGAGGTAATGAACCTCCGAATAATGATTTGATGAATGATTATTATATGTATGCAAGTTTACCCTACATAAGGGTATTAAAAAGGAATAAATGGATGAATTGATATCTACAGGTTATGTGCTAAGTATGAACACCCGACTTCATAGACAAGTAGGTTACACTAGTGTAATGTAAATCTAAATGGATTTATATAGGTTGGAAAACCTAAGGGATATATGTATTTAAAGTTGATATGAATAAATGAAATGTTATTTTCATTTATCTAGGCAAAGGCAAGGATGAAAGAAAGAGATTATGGCGATCTCAGGTAAGCAAGCGAACTTTCCAAAATGTTGTTTTCTTTCGATGTGATGATATGAAATGGTAATGTTTATGATTATGTTTTGACGAATGGGCAAGCATAAGTTTTGAAAATGATGGCTTTAATGAAGAGCCACAAGTTTTGAAAATAACGGCTTTAATGAAAAGCCGTGAGTTTTGGAAAAGGATGGCTTTAATGAAAAGTCTTAAGGTTTGCTTCATGGGAAGCAAGCAACACTTTTTAAAAATAAAGATTTTATCACAAGTGTTGCCAAAGATTGGGAATGATTTATGTTAATGGATTGAAAAATTTTCTTATCAGTAAGCAAGTTCTTCATGATGATATTTTCAAAGGATTTTATGTTTTATGCCGATGATTTTAAGAATTTTCTTCCAAACAAGCAAGTTCTTTATGATGTTGTTTTCATAAAAAAAATTATAAGAATCACAAAGTAATATTAGCAGATAAGTTTTGAGTTTTCTCTTAAGATGTTTTATGATAAATAGCTATATTTATGAAAGAAAAAGAAAAAGGAGATTTGATTTATGAAAAAGATTGATTTTTCTATGTTATGAGGTTTAAAATATAAATGGTAATTTAGACATAATTCGTATGTTTGAAATGATATTCGAAAAGTTTTGATTTCCTTTAGATAAGAAAATATATTGAAAATGTCTTAAAAAATATTTACATGGATGTTGTTTAATGGGATTTAAGGATGACCAACCCAATAAGTAATTTTATAAAACAGTTTGATTTCGGGTAGCTAAAATGACATACAAAAGACTATGCAAGCTCCTCTTTATGTAAAAATCATAAGTTAGATATGTGGACAATAATTTGCTTTTAGGGTGAATGAGAAGGGGATGGTATAATTGTATAGCCATTGTGAGAAAAAGGCCCCGAAATGGAAACCAAGAAAGGCTAGGGAAAATATATGATTTATTCTTGAAAATCCAAAAGTTTTGAAGTTCTTTTATAAGGGTTTTAAGATGTATTGTTTCTCAAACATTTCAAATATTTAGCAAAATATTTTACTCAAAATGTTTCTCAAAGAATTTAAGGAAGGTCATCCAAAAACTAGATTTCAAATGACAACTTGTTTAAAGTGGGTGCGCTCACTTTACAAGTTGACACGGACTGCGGTCTGTGATGTATTTTTCAAAAATGATTTTTAAAGATACAGACCTCGGTTTGTGGTGTTTTTCAAGTATGGATGCAGGCTATGGTCTGTGATCTCGGTTTAAAAGGACACGGGTTGCGTGCTATGATACTTTTAACCAAACGGACTGCGGTCTGTGATCAGGATGTATGTGCACCAGTACAAGGAATAGGCCGGTTGTAGAGCACGTTGGAGATGGACCAGGGCCCACTCTACATATGGCCAAGTCTCTAAGGGATGGCAGGAGACCAGCGGCGCCCTCCCTGAGATGGGAGAAGGATGAATGAACAGCCGCATGGCTAGCGTGCTGTTAAGGATTCTCTTCCAAAATGTATCATGATCACTTGCTAAGTGTCACTAATGAATGGGGAGGAATGCATTTGCTTATGTTTTGCTTTTGAAAAGCCTGAAGATTGGGACATAAAAGCATTTTTATGAAAAATTATCCTAAAGGGATTTTTATGAAAAATTATCCTAAAGGGATTTTTATGAAATGATTACCTTAAAAATAGGGTGTTTTACACAAAAGTGTAATTAACCAGAATGAAAGAAAATATTTTCTATGCAAATGCTTTAAACAAAATGGATTATGTGTTTTTATACCTTATTGGTTATAAATAAGCCCCAAGACAGGATTTATGAAAATGATTTATGTTAAACTTGTTTTTGGACATAAGAATGTCCATTGCCAAAGGGCTTAAATGAAAAGTATTTATGGACATGAGAATGTCTAATGCCACAGTATATAAATGAAAAGTGTTTTAGGACATGAGAATATCCTTCTCTAAAAAGGATTTATGAGAAAAATGTTTTGGACGTAAAGTGTCCATTGGCAAAAAGATAGATTTATGTAAATGTCTTTGAATATTATAAATGTTCACACAAGACTAAAGAAAATTAATTAAAGAAGGTAAAACATATATGTTTTGCCTAACAAGTCAGACATGACTTGTAAATGATTTTTAAGAATTAATGTTTATGAAAATTTTCAAGGACATAGAATTGTCCTTATGAACAAAGAATTTTATAACAATGTTTTAAGGACATATAAATGTCCTCAAGTAAAAAGGTGCTCAAGATGTTTAAGGAAAAAGTTTTCAAGAAAGTCTTGCCCTAAAAGATAAAATGCTTGCTTACTGAGTTGTCACTCACGTTTTGTTTTCCCAAACCTTAGATAGGTACCGGAAAATTTAGAAGGTTGCAAACCTAAGCTGGTGAAGGAAAGGTACGTGATGGTAGCCATATTATAAGGAATGAGATAGCATGATTAAAGTGCCAAGGAATGTTGACGTATATGCGGACTTATGTAAAGTTCTAAGTCCTAGGTGATTTAAAGATTGAATGTATGTATGTATGGATGTAAAATGTCGAGATTAATTCAAGAAGACTTTTACTGTAGAGAAACATGTTGAGATGCTATGAAATGAAATATGAAATTTATTACAAGTGTATTGTCGCTTGTATGATGAATGATGTAGAATGCAACGCAATGAATGATGATAGATAAAAAAAATAAAATTTGGACGATATCCAATTAAGAACCCGTCGCGTGATCAGGGCAACAATCCTGATTCACATTTACCAATTGATAGATCTTGAGGTAAGGATGTGACGTCTCGGGTTGGGGCGCCACAGAGGTTGGTATCAGAGCATAGATTAGTAAATAGGCGTGGAAAGAAAGGACTTGATATCACATAGATGGTATCTTAGCAAGAATTGATAGATAGACGTAGAGGAAAAATGGAAAATAATGAAAGAGATAGATTGAAATTATAAGACATATACGATATGTACTGTCTTTTACTGTGTGTCATTATGACGCAATGATATAGCTATTTAAGGAAATATAGCTGGTTTGCTGTATTTCATGGTGTAGATGATATATGAAGGAATGATATGAGGCCAAATGAGATGAAGAAGGAGGAAAGGAGAATCTAAGAAAAGACAAAGGATAGAAGGGAATAAGAATAGATGACGGGTTGAATAGAGACCCCCATACTTAAAGATTATTATACCTCACTTAAGATAGCACAAGATTGTGCTATATGATATATATGTTTAAGGTGCAGCGCCATGGCAGACATATGGAAGGCACCTGGCAGATATATGATAGGCACGAAGGCGCCAACTTTCTAAGTGACTGTTGGTTTAGAACTTAAGTTTATGATAAAATGACAGATTATGCAAGTATAATCTGTATGTGTAAGGAAAAGTAACCTTACACTATGAAAAGAAAAGATAGAAATGAGAAAGGTAGGAAAAAGGAATTTTCTTTTGATTCTTTTATAAATGTATGATGTTTGATGCTTTGAAAATATAAATGCATTTGATTTTATTCAAATGCTAAGTGTATATGAAAAAGGAAAGGTCGTTGATCTTTCTAAATCATATAATTGACTATGTATGATATGAATGAATTCCATGATAAGAAATGATATTGACATGATTTTACATGTTGCTTTCTACAACATGCCTATCACCTTAGTTTTTGAACAAGGGAAAGGCAGTTGCAGTTATGAGTCAACAGGAAAGAAAAAGAAGCTAGTAGCAAATCTAAACGACCAGGGCAGTGAGGACAAGTGAGTCCAAGGGCTCGTCAGCGACGGGCAAATATAAATCTTGAGTCAAAGGTTGAAGGTGGAGCCACTACAAGTAACACCTCACAGGTAGAAAGAGTGGAGGAAAGGATAACTGCAGCTGCAGAGGGAGCTGTGCAAGTAGGCCGCCTAGGATTGCGTAGCCCAAACAGTGAAAATAATACAAGGCCTTTGGGAAAATACCCAACAGGACCAATTAAAAGAAGGTAGAAATAACAGACCGGTACAGGTAATAATTTTTAACCTAGTACCCAAACTTTTAAGTGTTGATAATAATAAGATAGAAATGAATGGAAACGATATTAATGCCTTTCTAGTACAATATCCACCTAAGTTCTCAGATGAATCAGATTTTATTCAGGCTGAGCAGTGGATGACTGAAATCAAGAACTTGTTTAAAGTTTGTACATATAGTTCTATGTGTACACAAGCATTGATTGACAATGCTTATGAGTGATAGGAAACCCTAATAGCTATTATGTCATAATCAAAGAAGGTAATCTGGAAGAATTTGATAAGAAATATCTTCCAATAGGACACCAAGATATAACACATGTTGGTAATGAACATGTACAATTAGGGCAAGGACAACTTGACCTTAAAGATTAAGTAACCTGATGTAGAAAAAAGGAGTAGGAAAGGCTAGCTCAACCAAAGTTAATTACAGCTATCGGTTGATTGAAAGTCTCTGCAAATTATTGCAGAAAGATATAGTAAAACGTGTCTATTTAGCATGTATGGAAGGAAAAGAAGATTCCATATATGATATCACAAAGTTTGGTATCATGTATCATAGCAAGGAATAGTAGATAGATGAAGAAAAATGAAGGCAAGAATGATTGCCGGAATTTCTTCAATTCCGACCACATTGGGAGATAGGTATGAGAGAAATTATCTCTCTATGATGCTCATAAGAAATGAGATTAGAAAGAATGATAAGAACCCTTACTAGTTTATGGAAACTGGAAAGGGAGATAAGGAAGAAAAAGTTTTAGACTGGTTTAGTACTGGTACTCCTATTAGGTAGTCTACGTTGGTATACCTAGTTGTAGACATTATGAAATGAGAAGGAATGGATAGGTTTAGCAAAAGTATCTTTTGCTAACATATATATAAAATTTTATGTGAGAGCAACTTTTGCTCTATGCTATAGAATGAATGTATTATGTTATATGAATGTTATATAAAAATGATTGCTATGGATTTTTATTTTGAATGAATGAATGGGTAGCCTAGATCTTACCCTATGATAAGATGAAAAATTTCATAATTTCTCCATGTTAAGAATA
Source organism: Annona cherimola (assembly GCA_030490835.1). Classification (NCBI taxonomy): domain Eukaryota; kingdom Viridiplantae; phylum Streptophyta; class Magnoliopsida; order Magnoliales; family Annonaceae; genus Annona; species Annona cherimola. The sequence goes on from CM059973.1 coordinate 38,798,443, forward strand.
ATAGTATGCCTACCATAAGAATAAGAGATGGATGCCATAAAGAAAAGAAAAATTACAATAGAAAATTCATATGGGAACAGGAATAGTATAGATAAGTAAAAAGTCCAACTGACCAAGGCTAAAAATGCCACCAAGACAGAGTAGCACAATGGAAGCGAAGTGAGCCATTGAAGTATTGGAAAAAGATGACAAGTTAGCAAATTTATATGACCCTTTCCCCGATTTTTGAAATGTAATAGGTTTCGGGATGAAACTTGTTAAAAGAGGGGAGGATTGTGATACCCAGACCCAAGTAAGGCTTATATGTATACATTTGGCATACAAATATGGATCATGTATGATTTAGTGGAATTATGAATGATTTTCTTTGCAATTTTGATGATTTATTGCAATTAGAGCAAATGATTATAAATAATGATATGGGTCAATGTGATTAAAGAGGACTAATGAGGATTAGGGAATGTGAATATATTAAGGATAATTACCTCATGTATTATGAATTAATTAGTGGAGATTATGTGGTAATTATGGATTTAAGGTGGCAAATGATAGAAAATTCATAACTTGATGCCGGGAAGGCAGATTAAGATAAAAATTGAGAGGTAAGCACATAATTTCATGCTTAATCTCATGGAAAGGTTGGATTATGAAAATATTGATGAAATTAGGGTGAAAATCAATCATCACCATCAAAATCCAAGGATGACTTCAAATGATCATAATTTGAGCTTGAAAAGTCGGATTGAGACGAAATTTGAAATGAACAGTTAAAATTATGAGATCAATGCAATTAAAGGCTTGGATTAAGCTAATGATGATGGGATCATTTTTGCACGAAAAAGGGGTGTGTATCATTGACTTTTGTGCACCATAAAGTAGCCATCATTTATGTTAAAGTTAAAGTAGTTAATTAAATAATTAATGGCATAAATGAGGTGGAAAAAAGAGATAATTACACTTGGATTTTATGAATTACTTAAAATGACAAAATCTATAATAAAATCAAGTGATTAGTGACATGATTTAATGGCTAATGGGCTAGCTCAAAGGAGCATGGAATAGGTGGCAATCCATGGACGTCCAAAGGGGCTGTTGCATGGAATTTTTGATTTTTTTAAAAAATGCTAAAAATGCAATTAAATGACCTAGGCAACTAGGGTGGGTAGTGGACGTGATTTTGGTTGATTTTTGTGGCAAGAAAATGCCATAAAGTCAATGATAAGTAGACCCCATCAAGTGGACAGGTAAGAAAGCTAAGTACTAGGGTGATTAATTGTCCATTAATTAAAGCTGCAATTTTGTGGAAAAATTGAAAAAGGGGCAGCTGCATATGGACGTGATCACATGGACAGCAAGTGGAGCATGAATGATGTGGATGTTCAAGGTTGTTATGTGATTTTTTATGATTTTTTTAATAAGCTAAATGGACCCCTAAGTATGCTATTAACTAGGGTAATTAAATACCCATAAATTAAAGTTAAAGTTGTGTGGAAAAAATGGCAAAAGCTGCTGCAAAGTGGATGTTGAATGGTGGACAGATTTGTGGTCCCTTAATGACATGGATTTTAATGGATTTTATTTGGATAATTATCAAATTTACTTGGACCATATTTTTCCATGTCATCAAAGGAGATAAGCATGCTTTAATTAACTGCTAATGGATGTGGCAAATGGGGCCTACAAACCTGGAAAATCCAGATTATATCTAAGGCGGTCGTCCATATGTTAAGGGGTTAGAGAGAGAAAATGTCAAGGAGAAAATACCCAAGCAAGGCAGTTGTGCACGTCCCCATTTTCCAGCATCATAAAGGTAAGAGAAAGAGAAGGAAAAGGGGGAAGAAAGAAGAAGGATTCAAGCTAGGAAAATGGAGTTCAAGTTGGAACCAATTCATGTAAGTATACCCCAAGATTTGAAAACTTTAATTCTAAGTTTTTCACCTCAACTTAGAAGTCATGGATTTGATTCATAATGAACCCTTAAAATATGATTCATGATGACCTTGAATAGGGTATTAATTAAGGATTGAATGAAAAGAATGAAAGCATGGGTTCAAGATGATGAAAATGGAGATTAGGGTTGAAAATGGGCTGATTAACATAGCTGAAATTTTCTTAAACCCATGTATAATGTTGCTGTTTTGATTTGATAACATGATTATATGATGATTCATGATTTGATGGATTACATATGTTGATTTGGGCTTAAGTTATGAATTTTAGAAAGAATGTGAATTAGGGTTTCATATATGACCTGATTTCTATGTTTTTATGTTAAAAATGATATATGAATTAGCCCAAACGATTTATAGATGTTATGGATGGTAAAATACCCCATGTTTAAGATACTTTTAGTGTCTAAAAGGATTTGAAAAGATTAGCCTTAAATCTGATTTTATGGACGTATGTTTGGACACGTCAAAATGGGTCAAAAGGATATCCAAAATGTGTAGAAATATTGCTGTTATGCAAGAAAACGAATTTTGAATTTTAAATATATAATTATACCTTAATTTTGGGTTAAGAAAAGCATGACTAATTGCTGGAAATTATGGATTAGAAACTGTTTTGAATTAAGTATCAAAAGAGGTGTAGAAAGTGTGAAAAATGGGTCCCAAAGTTGCTGTTTTGGAACCCTATGATGAATGGATTGAAAATCCAAAATTTAACCCTAAATTAAATGATAATTAAGGGGTTTAATCATGCTGAATAAGGACACAAGTTTCTGTGTTGAAAGATTTTAAGAAATAAATGATCGATGTGTTGAGAAATGGACATGTATGAAGAGACAAGTATGCATAAATGGTATATGGATTATGTGAGTTATTAAAATGCAAAAAAAATAATGGAAAATGTGAATTAAGGTAATATTTTAGTAAATAATGATAATCTCAAATTTTGCGATTATTATATGATATCTAAGTTATCAACTGAGTGCTTAAATGAGCACCGGCATGTGCAAAATGAAAAATATGTTAAAAATGATAAATGGAGGTAATGAACCTCCAAATAGTGATTTAATGAATGATTATTATATGTATGCATGTTTACCCAACATAAGGGTATTAAAAAGGAATGAATGGATGTTTTGATATGTACAGGTTATGTGCTACTTATGAACACCCGACTTAAAAGACAAGTAGGTTATGCTAGTGTAATGTAAATCTAAATGGGTTTATGTAGGTTGGAAAAACTAAGAGATATATGTATTTAAAGTTGATATGAATAAATGGAATGATATTTTCATTTATTTAGGCAAAGGTAAGGATGAAAGAAAGGGATTAAGGTTTATGATTATGTGATGATATGAGATTATAATGTTTATGATTATGTTTTGACGAATGGGCAAACATAAGTTTTGAAAATGATGGCATTAATGAAGAGCCATAAGTTTTGAAAATAACAGCTTTAATGAAAAGTCGTAAGTTTTGGAAAAGGATGACTTTAATGAAAAGCCTCAAGGTTTGCTTTATGGGAAGAAAGCAACACTTTTTAAAGATAAAGATTTTATCCCAAGTGTTGCCAAAGATTGGGAATGATTTATGTTAATGGGTTGAGGAATTTACTTATAAGTAAGCAAGTTCTTCATTATGATATTTTTAAAGGATTTTATGTCTGATGCCGATGATTTTAAGAATTTGCTTTCAAGCAAGCAAGTTCTTTATAATGTTGTTTTCATAAAAGATTTTGTAAGAAAAATGAAATTTTTTCCTTTTTCACAAAGTAATATTAGCAGATAAGTTTTGAGTTTTCTCTTGAGATGTTTTATGATAAATAGCTATATTTATGAAAGAAAAAGAAAAAGGAGATTTGATTTATAAAAAAGATTGATTTTTCTTTATTATGAGGTTTAAAATATAAATGGTAATTTGGACATAGTCTGTATGTTTGAAATGATATTCGAAAAGTTTCAATTTCCTTTAGATAAGGAAATATATTGAAAATGTCATGAAAAATGTTTACACAGATGTTGTTTAATGGGATTTAAGGATGACCAACCCAATAAGTGATTTTATAAAACAGTTTGATTTCGGGTTGCTAAAATGACATACAAAAGACTATGCAAGCTCCTCTTTATGTAAAAATGATAAGTTAGAAATGTGGACAATAATTTGCTTTTAGGGTGAAGGAGAAGGGGATGATATAATTGCATAGCCTTTGTGAGCAAAAGGCCTCGAAATGATAACCAAGAAAGGCTAGGGAAAATATATGATTTATTCTTGAAAATCCAAAACTTTTGAAGTTCTTTTATAAGGGTTTTAAGATGTATTATTTCTCAAATATTTCAAATGTTTAACAAAATATTTTACTCAAAATATTTCTCAGAGAATTTAAGGAAGGTCATCTTAAAACTAGATTTCAAATGACAACTTGTTTAAAGTGGGTGCGCTCGCTTTACAAGTTGACACGGACTGCGATTTCTGATGTGTTTTTCAAAAATAATTTTAAAGATACAAACCTCAATCTGTGGTGTTTTTAAGGTATGGATGCAGGCTACGGTCTGCGATCCCGGTTTAAAAGGACACGGGCTGCAGTCTGTGATACTTTTAACCAAATGGACTACGGTCTGTGATCAGGATGTATGGTGCACCAGTACAAGGAATAGGCTGGTTGTAGAGCACGGTCGGAGATGGACCGGGGCCCACTCTACATATGACCAATTTGCTAAGGGATGACAGGAGGCCAGCGGCGCCCTCCCTGAGATGGGAGAAGAATGAATGAACAACCGCCTGGCTAGCGTGCTGTTAAGGATTCTCTTCCAAAAGGTAGCATGATCACTTGCTAATTATCACTACTGAATGGGGAGGAATGCATTTGCTTATGTTTTGCTTTTGAAAAGTCCAAAGATTTGGACATAAAAGTATTTTTATAAAAAGTTATCCTAATTGGATTTTTATGAAATGATTACCTTAAAAATAGGGTGTTTTACACAAAAGTGTAATTAACAAGAATGAAAGGGAATGTTTTCTATGGAAATGCTTTAAAAAAATGGATTATGTGTTTTTATACCTTGTTGGTTATAAACAAGCCCCAAGACGGGATTTATGAAAAGGATTTATATCAAACTTGTTTTTGGACATAAGAATGTCCATTGCCAAAGGGCTTAAAATGAAAAGTGTTTTAGGACATGAGAATGTCCTTCTCTAAAAAGGATTTATGAGAAAAATGTTTTGGACGTAAAGTGTCCACTGGCAAAAAGATGGATTTATGTAAATGTCTGTGAACATTATAAATGTTCACACAAGACTAAAGAAAATTAATTAAAGAAGGTAAAACGCATATGTTTTACCTAACAAGTCGAAAATGGCTTGTAAATGATTTTTAAGAATGAATGTTTATGAAAATATTCAAGGACATAGAATTGTCTTTATGAACAAAGGATTTTATGACAATGTTTTAAGGACATATAAATGTCCTCACGTAAAAAGGTGTTCAAGTGTTTAAGGAAAAGGTTTTCAAAAAAGTCTTGCCCTAAAAGATAAAATGTTTGCTTACTGAGTTATCACTCACGTTTTGTTTTCCCAAACCTTAGACAGGTACCGGGAAACTCAGGAGGTTGCAAACCTAAGCTGGTAAAGGAAAGGTACGTGATGGTAGCCATATGGGCTATAAGGAATGGGATAGCATGATTAAAGTGCTAAGGTATGTTGACATATATGCGGACTTATGTAAAGTTCTAATTCCTAGGTGATTCAATGATTGAATGTATGTATGTATGGATGTAAAATGTCAGGATTAAGTCAAAAAGACTTTTATTGTAGAAAAACATGTTGAGATACTATGAAATGAAATATGAAATTTATTACAAGTGTATCACCGCTTGTATGATGAATGATGTAGAATGCAAAGCAATGAATGATGATAGATAAAAAAAATAAAATTGGACGAGATCCAATTAAGAACCCACCACGTGATCAGGGCAACAATCCTGATTCACATTTACCAATCGATAAATCTTGAGGTAAGGATGTGAAGTCTCGGGTTGGGGCGCCACATTATCAAAGGCAAACACCATTACTAATTGTTGGTCCCAAGTTAATGGAAATTACCCAAGAGGGGAGGGGTGAATTGGGTATTTGAAAATTTTAAACTTAAACTAGAAACTTTACCTCGATTTAGTTTAATCCCCCTTAATGAGACAAGTGGAAAGCAATAAGATAATTAAAGCGGAAATGAAAAACAATAGACAAGATTTATAGTGGTTCGGGCAACCTTTCCTACTCCACTCTTCCAAGCTCACACCCCTTGTGACTTGGGTTCCACTATGTATTCCACGAATATAATTAGAGCCTCCGCTCTCTTCTAGATTCTAGCTCTAGGGTGCGTATACATCACGTAACACAAGTAGGTGACGAGTTCCACTCCAGTCACAACCCTACTTTGCTATAACTCGGTTTGAAACATCAAAATCAATTCAAGCATCAAAAACCAAATAACAAATTGAAATGAAAGAAATCTACACTTTACAGATTTGTGTAGGCAATTTTCAGCTCGAGGAAGAACACGTGGAAGTGACAAGTTGATCGACGTTGGAGTATGCAGCAAGTTGAAGCTCGTTCTTCCTTCAAAACGTGTATAGATCACTTAAATGTAGAAGAAAATGGAATATTGAACTTAGTAGCTTCTCCTTCTTCTTTTTCTGCTCAATCTAGTTAGTTTCCACGTTCACTTAGTAGCTTCTCCTTCTTCTTTCTTCCTTTGTTTTGTATTATTTGAAAATCTATAGGATTAATTTTGCTTGAGACCTTTTGACTCCATGTCTTGAATTCTTGAATTCTTGAGTCTTGGAGTGCATGAAAGAAGTCCAAATGTGTGATCTTGATCCTCCATGATGAATACATGCAACTTTGCTTGCTTTGGACTTGATTTGTTCTTTATTTAGCCTAAGTCGAATGCTTGAGTCGACTTGATCTTCAATTTCACTCAAGTCTGGCATCGAGTCGACTTGGTCTGCGACTTAGCTCTTCAAATTTTGCACTGTCAGTCTGAAGTCGAATCTGGAGTCGACTTGGCCTACAACTTCGCCCAAGTCGCATGTGGAGTCGACTTCGTTTGCGACTTCGGCAGCTCTTGGTCCCCAATTTCAATGCTGGACAAAAAATCATACTTGAAGTCGCTTCAGAGTCGACTTGGGTATCGACTTGGCCTAAGTCGATGCCTGAGTCGACTTGGGGATCGACTTGGCTTGTTATGCTTCATATTTTTCATTTTTATAACCTTAAACATTGTACAAAACATATTAGTAGCTAAAATTCACTCAAATTGTGTTGTTAATCATCAAAACACATGCTTTGGTATTTTGCATTTGATTTTAGCAATCGTTTCCAACAATCTCCCCCTTTTTGATGATTGACAAAACCAATTTGAGTTTGTACCTTTCAATATGTCATTTTATCCTGTTTTGACATTTTTTGGGACAATCATTAAGTCGTTTTCTTTTTGAACTTAGTACAATTTTCATACATATTTCATTTTCAACATTTGCATATCTTGTTTCCAATAATCATAAGTTGAATCTTATTTAAGCAATCATTCAACCAACCATTTCAAAACAAAGTATTAGTGATCAGATCAAAACTCAAGTAATCAAAGCATAAAACAGAGCATAGAACACAAGCAATCAAACTTTTCATAAATAACTTTTTCATATATAATCCGAAAATGTTTCATACAAGTTTCAAAAGCAATAAAATCTATATACAAGCTACCCAACCCAAAATCCTAAAAATCTAAACTCAAAACTCAACTCTTCTCCCCCTTTTTATCAATAGATCAAATACGGGTCGACTCGTAGAGATTTTGGTAAACTGGAACGCAAATATCGGATAGGCCATACATGGGCTGATGAGTAAAAGGATGAGACGGGGGCCGAAGTTGGATCTCTGCGAATTGATCCGGTGTCAAATGGATCGAGTTCGGGGATAGGCTGATGTCTATGGCTACCGGAGGCCAGATGATATCGGTTGTCCTCAGTTCCCGATCCATGCGATCTTTGCGGGAATGCATATCCATGACCGCATTTAGAATCATAGCAATCTGATTTGTCAACCGGTCCTCAATCTGCTCTAGATGCTCCCGGATTGCATTGACATAAGTGTCCCAAGATGGTGGCTTAGGAGCGGGATCCGGGATCTCTGAGCCATGAGGTGAGCAGGATCCATGTGATGCTGGGGAGGCTGGCTCCTCGGGAACATCCTGAGGTGGAGCAGGCTGCCCCTCTGGAAGTGACGGGGGCTGCTCCCCCTGAGCCTGTGCATCCTCGGCTTCGTCTTGAGCCGGTACGCCCATCCTTTCTTGTATACTTTCTGCCCTGAACTGCTCCATGTTTATCTTCATCCTCTGGAGCAAGGCCTTATTGATGGCATTTGTTGATTTCAGAACCTCAAAGGGTTCAGCATCGATGTTGACCTCAAAGTGTTTGAGGATCTTAGTGATCCAAGTCCCGTAGGGCAACACCCCTCATGGGTTGTCCTTTCTCAAGGCCATGGCTTCTAGGAACAGTCGTGGAAGGCTGACCTTGACTCGGTTAGCGACTTTCCATAGAATCTCTGCCTCCTGTAGGTTTAGCTGGTTCCTTATGCCACCCTTTGGATAGATGTAGTGGGCGATGAGTAGCCTAAGGACCCGTAGCCTTGGGGATAAGTCCATATAATGCAGGAACTTGATCCTGGGATGATATTTGTTGCTCCTGGTGAGCTGATTATATATTTGGGAGATAGATAGATCTGCAGGCAGCCGTTCCTCATCATAAGGGACCTCCAAGATTCGTCTCACCTGTCTAATAGCCTGATCTAGGCTTGGGACCCCTCTTGTTCCCAAAAACATTTCTACTCCTTTTACAAATGTGTTAAAATATTGATCATCCCAAAGGTAGTAGAATATCTTAGTCAAGTGAGGATATACTCTGTCATCTGATTTAAGCAGTCTAGTCCATCCTTGGAAATCCAATAATTCCTCAACTTCAAATTCATAATCGCTCAAGAACTTGAAATCTATGACCTTAGGGATAAACACCTTACGCTCATAGAAGGACTTGAAAAATCGGCTATGCTGAAGCTCTGTCTTGAAATATGTCGTCGGCATTTTCAGGACTTGAGCTTTAGTAGTAGGGGTTCGTCTAGCCCCGGTGTCCGTGCTTTGGGAAGTTTGCAGTTCCTCTTCCCTAGTAGCCGTTGTTAACGGAGTCCCTGCTTGAAATCGAACCCGACGGCCAGTGGAAGTCGACGGTTCGTCCCACGCACGCTTCGCAGGAGTCTGTTGCCTCCTGGGAATTTCCTCTTCTGTTTGGGAGCCAGATGATCTAGGGACAGGCCTTTGTGATGGTTTGGAGACGGCTAGCTTAGGCAATCTGGATTTAGGTGCCATTTGGATTTGGTTTTTGAAATTGAGTTTTTCAATTTGAGCTTGAGACAAAGAAATGGAGATTCTGAGATAAAGACTTTAGATAGAGATTTGAGAGAAACAGTTGGCTCGAGAGGAGAAAGGAGAGAAGTAGAGAGAGAGTGGAGAGGAAAATGAAGTTGTGAGAGGGAGAAAAAGCCGGAGTAGATCGGAGAAAAGAGAGAGAGAGAGAGAGAGAGCAGCAGGAAGAGATAGAGAACAGAGGCTGGAAGAGGAGAGAGAAAGGATTGAGCGGGAGAGAGAGATGACGGGGAGAGGGAATGCCGGAGAGGAATGTTGGAGAGGAGATGAAGGGAAATGACGGAAAACAGATGCCGGAGAGGGAGAGGAAGACTTTGAGAGAGAAGAGTCGGCGCGGGGGGAAAATGTGAAGGAAGAGGAGAAAGGAAAAAAAGAAAAGAAAGAAAGAAAAAGAAGCCCGACGGTCGTGCGCTGGAGTCGACTTCACCCTGACGCAGAGTCGACTTCGCTACGCGGGAGTCGACTTGGGAGCTCCGGAGTCGACTTGGCCTATCGACTTGGACTTTTCTAAGTCTATTTTTTTCATCTAATTATTCCTAATTTAATTTAATCATCCCCATATCATTTCTAATTTTGTAAAAAGATTCTTTTGCTAAAGGTTTGGTGAATATATCAGCAATTTAATCTTCTATTTTCACATATTCCAAACAAACATCATGATTTTCAACATGTTCACGAATAAAATGATGTCTCACATCTACATGTTTGGTTCTAGAATGCAATACAGGATTTTTAGTCAAACGAATTGCACTTGTATTACCACATCTAATCAAAATATTATAATAATCAACATCATAGTCTTTTAGTTGTTGTTTCATCCAAAGTAGTTGGGCACAGCAGCTCCCGGCAGCTATATATTCGGCTTTCGCTGTAGATAGAGAAACACTAGTTTGTTTCCTTGAATACCATGAAACCAACATGTTTCTAAGGAATTGACATGTTCCACTAGTACTCTTTCTATCTACTTTGTAATCGGCAAAATCCGCATCCGAGTAGCCGATTAAATCAAAAGTTGTCCCCATTGGATACCATAATCCAAGATTAGTGGTATTTATCAAATATTTGAAAATTCTTTTTACAGCCAATAAATGTGATTCTTTAGGACATGCTTGAAATCTAGAACACATGCAAACACTGAAAAGAATATCCGGTCTAGAAGTAGTTAGATACAACAAAGATCCTATCATACTTCTGTATAGCTTTTGATTGATACATTTACCGTTTTCATCCGTGTCGATATTGATTGTTGAACTCATTGGAGTGTTTGCTCCTTTGCTAGTTTGCATTCCGAATTTCTTTAATATTTCTTTGATATACTTGGACTAATTTATAATATCTCTTCGGCTTGTTGCTTGATCAAGAAAGAAATTTAATTCTCCCATCATGCTCATTTCGAATTCGCTCTGCATAATCTTAAAAAATTCTTTGCACAAAGTTTCATTAGTAGCACCAAATATTATATCATCTACATAAATTTGAACAATTAAAATATTTTTACTTTTATACTTGATGAATAATGTAGTATCAACCTTTCCTCTTTGAAATTCATGATCAATCAAAAATTTATTTAACCTTTCATACCAAGCTCGTGGAGCTTGTTTTAGTCCATATAATGCTTTGGTTAATTTATAAACATATTTTAATTGATCCTTTTCTTCAAATCCAGGGGGTTGTTCAATATATACTTCTTCATTCAAGTATCCATTCAAAAATGCGCTTTTTGCATCCATTCGAAACAATTTGAAATCCATGTGAGAAGCAGATGCTAGTAAAATACGTATGGCTTCTAATCTAGTCACGGGTGCATATGATTCTTCAAAATCAATCCCTTGTTCTTGGGAATACCCTTTGGCTATTAGTCTGACTTTATTTCTTATCACAAGTCCACTTTCGTCTAATTTGTTCCTAAATACCCATTTGGTACCAATAATAATGCAATCTTTGGGTCTAAGAACTAAATGTCATACATCGTTTCTTTCAAATTGATTTAACTCTTCTTGCATTGCAATGACCCAATTTTCATCATTAAAAGCTTGTTCGATAGTTGTTGGTTCAATTTTTGACACAAAAGCATATTGTCTACAGATATTTTGTTTTGATCTCCTAGTCTTTACTCCTTCATAGATATTGCCAATAACTTGCTCAATTGGATGGGCATTTTTGAATTTAAAATCAGTTGGAGGTTTATAGGAATCATTACCTTCACTTACTTTTTCCTCCGTGGAATATTCTGGCTTGGGCTCGGTTTCCTCTTGTTGCTCTTGTTGTTTTGCTTTTGATTTCTTTAATGTATCATCTGCATCACTTAGTTCATCCTCCTTTCTCGGAGTTTGGTTAAATTCATCAAAAACAACATGTATTGATTCCTCTACTATTTGATTTCTTTTGTTGAAAATTCTATATGCTTTGCTATTTGATGAATAACCAAGGAAAATTGCCTCATCACTTTTGACATCTAATTTTCCCAAATTTATTTTTTCATTGTTTAGTGCATAACAAGTACATCCAAAAGTATGGAAATATGATATGTTTGATTTTCTGCCTTCCAAAGTTCATATGGGGTCCTTTTCAATATTTCTCTAATGGTAACTCGGTTTAATACATGACATGCTGACTTACAGCTTCACCCCAAAATCTTTTGGACAATTTACTCACATTTAGCATAGTTCTAGCCATTTCTTGTATTGTCTGATTTTTCCTTTTAACAACTCCATTTTGTTGAGGAGTTCTTGGTGCAGAAATGTATGATGAATTCCTTTTTCATTGCAAAATTCTATGAATCGTTTATTTTCAAATTCACCACCATGATCACTTCTAATGGAAATAATTGAACTTTGATTTTCATTTTGCACCAAATTTGAAAAAGTGACAAACAAAGAGAATGCTTCATCCTTGCTAGCTAAGAGTATAATCCAAGTAAATCTTAAAAAATCATCAACAATTATAAACACGTACTTTTTTCCACTAAGAGTTAAAATGTCCGATGGCCCATAAAGATCCATATGCATCAATTCAAGTGGCCTATTTGTTGAAAAAAAATTTTAGTGGAAAATGGCATTTTGGGTTGTTTAGATAATTGACAAGCTTTCCAAATCTTATCCTTGTCATATTTAAGCTTTGGTAACCCTTGTACTAGATTTTTTTTCCCCAAAGTTTTAATATTTGACATATTTATATGTCCAAGCCTTGTATGCCATATCCATGGATCATTTTCTATGGCTATTAGACATTTTCCCTCATGTTCATCTAGGCAAACCAAATATACATTTTCATGTCTTTTGCCACTAAATACTATGTGTTCATCATAAAAAACATTGCATATAGAGGATTCAAATAAACTTTATATCCTTTATCACATAATTAACTAATACTCATTAGATTGTGTTTGACTCCTTCAACAAATAGTACATCATCAATACATGCATTTGAAATACCATAAACATTTCTTTTACCTTTTATTTTACCTTTTTCATTATTTCCAAAAGCAACTGTTCCTTCATTGCACGGGTTGATCTTATGGAACAGTCCTTTTTCTCCTGTCATGTGTCTTGAGCAGCCACTATCCATAAACCATATGTTATTGGCCTTAGCTCTAAGACAAACCTGCAAAAATCAAGTCAAGTGGAGCTCATCTTTTTGGTACCCATTTTATGGGTCCATTTGGATTAGTTATCCATTGGAATCTACGTTGATCTTCGTTTGAAGCCATAAATCCAATGCTTTTGGGCATCCAAACCAATTTTGCAGCAAGGTTTTGTAATTTTCTCAATTTGCATTGATAAACCTTGTGTCCCAACTTGTTGCAAAAATTACAAGCTCCCGGGAGTCTAGGAAGAATCCATTTGGTAATTGGTTCCCTAATGGGTCTTTTGGTCCAAACCACATGATTTATTCTAGGTTTAGCATAAATGGGTTTAGCTTTATTTCTTGGAGCATTAGATTTCTCTTGCTCAAATGTGGTATACCCAAGTCCTTTCTTACAGCTTTGGGTAGTCATTTTCAAAAATATTTTCACACTTTCTCCTGGATTAGAAAACTTGGCAAGCGATTCATTTAATGATTCATTTTCATTTTTTAGTTTTTCTAACTCATTTATCAAGGTATTCCTTTCATTTTTCAATTGATCAATCTTTTCAGCGAGTTTACTGTTCACAATTACTACCGCATCGCATTGTCTTTTGTTTGTTGTAAACTTGTTTCCTAATTTCTTTATTTCCTCATATAATGAATCATAGGCTTGTTGAAGTTCTTCTAATTCAGCACATTTGACGCATTCATTTGTAGAGGAGAAAATTAAAAAAGATTTTTGTTTAGAGGTTACCTCTTGACTACTTGTGCAGTTTGTTGAAGTAGCTTGATCCTCCGAGATTTCCCTTGCTGCAAGACATATGTCAGAATTTGCCAAGCAACAAATTCTTGCACAATCCGCTTCACATTCGTCACTTGAAGAGCTGCATGTCGTTGATTCCTCTTCATTTACATACATGCCTCTTCCTTTGATTCTTTGAAATTTTCTGTTGTCGTCTCGATCTTTTCTTTACTCCTTAGCTTTAGTCTCTTTGGGCGTTGGGCATTGGGCTTGCATATGCCCCGAACCACCACACCGGTAACATTTTGTTATTTCTTTCTTTTTAGAATTTCTTTCTTTAAAGTTTCTAAAATTTCTTCCTTTCCTTACAAATTTTCTGAATCACTTTGTAAGTAAGGCGATTTCATCGTTGTTTTGTGATGATGAGGTGGAGTCATCCAAATCTTATGCGGCTTCCAAGGCGATGGCTCTCTTGCCTTTGTGGTGATTTTCGTTTCTTTTCTTGATTACCTCATGTGACATTAATGACCTAATGAGATCTTCTAACTTCAATGTGTTTAGGTCCTTGGCTTCTTCTATTGCAATAATCTTTGGAGTCCAAGATTCTAGTAGAGCTCTTAGAATCTTCATGACCTGCTCAGATTCAGAAATTGTTTTTCCTAGACCTTTCAAGGCGTTAGTAATCTTAGAAAATCTAGCAAATATTTCAGAAATATTTTCTGTTTCTAACATCTTAAAACTTTCCAATTCTCCAATCAAAATATTTCTCCTTGTCCCTTGGACTTGAGAAATTCCATCATAGATAGATGTTAAAGTATCCCATATCTCTTTGGCAGTCAAATAAGAGGATACTCTATCATATTTAGAGGCATTAACAGCACAAAATAATGAATTCATAGCCTTGGCGTTGCTCTTAATAACTTTTACTTCCTCATCAGTCCATTTGGAAGCTCTTTCATCAGTAGGCAGGGTCACACCATCTTGAATTGCAATCTAAGAGTCCATATCTATAGCCATGATGAGTTGTTTCATACGTAGCTTCCAATAGCCAAAATTATTCACATCAAACAATGGTGGCCTAGTAAAAGATTGGCCTTCGGAAAATGCAGGAATGGAAGTAGATTGGAATGCCATATGAAAAGATCTCTTTGGTAAAACTTAAAGACCTGTTCCGATATCACTTGTTGGTCCCGAGTTAATGGCAATTACCCAAGAGGGGAGGGGTGAATTGGGTATTTGAAAATTTTAAACTTAAACTAGAAACTTTACCCTGGTTTAGTTTAATCCCCCTTAATGAGACAAATGGAAAGCAATAAGATAATGAAAGTGGAAATGAAAAATAATAGATAAGATTTATAGTGGTTCGGGCAACCTTCCCTACTCCACTCTTCCAAGCTCACACCCCTTGTGACTTGGGTTCCACTATATATTCGGCGAATACAATTAGAGCCTCCGCTCTCTTCTAGATTCCAGCTCTAGGGGGCATATACAACCAGAGCCTCTACTCTCTTCTAGATTCTAGCTCTAGGGTGCGTATATAGCACGCAGCACAAGTAGGTGACGAGTTCCACTCCAGTCACAACCTTACTTTGCTATAACTCGGTTTGAAACATCAAAATCAAACCAAGCATCAAAAACAAAATAAAAAATTGAAATGAAAGAAATCTATGCTTTACAGATTTGTGTAGGCAATTTTTAGCTCGAGGAAGAACATGTAGAAGTGACAAGTTGATCGACGTTGGAGTATGCAGCAAGTTGAAGCTCGTTCTTCCTTCAAAACGTGTATATATCACTCAAATGTAGAAGAAAGTGGAATATTGAACTTAGTAGCTTCTCCTTCTTCTTTTTCTGCTCAATCTAGTTAGTTTCCACATTCACTTGAGTGTCTATTTAAAATGGGAGGAGAAATTTGAACGTTATGAAGTTGGTTGGCACGTAATAAATGCGCCAACGTTCAAAAATTCGAACGTTGCTACCCAAGTCGCATATGGAGTAGACTTCGGGTGAGACTTCGCCCAAGTCGCATTCTGGAGTTGACTTTGGGTGCGACTTCGGCTGTGAGCAGGCTATTCAAGTTCTTCCTCGGGTCGACTTGGTCTTGGACTTGACCCAAGTCGCAGGTAAAGTCTGTTGGTCCCGAGTTAATGACAATTACCTAAGAGGGGAGAGGTGAATTGGGTATTTAAATTTTTTCAACTTAAACAGAAACTTTACCCTGGATTAATCTAATCCCCTTTTATGAAGAAACAAATGGAAAACAATATAGTGCAGAGAGAAGAAATAAATATCAACAAACAAGATTTTATAGTGGTTTGGGAAACCTTCCCTACTCCACTCTTCCAAGCTCACACCTCTTATGACTTGGGTTCCACTATGTATTTCACAAATACAACTAGAGCCACTGCTCTCTTCTAGATTCCAGCTCTAGGGGGCGTCAACAATACACAGCACAAGTAGGTGATAAGTTCCACTCCAATCACACACTACTTTGCTTACACTTGATCTTAGTTACCCAAACTAAATCAAGTTCGATACAACAAGTAAAAGTAAAAGAAAGTTTCTACATGTTACTGTTGTGTAGAGGCAGATTTGGCGCAGAGAAGAACTTGTAAAGCAGTCTGAAAGATTCAACGAGCGGCTCTTGGCAGTTTGAAAGCAAGGTTCTTCTTCTAGATGTTGGCTTGATCACTTAATTCTCTTAGAGATGGGAGCTATGCTCATTCAATGAATTCTAAGCTACCCTCCTCATTCATATTGAATGCCTTATATAATTTGCGAGGGAATCCAAACGTTTGGAAGTAGATGGCGCGCATTTAATGCGCCAACGTTCGAAAAATTTCCGACCGTTACGACCTGTGAAACCCCAACTTAAGTAGGATCCAATGTATGCATTGGACATATACAAGTGATTTATATGTGAATTAAATGGAATTTTTGGATGATTTTAGAATTTTATGATATTTTGAATTAGGGTTTCCATTGGAAACGGTGATTAAAAATTTAATCGCCGGAGCCCAAAGTGAGTCGGTATGACCCGAGGGGCTTAATGAGGATTTAATGGTGAAAATATGTCATGAATAATCATGTTAATTACCATGATTTAATTTATGGAGATTAAAGTGTAATTTTGGAATTAATGTGAAAAATGATAGAAAATTCATAACTTGACGCCTACAAGGCGGATTTCGATGAAATTTGACAGGTAAGCTCACGACGGTGGGCCCAAACTTATGAATGGATTGGATTAAGGGAATCATGATGGGATTAGGGTGACAATTAATTGTTTTATTGCCAAATCTAAAAGATATATTCAAGTGGTCATAACTTGACGTAGAAACGTCGGTTTGAGATGAAATTTGAAACGATGGAATAAAATTATGAAATCTATGAGATGAATGGAATGGATTAAGATAATTATTATAAGAAATGGCTTTCTTGGAGAGCAAGTAACAAGTTGCTTAAGAGCTAAACAAAGAAGGGCAATTGTGGACAAGTGGATGGTTGTGATTAAAAGTAGATTTTTTGACTTTTATAAATGGTCAAAAAGTATTTTACTTGGCTGTAAACGTGCCACCACATATGGTAGATAAGGGAGAATTTAAGGAGTGTAGAATTTCAGCACCAAGTGGGCCCCACAGCTGGAAAAATCCAGCAATATATATAACCTATACACGTCTATATGAGAGAGAGATTTGAGAAATTTCCAAGTGCTGGAAATTCTTCCCCAAGCAACAGCAGCTCACGTCCCCAACTTGGCCAGCAAGGAGGAAGAAAAAGAAGGAAAAGAAAAGGGAAAAGGAGGGATTATCATTTAATGAAGTAAGTATATGATTATCTTGATTTTATGTCTCAAATCTGGAAGTTATTTGATGTTGTAAACTAAAATATGGACGGAATAGTAAATGGATGAATTTTAGTATGAAAATTTTAGGGACGAATACGTATAAGTTGATTAAGGAACTAAAAACTTTTCAGCTTAAAATGATAATTAATTTGCAAATTAAAAATCTGAGAATATTAGCCCAAACAGGGTAAAACGGGTGACAGGATCATCTGTAGAAAATGATTTTTAATAATTTTTATACAATGATTTTTGGGCTGAAAAGTTTACATAATATGAAAGACATATTTATTATCATAATAAAAAATTAAAAATTAGGTTTTTATGGGTATAAATATACTTTATAAATAACTTCATTCAGGCTGTCTGAAATTAGATGTTGCTGTTCAGCAAGGTAAAAATATCAAAATAAATAGAAATATTAAATATTTCGTGCTGGAAATATTTATTTTGGTTAATTCATGTATTTATTTAGGTATGGTAGAAATTTCAGATCAAAAATACTTGATTTGATATTAATTCAAGATTTTGAGATTTCAGTATGTCTGATTTCAGCATATGTGGATAGTTGGAGCAGAAAATCAAAAAGAAATATGAAACCTCTGTAGAAATGACCCAAATTTATATATGTGTTAATAACCTAAATTTTTGTTAGGAAAAGTGGGATTATTTGCTGAAAATTCGGATTTATTGAACTGCTTAGGGTTATGTGTCAAGAGACACGTTAAATGGGTGAAAAATAGGTTCCAAAGTTGCTGTTTTGGAAACCTATGATTAGTGGATTTAAATTCCATGAAAATACCCTAATTACTGTGGTAATTAAGGATAATTATCATGCTGAAATGTGGATTAAGTTGCTGACTTTGGAAATTTTATGAAAGACCTCATATATGTGTTGCCAAATGGGCATATGTGAAAGGATAGACATGCATAAGTGGTAAATGACCTAAGTAAATTGATTTTGTGCAAAAATGCATGAAAATATGATAAAATTTGGGAATATATTGTTGTTTATAATTTCATGATGTTAATCTCAAATTTTGGGATTGATTAATGACGCTTAAGGCAACAACGGGTGCTTAAAATGAGCAACGATGTGTGAATTTTAGAAAATATGTGGAAAATGGCTTAAGGAAGATAATGAGCCATTAAATAATGGTTATTGAATGATTATTAAGCGATTGGATGATTAACCTATTTATGGGATTAAATAGGGTGTGTAAAATCTCATGAATAAGCATGTGTTATACGGGTGTAACGACTTGAGAAGTCGAAAAAATTATGTATGTTAATGAAAATGGGTTGGAAAACTGAGTTGAATGCAAGCAAAGGAAATATATGAATGTTATATCATTCTTATATGTATAGGCAAAGGCAAAGGGATAAGCAAAACGGGAAGCTAAGCAAGCAAGGTAAGCAAGCAGCTTTCTAAATGATTTTGGTTTTCATTACAAAGTGTTTAAGGATGGCCATTCCTTGTTTTTGTGAGTATTGAAATGTTTATTTCTGTTGAAATAAATGATTGCTTATGGTTTTGCAATTATGCATGAAATGTGTTGAAATATGAGTTTATACGATATTTCATTGAAGCGGTGTTTAAAAGGGATGGTGCAAAGAATTCTCTACATGAGAATGACAAGTTCCATGTGTAAGGGGGTATATAATGCCGGGGTTACTAAAAGTCATGTATGGAATGGAAATCATGTAGGCTAGTCGAGGTAGTAAGTGGACAAGGAGTCCCCCTTGACGTCGCCAAGTCGGAAAGGACCGGTGAGGTAGGCTAGTAAAGGTAGTAAGTGGGCAAGGAGTCCCCCTTGACGTTGCCAAGTCGGAAGGTCCGGCGCCAAGAATGGAAAGGATCATGTCATGAAAGAGGGTTCCCCGTGCTAGCGTACCGTCACATGAAGGATAACGTCATCAATGGAAATGATGAATTTGCACATCCAATGTTTATGAAATGTTTACGAATGGTTTACGTGAATGGTTTTTTATGAATGATTTTCATGAAATGTTTATGAAAAGGGTTTTGAATGGTTTATGAAAAAGTTTCTGCTCCACAGGTAGTTGATAACTTGCTAAGTGTCTCTACTGAATGGAGGGAAATTTTTTTAAAAAGTGTTGCTTTCAAAATGAATTGCATGAAAACCCTAAGCTTGCTTACTGAGTTTCGACTCACGTTTTGTTTTCCAAACCCATAGACAGGTGAAAGGAAGGAGGCAAGGAGCACAAGTGGAGATTCAATGATGAATGGATTTCCACGAGTTACCTATATATGAATCTAAGGGATGAATGATTATATAAATGTTAACAATTAAATTGTTATTCAATGTTGTAGAAGAATTATGCTATGTTTTATGCCTATGGATTGACGAAAAATTTTTATGGGTAAATGCTAAGGCATGAAATATCATGATATGAATAAGTATGAAGGTTATGAGATGACATGTGTAATTCTCAAATGACATAATGGCCTAGAAAGGCATTTGATGGAAAGTTGAAACAAGTGGAATGATATAAGCTCCTAAGGAGTTAGGTTTAAGTGGATAAATATCCAATAAGAACCCGCCGCGTGATCAGGGCAACAATCCTGATTCACATTTACCAATCGATAGATCCTGAGGTAAGGATGTGACGCCCGGGCTGGGGCGCCACACGACCCAAGTTGCAAGTGGAGTCGACTTCGGGTGCGACTTCGCCCAAGTCGCAGATGGAGTCGACTTCGGGTGCGACTTCGGGTACGACTTCGGCTCTCCACAACTTCTTCAAGTTCTAGTTTGGGTTGACTTGGTCCTCGACTTGACCCAAGTCGCAGGTGAAGTCGACTTCGGGTGCGACTTCACTTCTTCAGCTTGCTAGTTGAACTTGAAATTCTTTGGAATGCCTTGCTTGCTTGAATTTCTTTATGCTTAGTTGTTCTTCCTTTGATTATATCTTTTGCTACTTAGTATAATCATCCTAGCTTGATGTCCTTTTAGCTTTGTGACTTGCAAACTTTGAATCCTTGAAGTCTTGAATATGTGCATGAATCTTAGAGTGCCTAATGATGTCCAAATATATGTTCATAATCCAACATGATGGATTCATGCAACCCTGATTGCTTTTATTCTTCATTTGATCTTCATTTGAGTGTTTGAGTTGTCTTGATCTTCATCTCCACTCAAATCTGTCATTGAGTTAACTCGTTCGGCAATTTTCGCACTGAAGTCAAAGCTGGAGTCGACTTGGTCTGCGACTTCACCCAAGTCGCATGCGGAGTCGACTTGGGATGCGACTTCGGCAGCTCTCGTTCTTGATTTCAACTCTAGACAGAAATGACGAGTCGAAGTCGATGCTGGAGTCGACTTGGTTTGCGACTTCACCCAAGTCGAAAGCGGAGTCGACTTGGGATGCGACTTCGGCAATTCTCATTCTCGATTTCAACTCTGGAAGGAAATGACATTTTGAAGTCGTTGCTGGAGTTGACTTGGGGATCGACTTGGCTTAAGTCGATGCCTGAGCCGACTTGGAATTCGACTTGACTTGCCATGCTTCATTCTCTTCATTTTTATAACCTTTAATCATCTCCACACACATGTTAGTAATCAAAACTTACTCAAAATGATTTGTTAATCATCAAAACATAAACTTGACTTATTTTCCACATGTTTACAACAATCTCCCCCTTTTTGATGATTGACAAAACCGATTTGAGTGTATACCTTTCAATGTCTTTAAAACATACTATTTTTGCATTTTGAATTTTACCATACATATTTCACTTCCAATTAATCACAAGTTAAAATATTCATACAAACATTCAAGACCGAGACTCAAATCCGATCTCTTCTTCCCCTTTTTGTCAATTAATCAAAAATAGAGATGGAGCAAGTTAATCCTTTGAGAATGGCGGGGCTGCTCCCCCTCAGTTTGTGCTTCTCTAAGTTAATTCAATCATTCCCATATCATTTCTAATTTTATAAGATGGTTCTTTTGCTAGAGGTTTGGTAAAAATATCTGCAATTTGATCTTCTGTTTTTACATATTCCAAGCATATGTCATGATTTTCTACATATTCTCTAATAAAGTGATGGCTAAGGTCTATATGCTTGGTCCTAGAATGCAATACTGGATTTTTAGTTAAACATATTGTATTAGTATTATCACATTTAATAGGTATATCTTTAAAGTCCATGCCATAGTCCCTAAGTTGTTGTTTCATCCAAAGCAATTGGGCACAACAGCTCCCGACGGCAATATTTTCGTCTTCCGCCGTAGATAGAGCAACACTAGTTTGTTTTCTTGAAAACCATGAAATCAACATATTCCCAAGAAACTGACATGTTCCACTAGTGCTTTTTCTATCTACTTTGTAACCGGCAAAATCCGAGTCCGAGTAGCCGATTAGATCAAAGTTAGAACCCTTTGGATACCAAAGTCCTATGTTGGTAGTATCTACTAAATATCTGAAAATTCTTTTTACAGCTACCAAGTGTGATTCTTTTGAACATGATTGAAATCTAGAGCACATACAAACACTAAACAGTATATCGGCTCTAGAAGCAGTTAAATATAATAAAGAACCTATCATGCTTCTATATAACTTTAAATCAACTGGTTTGCCTTTCTTGTCTTTGTTAATTTTAATGGTTGAGCTCATAGGCGTGTTTGCCCTTTGCTATTTTCCATGCCAAACTTCTTTAACATTTCTTTGATATACTTGGACTGGTTTATGAAGATCCCTTCACTTAGTTGTTTGATTTGTAGTCCAAGGAAGAAGTTTAGCTCCCCCATCATACTCATCTCAAATTCCTTCTGCATAAGCTCAGAAAATTCTTGACAAAGAATCTCATTAGTAGCACCAAAAATAATATCATCAACATAAATTTGAATAATCAAGATATCTTTTTCTTTATACTTGATAAACAAAGTGGTGTCTACCTTTCCCTTTTGAAAGTCATGATCAATCAGAAATTTGCTTAATCTTTCATACCAAGCTCTTGGAGCTTGTTTTAATCCATATAATGCCTCGGTTAATTTGTATACAAATTTAGATTGATATTTCTCCTCAAATCCAAGTGGTTGTTCAACATACACCTCTTCATTTATATACCCATTCAAAAATGCACTTTTTGTTGATCATATGCTTACTTTAAGAATGATTAATTTGATTTTGATGATTAACAAATAATTGAAATATCATTAAAAAGGATCTAATAAATTTGTCTAAGTGTTCTCAGATAATTTGTCTCTAATTATGTGTATGAAAATGAAAATGTGAAATAATTCAAGTTTCAAGAGCTCAAGTTCATGAATTGCAAGTCCAGCAAAGTGAAGTCCCACAGCCAAGTCGACTTCACTTGCGACTTGGGTGAAGTCCCAGACCCAAGTTGACTTCACCTTCGACTTCAAAGACAGAATTCTGGACAGAGAGTAGACAGCGAGTTTTAACAAGACGAAGTCGCATCCCAAGTCGACTTCACCCATCCGAAGTCGACTCCACTTGCGACTTCAACTCGTAACGGTCGAAAATCCAAATATTGGAGTTCTAGATGCACGTGAACCTCTACTTCAAAGGCTAGATCTTTTTTTCTCTATATATATCATTGAAGAATGAACATAGAGAGTAGAGAGAAGGAGGAGAGAAAGAAGAAAACACAAGTTGGGCTTTCATCTTCTAATATTCAAGTGTGTTGAAGTTATTTGAACAACTATTGAAGCTTCAAGTGCTACAACTTCCAAGTGTGCTTCCAAGATTATCATCTCTACATGACAAGGAGCTTCCAGTGCTTATCGAATACACGTTTTAAAGTGTAATTTCTCTTTTGTCTATTTTGTTTTGTGTTGTTGCCTTGGATCGGTGTTGGAGACCGAATTCAAGAAGAAGCAAAACAGGGGGTTGGTTTGAGTTTGTCTCACTAACGGGTTTTGCTTGATTGTTAGAGTTTGTCTCAC
Organism: Annona cherimola; assembly: GCA_030490835.1. Lineage (NCBI taxonomy): Eukaryota > Viridiplantae > Streptophyta > Magnoliopsida > Magnoliales > Annonaceae > Annona > Annona cherimola. Next base: position 38,821,944 of record CM059973.1, read on the forward strand.
TAATAGATTGGACTAGGTTGGTTGGAGTTGGTCTCACCAACAAGTGATTTTATATGTGCCCCCTAGAGCTAGAATCTAGAAGAGAGCGGATGCTCTAAATTGTATTGAAAATACAATAGTGAAACCCAAGACACAACGGGTGTGTGCTTGGAAGAGTGGAGTAGGGAAGGTTGCCCGAACCACTATATATTGTTGTCTTTTGTGTGGATTGATTGTTTACATTTTTATATTCCATTTGCACCCTTTCATTCTATCTCATATCATGTTTCATCAAGGGAATTAAAATTATAAGGGGTTAAGCTTTAATTTACCAAAGAATTTTTCAAGAACCCAATTCACCCCTCCCCTCTTGGGTTTTGCCATAAACTCGGGACCAACAAGTGGTATCAGAGCAGGCCTCTATCTTATTTGAGGTGATCTCTTCTATATATCTACGACAACCTACTTAACTTCTGTACCTGCATTTGCCGAGGGCCAATCATTTTTAAGGCCACCTCTATTTGATGGCAATAATTTTATTTATTGGAAGTTGAGGATGAAACAACTCATTATGGCAACTAATATGAATTCTTGGATAGTCATACAGGATGACATTACATTACCAAAGGGGGACAAGGCGTCCACTTGGACAAAAGAAGAAACTATATCTGTCCAAAGTAATGCCAAAGCTATGAATTTCTTATTTTGTGCATTGACCGCAGCAGAATTTGATAGAATTTCTTCATGCACGACGGCTAAAGAAATATGGGATAAATTGGTATCTATTTATGAGGGTTCATCCCAAGTAAAGGGAACTAAAAGGAATATCCTTGTTAGTGATTTTGAAAGATTTCAAATGTTAGATGGTGTGAAACCCCAACCTAAGTAAGATTCAATGTGTGCATTGAACAGGTACATGTGACTTATATATGATTAAATAGAATTTTTGGATGATTTTAGGATTTTATGATATGTTACAATTAGGGTTCCACTAAGAATGGTGATTAAAAATTTAATCGCCAGAGCTGAAAGTGAGTCGGTATGACCCGAAGGTCTTAATGAGAATTTAAAGGTGACAAGGTATCATGAATAATCATGTTAATAATCACGATTTAATTTATGAAGATTAAAGTGTAATTATGAAATTAAGATGAAAAAGGATAGAAAATTCATAACTTGACGCCTACAAGGCGGATTCAAGTGAAATTTGAAATGGTAGTTGATGATTTTGGGCTTGGTATTATGGAATTATTGGATTATGAAAATCCTTGATGAAATTGGATTAATGATTTATTGATCATATTTCAATTTCATCCGTTAACTTTAAACGGCTATAACGGGAGCTAGGAAACTCGGATTGAGATGAAATTTGACATAGTTGAATGAAATTATGAGATGTTTATTTTGGATGGCTTGGATTAAGCTTAAAATTTTGGAAAAATACCTGCAATGAAAAAGGTGAGCATGGTTGACTAATGCACCTCAAAAGCACCTTTCCATTAATGGCTAGAGTACATGGATTAAATGCATTATTTAATGGGAGATGAGGTGTCAAAGGAAAGTGAAATGCAAGCTATTTTATGATTAAAAATGTGTGGAAATTCGTGGTTTATGCTGCTGGAATTATTGAGCTAGAGGTGAGCTCAAAGGGAGCTAGGCAAGGTGGCAATGCATGGACGTTCCAAGCAGTTGCTGTTTGGATTTTTGTGAAATTTTATTTTATAAATAATGCACATAAATAGCTGACATGATGGGATATATAAATAAGTATTTAATTATGTGAAAAAATTCAAGAAAATTCGTGAACAGCAGCTGCCCTTGATGAATGAAAAGTGGATAGCTTGTTTGCATACAATTGACGTGCAATGCTAAGTGTGATTTCTGCAATTTTTGGTAAATTTTTTTATACCGAATTAATGCATGAATTAAGGGGTAATTAAGTATATAAATTACCCACATATTGAAATTTTAAAAATGGAAAAAATAGCTGGAAAAATGGGCAGCAGCTGGACGTTATGGTGGAAGCAAATTGACGGTCAAGATGAGGGCAGATTCTTGGTTTTATTAAGAGGTATAAAAATTATTTTACTTGGCTAAGATTAATCCAGCACATTAAGAGGATAAGGAATCATTAATTGGCTGTGGAAAACAAGCTCCAAAGGTGGGGCCCATAGCTGGAAATTCCAGCCCTACCAAGGAGTGCACGTTCACATGAGAGAGAGAGCCCTTGGAAATTTCCAATTGCCGGAAATTCTTCCCCAAGAAACAGCAGCTCACATCCCCAACTTTACCAGCAAGGAGGAAGGAAAATAGGAGAAAAATAAGGGGAAAAGGAGAGATCACCCATTTAATCAAGTAAGTATATAATTATTTTGATTTTATGCATCAAATATGAAAATTATATGATGTTGAAAACTAAATTATGGTCGGAATAGTAAATGGATGAATTTTAGCATGAAATTTTTTGATAAGAATCCTTATAGGGTTATTAAGGAATGACCCAATTTTTAGCTTAAAAGAATAAGTACTTTGGAAATTTAAAATCTGAGAAAATTAGCCCAAACAGGGTAAAATGGGTTCCAAAGTTGCTGTTTTGGAAACCTATGATTAGTGGATTTAAATTTCATAAAAATATCTTAAGTATAGTCGTAATTAAGGATAATTATCATGCTGAAATGTGGATTAAGTTTCTGACTTCGGAAATTTTATGAAAGTCCTCATATATGTGTTGCCAAATGGGCATATGTGAAAGGATAGAAATGCTTGAGTGGTAAATGACCTAAGTAAATTGATTTTGTAAAAAAATGCATGAAAATATGATAAATTTTGTGAATATATTGCTGTTTAGAATTTGCATGATGTTAATATCAAACTTTGAGATTAATTAATGGGGCTTAAGGCGACAACGGGTGCTTAAAATGAGCACCGATGTGTGAATTTTGGAAAAGGAGTGAAAATGGCTTAAGGAAAGTAATGAGCCATTAAATAATGATTATTGAATAATTATTATGTGATTGAATGATTACCCTACTTATGGGACTAAATGTGATGCGTAGTAGCCCATGTAATGCACAAGCATGTGCTATACGGGCATAACGACTTTAGAAGTCGAAGGAATTATGTATGTTAATGCAAATGGGTTGGAAAAATGAGTTGAATGCAAGCAAAGAAAATATATGAATGTTATATCATTCTTATATGTATAGGCAAAGGCAAAGGGATAAGCGAAACGGAAAGCTAAGTAAGCGAGGTAAGCAAGCAGCTTTCTAAATGATTTTGATTTTCATTACAAGGTATTTAAGGATGGCCATTCCTTGTTTATATGTGTATTGAAATGTTTATTTCTGTTAAAATAATGATTGCTTATGGTTTCGCAATTATGCATGAACTGTGTTGAAACATGAGTTTATATGATGTTTTGTTGAAATGGTGTTTAAAGAGGGATGGTGCAAAGAATTCTCTGCATGAGAATGACAAGTTCCATGTGTAAGGGGGTATATGATGCTGGGGTGACTAAAAGTCATACATGAAATGAAAATCAAGTAGGCTAGTCGAGGTAGTAAGTGGACAAGGAGTCCCCCTTGACGTTGCCAAGTCGGTAGGTCCGACGCTAAGGATGGAAAGGAGTATGCCATGAAAGAGGGCTCCCTGTGCTAGCGTACCGTCACATGAAGGATAACGTCATCAATGGAAATGAAAATCCTAAGCTTGCTTTCAAAATGAATTGCATGAAAACCCTAAGCTTGCTTACTGAGTTGTCACTCACGTTTTGTTTTCCCAACTCATAGATAAGTGAAAGAAGAGATCTGGCAAAGGAACGGGAGCCATCCATTGAAGAAATGGAAAGTTATGATAAGTTTCATGTACTAAGGTATGCTAATGTCTATGTGAACTTAATTAGAATTTTAAGTTCTATATATGATTCAAAGATTGAATCTATGAATGTATGGATGTATGGATTGTAAAATGTAATGCTTAAGTCAAGGAAACTTTCACTGTAGAAAGGCATGAAAAGATGCTATGAGTTTGTGTATATGAACTTAGTTAGAATTCTAAGTTCCATGTGAATCAAGTACTGAATGTATGAAAGTATGATATGTACAATGATTGAGTGTATAATGACAGGCATGTAAAGATGCTATGAATGAAATGATGAATTTTATTACAAGCGAAATGTCCCAATGTGTGATGATTGTCATGTCAAGTTTATGATTGATGATAGATAAATAAACAAAAAAAATTTGGACGTATTCCAATTAAGAACTCGCCGCGTGATCAGGGCAACAATCCTGATTCACATTTACCAATCGATAGATCTTGAGGTAAGGAAGTGACGTCTCGGTTCGAGGTGCCACAGATGGTGAATCTATTTCAGAAATGTATGCTAGATTTTCTAAAATCACTAACACTCTTAATGGCCTAGAAAAGCCAATTTCTGAAAGTGAGCAGGTTATGAAGATACTTAGAGCGTTGCCAAACTCGTGGAATGAAAAGATTACAGCTAGTGATTTTAAGAGCGTTAAATCACTTAAAAATTTTAAATGAACTGGAGCACAAAGCATACTGGGAATCAAATTTTTAAAATTTGATCTGATATCTGCAGGAGAAAAGTGTCTGCTACAACTTAATGAACTCGAGGAGATCCGACTTGATGCCTATGAGAATTCAAGGATGTACATAAAATTTTGACACGACAAACACATCCAACAAAAGGTAATCAAAGCAAATGACTTGGTTTTTCTTTTTAACTCTCCTTTTAAATTATTTAAAAATAAATTGAAGTAGAGATGGTTAGGACCTTCCAAGGTACTACAAGTGTTTTCTCATGGAGCTGTCATAATCCGAAGTGAGAAGACTAGAGCATTCAAAGTCAATGGGCAGCGTCTCAAGCCCTACTTCATAGGGGATTAAATTCCAATAAGAGTCATCTACGCCTCTGAAATCATACCACCAAATGGAGGATTGGCGATGGGCAGTGGGTGAGGTTTTTTTTCTGACCCTTGGCTGGATTCTATGGTGGAGAAGGTGGGACCGCTCCCATTGTCCATCCCGGATAATGTGTCGGTAAGCCATTTCATTGATGGGGGAACCAGGACGTGGATCAAGGACAGGGTTGTGGCTGCAGCAGGCGAGTTGAGATGGCAGGAGATTAATGCGATACCCCTCACCCAAGGGGATGTGGTGGACCGCATGTACTGGTCGCACGAACCGAACGGATTGTATATAGTCAAATCGGCATACAGGATGTTGTGCTCGGGGGAGGATCCCGATGAATTTGCGGGGTGTTACAAGGCTTTATGGAGAACTAAACTACCTAGTAAAGTCATCATCTTTGGATGGAGACTTATCCTGAACGCCCTCCCCACTCTTCAAAACCTGCATCGAAGAGGCATTGACATTGATCCAACATGTGTCCTTTGTAGAGGTGGGGTGGAAGACATTGATCATCTGTTCTTATCGTGTGCGGCGACGGGTAGTGTGTGTCGGCGGGCGGCCCGGATGCCTGCCGAAGGAATTTCGGTCCTGGAGTGTTTCAAGTTGCTGGTGAGGACAAACAGGATTGACGAGTTAAAGCTCTTTATTGTCTGCTGCTGGAGAGTCTGGTACCTACGAAATAGATTCAGGGAAGAGATGGTGCTTCCTAGTTTCTCGGATACGTTGGATTGGTGTGCGGATTTCCTCTGCCAACATCGGCATGCTAAATCCCTCGATGGGTCGGGGTTTATGGACAGACAACTTGTGGCCCATTGGCGTAGGCCCCAACCTGGCTCCCTCAAGATTAATTTGGATGCCCGTGGTATTGGGAATTCGGGGGTTTTTGCATGTGCAACTGTTATTCGAGATTATAGGGGTGCTTTTGTTGCTGCGTGTGGATGGAGGCGGGCTGGCGTGATTGACCCGCTCTTTAGAGAAGCTACTTCTTTCCTTCTTGGGCTGAACTGGGCAATCCAGCTCAACATTTGCAGCGCCCAATTTGAGACGGATTCTCTAATACTGTGCAATTTTTTGTTAAATCTCGATCCCGTCACGTCACCGATTGGTCGGATCATTTATGATATTAGGTCTATCCTAGTTGACAGATCTTCTTTCTCGGTCCACCATGTACTGCGGCAAGGTAATGAGGTGGCTCATGCCTTAGCCGAGCTGGCTGTCTACTCTTCTGTGGATGTTCGGGTGTGGTGGGATGTTCCACCCCGAGCTATTGTTCGGAAACTTTGTAAAGACAATTTTTTGGCAATGAATTGCTCGGACTACTCTTTCCCTAATCCCCCTCAAACTGGGCGGGAGTATGGATAGAGTATTTCCCTTTATCAAAAAAAAAATAAAAAAATATCATACGTATAAATTATATAATCATCCAGCAGGTGGTTTTAAAATCAAAACTGAAATCTTTTAAATAGGGGACGAGATGAGCATCATATCTGAAATAATAATAATTGAGTAAATAAAATATGTTGATGTAAAGAATGAAGAAGAATGCCTGGAGTGCTGGTTGGTTTCATGCTGCCGTCCACGCCATTCTCTTTCCTGTTAATGTAATGCACGTCCAGCATTTTGTTTCCTTCAGCAGCCTCTTTTTATACTTCCCGTATGCGGTTTACCATGGTTGGGTTTCCTTTCCTTTTCTCTAGTTGTTGGCTTATTAATAATTGAGAGTAAATAATTACAGGTGTTTGCGTTTTATCAATCCAGCAGGGTCAAAACATGGCTGTTTAATTTTCAGCAATACGGCTGTCCACATTACGTGTACCGGACATTCTTGCTACCGTTCACATTTTTTTTTAAAACGGTAAATTCCAATGTTAACAAATTAAATCATAACTGCCTACATACACACTTATATATTATAAAAAAATTTCTTATAAATATATATACAATTGCTCACAAAATGTACCTTTTAGAATTTTGAAAAAATTTCTTTTTTTATTTTAATTAACTAATTCATATTTGGATAAAAATCTCTCTTTTAAAATTTTGGAAACATATTTTCCAAAATTTCATTCCTTCATTAAATTGGGCATATTAAAATAGGATTACCCATAAAATTTTACCTCAATTGGAGTAAATTACATATTTTAACTTAATCAAAATCATATTTTGGCATAAAATTTCATTTTAAAAACTTGTAGACATATTTTTCAAAATTTAATCCATTCATTATGTAGGATATATTAAAATAGGCTTGATCCAAAAGTTTCATCTCAAATAGCCTTATATACATTAGGATATTAATTAACTAAACAATTATATAAAAAATTAATCAAAATATCAACGTCACTCCCGTGCATGCTGTGCATTAATGGCTTTTGGGCACGTTTTCTGATGCACTCAAGTTAGGTAATTTAGTCAACTATTTTTCATAATCTGATCCATCTAGATTAGAGAGCACATAATTTAGTACTTTCTATTAAAGTTTTATATGATTCCGAGTTATACATGCTTAGATATAATCAAAACAGCGAGGATGAATACAAGCCCTTAATTAGAGCCCCTAATTAGCCAAAATTTTCCATTTATTTTTATTTTTCCATAAGGTCCGTGAATTTAAACAGTTTCACTTTGTATATTCAGAATCTTGAAATTCCTTCCTGAAAAATTTATAAAAATTCATTTTCATATCTAATCTTTATGAAATCATAAATTACCCTTTATTATCTTATAAATTCCAAATATAACCTTTGTAGACTTCAATTAAGTTTCCTTTTTGTCTCCACTCTTGTTAAAATTACCAATCAATCATCTTTTCTAAATTTATAATTTAATCTCACTTTTGTAAATTTGTAATTTGGTCTTTGCGTGATTATTACTAATCCCATTACTTAATCATTTTTCCACTAATTTTCATTTCCCATATGGGTTACACTTGAGCCCTTCATTTTATTAGATTTTTGATTTTATCCTTAGACGATTTCAAGCTATATTTATTAAGCTTAAAATTCGGGATTTCACAACTACCCTGATGATTATAATTTTTGTCACATTTTGAAAAAATCTTTTGCAAATTTTTGGTAATTCTTGCACAATTCTGAACACAGATCTAATTAAGACCCAACATTGAACTCTTATGAGACCTATAAGAAGACCAAACTTAGAATTTCATAATCTTTGAGTTAAGCAAATAACTAAACCCTAATAAGATATTAAATTTATTTTTGAACATGTACTTGTTGAAAATACTTAGATTTTTTGTCCTGAATCACTTGATGAAATTGATATACCAAGTAACTAATTTTGTTTTCTTTCAAAATCTGAGTAATCCTCTCTAATTTGTCAACGGATGGTTCTAATATACATAATTAGTTATTTTGAAAGATAGTTTTTCCCATATACATGAAAATCCTATTCTTATTGAAGAATTTCTAAAGCTAAAACTTAATTTGACTTGTTTATGAGCATGATTAAGGTATTTTTTCTGATGAGCCTATCTTTGAGAGAATAACAGTTGTTACCCCTATTGAGCCTGAATTTAAAATTTTCTTTTCTAAACCTAAGTTCTCACTTAATTGAACCAACTTTGAATTTGAATTTTGAGCTAAAAAATTTAACGGGGATAAGGTTTGACCACTTGGCTTGTGCAAATAATGAAAATAACTCTCTAGATACCTTGAAATATGGTGAGGAGAGTAATTTTAAAAAAAGATTCCCTAGATACCCTGAAATATGGTGAGGAGAGTTATTACAAGACGTGGTTTCCAAAAAAAAATTAATAAACCAAGGGTAATAACAGGCTTGAAAAAAATTGATGAAAGCACTAAGTGTGGAGGTAATTCTATTTCCTGTTGTAAACTGAAGCTCAAATCATATGGAAATGATTCAATGTTTGAAAATTTTTGAAATTTTATCTCCTGTGCTGAACTTAACCGTTGTCCTATCAAGTACTTATGATTATATATGAATTGGCTGATTGAGTTAGTAGAGAAAATTCAAATGCAAGAATTTGATAAGATGTATATGAGATAATCTAACTATATTTTTTTGAATACTACTATCAATTGAATGTTGAATCTGTATATTGAAAAATAGATAAAAAGGAAGGATACCTAAGAATTATGAGTTTATTATGGGAGTTTTTGTACTCTTAATGATTGAAAGAATAATAGGTAACAAAGTCTACAATATTAGTTAAGTGAGAAGGGATTTTTGACTAAGATTTTCAATGCATGTCATGCTTCAAAATTTTTAGTTTAATACTCTCCCTAGTTTTTGATGATTGGATAAACATTTATTTTCACTTTTTGCTCAAAGTTTTTAAAAAACCAATTGGAAATTATGACTAATTCTTGAATTCCTTTGCATTTGCTTAAGGACAAGCAAAGTTCAAGTGTGGGGATATTTGATAATCGATAATTAATAATATATTTTGCAACATTTTATACCAATTTGGTGGGAAAATATTTAAGTTTAAGGTGAAATTTACTTTAAAATATGTTTTAGCAACATTTGGGGTGGTAAATATTAAATTCAAGCGATTTAAATAATTTTCGTAAACTTTTGGCGTGAAATTAAACTTATTTGTTGCAACAAAATTAAATGGGATTGAAATATTTTTTATCGATAACTTGGTGATGAATTTGAGGAATTAATAATTTAATTACATTTTTATGTAGGTTTGCAAGTCCAAGTGTGGGGTCCACCATCTGAACCGTCCAGCCATCCAATCAACACCGTCCATTCACGGCTGAAAAATTTCAGCTCAAATCTAAACTGTCCAACCCATCCAGGCCGCTGATCAAATCCCATCAAATTAACGGTTCCAAGTTGTCCGAAAATCAGCACCAATACACATCATCTAATGGCTGAAAGATTTGACTGTCCAGATTTTTTTCCACCGCCAAAGCCAATTCCCATTTATTCTTCAAGTCATGGAATTAAACCATCGTCCAATTGATTTTTCAATCTAGCTGTCCATTCCACCAAACCGCTCAAGCAGTAAGAAATTAATTTAAATCAGCACCGTTCAGAAATTCTTAGTCGTCCAATTGAAAGATTTCAGCCAAGGAATGCGCATATACTATTTTGAAGCAACTAAAATTTTCCTCAAGCTATGCAATCCACCAGCTTGTAATTTCAACAAGCTTTAATTCCGGTCGTCCAATTATTCCCCATTAAAAATGAACCTGCGTGTCCACATGCTGAATTAGTAAATCGCCTAACTGTGCAATTTCTGTCCATATCAAGTTTATCTATTCCACCATCTCCATCAGAGACTACTAATACATAATTAAATCACAAACAGGACAGGTAAACGGACAAGCAGAGTAATCAAGAAATGCACAGCCCACGCAATTTCAGATTGCGCTAATTGTTGAGTGGTTGCGGAATCTACATATATAAAAGGGAGAGCAAGCGCAAGCGAGAGGGAAGAAAATTACATAGCGAAATTCTAGACAAAATTAAGGAGAGAAGGCACGACAGAAATTGAGAGAGAGAAGGAGCAGCGGGGTGGAGAGCACAGGGCAAGAGGCGGACCAGCGAGTTGGTTGGAGCAGCCGACACACTATCGGGGCTTCCGACCAATAAGCTTTTATATCTCTTTTTCTTTTAATTTTAATTGCATTGTTTAAGATGATGTTGAATTTTAATTTTATTTTGAACTTAAACATGTTCGGCTAAGCCTTAAATTTAGGATTTATGATGTAGCATGCATACGATGTAGCGTGGTGTGTGGTTTTAATTTATTTATAATGGATATTGTTGTTAATTTAATATCTTGTGATTTTAATACTTGCTTTGTACATGGGCCCATACTTTTGCATGATTCCATATATTAGGTGATGAAACCGAGAGGTGAAAATCTAATATACGATAATCAAGATATTAAACCTGAAAATCTAAAACAATAAGAATAGGTATGTTGACCTTAAGGAATTCCATAAACAGCCACAAAACTTAATCGATTCTAATTAACTTAATCTCATGAGAATAGGTGGTTAAAAAAATTAGATTGCGGCGCCCCAAAACCAGGCATCACAACCTTACTCCAAGATCTATCGATTGGTAAACGTGATCAGGATGTTGGAAACAATGTTCAAAATAAAACAAATTGACCAAGGATTGAGTTTTGATGATTAACAAGAACTAATTTGAGTATATATATATGACTAATATGTTTGCCAAGTGTTTAAGGAAAGCAGAGAAGTCAAGTCGATCTTCGAGTCGACTTGAACTTCGACTTGGGAGTGAAGTCGATAGTGAAGTCGACTCCACAAACGACTTCAAACAAGCCAAAACTGGACAGAGTTGAAAATGGAATTCTGACGAGTGAAGTCGCAGGCCAAGTCGACTCCACATGCGACTTGGGTAGTCAAGTCGCATATGAAGTCGACTCCAGCATCGACTTCAAAGTGCACAAAAATGTCCAGCGTTGAAATCTGGCTCCCGAAGATGACGAAGTCGCAGACGAAGTCGACTCCAAGTGCGACTTGGGCGAAGTCGCAAACCAGGTCGACTCCAACTTCGACTTGAGAAGTTTTGAGGTCTAAGCTGAAGTTTCAAAGCATATTCAAGACATCCATTTGAAGTTTCTCACATACAAATGAGATGTAAAGACTACTCTTAAAGAGAAACTTAAGTTTTGAAGATCAAAGCAAGAATCTAAGTACAAATTCAAATCAAGTCTATCAAGCTCAAAGCAAATCTTCAAGCTAGCTTCCAAATGGAGTAATATCCAAGTTGTGAAGACCAAGTGAGTCCAAAGCAAAGCAAGGAACATACATATATTGTGCAAGGACTCAAAGCTTTCAAATGGTTTGCAAGATACAAGACATTTCAAGTGAGGATCAAGGCGTTTTTGCAATAGATCAAGCCAAGTCGCAACCCAAGTCGACTTCAGGATCGACTTGAGTTAAAGTCTAAAAGCCAAGTCGACCCAAGTCTCAGACTTGAGTTTCTAAAGAACCCAAGTCGCAGGCCAAGTCGACTCCATGTGCGACTTGGAAACCAAGTCGCAGGCCAAGTCGACTTCATCTTCGACTTGGAGTATAACGGTCAAATTTTTGAACGTTGGAGTTCATTTATTGCACGCCAACCACTCCTACAACATTCCAATCTTCCTCATTCTATAAAAAGACATTCAAATGAACGTGAGAAATAAGAATACTCACTACTCTAAGGATCATAGAGAGAAAAGAAGTGCAAGAAAGACTTTCAAATCCCTTTTCTCCATATTTGAGTGTTTCAAAGGAAGAAGGAGCTTCAAACCGCAAGTTGCTTCAACGATCATCATCCCAGCTGTCTTTAACTTCTTCCTCGAGCTAAATCTGCCTACACAAATCTGTAAAGTGTAGTTTCATTTATTTCATTGTCTTGTTGTATAAATCTTGATTTAGCTTGGGTAGCTAAGATCAAGTATATGCAAAGTAGGGTGTGATTGGAGTGAGACTCATCACCTACTTTTGCATGTGAGTTGTTTATGCCCCCTAGAGCTAGAATCTAGAAGAGAGCAAGTGGCTCTAGTTGTATATGCCCCCTAGAGCTTTGAATCTAGAAGAAAGCGGTGACTCTAAGTGTATTCAAGGAATACATAGTGGAACCCAAGTCACAACGGAGTGTGAGCTTGGAAGAGTGGAGTAGGGAAGGTTTGCCCGAACCACTATAAATCTTGTGTTCTGTTTTCTATTACTGCGTTATTTTAATTTTCTCTCCATTAGCTTTCATAAGGGGATTAATTTTTGAAAGGGGTTAAGTTTTTGATTTATCAAAGGTTTTTTTAAAAGAACCCAATTCACCCCTCCCCTCTTGGGTTTAGCCATCAACTCGGGACCAACACAGGATTGTTGCCATGTCACACGGCGGAATTCGTAACTTCTTAGCAGTTGAGGCCTTTAGTTTAGTCTTTCAGTATGGGGCATCATAATATATCTTTGTTCATTTCACATCCTGTGATTCATATATATATATATATTCATGACATCTCAACATTCATCATAAAAGCTCTGTGATTTCATTCATCATTTCAAACTTATATCACCATAGGTATTACATGACACAACGACATATGTTCACCAAATCATCATTCCTCCATTCATTAAACATTCATTCATTCATTTTTGTAACCATTTGTAACATCAAAAAACTCATCATTTGCGGAGTCTTTCCCGTGCTCTGTTGCCTCATTAATCCTTTCACCTGTCTGTGGATTTGGAAAATAAAATATGAGTTGAAACTCAAAAAAGCAAGCTATAGGTTTCAGGCAATTCATTTTCAAGGCAACTTTTGTATACAAGCATTTCCTTCCATCTTAGTAGAAGACACTTATCAAGTGATCAACTGCTAATCGGATGGAAACCTTTTTCCATTGAACCCTCATGAGCAATGCAATGCAGTGCATCATTTCAAAACATGAATCATTGGATGGAAGCTAGCTAGGCAGCCATTCGGCTCATTCCTCTCTCCCACGCGGGGAGGCATCGCCGGCCCTTTGCCCTCTTCTTTGCGACTTGGCTACACCTGAGGGGGACATCGGTCCTATTACTGCCTCAAGGTGGACCACATGCTTTGTGCACATGAACTTTTCATAAACATGATCCTTTCCATGACATGCCAGCATAATTTTCCATTCACAAATTCATGTATCATCATTTGCTAAGAATACTTGAGAAAGCATTATAGAAATCAGTTAGAGAAATATCATTTCATTGCAAAAAAAGATAAAGGAATGGTCATCCTTAAATACATTAATAAGAGTTTAAATTATACCTTTGCAAATCCGAAAACAAGAAGTATTTAGAAAATTGCTTGCTTACCTTGCTTGTCTTGATCCTTACTCAATCTTTTCTTTGCCTTTACCTATACATGAGAATGACATTGCATTTATAAAATTTCCATTTGCTTGCACACATATAGTTTCCAATCCACAATTCATTTCATTCATAGATCACTTGCATAGCAATCATTCATCCATATGGATTACACTTGCTATTTATCATTCATGCCATAATCATCTTTGGACGCTCCTTGCGTGTTTGCCTCCTTATTCACACAAAATTCCAAAATTTGGGGCTTTCTTCCCCATTCACTTTGGTTGTCCAAAGTACACATATTTTAGGGTATTTTACCCTTTAAATCATCCATAAAGTCCTTAGCATAATTCATATTTCATACATATCATAAAAATGTGAAAATTGGATCATATACATTACCCTAAATTCCATCCTTTCTAACATTCATCTCTAATGGGTTAAACCCTCATAATCACTTATGGTATTGGTTTATATCCCATTATAAGTTAAATTCCATCACAAAATTCTAGAATTTAATATTTATTTGGATATATTTCTTAATCTGTCCATAATGCCAAAATCAGACACACTGATTTCTCTAAATTCCAAACCATAATCAACTCAAGGAGTTTAAATCTGAAATTTCTGTGATACCTTCATAACTACATGAATGAACCAAAATAAATATTTCCAGAACAATATATGAATTATTTATATTTATTTCGGTATTTTCATTCTGCTAGACAGTAGCTGTCATTTTCAGACAGTTGAAATCACGTAAATTATTAGATATATTTATACCTTTTAAAAATTAATTTTTATTTTTTATTAAGTGTTAACTATGATTTTTTCCACATCATATAAAAGTTTTATCTCCAAATACCTTGTATAACAATTATTAAAAATCATATGGTGCAGCTGATCCTAGCACCCGTGCAACCCTGTCAAGGTTGATCTTCTCGGATTTTTAATTTACAGAATGCTTACTATTTTGAGCTGAAAATTGGGTCGTTCCTTAATAACCATTTCATGAGTCTTCACACAAATTTTCATGCTAAAATTCATCCATTTACTATTCCATTCCTATTTTAGATTTCTGCCTCATTTCTTCTAGGTTTTGCTCCCATATTTGCATCTCCTTTCAATACATATGCAAAACCCTTAATCAATACTCAATTCTAGAATGCTATTAATATTTTTTTACAGGTTTATTATGAATCATATTTATGACCCATAAATAAAGGTAGAGAATTTGGATTTTAATGAATCAAATTCCAAGATATACTTACTTGATTTGAGCTAAACTTGAGTTTCCACCCTTCTAACTTGGATTCCTCTCCTTGCTCCTCCTTCTCTTTCTCTTTTTCTTCTTTATTTCTTCCTTTTTTCCTTCCCTTTTCTTCCTATTTCCCTTGCTGGGATTTGGGGTTCTTGGCTTGGGAATTTTTCTTTGGATTTCTCCTCCAAAAGTGGACGTCCCCTTTGGCTAGCTTCTTTGATTTTCTCCTTTGATTTTTACTCCACAAGTGAACGTCCCTATGCTCCTGCCCCCTTACTGATTTTTTTTGCTAGATTGTGGGGCCCACTTGCCACCTCATTTGAGGTAATCGATGGCTTAATTGACATGGCTTGCTTTGCTCCAAGTAAAATCCATAATTATCTTATGTAAAATTTCAAAAATCACTTTATCTCTCAATCCTTCTCCCTTGGTCGTCCATGTGGCTGGGTTTTGTCATTTAAAGATAAAAATCTCAGCTCCATGATTACCTTAGATGATTAAGCTTGTGTGGTGTAATTTTAGGGATTTTTTGAAAATAAAAAATTCCACTTTATCTCCTCCCATGGGCGTCCAAGCATGCCACCTCAATGACTTCTTAATGCATGGTTTTAATGCATTAGATTATCTTAGATTTTCTCATTTTTGATAATCAAGAAAATCATGCCATAATTCTTTAAGGTTGACACCTCACATGGGTATGATCCTTATCTCATGATTAGCATCTAAATCTCATGATTGCATACACAAGTGTCGAACTCATTTCATCTTTTTGTGACAATGCATATTTTTTTTGGTAATTATCCTAATCCATTCCATCCATAATATTAAGCACGTCGTTTTAACCGTTCATCTCAAATTTCACTTCAAAATGACATTTCCATCTTAAGTTATAGCCATTTGAAGTTCATCCTTGGATTAAGATGAAATTAATTAACTATCTTCATAATCCCATCACATTTGCTTGATCCAATTCATCCATAAAATTGAGCATGAAATTTTGTGCCAATCTCTCCATTTTCACCTCAATCCGCCTTACTGGCATCAAGTTATGAATTTTCAAATATATTCCAACTTAGTTCCACATTTGCCCTTCTCCTTTTTATTAATTAAATCATGATAATTAAGATAATTATTCATGGCATATTATCCATTTATGATCCCTAATAAACCACTTGACCATAGCAATTTATTCCAACTTCTATTTTTAATCAAATTCTCAATTTCAAAATATTCTCATAAAAGTCATTCATAGATGAATCAAAACTCACATAAATCATAAATTTAATCTAAATACATAAATACAAGTTCTACTTGGGTCCGGGTGTTACAATCCTCTCCCTCTTACAAAAGGTTTCTTCCCAAAACCGTTTTTTTTCTTGAAATAATTGAGGGTACTTTCTTTCTACCTCTTCTTTCAATTTCCAAATAGCTTCACTTTCGGAATATCGATTCCATTGAACTTTAACATACTCGATTTCCCTATTTCGAAGTTTCTGTACCTTATGATCCAAGATCCTAAGGGGTCTTTCCTCATAATTCAGATGATCTTGGATTGGTAGGTTCTTTGCTATCAACACATGAGTCGGGTCGGGAACATACTTCCTTAACATGGATATGTGAAAAACATTATGTACTAAAGCTAATGCTGGAGGTAACACTAGTCTATATGTTAGTTTCCCAATCTTTTCCAATACTTCAAACGGTCCAATGTACATGGGATTCACCTTGCTACTTTTTCCAAACCTAGTAACTACCTTGAATGGTGTAATCTTTATAAAAACATGTTCGCCAACTTGGATACTAAGATCCTTTCTTTTACCATCTGTATAACTTTTTTGCCGACTTTGGGCTGCGAGTATATACTGGCGAATAATTTGTACTTTATCTGCCATGCGTTGGGACAGGTCTGGAGCAAGCTTTTTCTCTCCAACTTCCTCCCAGTTCAAGGGTGTTCGACACCTTCATCCATATAACACTTCAAATGGAGCCATTTGAATGTTGGCTTGGTAGTTATTATTATATGCAAACTCTGCCATCGGTACGTATTCATCCCATGATCCTCTAAATTCCAATATACACATTCGGAGCATATCCTCAATGATTTGATTCACTCGCTCCGTTTGCCCGTTTGTCTGGGGATGAAAAGCTATACTAAACTTGAGTTGGGTGCCTAAGGTTTCATGCAAAATTTTCCAAAATCGCAATGTAAATGTCGCATCTCGTCAGAGACTATTGATTTTGGCACCCCATGGAGTCGTACTACATCCTTATAGTATATCTTAGCTAATCTTTCAGCTGTATAAGTTTTCCTTATGGGTATAAAGTGTGCAACTTTTGACAATCGATCCACTATAACCCATATAGAATCATTTCCTGCTTGAGTTTTTGGCAATCCCTCTATAAAATCCATAGTGATGTCATCCCATTTCCATTCAGGAATTTCCAAGGACTGTAATTTTCCGGACATCCATTGATGATCAGCTTTTTTCCTTTGGCAAGTTGAACACCTTCACACATATTCAGTGATCTCTCTTTTCATATTGTTCCACCAATATATTTTCTTGAGATCCAGATATATCTTTGTGCTTCCGGGATGCATGGAAAATGGCGAAAAGTGTGCCTCCTTAAGAATCTGATCCTTCAATTTTTCTGAATCTGGTATGCATAATCGACCTTTATATCGATACATACCCTGTTCATCGATGTCAAATTTGGTCAACCCCTTTTTCTTCATTTTCTCTACATGTGTTTGTAGATTTGTCTCCTTGCTGCGCAACCTTAATTTGTTCAAATAACGAAGATTGTATCTGCATTTGCGACAATCTTACTTGAATTCTAGGGGGACATACTATCAATTCCAATTGTCTCATTTCTTAAAGTAGTCCTTCTTCTTTAGTAATAAGGTGCGCTATACTAACATTCTTGCTTAATGCGTCGACTACAATGTTTGCCTTACCTGGATGGTATAAAATCTCCAGATCGTAATCTTTCAATAATTCAAGCCATCTTCGTTGTCTCATGTTCAATTCTTTCTGAGTAAAAATATACTTAAGACTCTTATGATCTGTGTAAACCTCACATCTTGCACCGTACAGGTAGTGTCTTCAAATTTTTAAGGCAAATACTACTGTAGCCAATTCCAAATCATGAGTTGGATAGTTTTCCTCGTTAGGCTTTAACTGTCAAGATGCGTAAGCTATCACTTTTTCTTTCTGCATTAGCACACATCCCAATCCTTTCCTTGAGGCATCACTATAAATCACAAATCCTTCATTGCCTTCAGGTAATGTTAAGATGGGTGCCCTTATCAGTTGTTGTTTTAGCTCTTGAAAACTACACTCACATTCTTTAGACCATATATACTTAACTCCCTTACGAGTTAGTCTTGTCAATGGGGCCGCTAACTATGAAAACCCTTCAACAAACATTCGATAATATCCGGCCAATCCTAGAAAACTCCTGATTTCTGTAATGCTTGTCGGCCTTGGCCATTTCAATATGGCTTCAATCTTCTATGGGTCAACCTGTATTCCTTTTTCTGAGATTATATGTCTAAGAAATGCCACTTGTTTTAACCAAAATTCACATTTCTTTAACTTGGCATACAATCTTTCTTTCCTTAGCTTCTCTAGTAGTTTTCATAGGTGACCCTCATGCTCCTCTTCTAATTTTGAGTAAATTAAAATATCATCAATAAATACAACCACGAATTGGTCTAGAAAGTCTCGGAATATTCTGTTCATCATATCCATAAATACAATAGGGGCATTTGTAAGACCAAAAGGCATTACCACAAATTCATAATGTCCATACCGGCTTCGAAAAACTATCTTAGGTATATCGATAGGAGCTATCCTTAATTGATGATACCCTGACTATAAATCAATCTTAGAAAATGTTGAGGCTCTCTTCCACTGGTCAAATAGATCATCAATTCTTGGTAATGGGTACTTGTTCTTTATAGTGACCCTATTTAATTCTTTATAATCAATGTACAATCTTAAACTCCCGTCTTTCTTCCTGAAAAATAGTACTGGGGCTCCCCATGGTGACGCACAAGGTCAAATAAAACCTTTGTCCAATAACTCTTGTATTTGTGTCTTTAATTCATTCATTTCAGTTGGCTCCATCCGATATGGAGTTTTTGATATCGAGGTTGTGCCTGGTATAACATCAATTGTCATATCCATTTCTCTCTCCGGAGGTAAAGTGGTCAATTCCTTTGGGAACACATCTGAAAACTCCTTAACCACTGGAATCTGATCAATTTCCTTTTCAACTTCTCCCTTATTGTTTACTACTACCAGATACGCCTGGCACTCTTGACGGATCATTTGTACTACTTTCATAGAGGATATCGATATAGTTGAATCCTGAGGCTGGCATAGTTTCCCTATAGCTATATCTTTTTCTGAGTTCGCTTCAAACCGCACTTTCTTATTCTTGCAGTCAATAGTAGCTCCTCATTTACTCAACCAATCCATGCCTAGTATTATATCGAACTCCGTCATAGGAAGTAGGATTAGGTTAGCATTTAGAACCATCGATCCTATCCTAATTGGGCATGCTTTACATACTTGGCTAGAGCTAGCTAATCTATACATAGGGGATTCAACATAAATTATCCTATTGGTTTCCTCTACTGGCAGTGCATGCGCAGTTACGTATTGACAGGCTATAAATGAATGACTAGCACCTGAATCAAACAAGGCTATCGCCGATTCTTCTAAAATGTAAACATACCTGTCACCACCTTTTCCTCTTACTCCTGTGATTTGGTTCGGGTCAAAGCATGCACTTGCACTAGATTTGTAGAGGTTCCTGGTCGAATGACTGCTCCCGCTACTCGTGGCGGTGGAATTCTCCCACGTCCTTGCGATGTTTGAACTTTATATGGGAAATTTGGGAATATGCCCAGTTTGATCGCAAACATAACATTTCATAATATTTATCTCACCTTTCCCACAGTCTCTAGCTATATGTCCTATCTGTCCACATTTAAAACACTTACTTGACCCTTTCAAACATTCACCCGTATGACGTCTTTGACATTTTCTGCAAATGGGTGGATTTTTCTTCCATAGTATCCCCTTTCCTTTCCTCATACCTCCCTTCCTGATTCTTTCCCTTCACGTTTCCATTTCTTTTATGCCCAGGCTGAAAGTCCTCGACCCTTGCCTCATCTCTTGCATTCTCAGTGCTTTGACTTTTGAAGCTCTTGCTCTTTCTAGACTTGAAGGATAGTCTTTAATTAAAAGAGGGGATAAGCTTTCTCTAAGATTCTAAGATATGGCCTTAATCCTTGTTGAAATCGTTGCGCCTTATTTTCTAGCACATTTGCTATCCAAGGCACATACCTAACAAATGCATTGAATTTGGTGGCATATTCGTTAACAGACACTCTCCCTTGATACAATTTTTCAAACTCAACTACTTTTTACCTTGTAGTCCAACCGGGAGATATTCTTTATTAAATTCTTCAACAAAAGTTTGCCATGTTATTTCTTCTTGGTGTAACATGGTAGCCAACAGTCTCCCATCATTCATATGCATCTTTTACTAAGAGATGAGTGGCGCATAATACCTTCTACCGATCATTACATGGAGATATTCTGAACAACTTCCGAATTTCTGTCATCCACTGCTCGGCCTATACAAGGTCGAGCTCTTCGGTAAATTTGGGAGGTCGTTGAGCATGGAATGCATTTATCGCCCATCGATTAGCCTCCATCAACTGTTCCTAGTCAGCTGTAGACGTCATCGGGGTTGTCGGGTCAGTTGTCAGACTAGGCCCTTCTTTGTCAGCACTACCTAACTGAGCCTGTTGAGTCCTTTTCCATAAGCCTTGAATAATATCAATAGCTTGGGTTGCCCAATTTTGAGTGGCGTGCTGCATAGCTTCCTTCACTACAGTAGCTACTCTTTCCTCTATTAATCTAGCCTACCTTGATTCAATCCCTTCTTCTTCCTTCCTCTCTGGATTTTCACCTTCTCGTCGTTGTCGAGTCCTTTGATTTTGCTTTTGCAATCCTGGTCTACCTCATTTTGGTCTACTAGTTTCTCCGATTTCATGTTGGCTAAGGACTTCATCTGTGGCAAATTGTTTTCCACTATGTTGTTTTGCTCCTGACCTTGTGTTCACCATTGTGCTTTTCTATTTATAAAAAATACATAACTTTCATTTATAATTAGGGTTAGATCATGCCATGTATACACCTCATCATCATATAACTTAAGTTAATCGCATTCAAATCGCATAACATCAACATATCATATTTCATCAATTATCAACATAACGTTCATATCTACCTATTCATTTCAAGAGTTTAGATTACCTGGAGCATAGTAACATTTTCATAACTATTTACCTTATTCACATTATCAACATTGCATCAAAATTTCATCACATAAAACATAGCACACATATATACAACCATGTGCAACCATATACACAATCCAAAAAGTCATCACAGGTTACATACATCCTTTCCATTCCCATCACACAAAATCCTTAACAACTATTAGGTCCCCTTCTCTAGTAATGCCTCCGACCCGTCAGAATACAAGTGGGTCCCTCAGTCACAGTGCTAGTGTCAGACCCTACAAGAACATTCTCCTACTCACCATTATTTCCATCACCATCGTTCCCATCCTCAAATGGTTCAAGAAACTCCATTAGATCCCAATCATCATTCTCATTATAATTAATATTATCAACCATTCGGATGAACTCACCATCTCTTCCCATACTATGAATGATAACTTCTCCATAATTTGGGTAAACAGGTGTCTCTATTATTTCTTGGGAATGTCGCTGCTCTAACACAACGACTACTTCTTTTTCCTTCTGCTGGATTCTCTCTCAACTTGTGCCATGACAAAACTAGACACGTCCATGTGCAAATCTATACTAGGTCCTAAGTCTGGAGGTGTAGGTGCTGTGATCTAATCTTAGAAATCCTGAAGATCTTGAGCATGTATGTAATTCGTAAGAACTAAAGGATATAGGGGTAGATCAAAACTTGGTGTGGAGGGACCTTCTGCTCTAAAGACTTGGCTTGTAGACCATTCTAGTTTCTGCCTTCACGCAGGTGGATTGACATAGTAGCTTCCTTGAGCTTGTGGTAGGGGGTGTCTAGGCTGAAAACCTGGAAATACCGGTGAACAATATGCCTCATTCTATTGGGACTCCCACCACCTAGTCATAATTTCTTCAAGCCTTTGCCTACGCTCCATTTCTTCCATTTCTTGCCTAAGTTCCTCTACACTCATCACCTTTGTTCCTTTGTCTGCCATCTACAATTCAGACATAGCATATCAGTTCAAATCAAATAATCATACAGCAAATAATATATACATACATTTAGCATCACATACACTATTTTTATTCTTTTAATGTTATCTTTCTGCCTATTTACCAATCCACGCTCTGATACCAACTTCTGTGGTGCCCCCAAAACCAGGCATCACAACCTTACTCCAGGATCTATCGAGCGGTAAACGTGATCAGGATTGTTGCCATGTCACACGGCGAAATTCATAACTTCTTAGGAGTTAAGGCCTTTAGTTTAGTCTTTCGGTGTGGGGCATCATAATATATCTTTGTTCATTTCACATCATGTGATTCATATATATATATATTCATGACATCTCAACATTCATCATAAAAGCTCTGTGATTTCATTCATCATTTCAAACTTGTATCACCATAAGTATTACATGACACAACGACATATGTTCACCAAATCATCATTTCTCCATTCATTCATTCATTTATGTAACCATGTGTAACATCAAAAAACTCATCATTTGCGGAGTCTTTCCCGTGCTCCGTTGCCTCATTAATCCTTTCACCTGTCTGTGGATTTGGAAAACAAAACATGAGTTGAAACTCAATAAGCAAGCTATAGTTTTTAGGAAATTCATTTCGATGGCAACTTTTGTATACAAGCATTTCCTTCCATCTTAGTAGAAGACACTTATCAAGTGATCAACTGCTAATCGGATGGAAACCTTTTTCCATTGAAACCGCATGAACAATGCAATGCAGTGCATCATTTAAAAACATGAATCATTGGACGGAAGCTAGCTAGGCAACCATTCGGCTCATTCCTCTCTCCCACGCAGCGAGGTGCCGCCGGCCCTCAGTCCTCTTCTTTACGACTTGGCCACACCTGAGGGGGACCTCGATCCTCTTACTACCTCCAAGTGGACCTCGTGCTTTGTGCACATGGACTTTTCATAAACATGATCCTTGCCATGACATGCCAGCATAATTTTCCATTCACAAATTCATGTATTATCATTTGCTAAGAATATTTGAGAAAGCATTATAGAAATCAGTTAGAGAAATATCATTTCATTGCAAAATAAGATAAAGGAATGACCATCCTTAAATACATTAATAAGAGTTTAAATCATACCTTTGCAAATCCAAAAACAAGAAGTATTTAGAAAATTGCTTGCTTACCTTGATCCTTACTCAATCTTTTCTTTGCCTTTACCTATCATGAGAATGACATTGCATTTATAACATTTCCATTTCCTTGCACATATATAGTTTTAAATCCACAATTCATTTCATTCATAGATCACTTTCATAGAAATCATTCATCCATATGGATTACACTTGCTATTTATCATTCGTGCCATAATCATCTTTGGACGCTCCTTGCGTGTTTGCCTCCTTGTTCACACAAAATTTCAAAATTTGGGGCTTTCTTCCCCATTCACTTTGGATATCCAAAGTACATATATTTCAGGGTATTTTACCCTTTAAATAATCCATAAACTCCTTAGCATAATTCATATTTCATGCGTATCATAAAAATGTGAAAATCGGATCATATACATTACCCTAAATTCCATCCTTTCTAACATTCATCTCTAATGGGTTAAACCCTCATAATCACTTATGGTATTGGTTTATATTCCATTATAAGTTAAATTCCATCACAAAATTCTTGAATTTAATATTTATTTGGATTTATTTCTTAATCTGTCCATAATGATAAAATCAGACACACTGATCTCTCTAAATTCCAAACCATAATCAAATCAAGGAATTTAAATCTAAAAATTCTTTCATACCTTCATAACTACATGAATTAACCAAAATAAATATTTCCAGCACAATATATGAAGTATTTATATTTATTTCGATATTTTCACTCTGCTAGACAACAACAGTCATTTTCAAATAGTTCAAATCACATAAATTATTAGATATATTTATACCTTTAAAAAATAAATTTTTATTTTTTAAGTATTAGCCATGATGTGTTCCAAATTATATAAAATTTTCAGATCAAAATACCTTGTATAAAAATTATTAAAAATCATATGGTGCAGCTGATCCTAGCACCCGTGCAACCCTGTCCAGGTTGATCTTCTCGGATTTGTAATTTACAGAATGCTTACTATTTTGAGCTGAAAATTGGGTCGTTCCTTAATAACCATTTCATGAGTCTTCACACAAATTTTCATGCTAAAATTCATCCATTTACTATTCCATTCCTATTTTAGATTTCTGCCTCATTTCTTCTAGGTTTTGCTCCCATATTTGCATCTCCTTTCAATACATATGCAAAACCCTTAATCAATACTCAATTCTAGAATGCTATTAATATTTTTTTACAGGTTTATTATGAATCATATTTATGACCCATAAATAAAGGTAGAGAATTTGGATTTTAATGAATCAAATTCCAAGATATACTTACTTGATTTGAGCTAAACTTGAGTTTCCACCCTTCTAACTTGGATTCCTCTCCTTGCTCCTCCTTCTCTTTCTCTTTTTCTTCTTTATTTCTTCCTTTTTTCCTTCCCTTTTCTTCCTATTTCCCTTGCTGGGATTTGGGGTTCTTGGCTTGGGAATTTTTCTTTGGATTTCTCCTCCAAAAGTGGACGTCCCCTTTGGCTAGCTTCTTTGATTTTCTCCTTTGATTTTTACTCCACAAGTGAACGTCCCTATGCTCCTGCCCCCTTACTGATTTTTTTTGCTAGATTGTGGGGCCCACTTGCCACCTCATTTGAGGTAATCGATGGCTTAATTGACATGGCTTGCTTTGCTCCAAGTAAAATCCATAATTATCTTATGTAAAATTTCAAAATCACTTTATCTCTCAATCCTTCTCCCTTGGTCGTCCATGTGGCTGGGTTTTGTCATTTAAAGATAAAAATCTCAGCTCCATGATTACCTTAGATGATTAAGCTTGTGTGGTGTAATTTTAGGGATTTTTTGAAAATAAAAAATTCCACTTTATCTCCTCCCATGGGCGTCCAAGCATGCCACCTCAATGACTTCTTAATGCATGGTTTTAATGCATTAGATTATCTTAGATTTTCTCATTTTTGATAATCAAGAAAATCATGCCATAATTCTTTAAGGTTGACACCTCACATGGGTATGATCCTTATCTCATGATTAGCATCTAAATCTCATGATTGCATACACAAGTGTCGAACTCATTTCATCTTTTTGTGACAATGCATATTTTTTTTGGTAATTATCCTAATCCATTCCATCCATAATATTAAGCAAGTCGTTTTAACCGTTCATCTCAAATTTCACTTCAAAATGACATTTCCATCTTAAGTTATAGCCATTTGAAGTTCATCCTTGGATTAAGATGAAATTAATTAACTATCTTCATAATCCCATCACATTTGCTTGATCCAATTCATCCATAAAATTGAGCATGAAATTTTGTGCCAATCTCTCCATTTTCACCTCAATCCGCCTTACTGGCATCAAGTTATGAATTTTCTAATATATTCCAACTTAGTTCCACATTTGCCCTTCTCCTTTTTATTAATTAAATCATGATAATTAAGATAATTATTCATGGAATATTATCCATTTATGATCCCTAATAAACCACTTGACCATAGCAATTTATTCCAACTTTTATTTTTTATCAAAATCTCAATTTCAAAATATTCTCATAAAAGTCATTCATAGATGAATCAAAACTCACATAAATCATAAATTCAATCTAAATACATAAATAAAAGTTCTACTTGGGTCCGGGTGTTACATAGAGTATGCCTTGTAGTTTCAAGAGAAGGTGTAAGGATAAATTAGGGTTTGTTCTCCTTTAACAAACAATATCCGGATTAAATATTTATACTACTACCTGTTGCAAAAGACACATGTGAAACCCTAAACCCTAAACCCTAGGCACTTGCATCTTTATTTTCTGCTGCCCATTCTAGTTTTCAATTTTATTTTCTCTTCCCACTTTTCTACTTTTTATTACATTTTATTTACCTTGTTCTTTTTATATTTGACACGAAAGCGTTTAAAAATAAAATTTATAATCTCAAATTCCCTGTGGATTGATAATTTATATACTACAATCTATGAATCATGCACTTGCTGTGAGATTGTGAACAAAGTCCCAGATGAAGTTGTCTCAGTAATGTGACTTGAGTCAAGTTGCATCTCAAGTTGACCTAACATTTGACTTAAGCATAAGGAGGTGCAAGAACAAGCAGATTCAAGCTCAAAGATCAACTAGAAAAGTTCCAGCAATCCATACCTTACTAAGATCAAAGACCAATGTCACAAATTCATTGATCAAGTTTCAAATGGGTGATGACCAAGTACATGGTTTAAGATGAACAAGAGTACATTTGTGTGGCGCCCCAACCCGAGCATCACAATATGAGCCTTATTCCAGGATCGTTTATTGATTGGTAAATGTGAACAAGATTGTTGCCCTGTCACACTGTGGGTTTTTAACATGCACATACATTAATCATTCCCTCCATAAGAGTTTATCTCATGACACTTAATCATTTTTACACCAAATTTCTCATTTTGGCCATCATCAAGCCCTGATTTACACATTCAATGTTTATTTTCTACACATCATTTCCATCATATAACATAAAACTTCATAACATTCATATCATTTTAAAATATACATACATTACACATCGTCACTTTTTTTCAACAATTTGACATATTCCAATCCACAACACATATCAACTGTGTATAATTTCATAGAGATGCAAACATTCTTTCCATAAAACATCACCATCCATATAAACTGATAACTCGTGAAAATAAAAGTTATCATGGCTAATTTCAGACTAGTTTTGCATATTAGTCCAAGAGAATGTGGTTAATTTGCACCCATTTAACTTAGTTTTCATTCACTTTGCATTTTAGGTACAACACGTAGTTTTTATGCATTTTTAGTGAAAACCGAGGCAAACCTTATTAACTTTGGGTTGTAGCACTAACACCTTATTATTTATAAGTACATTTATTGGGTGTTTGTTGGTATTGCAAGAAAGAGAGGTGGCTAACTGCCTTGAAACATGATGGGACGAAGAATGGAGCAAATGGAGAAAGAAAGCTTACTGGCGCCTCGATGTCAATCTATGGCGCCTAGGTGCCACTTCACCGCCATATAGGAACTCATCAGAAACCCTTCAGTCGATAGACTTCCAGAGAGTTAGTGCCTAAGCGCCGCATAAGTGGCGCCGCGGCGCCACAGCGCGATCCCCGCACATGTGTATTTCGGCACGTGTCTCATGCTGAGTTCAAGGGGGATATAAATATATACTAAGGGGTTCATACGGAAAAAAATGGAGGGACGCAAAAGAAGCAGCCGAGGAGAGAGAAAGGAAAGGACTCCCAATACAAGAGCGCCTGAAGAGGAGATTCAACTTCATTGGTGGAGACTAGCAAGTTTTAGCTTTTCTTTTTCTCTACATATTTCTTTTTCTCTATTGTTGGGAATGTATTCAAACTGGGTTTTAATGGGATTTAACTCCATGTTCATGAACTAAACTTCAATAGATGGGGAGTTGAGATGATTTGATGTCTAAGCTATATTATTTTGGTTCTTGATGATTTGAAAATGAGTATTTGATTAGCTGCATACTTGTGCTGTGTGGATTTACCCTTGCATATGTTGTTTAATCCTCTTTACAAGACTAGCTACCTTGTAAGATGATTTAGTTGCTGGATTTATCCTTGGAAAAGAAGAATCTAAGCAAGATTCATGTGTAAGGTTATAGGTTTCTCTCTTGGTGAATGGAGAATGTTTAATGGGTAGGAATATACCGTTGAACCCTATGTAGTCATGAACAGGTTACGTATAAATCAATTCCATCACATTCATCAGCATGGGAACATAGTAATTGGGTGTGGTGTAATTCGCTTTATGTGTGTTGGAAGACACATCTAAAGATTATTGAACTTGGAGTAAGAATTCTCTGCACAATCTACTGAAAAGGAACTAATTTAATATAGTTTAGAGTCAAGGATTTCCAACTCTCCCATCTATCGACCCAACTCGATAAACCCCTTTGGCAATCCTGCTCTTTCATTAAACTTTCTTTTATTCCTTTTTACTTATCTTACACATTCAATTACATCTGTGAAAATTCTTTCCAATCACCAAAGGCAATTGAAGTAATTGATATAATTAGTTTAGACAATATCCTCATGGGAACGATACTTCACTCACTTTATATTACTTGATTGACGCGTATACTTGCAGGAAAACGAGCATTTAATTAGTCATATATACAGCTCATCATAAACGCATACAAAGGAATGCAAGAAGCATGTCTCTTCATTTAAACTTGTGCTTTTCCTCTTTATCCATTCTCGTACTTGTCTTAGGGTTTGGAAAACAAATCGTGAGTACTAACTGTGTGGCACCCCAAACCTAGCATCACAACATTAGCCTTACTCCGGGACCTTTTATTGATTGGTAAATATGATCAGGATTGTTATCCTTTCACACGGCAGGTTCAGTTGATAATTATCCATTTATAATTTACTCCATAGGAGTTTATCTCATCATTCATATTCAATTCTACATCAATTTGCCTATCCAGGCCATCATCAAGTCCTGATGTATCCATTATATATCATAAATTCTCTGACATTCATATCAAAACACAACATGCATTCATCATTTGTCCATCAAATTTTTTTTCATCATTCCAACATGCACCATAGTGTAAATAGCATAATTGCATCAAGTAGCAATTATACAATTCATAATACATTTTTCCACATGTAAAAGCGTACACAGGAATCCATAAAATCATCATCCTTCATTTAACTTATGCTCCTCCTTCGTATCCATCCTTGCACCTGTCTTAGGGTTTGAAAAACAAATCGTGAGTATAACTCGGTAACTAAGCTGCATAATTTTTTCAAGAAATTCATTTTGTAGGCAAAGTTTGCATTTAAAGAAATATCTTTAAAAGTAACATTATACCCACTCGTGGGTATATCATGAAAAAATGAAACATCATACCCATCACGGGTATATCATGAATAATGCGATGCATTATGATCCTTATAAAACATGAACATCGTGTGATGGTACGCTAGCTAGGCAACCATCCGTCATCCTTCTCCCATCTTAGGGAGGGCGCTGCCGGCCTTTGGCCCATCTTAGCGATTTGGTCACACTAGAGGGGGACAATCGGTCCGCTTACACCTCTAAAGTGGACCTAGTACCTTATGCACCATGAACTTAGTCATAAACATGATCATGAACATGCTAGCATGATTTTCATAAGTAAGCATTTGGACCATAATTTCTCAACAACATTTAATAAATCATTACACAAGCCATTTGCAAATGTTATAGAGATGTTAAAGCAACATTTCACGCAACATGTTGGGATGGTCATCCTTAAATAATTCCCAAAAGTAATTAAACATTCATTTGCAAGAGAATTCAAACATTTGAATAAAATTTGCAAACATTTTGTCATAATTTGAGAAAGCAAGTTTTAGAAATTTGATTGCTTACCTGAATTACTTCAATTTTCCTTGTCAACTTTTTCTTTGCCTTTGCCTATACACATAAGAATGACATCGCATTCATATACATAATTTTCATATGCTTTCACACAATATAGTTTTCCAACCCACATATTTTCCAATGACTTACATAACCCACTTGTTTTCTAAATTGGGTGTTCATACAAAACAACATAACTTGTGCACCATAGCATCCATTTTTTTCATTTTTAATACTCTTATTTAGTGTAAACTTTTAAAATTATTATAACTTTTTATTTAACTCAATATATGGAAGTTCATTACCTCCCATTCATCATTTAATATCTATTTTTCACATTTCTCACATCGGTGCTCACTTTAAGCACATACTTAAGAGTTTAGGCTTCACATATTAATCTCAAATTTTTAAGATTTCAAAATATTATCAAAACAGCACTTTAATTTCACATCTTACCATATTTTCTTCTATTTTTGCATTGTAGCAATTTATATTAAGTCATTTCTCATTTCCATCATCTATGCCTTTCACATATACCCTCTTAGTTGCATATATAATATGTGTTATGAAAATTTTTCCAAAACAGCTTGGGCTTAATTAAAATACTTAATTAACACATGAATTAGGGTATAACCATGAGATTAAAGTCCCTTATTTTTAAAACTCCAAAACAGCACTTTTCCACTTTGTTTTTCCCAGGTTGCATGTCCCTATGATGACATGGCTCAAAACAGATTTTTATTTTTTTTAATTCCAACACTTGGACATCCTTTTCTTGCCCTTTATTTAGTTAATTTTCATGGAATTAAATTTCATAAAACAAGTTGCCCAAAGCAGCAACTTTTCATCCCATTTCTTGCCACCCTTTGGATGTCCACACCATGTGTTCAACAAAACAGATTTTTTTGAAATTATTTTCAGCCCTAAGCTTGGAGGTTCCTATACCCTTTGTCTAGGGTATTTTACCCTTCAAAACATACATATTTTAGTTGGTTAAATTCATGCCCAAATTCCATCTTAAAAGAGTAAAATATTCATCATATTGTCAATCCTATATTTCACCCTTCCAAGGTTCTTAAATCATGCTTCATTCAACATATATTAATCATGGAAATATGTACCATAATCCAAATGCATCACATGATTAAAACAGCAACTTAATTGAAATTTTCCAAAAATTTTCCTTAGGTTAATCAACCCTAATCCATACCTAGCATGCTCAAACTCATGAATTGAATCCATTAACTTGTTTAACCCTTAATAACCTTATCAAAATCTCATTAAACCTTTATTTAGGGTTCATAAACAAATCATTTTATGACCCATAATTGAGCTTGAAAAACTTAGAATTTTACAACTCAAACTTAGTTGGATACCTACTTGATCTTGAGTAATTTCAATCCAACTTTGCCAAGCTTGGTTTGCTCCTCTTCTCCTCCTCTTTTCTTCCTCTTTTTCTCCTCTTTTTCCGTTGCTTTTCCTCTGGTTTGGACGTTCAAGGGCTGGGCACTGAGAATTTTTTCTTGCCCAACAAGCTGTCCACACTAGGAACGTCCCCCCTTTCTCTCTCTTACATATATATTTCTGCCCATTTTTAATTTTAATTTCCACCTCATTTGAGGTGTGGATAATGCTCATATTTATCCCTTAGTTCCTGGCACAATTATTCATCAATTTCCAATTTTTTACAGATTTTTAAAGATGAAAAATCTGCCCATAGGTGCCTTGGACGCCCCCCCTCAAGCTACACCTCTTTTTGGATTTTTGTGGCTACTCAAAACCACCTTAAATCCAGCCATTAATTCCCTAAGATATTGCTACAACTTTTACCCTCATTTTCTGAATTTTTGAATTTCCAAAAATCTCTCAAAAATCCACATCATCAAGGCTTGTAACCTCTTTGACTTTTCCATTTATGACATGTCTCCCTTTTTGAAGACAAGTCAACCACTTTTTTCCTTTTCGAATTAAGTATTTTCCTTGATAATTATCTTAATCAAACCCATCCATATGATTAATCATATCGTTTTAACCATTCATGACAAATTTCATCTCAAAATGACCTTTCTAGCGTAAGTTATGGCCATTTGAAATTGTCTTTTGAATTTGGATGAAATTAAATAATTATCACCCTAACTAACTCATAATTTTCATAATCCATTCCATGCATGTGGTAGAGCACATCATCATATGCTTACCCTTCAAATTTCAAGTCATTCGGCCTTATAGGCATCAAGTTATGAGTTTTCTAACATTTATCACATCAAATCCATAATTATCATCACAATCTTCATTAATTAAATCATAATGTATGAGATAATTTTACATGAAATATCCTCATTTCCTAATCCTCATTGGGTTTCTTTATACACATTACCCCACATTGAGCTATGGTGATTAATTTAATCACATTCTTAATCATTGACCTTAAAATCAATAAATCCATTGAATAATACATAAATCACATTTGCATGCCTAATTTATATGTAGGGTCCTAATTGGGTCTAGGTATCACAAACTCAGAAAGCAAGCTACATAATTTTCAGGCAATAATTTTCAGGCAAAGTTTTCCTTTGTATAAACATTTTTGAATAGCCAACATCATACCCAATATGGGTATATCATGAATAATGCAAATGCATTATTATCAACATAATATGAACATCATATGATGGTACGCTAGCTAGGCAACCATCCCATCATCATGCACTCATCTCAGGGAGGGCGCCGCCAGCTTGGCCTATTTTAGTAACTTGGTCACACTAGAGGGGGACAACCGATCTGCTCACACCTCTAAAGTGGACCTAGTACCTTCTACACCATGAACATAGACATGCTAGCATGATTTTTATGAATAACCATTTGAACCATAATTTCTCAACACAACTTTAATAAAACAATGTTCAAATCCATTTGCAAAAGTTATAAGAACAATCATCCTTAACTAATTCCTAAAGCATTTAAACATCCATTTGCAAGATATATTTCAAAGCATTTAAATATCAATTTGCACCATATTGTCAACATTTTGAGAAAGCAAGTTTTTCAAAAGTTTGCTTCCTTACCTGTAATCACTTTAATCCCTTTCTTCAACTTTTTCTTTGCCTTTGCCTAGACACATGAAAATGATATTTCATTTATACACATAGAATTCCATATGCTTGCACATCATAAACTTTTCTAACCCACTTAAATTTACATCAACTTACTTAACCCACTTTCTTTCGATTTGGGTGTCAATTTTCCAATTCACACATTTGTGTGACTTGTGCTTACATAGCGACCATTCTTTTCATTTTAATACCCTTATTTAGGGTAAATTTTCAAGCTCATTATAACCATTAAATTTAACTCAACATATGGAAGTTCATTACTTTCCATTTATTATTTAATACCTATACTTTACATTTTTAGCATTGGTGCTCATTCAAGGCATCTATTTATGAGTTATGACTACTAATTTTAATCTCAAAATTTTGAGATTTTATAATTTTCTCAAAATAGCGCTCTCTTTTCTCATTTTACCATATTTTCTTTGCATTTTTGCACATTAATTATGTATACATATTCATTCCCCTTCCTTGCCATCCATACCCTTCATGTGCACCTTCTAATTATACATTCATTATGTGTTAAGAAAGTTTATATAAAACAGAATTTTTCCTCTCCATTTTGGCTTAGTTTAAGCACTTGTTTACACATTAATTAGGGTATAATCATGAAGTCAAAACCCCTTAATTAAATTCCTCAAAACAACAACTTTTCCTTCCCATTTCTCCACCTTAGACATCCACATCAATATGCCATATAAAACAGATTTTTTACATTTTCATTTTCACCCATTTGGATGTCCATAATACTCCATTAATGGGGTATTTTACCCATATAATTTTCCATATATCTTGTCGTTTAAGTCATGCATCAATTCTACCCTAAATGAATAGAATTTGCATTAAGTTGTCAATCCCAAGTTTCACCCTTCTAAGGTCCATTAAATATGCTTCGTTTAACATAAAGTAGACATGGAAAAATTCACATAATCTATACATGACATATGCTCAAAACGGCAACATTAAATTGAAATTAATAAAAATTCGAGCATGGTGCACTTATTGTAAACAATCCTAAATTCATACCTTTCTTGAATGCTTGAATTGAATCTCTTAATTCCTTTAACATTTAATAACCCTATCAAAGGCTTCATAAATCATCACTTAATGTTCATAAATGAATTAATTTATGAATCGTTATTTGAGTTAGGAAACTTGAAAATTAACAAACCAAAACTTGGTTTTAAACACCTACTTGGTGAGTTAGAGTGGCTTGCTCCTTGCCTAGCTTAGTTCTCATTTCTTCCCTTCCTTTTTCCTCTTCTTTTTCTTCTCCTTTTCCTTCTTGCTTGGACGTCCACCCTGCTGGACTTTTTTTTTCTTCTATTGTTGTCCACTAAATGAACTTACAACTGCCCCTTCTTGCCTCTTTTATAATGGGGTTTTTAACCCTCATTTTCCACCTCATTTTGAGGTGAATTAAATCCATGTTTATCCCCAAATTGAGCTGTCATATTTATCCCATGTAATTTCCTATTTTCACACATTTTGTAAACACCAAAAGTCTGCCCATAATGTTGTCAACTTGATCACGTCTAGATATGCCCATCATTTTGGCATTTTGTAGCATCAAAAAGCTGCCCAAAATCCATGCATTCATAGCATTGACTTTTCATTAAACAAAAAGCCATGTTTTCAACGTAAAAGTCAACGGTTTTAATCCATATATGGTTTAACATTTTTTCATGATAATTAACTTAATCAAAGTCATCCATACGACAGACTACCTTGTTTTACCCATCGACAAAAAATTTCATCTAAAAATGACCTTTCTAATGGAAGTTATGAGCATTTAATAATATCGTATGGAATTTGATAAAATTAAATCATTATCATGATAATTTAATTATGATTAATATAATCCATTCCATTCATGAGGTAGAGCAGTCAACATGTGCTTACCTTTCAAATTTCACGCCAATCCGCCTTATGGGCTTGAAGTTATAAATTTTCAAACAATAACCTCATTAATCCCATAATTATCACCAATTTAATCATAGTTAGTGTAATAATTAACCATTTCACATCATTATTTCCTATACCTCATTTGATCTCTTTGTGCACATTAAACCACATTGAGCTAAGGTGATTAATTTAATCACCTTACTTAATTCCATTGTTTTAATCTCAATCATTCAGTTGAATTATACAATTAACCATGATTAAATACTTAAATTACATATATGGATCTCAAATGTTCTTAGTATCACAATTTGCAAAGATTGAAGAATATTCAAACAGATGAAGCTAAAATATGAAGAAACATAAGCATATATGTCAAGGCACTCGAATCATGAAGTCTTGAAGTTCCAATGAACATGATGAACTGTGAAGTCGCAACCTAAATTGACTTCACTTGCAACTTGAGCTAAGTCTCAGACCAAGTTGACCCTAAAATGGAACTTGAGGATGAAAGCAAGGAGGAAAACCCTGAGAAGAAATTACTGAAAACTAAAGTCACAATCCAAGTCAACTCTGGTATGTGACTTGGGTGAAGTCACACCTGGAGTCGACTCTGAGTGTGACTTAGATCGTAACGGTCGAAAAATTCAAATGTTGGCGCATTAAATGCGCGCCACCTCCACATAATGTTTAAAATTATTCTCTCCTTATTTAAGACCCATCGAATGAAGTGAAGAGGATTAGCTAGAGCCTTAATTAAGCTTCTACTTCCAACTTACAAGCATTCAAGCGATCATTTAAGTGCTTTACAAGAAGATCCATGCTATTCATTGCAAGTGCTTAAATCTTCCATCAACCTCAAGCTCAAAAATTCTTCCCCATGTTGAATCTTTCTCTACACAGTCTGTAAAGTGTAGAATATTATCTCAATCTATTCTTTTGTAATTCTACTTAGATTGGTGTTAAAAACCAAGGCCAAGTTAAGACAAGTAGTGTGTGGTTAGAGTGTGACTCAACGCCTACTTATGTGATCTTTATAAATCCCCCTAGAGCTAGAATGTAGAAGAGAGCAAGGGCTCTAGTTATAATCTTATTGATATAGTAGAACCTAAGATGCAAAGGTGTGCTCTTAGAAGAGTGGAGTACGGAGGGTTATCCCCAACTACTACAATTTTGTGTGTCTAATATTATTGTTCTACTTGTACTTATATTCTCCACATTTTCATTCAAGGAGTCCTAATTCATAAGGGGTTAAGATTAATACATCGAAAGAAATTTAGAAGATCCAAATTCACACATCCTCATCTTAGGTTTTGCCACAAACTCAGGACCAACACCATGCCCTAATATGGTTTGAATTATGGGGCCACAAGCTGACATGGTTCAAACTAGGTTGGCCTTTGGACATTGCAATTTCAATCTAACTTTTTACTGCTTCACCCTGACACACTTCTAATAGTGTTGGAACATCCTAGACACATTTTTTGTCATTTTGATCTATGTAAATTTCATTAGCTCCTAAAATTTCCTTTATTGATGTCATATGTTTCTTAGCTCTAAACCTTCAACGCTTCACTCCAATTTTATGCCCGAATCAGCTAATTCCACAAATAACTCACAAATACAAACACTTGCACTTAACCAAGCTAGATTGGACATTTAATCTCTAAAAATTCATGAAGGAATCAAAATATAGAATATGAAAACACTTGTAATATGAGGTATATAACTGAAGCAACAAGTTGGAAACCTAATTAAAACTCTAAAAAAGAGCCTATGATATTACCATTGAATCTAGTATACCTGCTCAAGACCATATTTT
Source organism: Annona cherimola (assembly GCA_030490835.1). Lineage (NCBI taxonomy): Eukaryota > Viridiplantae > Streptophyta > Magnoliopsida > Magnoliales > Annonaceae > Annona > Annona cherimola. The sequence goes on from CM059973.1 coordinate 38,858,543, forward strand.
GGCAACCACAAATTTTCCTTCATGATTTTTAATTACACCACTGAATATAGTAACTATTCCATCTTATCTTCTCCATGCACCAACATTCAACTTTAGTCATCCCTCTCATGGAATACTCTAACAAACTGTATTCATTTTCTAAAAAAAATTACTGTTAATCCAAACATTTTCATCTATAATCTTATCTCGGTATTCCCAACAATTTATTTGAGTTCTATATTAATCTCCTAAATTGTAGACATTGATGAGTTGGAATAAACTCATTTAAGTGGAGGGGAGGTTGCCAAGGTAAAGTTGTGGATCTTTTCAGATGGTCAAAGAAGAGAATGACCAGAGTGGCATGAGCATTATGCGTGATAAGAAGTGCGGTTGAGGTATTTGATTATTCCCATTTTGGGAATAAGATGAGCTAGAAAATCGAAAAAATCAATAAAGATTTTTAGGATCTAGTTATAGGGGTGCAACTTGGTACCAGATTAGTCCAAACCTAGTTTCCAAACTAAATTTGGATTTTATTTTCGAAATGTTTTCAAATTAGACTCGGTTTCAACCCGACCTGAGAAAACCTAAAACTAATACCGGGTTTGCATTAACCCTATACCCAAACCTGAGCCTAACCGAACCTAATATTCTCCCTAATTTATTACAATAACTATATTTGTTTATGAATTAAATATTTCAACTATAATTTTATTGAAAGTTATTTCATATAATCATAACCTAAGTTGTGAAATGTTTATTCTAAAACCTAAATGTTATATTTGTCCATAAAGGTTGAATATAGTACATCTACATTAACTTTATTTGCAAATAATTATAAATATATGAACTCTTTAAAATTATTGCATCTATACTAATTAACTATGAGATATATAAGTTTCAGTTTCACTAAACTTTAGATAGTGATTTCATGTCAACTTATTTATTTTTCTTACTTTGATTGTTATGTGTAAATTCATTACATTCATCATATTTAGAATTATCTTTAAATTAAAAGAACAACTTCCATCAAAACCAAAGATATTATAGGTTGTATAAATATATTGACATGTAAATTATTCATGTACGAATGCAATAATGTTTAAAAGATTCTTTATTTCTATTGGTAATTTTAACTTCTATTAGTTTGAGAGTTACTGGAATTTCAACTCAAAATTAATGCCAACTTAGTCCGAACCCAGATTCTAATATGAGGATTTGGGTAATACAACTTGACCCAAGTTGCACCCTGTGGCGCTCCGAACCTGAGGTGCTTAAACCTTACTCCAAGATAGTTTAGTTAGTAAATCGTGAACAGGATTGTGGCCATGTTCACGCGGCGGGGTTTTCAATTCAATCTCATTTCGATTTACAAGCAATCATTCACTGGTAATTAAAATCACATATTATTTACAAATCATTGAAATATATTTACACCATCAGTCTTTGTAACCTGGTAATATTGTACCCTCACAATGTCTCCATTCATCCAAGCATATGTGTGATACTCGGACCAAAGTAGGAATTATACATGCGAATTTGGCACGTAAACGTGATTTATGTATTATTTAATTGATTTATGAATAATTTCAATGATTTGATGATTTATTGAAATTAGGACTAATGATTAAGAATGGTGATTAAATTAATCGTCATAGCCCAATATGGGTCAATATGATTAAAGTGGCCTAATGAGGATTGAAAAATGTCAATGTGCAATGAATAATTATTTCATTTATCATGATCTAATTAGTGGAAATTATAATGTTTATTATGGAATTATGGTGATAAATGTTAGAAAATTCATAACTTGACGCTTATAAGGTGGAATGAGATGAAATTTGAAAGGTAAGCACAAGCTTTTATGCCCAATCTTTTGAATGGATTGGATTATGGAAATTATGATGTAATTAGAGTGATAATTATTAATTTTCATCCCAAATTCATAAGATAAACTCAAATGACCATAACTTGAGATAGAAAGGTCATTGTGAGATGAAATTTTACATGAACGGATAAAACTATATGGCTAACGTTATGGAAGGATTTGATTAAGCTAATTATCTTAAAAAAATGCTTGAACACAAAAGGACGATAGGAGTTGACTTTTGTCCCATAAAGTGACATGTGTATTTATGAAAAAGCAAGTGGATTAATGACATATTTAATGGCTTATATGAGGTGTCAAGAGAGGGTAAATTGGAGTGGATTTTGTGAATTAACAAAAATGCAAAAAATCCATGAATTATCCATGATTTAAATGCATGGTTTAATGGCTAAGGGGAGTAGCCACGGAAGGCCATATATGTGGCATGCCCAGTGATGCCCAAGGGGGGGATATGGATAGATTTTTTATTTTTCAAAAATGAAAAATATGCATCTAATTGACCTAGGAAGCTCGGGTGAGTAATAGACAATAAATTGGATTGATTTTTGTGGCAAAAAATGCCACAAAACCCATGCCATATGGAACGTGAATAGTGGACAACTATGAGGGCTAAGTTGAGCTAAGATTTGATGATTTATATGTATGATAATTAGGCATTTTTACATGGGTAAAATTAAGCTAACTCATCAATGGATAAGATGGCATTAAATTACCCTCTATATGATGTGTCAAATGTGGGCCCAAAAATTAGAAATCTATAAGTATGGGGAGCTTGCCTTGGACGTCCCATTTGGAGAGGCTAGAGAGAGAAATTTTAAAGGAGAAAAAGATCTCCAAAGGGGGCAGCGGCAAGGTCATCCAAGGGGAAAGGAAGAAGGAAGAAAAAGAGAAGGGAAAAGAGGAGGAAAATAAGGAAGAAAAGAGGGAAACTAAATTAGGAAAGCTTGGATTCAAAGTTTCCTAGATTCAAGTAAGTATGATTTAAGTTTTGGATCCTTTAATTCTAAGTTTCTTCCCTCTATTTATGGCTCATAAATTTGATCTATAATGTACCCTTAAAGGATGATTTATGATGCCCTTAAATAGGGTATTGAATGAGAATGCAATGATAGGAATGAATTCAAGAGTTTAAAAGGTTTAACTGGATGCTAGGATTGATTATGGGTCATTAAACCTAGCTGGAATTTTCTTAATTACTCATATAAAATTGTAGTTTTGATTAATTCTCATGATTGGATTATGATTCATGATTAAATGAATTATATATGTTAATTTGGGTATAAGTTATGAACCCTAGAAAGGATGGAACTTAGGGTTGTCAATATGACCTGATTTTCACTTTTTATGATATGTATGATGCATGAATTAGCCAAAATGATACACGAAAGGATTAGAGGGTAGGACATCCAAAAAGTGTTGAGAAGGTGTGAAAGCCCGAATTTTAAGCTTAATAAATATAACTTGAAATCGTCTAAGGATAAAATCAAAAATTTTATAAAATGAAAGACTCAGGTGTAACGCATATTCGAAATGAAAATTAGTGGAAAAAAATGATTAAGCGAAGTGGGATTAGCAATAATCACGAAAAGACCAAGTTACAATTTTACAAAAGTGAGATTAAATTATAAAATTAGAAAAGATGATTGATTGGTAATTTTGACAAGAATAGAGACAAGAAGTGCACTTAGTGAAAATTTATAAAGGTTATATTTGGAATTTATAAGAAAATGGAGGGTAATTTATGATCCCACTAAGATTAGCTATGAAAATGAATTTTTACAAATATTTCGGGAAAGAATTTCAAAATTCTGAATTATACAAATTGAAACTGTTTAAATTCACGGACCTTATGAAAAAATAAAAATAAATGGAAAATTTTGGCTAATTAGGGGCTCTAATTAAGGGCTTGTATTCATCCTCGCTGTTTTGATTAGATCTAAATATGCATAACTCAGAATCATATAAGAATTTAATAGAAAATACTAAATTATGTGCTCTCTAATCTAGACGGATCAGATTATGAAAAATAGTTTACTAAATTACCTAACTTGAGTGCATCAGAAAACGTGCCCAAAAACATTCATGCACTGTACAGGAGTTACGTTGATATTTTGATTTAATTTTTTATATAATTGTTTAGTTAATTAATATCTTAATGTATATAAGGCCATTTGAGATGAAACTTTTGGATCAAGCCTATTTTAATATATCCCACGTAATGAATAGATTAAATTTTGAAAAATATGTCTACAAGTTTTTAAAATAAAATTTTATGCCAAAATATGATTTTGATTAAGTTAAAATATTTTGATTAAGTTAAAATATGTACTTTACTCCAATTGAGTTGAAATTTTATGGGTAATCCTATTTTAATATGCTCAATTTAATGAAGAAATGAAGTTTTGAGAAACATGTTTCCAAAATTTTAAAATGAGACTTTTTATCCAAATATGAATTAGTTAATTAAAATAAAATAGAAATTTTTTTCAAAATTCCAAAAGGTACATTTTGTTAGCAATTGTATATATATTAATAAGAAAAATTTTCATAATATATAAGTGTGTATATAGACAGTTATGAATTAATTTATTAATGCAAAAAAAAAAAAAAAAAATTTGCATGAACGTGGACATCAACATGCATGGTCGGTAATTACGTGGCATCTACATGTGAATAACACAAATTCACATGAAGTGCTGGACGTCAAAAAAAAGGGCAGCTGTAATTATTTAAATGCTGAATTTTTAAAAAAGCAACAGCTGTAATAATTTACGGCGGCAACTTCAGAAGGTTAAGCAATGAACCATGGTAAGACCGTTTAACGCATTGTATATAAAGGGAGCATAGTGGAGATATATGGCTGAACGAAGCTCAGGTAGGCAGAAATATTGCTGACTGATATTGGGAGGAAAGGATAGACGGTTCAAGCATTCAGCAGGTTACTATTTATTTATTTTCTTTTTCTTTTAATATTTGCACGTTCAAATATATCTCTGAAAATGCTGCTCGTTTAAACATTTAAATTTTTTTTAGAAAATACATGAACGTTCGAAAAAGATGCAAATGAATAAATTGAAAGGTGGATGCAGCAGCATATTATTATATATAAAAATAATAAAAATGAAAAATTCAGCACAAGCAGATCATATACATTGCTGAATTAATAGCGCAGGCGTTGCTGGATATATTGCTTGTTGAAAATAATAGAGAGATGCTGCTGGGCGTGAATTTATGAGAGATCATATACATACTGATGTTGGTTAATGGAAAGAAAGAGTGGATAACTGCTGAACGTGAATTGATGGAGGCTGTACACAAATTAATGTTGGACGTTCAAAGGTGTACAGCAGCAGCATTTCAATCATAAAATTGTTTCTAAAATGAAATGAATAATATGGGAAAAGCATTGAACATATATATATACATATTAGGCCCGTCTCTTTAAATAATCTTGATTTATTGCCTTAAATTTGGAGAGTATGTCATATTAGAAATACAAATATGAATGAGATAGTAAACAAAGGAATGTTTATATGAAAATTTGTACAAAATATCATTTAATTATGATTAAGGAACGAACAAATTTTTAGTTTAAAATATTAAGTACGTTGCAAATTAAAAATCCGAGAAGATTAACCTAAACAGGGTAAAATGGGTGACAAGATCAGTTATAGTAAATGATTTTTAATATTTTTTTTAGATGGATTTTGGATCTGAAATTTTGATATGATATAAAAGACATAACAAATATCACTCGACCAAAATAAAAAATGATTTTTGGATGACATAAGTATGGTTTAAAAATAACGTGATTAAGGCTGCTCCTGATTTCCCAACAGTGTCCAGCACAGTGAAAATGTCAAAATAAATATAAAATGTTAATATTTCATCCTGAAATTTTTATGAGGGTTAATTAATGTAATTATAGATGTATGACAGAAATTTAAGAATTAAATATCTTGATTTGATTACAAATCAAGATTTAAATAAATCAGTACGTCTGATTTCAGCAAATGAGGACAGTTTGAGAAATAATAAAAAATAAATATGAAAACTAAGTAAAAGTGATCCAAATTAATATATATGTTAGGAAAGAGTGTAATAAAATATTAAGGATAGCAAGAATGATTAATAACTGATGTTATAATATGTATATGGAATTAATGGATAAATAAGAAGATGAAACTTAGTGAAAATAAGAAAACAAAGGCTGTTTTGGAATTTAATAATAAGTTCCAGAAGTTTTAAATGGAATTTATTTTTATTATAATGTGTAAACAAGGTTTACAGAAAGGGTACAAATTTATGATCACTAAGTAAGTGATTAAGTACCTGAGAGGTGATTTTAGAAAATATAGATGAGGGTTAAATGTAATATATAGGGCTGTTTGAGGGAAATTACAAAAATTATAAAAATTTTAGACCCAAATTATAAGCCCTTACCCTTAAGCAAATATCTGGAGAGATTTTCTCAAATAATATGTCAATTATAGGAAATATATGCTAAGTACAAAATGCTAAAATCCAAGATGTTGGATTTAGCTAAGTGTTACAAATCCTAAGTAGGATTTGGAAAATTAATCCTTAAATAATGATGTCAAAATAAATGGAATAGTTAGACCTTGAAACAAGTTCAACCAAATGAGGATAAGAGTGGTTGGTATTAGCCAAATATGAAAATGTGGTTAGAAGATAATTATATTGAATTTATGGAAAAAGAAAGATAAACGGCTTATTTGAATTGGTGACATCAAATGACTTAGGAAGTTCATAAGCAATTGCCTTGAGAAGTTGACTAAAGGAAAGAAAACAAGTGTTAAGGATGGAATTGATAAGAGAGAGATGGTAAACATAAGTGAATTGGAACAGGGTGATGACAATATTGAACTAAAGGTAGAAATGGGTCAAAGTTGATATGAAACACACATGGGTTAGAAAACCCTAAGATAGATTCGGAGTTAATAGTAGAAATGTGCAAGCATGGGATATTATGTTTATATGAGAAAAAAAAATGGTCCTTTTCATTTGTGTAGGAAAAGGAAAGGGAAAAGTGGAAGGTACAAGTTGACTACGCAAGTAAGCAAGTTACATGCTTTCTAAAATATTTCTAAATGTTTGCAAATTGTTTGCTCACATGACTTATAAAATATATTTAAGGATGGTCATTCCTATAATGCTTTACATGAAATGATTGCTAACTACTTGTTAACTGTTTTTATGAAAAATTTATGATTTATAAATGTTATGCCAGCATGTGAATGTGAATGATCATGGTGCACGAGGATTAGGTTACGAGAGAGGTGTAATTGGACCGGATGTCCTCCTCTAGCGTGACCGAGTCGCTAATACAGGCTGAGGCCGACGGCACCCTCCCTGAAATGGGAGCAAGATCAAGTAGTGGACGCCTAGCTAGTGATCCATTTGGAAAAATGTCATGTATGCATTGAATGCATTTGCATTTTCATATTATGCACAAAAAGGAAATGGAAAATGTTTACTTACAAAAGGAAAAGACTTGCTTACTGAGTATTAGTACTCATGTTTTGTTTTCCAAAAATTTAGTCAGGTAAATGGAGATGGCCGATGGAGAAGGACAGGTATAAAAAGAATGTCAAGATGTTTGCATTCCTTTGCATGTGTGAAAACAAGAAGATGAATTTATAGTATGATCAATGTTTTGTTGAATGTTGATGAAAACAATTAAGTTGAGGTAGTACAACCTGTATGGAATATGTGAGAGAATGCAGAATTATATGTAAATGGTGTATATGATGATTTTTCTGTAAAGACAATTGTTATGACTCTGATAATGTAAAAAAAATAGTTAAGACTATGATATGGGAAATGCTTTCAAGTTGGATGAATGAAAATGTTATCTGTATTGATGTTATATATATATATATATAAATTTGCCGTGTGATCAGGGCAACAATCCTGAGTCACGTTTACCAACCCTTTTCGACCCCGGAGTAAGGACTATGTGGAGCCTCGGGTCGGGGGCGCCAGAGAAGGATTGCCCAAAATCTGAAAGTTTAGGACATGTGTAGGGGACGTACAAAAGGAGTGCCAAAGGGTACCCTAACATACATGTAAAGTTGTTGTTTTGTAAGAAAATAATTTATGAATTTTAAATATGTGATATTACCCTAAATTTGGGATAAGAAAAGCATGATTAATGGGTGGAATTAACGGATTAAAAATCTGTTAAGATTTAAATGTCAAAAGAGACATTCAAATTGTGAAAAAGGGGTGCCAAAGTTGCTATTTTAGAACCCTTTGATTAATGGATAAAAATTCCATAAATATACCCTAAATAATGTGCTAATTAAGTGGATTAATCATGCCAAATTTGAGGGCAAGTTGATGTTTTGAAAAAGATGAAGAAACACATAACATATGTGTAGTAAGATGGGTGCACATAGAAAGGGTATGTATGGTTAAATGAAAAATAACTTATGAGATTTGCTAAAATGCTAAAATGCATGATTATGGTGTTGTTTTATTAATTAATTATAATCTCAAAATTTGAGATTAATATAGGAGGCCTAAGATGTCAAATATATGCCTAAAATCATCACCGATACATGAAAGGTGAAAAATATGTGAAAAATGATGAATGGGAGGCAATGAACCTCCATATGATGAATTAATGAATGAATGTTATATGTATGAAAATTTACCTTACATACAGGTATTGAAAATGGTATGGAAAGAATGGATGGTATGATTTACAAGTGCCTCCTATGTATACCCAACTTGAAAATTCAAGTGGGTCATGTATGTTAATGATATGTGGGTTAGAAAATTAAGTTGTATGAAAGCAAATGAGAATTATATGAATGCAATGTCATTCTTATGTGTATAGGCAAAGGCAAAGAAATGGTTGATTCAGAAAGCTATCAAGAAGTAGGTAAGCAAGTAATTTTCTAAAGGATTTTTGCTTTCTCAAAATTATGATAAAATATTTGCTAATGGTATTCTAAATGCTTTGGATTATTTAGAAAATGGTTGTTTAAATTATTTCTAAAGCTTGTTTGAGGATGTCCATTCCTTATCTCAATATATTATTGAAATGTTGTTTAACTATGCCAAATGATTTATTAATGATTTATCAAATGTGTTGAGCCAATATGGTTCATATGATGTTTATGAAAAATCATGCTAGCATACTAAAGATCGTGTTTATGATGAGTTCATGTGCATAAGGCATTAAGTCCACCTCAAAGGTATAAGTGGACTGATTGTCCCCCTTTGGTGTGACCAAGTTGCAGATAGGCCTAAGGAGAAGACGAGGACGGATGGTCATCTAGCTAGCTTCCATCCTATGATGTTCATGTTTATGATAAAGCATTGCATTATTCATGATGTACCCGTGATGGGTATAAGGTTCATATTTTCATGACATACCCGGAGTGGGTATGATGATTCTTTCCAAAGATGTGTTTAAATGAAAAATGTTTCCTGCAAAATGAATTGCCTGAAAATTATGCAGCTTGCTTATTGAGTTTTGACTCACATTTTATTTTCCAAACCCTTGAACAGGTGAAAGGATGGAGATGACAGAGGAGCAAGGTTAAACGATGAAGAAAGATAACTTTATAATTGCCTATGTATGACTTTAATTATTAATGAATGTATGATGGTTTATATGACTGTTTTGATGAATGTATGAGATTTACACCATGTTTACGATGTATTGATGGAAAAATTTTATGAACAAATGTTAGATGTATGTTTTTCCATATTGTGAATAAATATGGTTTCTATGATATGACATGAGTATACTAAATCTTAATGATGGCCTAAGTGGGAAAAATGATTAAAAATGGAATATACATGATAATATTAACTCCTAAGGAGTAAAGATTAATTGATAAATATCTAATAGAACCCGCCGTGTGACAGGGCAACAATCCCGATCACGTTTACCAATCAATAATGATCTCGGAGTAAGGCTTAGGATGTGACACTCGGTTTGGGGCGCCACAATATGAGAACGTTACAACCTTAAGAGTCTCTAAATTGAGACTTTTTTTTCCTTGAACTTTCTGCACCTGTCTAAGGTTGGAAAAACAAAACGTGAGTGCTAAACTCAATAGTTCATCATATTTGATGATATGATGAACTATGTATGATCACATGATGATATGCATGTTATATGATGATGATTTGCAAGATGATTTGCATTATGATGACTTTAAAATATAACTGATTTGTTACGTTTTAAATTGTAGATGGCGGATAAGGGGAAAGCAGTTATGAGTGCGGAGGAGATAAAACGGGAAATGGAGGAGGAGGAAAAAAGACGAAGAATAGAGGAAAATGTCCATAGATGGTGGACATCGCAGAAAAATGTGATGCACTTCCACCCGTTCCTCCAGGCTTTCCATCCCTAAACCCTCCACCACAAACTCAAAGAGATTACTATGTCGATCCCAAGCAGTACGGGTATGGTTTAGAGGAGTCTACAAGCAGGGCTCCTAAAGCCGAATTGTTCTTAGCCCCTCGCCATGACCCACAGACAATCCCAATAGTACCTACTTATTATATTAGTGCCCGGGATCTATAGAATTTTTGGGATCAGATACCAACCCCTACACCCCCAGACCTAGGCCCATGGTATTGATTTGTAGACAAGTGCATCCAATTCTGCTATGGAATGAGTTGGGAATGCATTTGCCAAAGGGAAAAGGAGGTAGCAATAGCCATGGAGCAACGTTGTGCCCTAGGCATAGTAGAAAGGCCTACTACTATGAAACCCCGACAATATACGCGTCATTTCGACAATTGTAACCCTAGATTCTTTTGTAATTATTTTTATGATAAATAAAAATTCATGAATTATATTGATGAATATGCGTATTGGAGATTGATATAATGCAATTGGAAATTTAACCCCGTGAATAGTAAATGTGAATAGTAACCAGGGATTAAGACACGTGATTAAGAGTTAATCACTTGAATTAACTTAATCACAAAAAGAAAAAATAGAGATTTAGTCACTACAGGAAAAAATAGCATTACTTTTAGATATTTTAATACCATTTTGGATTTTTTTTGGAAAAATAAAGAAAAATTCATAATTTGCAATACGGGCGTCGGATTTCAATGAAATTTTTTATGAACCATTAAAAATTCATGATGGACATGATGAATGGGTTAAGATGTGATAAAAATCACAAATCAAAGGTCAAGATGGAATGTCAAAACAAGATCGAAAAGTAGCTAACTTTTTAATAAATTCTACTTTTGACTTTTTAAATAAAATAAATAATTAAAAAATAAAAAATTAATTAAAAGGCAGCTGCTGCAGGGGCTGGAGCAGGCTAGGGTGGCTGGAGGCTTGACCAAGATCAATGGTCATTAATCATCATCATCTTTAATCAATGGCTAAGATTAATTTAGCTTAATTTAATTAATTTTAAAAATAAAAAAATAGGTAAAAAATAGGGCTACATAGGGGGGCTGGAGAAGGCCTAGGGTGGGCAGCACATGGCTCAAATAATTTTTTAAAATTAAAAAGAAATACCAATTTATAATTAAATACCTCAAAGATAGGGGGTAAATTCCAAATTCTTGAAAAATGCAACCCTATAAATAGGGCAGCAGGGAGAACGTCCAAGGGCATCAAATCCAAGCTGCACTTGAGCCATTCCAAGACCTCAAACCATCCCACACGTCCAAGGAAAGAAGTGAGTAAGTTAGAGAGAGAAAGTGTGAGAAAAAGAGGTGTATCTCCAATTCGGGTAAGTTATTTCTACCCAAATTTCTTTTGGATGTTAAGTAGGGTAAAAAAATGCTTAGATAATTCCTAAGCATGAGAAAATAAGTATAGATATAAAACTTAAATGGATTTATGCCAAAATATCAAAAATTTGGAGCGAAGATAGGGTATTCGGCAAGATAGCATATGATATGTGAAAATAATGCTCCAAAATTGATAAACGATGATTTGGGATGTATGATTATGATAAATATGATGTTGAAATGATGATATATTAATTTCATAATTTTTCGAATTAAGGATTATGCTTAAGTGAATTTATGTTGATTTTTAGTATACGGAGAAAATGATTTTTTTCACCAAGTAAATGATGATAAATTCAAAATGTATGAAATGTCCTATGATATACTAGGCATAAGCTATATCATGGTATTTTTTTATTTTTGGAAAAAATATCAATTTTTGGAACCCATGAACAGTAACCATGTCTCTGTGAACAGTAACCTCGGATGAACAGTAATTGCTACATTAAACAGTGTGATTTTGGAGAAAATTTGAGATTAATATTTAAATATAAGGATGGAAATTTTGAAGAACCTATGGATAAAAATATCCAAATAAAGAAATAATGCCCAAATATTATAAAGTATGCATGAGAAGCAGCTTGAATAGAAGAAATAAAATTATCTTTTTTTCTTGAATAGGAAAAGAAAAAGAGAAGGTCGAAGACACTCACTGAGAAGGTAAGCAAGTTATATGTTTTGCAAATTATTTCTAAAATACTTGAAATTGTTTGTGAATTGTTTTATGAAATTTATTTAAGGTTGGCCATACCATAACTGCTTTACATGAACTGAAATTTGTTTTGTTAAATTATTTATTAAATGTTTTTTATGAAATTATTTATGATTTGCAAATATCATGCCGACATGTGTATGTAAATGAGCATGTGCACTAGGAATAGGCCTTAGTTGAGGTAGTAAGCGGACCGGATGTCTCCTTCACTATCGCCAAGTCGCTTATATTGGCCCAGGCCGGCGGCGACCTCCCTGAGATGGGAGCATGTATGGGATGGACGCCTAGCTAGCGTCGCATCCAAAGGAATGTCATGAATGCTATATATGCATTGCATTTGCATTTAATGAAATGCATAAAAAAATGATTGAAAAATTATGTATGGCTTGCTTACTAAGTATTATTACTCACCCATGCTTTTTCAACAACAGACAGGAAATGATGATGAAAGCAGCATGCCAAGTGTTATATAGTTTTTATATAAATGTTGTATATGTGCATATTTATGTAAAGATAATGATTTTAATTTGGAGATGGAAATGAATATTTTATTCCAATGAAAGTGTTTATGGAACAGTCTTGGGTTATAACTGTGATATGAGAAAATATTTCATGTTGGATGAATAATGAAAATTTTCCATGTATTGATGATATATATATATATATAAATAATCCTGTCGTGTGATCAGGACAACAATCCTGAGTCACGTTTACCAATCAAAACAATCCTGGAGTAAGGCTTCTTGGCACCTCGGTTCGGGGCGCCATAGAAGTTGGTATCAGAGCATGGATTGGTAAATAGGCAGAAAAGGAAAGAAATGATCAAGCTAGAATATATGAAATCATTATTATCATTGATTTATTTAACATTGATGATTTATATGTAGATGACAGATAAGGAAAGGCTCCACTAAGTGCAAGGGAACAGGTACTAAGGCTAAGTCAGCCTGTGTACAAAAAGTTTGACTTATAAATGATTTGCTGATGACTTATGATAATTTATGTGAATCATGTGATCTTATGACTATGTGTTTTTATCTGACTAAGTATATCGTGATAAATATTGATGTTATGCTAACGAATGTTTTATGAAGTTGAAAATGCCGCTTACCAGAGCTAAAGCAAGAGCCAACAAAGGAAAGGCCCCAATGGAAGAGTCGGTTAATCAAACAAGGGGCGAAGCCAGTAAAAGAACTTACAGGGCTGAATCCAAGGAGCAATCCTCTAGGACCCGCCCACGGCGAGAGGAAAGCCCTAGACCTTAAGCAGAGGTCAATATAGAAGAAAGAATTTTTGCGGCCATCGAAAAAGCTATGCAGCAATGGACAGCCAGGCTGCTGGGTTATTGCAAGAAATGAGGGACCAGCAGTCCCCGCCATCAAGAGGAGACGGGGAAAGACCAGGGCTCTCGGCCAATCCCGGCATGTCAAGGGAAGTAGAGAATAGTCTCCTTGAAGCCGACAGAAAGGCTATCAACGCCTTTCTTGCCCAGAGACCGCCCAAATTTGCAGGGGAACTGGACCCCCTTATTACAGAGCAGTGGATCACAGAAATTAAGAAATTATTCTGAATATCGCCCTGCAATGATCAACCGAAAGTGTTGTGCGCTACCCACCTGCTGATAAAGGACGCCTATGAATGGTGGGAAACGCTGATGGTTACCATGCCACATCCGGCTCACATGGCATGAATTTTTGGAAGAATACAATAAAGAGTATCTCCCTGTAGGACTACAAAGCCAGAGGGTGATTGAGTTTGAAAAACTCTACCAAGGGAGGATGACAGTTACAGAATATGCCACAAAGTTCAACTCCTTGGTACGATACGTGCCGTGGATAGCCAATGTGCTAGAAAACAAGGCACAAAGGTTCCAGAGGGGATTGAGACCCCAGCTAAGAGAGGGGTTAGTCCCATTATTAATAAAGGACTATGCCTCTAGCATTGAAAGGGCTAGGGCATTGGAGATGGAGTCTATGAGGACTCAGGAGCTTAGGTAAGCTCAAAAACAATTCTTTACAGCCTCCAAGGAAGGTGAGGCTAATAAAGGAAAAAAGGGAATCGTCGGGAAAAAGAAGATCGGCGACAAGACAATGAGCACCCTAATTTGTAGAACTTGCCACAAGCGCCATTCAGGCGAATGTCTACAAGGAATGGGGAAATGCTACAAATGTGGCCAAGCAGGGCATGTGGCCCGGGACTGCGGGACCGATAAAGCCAAAATAATAAAGTGCTTTAGTTGTGGTCAAGTCGGACACATTTCGCCCAACTGTCCGAATAAGCCACAAGGAGCACCAGCTCGAGGGATGCCGGCCCAGCAAAAAGTCCCCGCCATCGCTAATCGACCCGGTACTGCTGTCAACCCAATGCGTGTCCAAGCCCTCACCCGAACGAAGTCACAAGAGATGGAGGAAAAAGTGATTACAGGTATGATTTACATTTTAGGAAATTCTGCAGTAGCTTTATTTGATTTTGGAGCTACTCATTCATTTATATCATACCAATTCGTAATCACGGTAGAAGAAATCAGTAGTATTATACATGTAGAATCCCCAGTATATAGGTTGGCAAGTATAAATCAAATTTGCAAGGCATGTCCTATCAGTATAGGGACAAAAATATTAGAAGCTGATCTCATCCTATTACCAATGACAGAGTTTGATGTCATACTAGGGATGGATTGGCCAAGTCAATGGGGTGCGACAATTAATTGCAGAAATAAAAAGGTGCAATTTGAAGCACCAAAAGATAAAATAGAGATTAGTAAAATAAGACAGCCAGAAAACACAATAAGGATGATATCAGCTATGAAAGTAGCTAAGCTGATGTGCCCACAATGTACAGCCTATTTGGTCTCTATAAACACAATAAGAGATAGGGTACCTATGGAACAAATTCCAGTGGTAAAGGAATTTTCAGATATTTTTTCAAAGGAACTATGTAATTTACCACCAGAAAGGGAGATGGATACGGAAATAGAAATTATTCTAGGAACAGCCAAAATATCTAAGGCCCCATATAGGATGGCACCAACCGAATTGGCTGAGTTGAAAATGCAAATTCAAGATTTATTAGATAAAGGGTTTATTAGACCGAGTGCGTCACCATGGGGAGCTCCAGTGCTATTTGTAAAGAAAAAGGATGGGAGTTTGAGACTCTGTATTGATTATAGAGAATTGAATAAAGTAACGGTTAAGAATAAATACCCACTCCCAAGAATAGATATCTTTTTGATCAGTTAAAAGGAGCTTCTACATTTTTAAAAATTGATTTACAGTCAGGTTACCACCAGTTGAGGATATGTCCAAAGGACATCTATAAAACAACATTCAGAACAAGATATGAGCATTATGAATTCTTAGTCATGTCATTTGGACTAACGAATGCCCCAGCTGTATTTATGGACATGATGAACAGGATTTTTCGAGAATTTTTGGATCAATTTGTGGTGGTATTCATTAATGATATATTGATTTATTCAAAGACAGAAGAAGAGCATGAGAAACATTTGAGGATAGTATTGGAAATTCTCCGAAGGGAGAAATTATATGCTAAATTCAAGAAATGTGAATTTTGGTTGAAAAAAGTAGCCTTTCTCGGCCACATTATATCTGAGAAAGGAGTACAGGTAGATCCTCAAAAGATTAAGGCAATAACAAAGTGGCCATAACCAACAAATATCACGGAAATAAGAAGTTTCCTAGGGCTAGCTGGCTACTACAGAAGGTTTGTGGAAGGATTCTCACAATTGTTAGCTTCACTCACAAAGCTGACAAGGAAAGGAGTTAGGTATGAATGGACACAGGAATGTGAGAATAGCTTTCAAGAGTTAAAGAAAAGACTGGTAAAAGCTCCAATTCTAACACTACCTACGGAGAAGGAAGGGTTTGTGATCTATAGTGATGCCTCAAAGAAAGGATTAGGATGTGTACTAATGCAAAATGGAAAAGTTATATCATACGCATCCAGATAACTCAAGCCAAATGAAGTAAACTATCCAACCCATGACTTAGAATTGGCAGCAGTAGTCTTTGCCTTGAAAATTTGGAGACATTATTTATATGGAGTTACATGTGAGGTCTATACTGATCATAAGAGCCTCAAGTACATCTTTACTCAAAAGGAGTTAAATATGAGGCAGAGAAGATGGATCGAGTTACTCAAGGATTATGACCTCGACATTTATATCATCCAGGCAAAGCCAATATAGTAGCCGATGCGCTAAGTAGATATGTTAGCTTAGCACATCTCTTCACAAAGGAAGAAGGGCTACTACAAGAATTAAGACAATTAGAATTAATTATAAGCCCACCTGGGGTACAAGTCAGATTGTCTCAATTACAAACCAGTCAAATTTATTTGAGTAAATTAAAATGGCTCAACAAGAAAATGGAGATTTCAAGAATTATGTGGAGAAAATGATTAAGAAAAATCCCAGTAAATACATACAAGATGAACATGGGATGTAAAGATATAAGGGTCAGCTATGTATACCCAACCAAGAGATATTAAAGGAACAAATATTGAAAGAAGCATATTTCTCTCCATTTTCGATGCATCCAGGCAGCACCAAGATGTATCAAGCCATTAAAAGAATGTATTGGTGAAAAAATATGAAGAGAGAAATTGCTAAATATGTGGCTAAGTGCCTAACATGTCAAAGGGTTAAGGCTGATCATCAAAGGACCCCTGGAAAATTACAGTCACTAGAAATTCTAGAATGGAAATGGGATGATATTACTATGGATTTTATTGAAGGGTTGCCAAGAATCCAAAATGGAAATGATACTATATGGGTAATAGTTGATAGAATATCAAAGGTAGCACATTTCCTAGTCATCAAGAAAAATTTTACGGCTGAGCGACTGGCTAAAATTATTATAAGGAGATAGTGAGACTGCATGGAGTACCTAAGTCAATAATTTCCGATCGAGATTCCAGTTTTACGTCTCGATTTTGGAAAAGTTTACACAAACCTTAGGTACACAACTGAAATTTAGCACAACATTTCATCCTCAAACAGATGGGCAGACAGAAAGGGTAAACCAAATAGTTGAGGATATGCTGAGGATGTGCACAATAGAATTTGGAGGATCATGAGATGAATATTTGGCTATGGTAGAGTTTGCTTATAACAACAGTTATCAAGCAAGTATTCAAATGACCCTATTTGAAGCTTTATATGAACGGAAATGTAGAACTCCTCTAAACTATGATGAAGTGGGAGAAAGAAAATTGGCTCTAGACCTCTAAAAAAGAATGGCAGAAAAAGTTCAAGTAATTCGCCAGTGTATACTCACAGCCTAGAGCAGCAAAAGAGTTACACCGATTGCAAAAGAAGGAATTTAAATATCCAAGTTGGGGATCACGTATTTGTCAAAATAACGCCATTCAAAGGAGTCACTCGATTTGGAAAGAGGGGAAAATTAAACCCAAGATATGTTGGGCCCTTTGAAGTTCGGGAAAAGATAGGCAATTTAGCCTATAGAATAGCTCTGCCACCAGCCCTCAGTGCCATCCTCAATATATTTCACATCTCCGTGTTAAGAAAATATGTTTCCGATCCTACCCATGTGTTGATAGCGGAGAATTTGCCGATCCAAGAACACTTGAACTATAAGGAAAGACCAATCAAAATATTGGATTTCAAAATCAAGAAGCTTCAGAACAGATAAATTGAATATGTAAAGGTACAATAGAATTGATATTTGGAGTCCGAAGCAACTTGGGAGCTACAAGAAGAGGTCGAAAGAAAATATCCTCAATTGTTCAAAGAAAGATATGTTTCGGGACGAAACCTATTGTAAGGGAGGAAGATTGTGAAACCCCGACAATATACGCGTCATTTCGACAATTGTAACCCTAGATTCTTTTGTAATTATTTTTATGACAAATGAAAATTCATGAATTATATTGATGAATATGTATATTGGAGATTGATATAATGCAATTGGGAATTTAACCCCGTGAATAGTAAATATGAATAGTAACTGGGGATTAAGACATGTGATTAAGAGTTAATCACTAGAATTAACTTAATCACAAAAAGACAAAATAGAGATTTAATCACTTCAGGACAAAATAGCATTACTTTTGGATATTTTAATACCATTTTGGATTTTTGTGGAAAAATAAAGAAAAATTCATAATTTGCAATCCGGGAGTCGGATTTCAATGAAATTTTTTATGGACGATTAAAAATTTATGATGGACATGATGAATGGGTTAAGATGTGATAAAAATCACAAATCAAAGGTCAAGATGGAACGTCAAAACAAGATTGAAAAGTAGCTAACTTTTTAATAAATTCTACTTTTGACTTTTTAAATAAAATAAATAAATAAAAAATTAATTAAAAGACAGCTGCTGCAGGGGCTGGAGCAGGCTAGGGTGGATGGAGGCTTGACCAAGATCAATGGTCATTAATCATCATCATCTTTAATCAACGGCTAAGATTAATTTAGTTTAATTTAATTAATTTTAAAAATAGAAAAATAGGTAAAAATAGGGCTGCATAGGGGGGCTGGAGCCAGCCTAGGGTGGGCAGCACATGGCTCAAAGTATTTTTTAAAATTAAAAGGAAATACCAATTTATAATTAAATACCTCAAAGCTAGGGGGTAAATTCCAAATTATTGAAAAATGCAACCCTATAAATAGGGAAGCAGGGAGAAAGTCCAAGGGAATCAAATCCACGCTCCACATGAGCCATTCCAAGCCCCCAAACAATCCCACACGTCCAAGGAAAGAAGTGAGTAAGTTAGAGAGAGAAAGTGTGAGAAAAAGAGGCATATCTCTACTTCGGGTAAGTGATTTCTACCCAAATTTTTTTTGGATGTTAAGTAGGATAAAAATATTCTTAGGTAATTCCTAATCATGAGAAAATAAGTATAGATATAATGCTTAACTGGAATTATGCCAAAACATCAAAAATTTGGAGCGAAGATAGGGTATTCGGGAAGATAGCATAAGATATGTGAAAATAATGCTCCAAAAATTATAAATGATGATTTGGGATGTATGATTATGATAAATATGATGTTGAAATGATGATATATTAATTTCATGATTTTTGGAATTAAGGATTATGCTTAAGTGAATTTATGTTGATTTTTAGTATACGGTGAAAATGATTTCTTTTACCAAGTAAATGATGATAAATTCAAAATGTATGAAATGTCCTATGATATACTAGGCATAAGATATGTCATGGTATTTTTTTATTTTTGGAACCCATGAACAGTAATCATGTCTCTGTGAACAGTAACCTCGAATGAACAGTAATTGCTATAGTGATTTTCTACATTGATTTGCTACATTGATTTGCTACAGTAAACAGTGTGATTTTGGAGAAAATTTGAGATTAATATTTAAATATAAGGATGGAAATTTTGAGGAACCTATGGATAAAAATATCCATATAAAGAAATAATGCTCAAATATTATAAAGCATGCATGGGAGCAGCTTGAATAGAAGAAATAAAATTATCCTTCTTTCTTGAATAGAAAAAGAAAAAGAGAAGGTCGAAGACACTCACTGAGAAGGTAAGCAAGTTATATGTTTTGCAAATTATTTCTAAAATGCTTGAAATTGTTTGTGAATTGCTTTATGAAATTTATTTAAGGTTGGCCATGCCATAATTGCTTTACATGAACTGATGTTTGTTTTGTTAAATTATTTATTAAATGGTTTTTATGAAATTGTTTATGATTTGCAAATATCATGCCGACATGTGTATGTAAATGAGCATGTGCACGAGGAATAGGCCTTAGTTGAGGTAGTAAGCGGACCGGATGTCCCCCTCACTATCACCAAGTCGCTTATATTGGCCGAGGCCGGCGGCGACCTCCCTGAGATGGGAGCATGTATGGGATGACGCCTAGCTAGCGTCGCATCCAAAGGAATGTCATGAATGCTATGTATGCATTGCATTTGCATTTTATGAAATGCATAAAAAAATGATTGAAAAATTTTATATGGCTTGCTTACTGAGTATTATTACTCACCCATGTTTTTTCAACAACAGACAGGAAATGATGATGAAGGCAACATGTCAAGTGTTATGTAGTTTTGATATAAATGTTGTTTATGTGCATATTTATGTAAAGACAATGATGTTAATTTGGAGATGGAAATGAATATTTTATTCCAATGAAAGTGTTTTTGGAACAGTCTTGGGTCATAACTGTGATATGAGAAAATATTTCATGTTGGATGAATAATGAAAATTTTCAATGTATTGATGATATATATATATATATATAATCCTGCCGTGTGATCAGGACAACAATCCTGAGTCACGTTTCCAATCAAAACGATCCCGGAGTAAGGCTTCTAGGAACCTCGGTTCGGGGCGCCACAACTACACCCGGCCCCGATGAGGTTATACTACAGGTAAGGGAAAGTGATGGTGAGTTCATACATATGGACAATGATCATGAGGATGAGGACCCCGTGGAGGAGTTCCTAGAGCCAGATGTGGAGGATGAAAGTGACGATGATGATGACAATGACGATGGTGGGGAAGAAAACCTTCCCGCTTGGTCTGATACTAGTACTATTACCGAGGAACCCACATAAGTCCCACCTAGTTGTAGGCGTTATATAAGGGTTCTCGGTAGGTGATGAAAATTTTCTTTGAATTATGAGAATGTATGTGTAAAGTATGGTTTGATGAAACTATGATTTGTTATGTCAGCTTGATATGTATATAAGCACAGTTTGATGGAATGCTTGACTGTGTGAATGATGTGAATACATGAATGTTTTGATGGAAAGGTTATGTTTAAAGATCCCAAATGTATGACTATGAATGGTTATGATGACATAACTATGTTTAAGAATCTTAAATGCATGAAAAGAATGGCTATGAATAGGTATGAATATGATAAGTAATCATGAATGACTATAAGTATGAATGATTATGAATGCTTATGGATGTTTACACTAAAAGTGATGGAATGCGACATAATTGTGATTGTGTTGCATGAAATGACATGGTTATGTTGAAATTTACCATATGATGATGTATGAGTATAATGTGATCTAACCCTAACCATGAGTGAAAGTTATGTGATGTGTTTTTGATATATTCAGAAAAAGACACCATGATTGACACAAGGTCGAGAGTAAGGCAGAACAAAGGAAAAGGAATTACTAGTGAGGAAGTCCCCAGCCAACACGAGGTTTGAGAGACAAGTGGCAGATCTAAAAGGCTTGGACCAGAACCCAAAGGACAACACCCAAAGACTTGTCAAAGATGAGAGAATTTACGCCCAGAATGAAATGTAGAAGAGGAACATGAATACCGACAAGCCAGGCTAATAGAAGAAAGAGTAGCTGTGGCAATAAAGGAAGCCATGTAGCAAGCTACTCGAGATTGGGTAGCCCAAGCTGCAGATATTATCCAAGGCTTGTGGGAAAGTACCTAGCAGGTGCAGTTGGATAACGTCGAGAGAGGAGGACCCGCTCCTACAGCTAACCCAATCCCCACATTGGAACCTATAAGAGATGACAATCAGTTGATAGAGGCAGACAAAAGGGCTATTAATGCATTCCTAGCTCAACGACCTGCCAAGTTTTCAGGAGAACCTGACCCTAAACAAGCAGAACAGTGGATGACGGAGATTAAGAAATTATTAGAATATCTCCGTGCAACGATAGACAAATGACGTGGCAGACATTTGTTGAGGAGTTCAACAAAGATTATCTTTCAGTAGGATTGCAAAGCCAAAAGGTGGTTGAATTTGAAAGGCTTTATCAAGGAAGGATGCCTGTCACTGAATACGCCACCAAGTTCAATGCCTTGGTAAGGTATGTGCCCTGGATTGCTAACGTGCCAGAAAACAAGGCACAAAGGTTTCAACCGGGATTGAGGCCATACTTAAGGGAAAGTCTTGTGCCCTTACTAATTAAAGACTATGTGTCGAGTCTAGAAAGGGCAAGGGCTTTAGAGATCGAGGCATTAAGAACCCAGGAGCTGAGGCTAGGATCAAGGCTATTTAGTTCGGGTGTGAAGGAAGCAGAAACAGGGAAGGAAAAAGCTAAGAAGGGAGGTGTGAGAAAAGGTAAAAGAACTCCCAAGAAGAAAAGCCCGCCAGTCAGTAAGAAATGTCAAAGGTGTCATCTAGGCGAGTGTTTGAAAGGCTTAAACAAGTGCTACAAATGTGGGCAAATGGGTCATATTGCTAAGGAATGCAGAACGGGAGAGACGAAGGTCATCAAGTGCTATGTTTGTGGCCAAGTAAGGCACATTGCCCCAAATTGTCCAAACAAGGCAAAATCGTCGAGAGGACACGGAAGACCCACACAACGTAGGATAGCCAAAGCAGCTATCAGACAGGGTACCTCTACGAGCCCGGTACACGTGTATGCCGTGACTAGAACAGAGTCGCAAGAGCAGGAGGAAAAGGTGGTTACGGGTATGGTTTGGCGCCCCAGCCCAAGCGTCACAACCTTACCTCAAGATCGTTTGACTGGTAAACATGATCAGGATTGTTGCCCTGTCACACGGCGGGTTTTAATGGATATTTATCCAATTAAATATCTTTTCATAGGACTTTAATTCTTCATATGTTCATTTCATGCATATCTGAGTCATTTCCATCCAATAATGTCATAACTAGACATGATTTTCATAACATATTACAAACCATCTCATAAATCAGATGTCACTACATGTATCATCATAGAAGTCAACACAAAACATCAAAGTATTTACAATCATACGACATAAGTTTTTCACAAACATGAAACTTATAATGTCTTTTCATTCCTTCAATGAATGGCTCCTGCTCCTTTGTCAGGTCTCATCTTTCACCTGTCTATGGGTTTGGAAAACGAAAACATGAGTCGAAACTCAATAAGCAAGCTTATATTTTACAGGCAATTCATTTTGAAGGAATATTTATTTAAAAGCATTTTTCTCCCTTCAGTAGAGACACTTATCAAGTGATCAACTACCTGTGGAGCAAAAACCTTATCATAAATCATTTGTACACATTTCATAAATATTTCATAAACATTGAATGTGTAAATTTATCATTTCCATTGATGACGTTATCCTTCACGTTACGATACACTAGCATGGGGAACCCTCTTTCATGACATGATCTTTTCCATCCTTGGCGCCGGACCTTCCGACTTGACAACGTCAAGGGGGACTCCTTGTCCACTTACTACCTCAACTAGCCTACCTCGTCGGTCCTTTCCGACTTGGCGACGTCAAGGGGGACTCCTTGTCCACTTACTACCTCGACTAGCCTACTTTATTTTCATTTCATGCATGACTTTTAGTCACCCCGGCATTATATACCCTTTTACACATGGAACTTGTCATTCTCATGTAGAGAATTCTTTGCACCATCCCTTTGAAACACCGTTTCAATGAAACATCGTATAGCATAATTGCAAAACAGTGAACAATCATTTATTTCAATAGAAATAAACATTTCAATACTCATATAAACAAGGAATGGCCATCCTTAAATACCTTGTAATGAAAACCAAAATCATTTAGAAAGCTGCTTGGTTACCTTGCTTGCTTAGCTTTCCGTTTCACTTATCCCTTTGCCTTTGCCTATATATATAAGAATGATATAATAATCATATATTTCCTTTGCTTGCATTTAACTCAGTTTTTCAACCCATTTTCATTAACGTACATAATTCCTTCGACTTCTCAAGTCGTTATGCCTGTATAGCATATAATTGTGCATTACATAGGCTATTACACATGACATTTAGTCCCTTAAGTAGGGTAATCATTCAATCACATAATAATCATCCAATAATTATTATTTAATGGCTCATTACCTTTCTTAAGCTATTTTCCACTTATTTTCCAAAATTCACACATTGGTGCTCATTTTAAGCACACGTCGTTGCTTTATGCCTCATTAATTAATTCCAAAATTTGAAATTAACTTCATACAATCTAAAAAGAAATATAATCATGAATTTCATCATATTTTCATGTATTTTAGCACAAAATCACATTACATAGGTCATTTACCACTCATGCATGTCTATCCTTTCACATATAGCCATTTAACAACACATATATGAGACATTTCATAAAATTTCCCAAGTCAGCAATTTAATCCACATTTCAGAATGATAATTATCCTTAATTACCACTGTACTTAGGGTATTTTTATGAAATTTAAATCCACTAATCATATGTTCCAAAACAGCAACTTTGGAACCCATCTTTCACACGTTTAACGTGTCTTTTGACACATAACCCTAATCAAATTTATAAATCCAAATTTTAAGAAATTAATCCAACTTTTCCTAACCCAAATTTAGGGCCTTAATATATATATCAATTTATATCATTTCTACATAGGTTGCATATTTCTTTTTGATTTTTTCTCCAAACATCCACATATGCTAAAATCAGGCGTACTGAAATCTCAAAATACTGAATTAATATAAAATCAAGTCGTTTTGATCTAAAATTTTTATCATACCTTAATAACTATATTAATTAACTAAAATAAATATTTTCAGTACAAAAAATTAAGAATTTATATTTATTTTAGTATTTTTACCTTACTGGACAGCAGCATCTATTTTCAGATAGCCTTAATCACGTAAATTATTGGGTATATTTTTACCCATCAAAACCTTTTTTTTATCCTCAATATGTATTATATACCCTGTAAAATTTTTAACCTAAAATTTCTTGTATAAAAATTATTAAAAATCCTTTGGTGCAGCTGATACAAACACCCGTGCAACCCTGTTCAGGTTGATTTTCTCAGATCTTTAATTTGCAACGTGCTTATCCTTTTAAGCTGAAAATTGGGTCATTCCTTAATCACCCCATAATGAGTCTTCAAAAAACTTTGCATGATAAAATTTATCCATTTACCGTTCCGTTAATATTTTAGTTTACAATATCATATAACTTCCAGATTTGAGGCATAAAATCAAGATTAACATATACTAACTGGATTAATTGATAATCCCTCTATTGAGCACTTGAAATTCTCTTCTTTTCCTCTCCTTCTTTCTTGGTTTGACGTGCCCTAGCTGCTGCCCTTGGAGAAAATTTTCATTTTTTCTCCCTTTTTCCTCTCATTTCTCTCTCATTCTCTCTCTCCTTCTCCCCCCTTGCTGGAACGTGCAGCAGCCCTTGCTCTTCCTTTTTTTCTTTTTATAAACCACTTTTCTTGGTGCCCAAGTAACCCCATAGGCATTTTAGTAAATTCTATTTTCACTTTCCACAATTGCCCTTCTTTACTTAGCTCTTAAGCAACTTGTTACTTACTTTCCAAGAAAGCAACTTTCCATGATAATTAGCTTAATCCATTCCATTCATCTCATAGATTTCATAATTTTATTCCATCATGTCAAATTTCATCTCAATCCGACATTTCTACGTCAAGTTATGACCACTTGAATTTATCTTTTGGATTTGGAATAAAAATAATTAATTATCACCCTAATCCAATCATGATTCCCTAATCCAATCAATCCATAAGATTGGGCCCACCGTCGTGAGCTTACTTTTCAAATTTCATCGAAATCCGCCTTGTAGGCGTCAAGTTATGAATTTTCTATCATTTTTCATCTTAATTCCATAATTACACTTTAATCTCCATAAATTAAATTATGATAATTGATAACTCGTATTTTTACGAGTTATCATGTCCCATTTCAGACTTGATTTGTGCGTTAGTTCGAGAGATTAGGCTTAGTTTGCATTCATTTGGTTTAATTTTCATCCGCTTTGCATTTTAGGAGCATTATTTAGTTTTTAGGCATTTCTAGCATTATTTAGGCATTTTTAGTTCATTTAGTTAGTTTTTCCATCTTTTACAGGAAGGACGGGACATATGAAGGCGAAGCAGACGAGTTGAATGCAAGCTGAGGCAACCACAGCGTGCCCCTGGGTGGCGCTTAGGCGCCAACTCTCTGGAAGCCAGTATGTGCTGAAAATGGCCAAGGCACTTCATCTACATGAAACCCAAGTCAGACGATGTTGAAGCCACAAGTTAAGTATTGCCTCCAGGGAGTTGGTACCTAAGCGCCAGGTATGATCCCCAATGTGTCATGGATGAAGCTCCAAATCATGGAATGTCCAGGGAGTTGGCGCCTAGGCGCCAGTGCATGAACTCCTAGGGTTTACAGCATGTGTCCAAGTTGCCCGGCACATAGAGATTTGGCGCCTAGGCGCCAAATACGATCCATACGCGCAAACCTCAGTGCGTAAGCTGTGTAAAGGGACTATATATAGTTTCTAGGGGTTCGTGCACAAAGGGGAAGAAAAAGAGAGAGCCTAAGTACGAACTAAAGTGCAAGAGAAAGAGGAAATCAAAATTAAAGGCCGGATTGAAGAGAGGATTCAAGTCCCGTTGGTGGAAACCGCCAAAAAATAGTTCTCTTATTCTTTCTAATTTTCTTTCTCTCCCTTTATGGATACTTTTTATATGGATGTATTGTATGTTAAGATCATGTCTTTGAACTAAACCTCCATTAGATGGATAGTTAGGATGATTTGAATTCTAAACTATATTGTTTCTTGGTTCTTAGAATATTCAGGAATGAATATTTGATTTTATACATGATTGTGTATGATTTACCTTTGCATGTGTGAATTGAATGCTTTTTACAAAATTAACTACCTTGTAAGATGATTTAATTGCTCGATTTATCCTTGGAAGAGGAAGATCTCTGCCGGATCCTTGTGCAAGGCATAGGTTTCTACCTTTGTGTAAGGAGAGTTGTTTAACGGATAGGAATATACCGTTAAACCCTGTGTAGTCATTATACAAGTTATGAACTTATCAATTTTACTTTATTTAATGGCATGGGAACATAACAATTAAATAGGGTGTAATTAGCTTTATATAATATTGGAAGACATATATAAAGATATATAAACTTGGGCTAGTAAATCCAAATGCAATCCAATTAAAAAGAACCAAGGCAATGTAGTTTATATTCAAGGAGTCCAATCTATCCATCTGCTGTCCCTAATCAGAAAACCCGTTTAAAGTGTCCAGTAGTCTCAAACCTTCACTCTTATTTCTCATTGCAATTGTTACTTTAGTTAAATCACAAACCCAGAATTTTTCATCCATCAAAAGCAGTTTAACTAATTAATAATTCGGTTAACAATTCCTCGAGGGAACGATACTCTACTCACTCTTTATTACTTGACACGGCACGTATACTTGCGTAAATAGCGAGCATTTTAATTGACATATATGCAACTCGTCAAGTTTTGGGCACCGTTGCCGGGGAATTGTTTAGCTAATTATTTTTAGTTTTATTGCTTTCTTGTATAATCCTGTAGAATAGTTTATTTTCATAATTTCTTTTAGTTTAGAATTTCTCTTTCTGCTAGTTCAATTTCATTAGTTTTTGCAGAGTCGTCTCTTATTGCAGCGCCGAGGCAGAGCCGGAAAGGAGATTGTTATTCCTTTTGATCCGGAACCCGAACGAACTTATTTGAGAAGGCGTCGCAAGAGCAGGGAGGTTAGGAACAGACAACATACTATGGAGCACATTGAGAACCAGGACGAGAACGCTCAAGCAAACCAGCAGGGAAACCCAAGGATTGAGATCCCGAACCATCCACCTCAAGATGATTTGGACCAACCCATTTGGGATCTGATTGCGCTTGGTAAGAATGTAGTTCAAACTAGCATTGCACCTCCTCTGATCGACACCAATAACTTCGAGATCAAGCCGGTGATTTTCTAGATGCTCCAGTCTATCGGGCAGTTTAGAGGTCTAGCATCTGAAGACCCGCACCGCCATCTATGGAATTTTTCTGCAGATCATGAACATTTTTAAGTAGAACGAAGTCTCCGACGAGGCAATACGGCTTCGAACGTTTCCATTTTCTCTACGCGATCGAGCTTCGGAGTGGCTAGACTCTTTGCCACCGAACTCTGTCAACACATGGAACGACTTGGCACAGAAATTCTTAGAAAAATACTTTCCGCCTGCCAAGTTAGCCAAGCTGAGAATGGATATAGTATCGTTCAAGCAACACGGAGAGGAGACCCTATCAGAGGCGTGTGATCGTTTCAAAGGCCTACTCAAAAAATGCCCGCATCATGGAATTCAGCCATGGGTCCAAATTCAAATTTTCTATAACGGTCTCCAGGATTCCACCCGTCACATGGTGGATTCTTCATCGAACGGTTCTCTGCTACGAAAAAGCTATCAGGAATCATACGCTCCACTTGAAAACATGGCGGCCAATACTTAACAACTGCCATCTGACAGGAGCCGAGGTGGGGGTCTACTCCAACTGGACGCGGTTTCATCGATAAAGGCCCACATTGACGCTTTATCTCGGCAAATCCAAAACTTGTTCAGGCCAGCCAACGTTAGTGCATTAGGGACATCTGACATTTGCACATGGTGTGGCGAATTCGGCCATCCCAGTAATGAATGTGCCTCCAACTCGGAGTCCATTAATTACGTGGGCAATTTCCAGAGAAACCCAGTGAATCAGTATGGAAATAACTACAACCCAAGCTGGAGCAATCATCCCAATTTCTCATGAAATAACCAGACGAGGCCGAATCAACAGCCACAATTCCCTCAGCAGCCGCCGCAGCAACAACCTGCAAGACCAATGCAGTTCAATCCATCGCCGTGAGAAGAGAAGAAATTAGATCTGGAAAATCTCTTCATGCAGTTTATGCAATCCCAGATCACGAAGAACAGGAACCTGGAAGCTCAGATAAGCCAACTGACCTTAGCTCTGAACAACCGACCTCAAGGATCGTTGCCGAGCGACCTCGAGCAAAACCCGAAGGGAAAAGGAAAAGAACAGGTCCAAGCAGTCACATTGCGTAGTGGAAAGCAGTTACCCGATGCAATTCCACCAGAATCGGTAACTGAACCCACTAATCCTCTGATTCAGCAGTCGTAGGGGCCAGAAGAACCAGTTGCAACCCAGACTCAACCGGATGCTGAAATTGCCACGAATCCAAGGCCGCCTCCTCCATTTCCTCAGCAATTCGAAAAGCCTAAAAAGAAGGGCCAGTTCAAGAAATTTCTTGAGGTATTGAAGCAGCTTCATATCAATATACCTCTCGTCGAAGCCTTGGAACAGATGCCGAGATACGCCAAATTCATGAAAGACATGCTATCAAAGAAAAGGCGGTTGACAAAATTCGAAATGGTGGCGCTAATAGAGGAAACCAATGCAAGGGTGCAGAGGAAGCTGCCTCCTAAACTCAAGGACCCAGGGAGTTTCACCATTCCATGCACGATTGGAGACCAGTACTTCGGAAGAGCCCTATGCGACTTGGGAGCCAGCATTAATCTCATGCCCAAGTCCATTTTCAGAAAATTAGGCTTAGGGGAAGCCCGACCTACCACAGTGACGCTGCAACTAGCGGATCGATCCATCACATATCCAGATGGTATCATTGAGGATGTCCTTGTCAAGGTGGATAAATTCATTTTTTCTGCAGATTTTATTATCTTGGATTATGAAGAGGATCGAGAGGTGCCAATTATTCTCGGTCGACCTTTCCTCGCAACGGGTAATGCAATAATTAATGTGCGAGTCGGAGAATCAACCATGTAGGTGCATAATGAAAAGGTTACGTTCAACGTGCTCAAGTCTATACAGAGCCCAACTGATCCAGAGGATTTCCTAAGGATTGATATGGGCAATTCGACGGTTCAAGAGCCTTCCAGACGGGTATTAAAACGGACAAAGAGGAGATTGCAACTAGGAGCTGCAAGTTATTTGCCTATGTTAAAGACTGACTCGTTGGTCACATCGGGCTCAAACGACTGATCGAGCCGTGGGAGAGCCAGGACAGGAAATTAAAGCCAACAATTGAATAGAAGGGGTTATAATTGATAAAGATGGACATTTTCATGTCAAAATGCCCCTACCTCTTTTGCAGGAAGGATAAATCTGGAATGACTTTATGGACCGATGGGCTAAGATCAGATTTGAAACCCCAGGTTGCAATTTGAATGGTCGGAAGTTCGAGGTGGTGAAATTGAAAGCAGATTGAACAGAAGGAACGTCGGGCTGACGACGTTAAGCTTAGCGTTGAATGGGAGGCAACCCATTGCTTAGTTTCATTTTGATTTGAAATTTTGTAATTGTTTTGTTTTTTGGTTTTTATTTTTATTTTTATTTTTATTTCAAAAAAAAAACACTCGGCGCCTAGGCGCCATGAAGAACAAGCCGAAGAACACGGGCGCCCCGCTCGTCGGGTCGTGGACAGCCCCACCCAAATGCCTATTAAAGCATGGGGTTAGGGTTCTAAACCCTAAACCCCACGCCCTGGCGTCGAAATTTCCCATTTCTCATTTCCAACCATTCCAACTTCGATTTCAAGTCATTTTAACTCAAATCCAACTGCAATTCATCAAGGATTCATCCTCCCATTCCATTCATTCCAACCATTCTATTTTTTTCCCTTTTCTCCTTTGCTTAGATCCACTTAAATCCACCCAAAAATTCATTTTTCCAACACCAAATCATAAGCAATACCCCCACATTTGGTTTCCCATCATTTTCCCCTTGATTTGGGCTCCATTTTGAGCCCTATCATCATCGTTTCTCTGTCTGGCGCCGAAAACCGGATGACAGCAGATCGGCGCCTAGGCGCCTCTACCCCCACGCCCCGGCACCAGTGCAGAAGCAAGGCAACTTTAGAATTTTAGGCGAAAAGCTTTGTGGGTAAAATTTTTATTTTTGGTATATTCTACATGCTTTGAAGTGATTTGCTACCTGTTTGAGTAGAATATTGGATTGGATTAGTGGATTTTGTGAATTGATCTGCAGATTGGAGAGTGATTTGATTTCGGTTGGTGGATTGGTCTTCGGTTTGGTTTATGGATTGATTTGCTTGGAATTGGTTGGTACTTGTTTGGCATTGGTCAGTCAGCTTTATGTGTATTGGATTTTGGATTGGTTAGTTGCGTTGGACTTTTGATTACAAGGGAAGATATGGCTTCATTATCATCAGCCAAAAGGAAGAAAGTTCAGGAACCCGTGGACTTCGACACAAACAGATTTGTGTCAACCGAAGCCTTCAAGCGCTACACAGACATGCTCCAGAAAAGGCATCTGATTTCGGAGAGAGAAATCAAGATAGACGAGTTCTCTGATGCCTCATTGCTCAGCTTTCACGCTCGGGGATGGAAAAATTTTGTGGTGCAACCCTCGCCTGCTATCATTCCCATCGTCAAAGAGTTCTATGCCAATGAAGTGGAGCACGAGGAGGGGCGGGTGAAAGTCAGGGGCAAGATCGTCCCCTTTCATGTGGAGGCGATCAACGCCTACTATGGGTTGACGCCTTTTTCTCACCCAGACGACTACGAGGCATTCCTGGAGGGTGAAGACCGAGATACTGCCTCCATCACCAGGTCGTTCTGCCCGAAGCCACCGGCTTGAAAGTCTACGGGAGGACAGTTGACCTCGTTCAAGAGGAGTGAGACGACGTGCAACGGGCGGATAGTCTTCCATTTCATCTTGGCCCGTATGATGCCATCGACCCATGTCAGGAGGTGACTATGGATAAGGCATTGCTGCTCCATGCCATTTTCAGTGGCATGACGATCGACGCGAGCTGCCTTATCTACCAGCAGATTTGTGCTTACACGACCACACCCCAGGGCAGCTACTACTTCCCATCCCTCATCACCGGGCTCTACAAGCAGGCCGACGTCAGATGGGAGCCGACGGAGGAGGTCCTAAACTGTCAAGTAATCATAGACGACATCTCCTACCTCACCCAGCCTCGAGTTCTCACCGTCACGATGCGACCCAGAGCAGCTCCCGCAGCTGAACCATCATCACAGCCGCTATCCACGGCCGAGCGGCTAACCAACTTGGAAAACTTGGTTGCCGCCCAAGACAGGTACTAGCGTCAACATGATCGGGTGATGGAGGCCTACCTACGGTGGATAGCTGAGGACCACCAGATCGACATCACCACCCTCCCGCCTTTCCCACCGACGCCATCAGAGGTCCGAGACTATTTCGGGCAGCCGTCTCAGCCCCGGCCCACGACGAGGCCAACGAGGATGACGAGGATGCTACGGAGTTCGATCCATGAGGGGAGTCCCAGTCCTTTCTTGTTGTTTTTCTTTTCTTTTATTTTTTCTTTTCATTGTATTTTCATTATTACTTCATTTTAGGATCATGCTTTGAGGACAATGCATCTCTCAAGTTCAGGGGGTGTATAATTCTCAATCATAGGTTAGTTTTCATTTTAATTTTTCATGCTTTATTTTATGTTGCATGTATGTCAATTCCAGCTAATGAAAGTTGTCCTTGTTTCAATCCATCTTATTGTGAAAATGTGCAAGGTTGTGATTAATGTTAACTCGAAATTGAATTCATGAAAGAATGGGCTATTCAGATTAAAAACCAAGTATAAAAACAGGTTGAAATTAACATGTGAAAGAATTAAAATGAATTTCATAATACAGTGTTCTAATTCAATCACAGGCATATCTTTCAGACTGAGATGGTGAAAACTGAACTAAATAAATGCTGACCAAGTACTTTAACGGGT
This sequence comes from Annona cherimola, assembly GCA_030490835.1. Classification (NCBI taxonomy): domain Eukaryota; kingdom Viridiplantae; phylum Streptophyta; class Magnoliopsida; order Magnoliales; family Annonaceae; genus Annona; species Annona cherimola. The sequence continues at coordinate 38,891,451 of CM059973.1, forward strand.
TTAGAAATGATATTATTTCACAGGAATTACTCAAACATGTTCAGTACCCCTAACAAGGCATTAAAAAAAAAGGGGATGGTTGACCTAAGCTGAGTAACCGGGACTTGGCATCAACAAATGGCAAGGTTCGCGTAAAAAGCAATGGAAAATCACAGTAATAACGCTTTAAAATGGAAATTCTCCCTAGATACCCTAAAATATGGTGAGGGGAGCCCAAAAAAAAAGGGAAACTAAAAAGAGATCTCCAGATATCCTGAAATATGGTAAGGAGAATTTTTGCAATAAGTTTGGGGGGAAAAAGAATCCAATGACTTGATATCATTTTCTGTGACCAGTGTATTCAGCTTATTCCTTAGTTGGCTTGTGTTCATTAATTTTCTAACCAGTTTTTTGATCAAATGGAAGATTAAGGTGTTGAATTATAAATGTGTATTATGGAATCTTAGCATGCACAGGTAACTTGGTTTGAGAAAGAAAATGCATGCCTTGTTTTTATAATGAAGGATTTTTCAAATTGAACTAATCTTGACCTTGTGAAATGGATAAGTGGATTGATCAAAGCATAACAGGAAGCAAATGGAGTTGACAGAGTTTGCATGCATTCATTGATTCATTGATTCATTTATTCATTAGGGTTGCATGTGTTGCTCGAAGACTATCAACATTTAAGTTTGGGGGTGTGATAACTCGTATTTTTACGAGCTATCATGGCCCATTTCAGACTTGATTTGTGCATTAGTTTGAGAGATTAGGCTTAGTTTGTATTCATTTGGTTTAATTTTCATCCGTTTTGCATTTTAGGAGCATTATTTAGTTTTTAGGCATGTCTAGCATTATTTAGGCATTTTTAGTTCATTTAGTTAGTTTTTCCATCTTTTGCAGGAAGGACGGGACATATGAAGGCGAAGCGGACAAGTTGAATGCAAGCTGAGGCAACCATAGGCAGATGGATGGCGCCTAGGCGCCACCCTACGTGGCTTGGCCATTTTCAGCACACACAGCTTACAGCATGGCTTCCAGAGAGTTAGCGCCTAGGCGCCACCTAGAGGCGCCCAGGCGCCACTTCATCTACATGAAACCCAAGTCAGACGATATTGAAGCCACAAGTCAAGTATTGCCTCCAGGGAGTTGGCGCCTAGGCACCAGGCATGATCCCCAATGTGTCAAGGATGAAGCTCCAAATCATGGAATGTCCAGGGAGTTGGCGCCTAGGTGCCAATACACATCCGTACGCGCAAACTTCAGTGCGTAAGTTGCGCAAAGGGACTCTATATATAATTTCTAGGGGTTCGCACGCGAAGGGGAAGAAAAAGAGAGAGCCTGAGTACGAACTAAAGTGCAAGAGAAAGAGGAAATCAAGATTAAAGGCCGGATTGAAGAGAGGATTCAAGCCTAATTGGTGGAAACCGCTGGAAAATAGTTTTCTCTTATTCTTTCTAATTTTCTTCCTCTGCCTTTATGGATACTTTTTATATGGATGTATTGGATGTTAAGATCATGTCTTTGAACTAAACCTCCATTAGATGGATAGTTAGGATGATTTGATTTCTAAACTACATTGTTTCTTGGTTCTTAGAATATTCAGGAATGAATATTTGATTTTATACCTGATTGTGTATGATTTACCTTTGCATGTGTGGATTGAATGCTTTTTACAAGATTAGCTACCTTGTAAGATGATTTAATTGCTTGATTTATCCTTGAAAGAGGAAGATCTCTGCCGGATCCATGTGCAAGGCATGGGTTTCTACCTTTGTGTAAGGAGAGTTGTTTAACGGATAGGAATATACCGTTGAACCCTATGTAGTCATGATACAAGTTATGAACTTATCAATTTCACTTTATTTAATGGCATGGGAACATAGAAATTAAATAGGGTGTAATTAGCTTTATATAATGTTGGAAGACATATATAAAGATATATGAACTTGGGCTAGTAAATCCATATGCAATCCAATTAAAAAGAACCAAGGCAATCTAGTTTAGATTCAAAGATTCCAATCTATCCATCTGCCATCCCTAATCAGAAAACCCGTTTAAAGTGTCCAGTAGTCTCGAACCTTCACTCTTAATTCTCATTGCAATCGTTAGTTTAGTTAAATCACAAACCCAGAATTTTCCATCCATCGAAAGAAGTTTATCTACTTAATAATTCAGTTAACAATTCCTCGAGGGAACGATACTCTATTCACTCTTTATTACTTGACACGGCACGTATACTTGCGTAAATAGTGAGCATTTTAATTGACATATATGCAGCTCGTCAATTATTAACATGATTATTCATAACACCTTGTCACCTTTAAATCCTCATTAAGCCCCTCGTGTCATACCAACTCACTTTGAGCTCCGGCGATTAATTTTTAATCACCATTCTTAATTAAATCCTAATTGGAAAATATCATTAAATCATTAAATCATAAAATCATCCATAAATCATTCAAAATTCATTTAAATGACATATAAATCATGTTTATATGTTCAATGCATCCCATTGCGTCCTACATAGGTTGGGGTTTCACAATCCTCCCCCCATTATAATAGGTTTCGTCTCGAAACCTATTACATTTCAAATATCGGGGGTAAAACTCATATAAAATGGCTAATCTTATCATCTTTCTCCAATACTTCAATGGCTCACTACGCTTCCACTGCACTACTCTGTCTTAGTGGCATTTTTAGCCTTGGTCCAATGGACTTATCATTTGTCTCTATTATCTCCTGTTTCTTATTCCTTATGGACATCTTATTGAAATTGTTCTTTTCTGTATGCCATCCATTTTTACCATTATGGCAGGCATACTATTTTCCTCATACATAGAGAAATTATAGAATGTCTCATCTTATCATAGGGTAAGATCTAGGCTACCAATTCATTCATAAAAATCTATAGCAATCATTTCACATAACATAACACATTTATTCTATAGAAAAGAGCAAGAGTTGCTCTCACATAAAATTTCATGCATGTCTTAGCAAAAGACACTTTTGCTAACCTATCTTTCCTTCCCATCTCATAATGTCTACAACTAGATTATACTAGCGTAGACTATCTAATAGGAGTATTGGTAATAAACCAGTCTATAATATTTTCTTCCTTATCTCCCTTTCCAGTTTCCATAAACTAGTAAGGGTCCTTATCATTCGTTCTAATCTCATTTCTTATTAATATCATAGAGAAATTATCTCTCTCATACCTCCTACATTTCATCTAGTCTCATTATCATCCTTCCTTCGTATACCATATACATTGTGAAACATAGCAAATCAACTACATTTCCTTAAATCATACCATCATAATTGCATGTTATACATGTCCTATGCTTCCTATCTATCTTTTTCATCATTTCTTTTTCCTCTCATCTTCTATATCTATCTATTAATCCTTGCTGAAATATCATCTTTGTGACATCAAATCTTTTCTTACCACGCTTATTTACCAATCTATGCTCAGATACCATCTTCCGTGGCTCCTCAGCCCAAGCGTCACAACCTTACCTCAAGATCGTTTGACTAGTAAACATGATTAGGATTGTTGCCCTGTCACACGGCGGGTTTTAACGGATATTTATCCAATTAAATATCTTTTCATAGGAGTTTAATTCCTCATATGTTCATTTCATGCATATCTGAGTCATTTCCATCCAATAATGTCATAACTAGACATGATTTTCATAACATATTTCAAACCATCTCATAAATCAGATGTCATTGCATGTATCATCATTGATGTCAACACAAAACATCAAAGTATTTACAATCATACGACATAAGTTTTTCACAAACATGAAACTTATAATGTCTTTCCATTCCTTCAATGGATGGCTCTTACTCCTTTGCCAGGTCTCATCTTTCACCTGTCTATGGGCTTGAAAAACAAAAACGTGAATCGAAACTCAATAACCAAGCTTATATTTTACAGGCAATTCATTTTGAAGGCATATTTATTTAAAAGCATTTTTCTCCCTTCAGTAGAGACACTTATCAAGTGATCAACTACCTGTGATGCAAAAACCTTTTCATAAATCATTTGTACACATTTCATAAACAATGAATGTGCAAATTCATCATTTCCATTAATGACATTATCCTTCATGTGACAGTACGCTAGCACGGGGAACCCTCTTTCATTGCATGATCTTTTCCATCCTTGGCACCGGACCTTCCAACTTGGCAACGTCAAGGGGGACTCCATGTCCACTTACTACCTTGACTAGCCTACTTGATTTCCATTCCATGCATGACTTTTAGTCACCCCGGCATTATATACCCTCTTACACATGGAACTTGTCATTCTCATGTAGAGAATTCTTTGCATCATCCTTTTGAAACATCATTTCAATGAAACATCGTATAGCATAATTGCGAAACAGTGAGCAATCATTTATTTCAATAGAAATAAACATTTTAATACTCATATAGATAAGGAATGGCCATCCTTAAATACCTTGTAATGAAAACCAAAATCATTTAGAAAGCTACTTGCTTACCTCGCTTGCTTAGCTTTCCGTTTCACTTATCCCTTTGCCTTTGCCTATACATATAAGAATGATATAACATTCATATATTTCCTTTGTTTGCATTCAACTCAGTTTTCCAACCTATTTTCATTAACATACATAATTCCTTCGACTTCTCAAGTCGTTATACCCGTATAGCATATACTTGTGCATTACATGGGCTATTACACATCACATTTAGTCCCTTAAGTAGAGTAATCATTCAATCACATAATAATCATCCAATAATTATTATTTAATGGCTCATTAGCTGTGGCGCCCCGATCCGAGGTGCCTAGAAGCCTTACTCCGGGATCGTTTTGATTGGTAAACGTGACTCAGGATTGTTGCCCTGATCACACGGCAGGATTTTTTTTTTTCATCAATACATGGAAAATTCCCATCATTTATCTAACATGAAATATATTTCACATATCACAGTTATAAACCAAAACTGTTTCATAAAACAAAAATATTCCTTTCCATCTCAAAATTATCATCGTTGACTTTACATAAAGTTTACATAAACATCATTTATATCAAAAACTACATAACAATTGGCATGCTGCCTTCATCATCATTTCCTATCTGTAGTTAAAAAAGCATGGGTGAGTAATAATACTCAGTAAGCAAGCTATACATAATTTTTCAATCATTTTCATGCATTTCATAAAATGCAAATGCAATGCATACATAGCATTCATGACATTCCTTTGGATGCGACGCTAGCTAGGCGCCCTTCCCATACATGCTCCCATTTCAGGGAGGTCGCCGCCGGCCTGGGCTTATTAAGCGACTTGGCAATAGCGAGGGGGACATCCGGTCCGCTTACTACCTCGACTAAGGCCTATTCTTCGTGCACATGCTCATTCTCATACACATGCCGGCATGATATTTGCAAATCATAAACAATTTCATAAAAAGCATTTAATAAACAATTTCACAAAACGAACTTCAGTTCATGTAAAGCAGTTATAGGTATGACCAACCTTAAATAAATTTCATAAAGCAATTCACAAACAATTTCAAGTATTTTAGAAGTAATTTACAAAACATATAACTTGCGTACCTTCTTAGGAAGTGTCTTCGACCTTCTCTTTTCCTTTTCCTATTCAAGGAGAAATGATATTTTCATTTCTTCTATTCAAGCTGCTTCCCATGCATGCTCTATATTATTTGGGCATTATTTCTTTATGTGGATATTTTTATCCATAGGTTCTTCAAAATTTTCATCCTTATAATTAAATATTAATCTCAAATTTTCTTCAATAGGACATTCAATACATTTTGAATTTATCATCATTTACTTGGTGAAAAAAATCATTTTCTCCATATACTAAAAATCAACATAAATTCACTTAAGCATAATCCTTAATTCCAAAAATCTTGAAATTAATATATCATTATTTAAACATCATATTTATCATAATCATACATCCCAAATCATCATTTATCAATTTTGGAGCATTATTTTCACATATCATATGCTATCTTCCCGAATACCCTATCTTTGCTCCAAATTTTTGATGTTTTCGCATAATTCCATTTAAACATTATATCTATACTTATTTTCTCATGATTGGGCATTATCTAAGCATGATTTTACCATACTTAAAATCCAAAACAAATTTGGGTAGAAATCACTTACCCGAAGTGGAGATACGCCTCTTTTTCTCACACTTTCTCTCTCCAACTTCTATTCTTCAAGGCTAAAACGTGGTGGGGGTGAAAAATGCTCAAATGGATCTGGTTTTGGATGCCTTGGACGTTCTACCCTGCTGCTCTATTTATAGGGTTGGATTTTTCAAGAATTTGGAATTTACCCCCTAGTTTTGAGGTATTTAATTATAAATTGGTATTTCTTTTTAATTTTGAAAAATGCTTTGAGCCCTGTGCTGCCCACACTAGGCCTGCTCCAGTAACCCTATTGCAGCCCTATTTTCCACCTTTTTTATTTTTAAAATTAATTAAATTAAGCTAAATTAATCCTAGCCATTGATCTTTGATTAGGATAAATTTTGACCATTGATTTTGGTCAACTTTTTCAGCTGCTCCCCCTGCAACATCCCTGCAGCAGCAGCCATTGCATTTAATTTTTTTATTTTTATTTATTTACTTTATTTAAAAAGTCAAAAGTAGCTTTTATTAAAAAAGTTAGCTACTTTTTGATCTTGTTTTGACGTTTCATCTTGACCTTTGATTTGTGATTTTCATCACATCTTAACCCATTCATCATGTCCATCATGAATTTTTAACCATCCATAAAAAATTTCATCGAATTCCGACGCCCGGATTGCAATTTATGAATTTTTTTCTATTTTTCCACAAAAATCCAAATTTGAATTAAAATATCCAAAAGAATTGCTATTTTGTCTTGTAATGATTAAATCTCCATTTTGTCTTTTTGTGATTAAGTTAATCCAAGTGATTAACTCTTAATCACTGTCTTAGTCCCCAGTTACTATTCACGTCACTATTCACGTCTATATCCATCAATATAATTCATGAATTTTCATTTATTCATAAAATAATTATAAAATTACAAATATCAAAATGACGCGTATACGGTCGAAATGACGCGCATACGGTCGGGGTTTCACATTAGCTTTCTTAAGCCATTTTCCACTTATTTTCCAAAATTCACACATCGGTGCTCATTTTAAGCACACGTCGTTGCCTTATGCCTCATTAATTAATTTCAAAATTTGAAATTAACTTCATACAATCTAAACAGAAATATAATCATGAATTTCATCATATTTTCATGCATTTTTGTACAAAATCACATTACATAGGTCATTTACCACTCATGCATGTCAATCCTTTCACATATAGCCATTTAACAACACATATATGAGGCATTTCATAAAATTTTCTAAGTCAGAAATTTAATCCACATTTCAGCATGATAATTATCCTTAATTACCACTGTACTTGGAGTATTTTTATGGAATTTAAATCCACTAATCATAGGTTTCCAAAACAGCAACTTTGGAACCCATCTTTCACACGTTTAACGTGTCTTTTGACACATAACCCTAGCAGATTTATAAATCCTAATTTTAAGCAATTAATCTAAATTTTCCTAACCAAAATTTTGGTTACTTACATATATATCAATTTGGATCATTTCTACATAGTTTTCATATTTATTTTTGATTTTTTCTCCAAATATCCACATATGCTGAAATCAGGTGTACTGAAATCTCAAAATCTTGAATTAATATCAAGTCAAGTATTTTTGATCTAAAATTTTTATCATACCTTAATACTACATGAATTAATCAAAATAAATATTTACAGCACAAAAAATTAAGAATTTATATTTATTTTGGTATTTTTACCCTGCTGGACAACAGCATCCATTTTCAGTCAGCCTTAATCATGTAAATTATTGTGTATATTTATACCCATCTAAACCTAATTTTTACTTTTTTCTTGTGCTCCTCGATATGTATTATATATCTTTTAAAACTTTCAACCCAAAATACCTTGTATAAAAATTATTAAAAATACTTTGGTGCAGCTGATCCTGACACCGGTGCAACCCTGTTCAGGTTGATTTTCTCGGATTTTTAATTTTCAACGTACTTATATTTTTAAGCTGAAAATTGGGTATTTTTTAATCACCCCATAATAATTCCTCAAAAACATTATCATAATAAAATTCATCCATTTACTATTCCGTTCATATTTTAGTTTATAACATTATATAACTTCTAGATTTTAGGCATAAAATCAAGATTAACATATACTTACTTGATTAATTGATAATCCCTCCATTGAGAACTTGAAATTATCTTCTTTTTCTCTCCTCCTTGCTGGGTTTGACGTGCCCTAGCTGCTGCCCTTGGAGAAAATTTCCATTTTTTCTCCCTTTTTGCTCTCTTTTCTCTCTCCTTCTCTCTCTCCTTCTCTCTCTCCTTCTCCCCCCTTGCTGGAACGTGCAGCTGCCCTTGCTCTTTCTTTTTTTTTCTTTTTATAAACCACTTTTCTTGGTGCCCAAGTAACCCCAAAGGCATTTTAGTAAATTCTATTTTCACTTTCCACAATTTCCCTTCTTTACTTAGCTCTTAAGAAACTTATTACTTTCTCTCCAAGAAAGAAACTTTCCATGATAATTATCTTAATCCATTCCATTCATCTCATAGATTTCATAATTTTATTCCATCGTTTCAAATTTCATCTCAATCCGACGTTTCTACGTCAAGTTATGACCACTTGAATTTATCTTTTGGATTTGGAATAAAAATAATTAATTATCATCCTAATCCCATCATGATTCCCTTAATCTAATCCATCCATAAGATTGGGCCCACCGTCGTGAGCTTACTTTTCAAATTTCATCAAAATCCGCCTTGTAGGCGTCTAGTTATGAATTTTCTATCATTTTTCATCTTAATTCCATAATTACACTTTAATCTCCATAAATTAAATCATGATTATTAAAATGATTATTCATAACACCTTGTCAACTTTAAATCCTCATTAAGCCCCTCGGGTCATACCGACTCACTTTGGGATCCGGCGATTAAATTTTAATCACCATTCTTAATTAAATCCTAATTGCGAAATATCATAAAATCATCTATGAATCATTCAAAATTCATTTAAATCACATATAAATCATGTATATATGTTCAATGCATCCCATTGCGTCCTACATAGGTTGGGGTTTCACATATGGTTTATATTTTAGGAAAATTTGGCACTAGCTTTGTTTGATTCTGGTGCTACCCATTTATTCATAGCTTGTCAGTATGTAACCACGCATGCACTACCTGTAGAGGAAACCAATTAGGTAATTCATATAGAATCCCCTGTCTATAGGTTAGCTAGCTCTAGCCAAGTATGTAAAGCGTGTCCAATTAGGATAGGTCGATGATTTTAGAAGCCAACCTAATCCTATTACCTGTGACCGAGTTTGACGTGATACTATGAATGGATTGGCTAAGCTAATGGGGAGCCACCATTGATTGCAAAAATAAAAAGGTACAATTCGATGCGGCTCCAAAGAAGGATGTGGCCATTAGTAAGCCAAGGCAGTCTGAAAGTTGTACTGATATCATCTATGAAATCAGCTAGGATGGTCCGCCAGAAGTGTCAAGCTTATTTGGTATTAGTTAGTGTAAAAGAAGAAAATGAGGTAGAAATAAGTCAAATTCCAGTGGTTAAAGAATTTCATGATATTTTCCAAAGGAATTAACCATATTACCTCTAGAAAGGGAAATGGATATGACAATAGATATCATATCGGGCACGACCCCGATATCTAAGTGTGAAACCCCAACTTATGTAGGACTCAATGGTATGCATTGAACATATATATTTGATTTATATGTGATTTAAATGAATTTTGAATGATTTGTGGATGATTTTATGATTAATGATATTTTGCAATTAGGGTTTTAATTAAGAATGGTGATTAAAAATTTAATCGCCGGAGCCCAAAGTGAGTCGGTTTGACCCGAGGGGCTTAATGAGGATTTAAAGTTGAAAATGTGTCATGAATAATCATGTTAATAACCATGATTTAATTTATGGAGATTAAAGTGTAATTATGGAATTAAGATGAAAAATGATAGAAAATTCATAACTTGACGCTTACAAGGCGGATTTCAATGAAATTTGAAAGGTAAGCTCACAACGGTAAGCTCAATCTTTTGAATGGATTGGATTAAGGAAATCATGATGGGATTATGGTGATAATTAATTATTTTTATCCCAAATCTAAAAGATAAATTCAAGTGGTCATAACTTGAGTTAGAAACGTCGGTTTGAGAAGAAATTTGAAACGATGGAATAAAATTATGAAATCTATGAGATGAATGGAATGGATTAAGCTAATTATCATTGGATTTTCTTAATCACAAAAAGACGAAAGCCATTAAATGCAAGTTAAGGTAGGAAGCTTCTTGGACATTACAATGAGGGCAATTTGGGAAAGTGAAAATAGAATTTACTAAAATACCCTAGGAGTTGCTTGAGCACCAAGAAAAGTGGCAAATAAAAGGAGGAAAGAGAGGGAGCATGGGGCTGGACGTTCCAGCAAAGGAGAAGAGAGAGAGAGAGAGAGAGAAGAGAGGAAACTAAGGTGAGAAAAATTCTTCAAAAATCCAGAAAGCCTCACACGTCCAACCCAGTAAGGAAAGGGAGAAAAGAGAAGGAAAAGAAGAAGGAAAAAAGGAGAAGCTCGAGGCAAAGATTCGACGAAATCGGGTAAGTACCCGTTGAGTTTAAGCCTTCCAATTTTCAAGTTTTCTTCTTGATTTGGAATCATGGTTTTGAGTTATAAAAGCCCTCTTAAATAACATATTTCAAGGATTAAATATTCTTAGCTAAATGAGTTGATTTATAATGTTTAATTTGGGATTAATCAGCCCATATCCTCAAATCTACACTCATGTGTAGCAAATCTGGACCTAGAAACGAAAATATGGAAGAAATAGTTAATGAACTATTTTTATCATGAAAATTTGTGGAAAGACTTATTGTGGGGTGATTAAGAAAATAAACAATTTTCAACTTAAAAGGATAAGCACATTGCAAATTAAAAATCCAGGAAAATCAACCTTGACAGGATTGAATGGGTGGCAGGATCAGCTGCACCAAATGAGTTTTAATAATTTTTATAAAAGGAATTTTGGGCTGAAAATATTACATGATATACAATAAATATTTATGATCACACGAAAAAAATAAAAATTAGGTTTTGATGTGTATAAATATACCCCATAATTTATGTGATTCAAGCTGTCTGAAAAGGGGTGCTGCTGTCCTGTAGAGTAAAAATACCAAACTAAATAGAAATACAAAATATTTCATGTTGGAAATATTTATTTTGGTTAATCCATGTAGTGGTTAAGGTATGATAGAAATTTAAGATTAAAACTACTTGATTTGATATTAATTCAAGTTTTTGAAAATTCAGTGTACTTGAATTCAGTATTATGGACAGCTTAAGGAATAAATCAAGATAAATGTTAAATTCTAGGTTTTGTGATGGAATTTGACTTATAATCGGATATCAATCATGATTTAGTGTAATTCATATGATGATTTATGAATAGGTTGCTGATTTTATAAGGTATGGAACATAGGGTTGCATATATGACTCGATTTTTCCATTTTTTATGTTAAAAAGGTATGGAAATGAGATTAAATGATTTATGGAAGTTATGTAGGGTAAAATACCCTAGGATTAGGGTACTTTGTGTTGGTCCCGAGTTAATGGCAATTATTCAAGAGGGGAGGGGTGAATTGGGTATTTAAAAATTTTAAACTTAAACTGGAAACTTTACCCCGGATTAATTTAATACCATTTGAAAATTCAAATGGAAAGAAACAAGATAAAGAAAGTAAAAATAAAAATCAATGGACAAGATTTATAGTGGTTTGGGCAACCTTCCCTACTCCACTCTTCCAATCTCACACTCCCTTGTGACTTGGGTTCCACTATGTATTTCGTGAATACAACTAGAGTCTCCGCTCTCTTCTAGATTCCAGCTATAGGGGGCATATACAACCAGAGCCTACGCTCTCTTCTAGATTCTAGCTCTAGGGGGCATACAAAACAAGCAGCATAAGTAGGTGACGAGTTCTACTCCAGTCACAACCCTACTTTGCTATAACTCGGTTTGAAACACCAAAATCAAACCAAGCACCAAAAACCAAATGACAAGATGAAATGAAAGAAATCTACACTTTACAAATTTATGTAGGCAAGTTTCAGTTCGAGGAAGAACATGTAGAAGTGATGAATCGATTGGCATTATAGCTAACAGCAGCTTTGAAGCTTGTTTTTCCTTCAAAGTGTATAGATCACTCAAATGTAGAAGAAAGTAGAATATAACTCTTAGTAGCTCTTCTTTCCTCTTTCTCTACTCTATCTCATATGTTTCCACGTTTGCTTGAGTGTCTATATATAGTGGAGGGAGAATTTTGAACGTTATGGAGTTGGTTGGCACGTAATAAATGTGCCAACGTTCAAAAATTCGAACGTTACGATCCAAGTCGTAGGTGGAGTCGACTTCGGGTGCGACTTGGCCCAAGTCGCATGCTGGAGTCGACTTCGGGTGCGACTTCGGCTGTGATCATGCTGTTCAAGTTCTTCCTCGGGTCGACTTAGCCTTGGACTTGACCCAAGTCACAGTTGGAGTCGACTTCGGGTACGACTTCGGATTCTTCCAATTTCCAAGTCTGTCTTTTAGGTCGACTTGGTCTGAGACTTGACCCAAGTCGATGCTGGAGTCGACTTCGTTTGCGACTTGACCTCCTTATCTTGCCAAGTGAGCTTAAACTCTTTTGAAATGACTTTGTTTGCTTAACTTCTTCATGCTTAATTGTCCTTCCATTGTTTTATATTTCTTGGAACTCTGTATGATTATTTATCTCGAAAACCGTTAGATTTCTTATCTTGAATTCTTGAGTACTTGAGTCTTGAAATGCATGAAAGATGTCCAAATATGTGTTTATGATCCAATATGATGAATTCATGCAACCTTTCTTGCTTTGGACTTATTTTGATCTTCATTTGATCCAAGTCGAATGCTTGAGTCGACTTGGCCTTCAGCTTTACTCAAGTCTGGAATAGAGTCGACTTGGTCTGCGACATAGCTCTTCAATTTCTACACTGTCAGTCTGAAGTCGAAGCTAGAGTCGACTTGGTCTGCGACTTCGCCCAAGTCGTATGTGGAGTCAACTTCGTTTGCGACTTCGGCAGCTTTTGGTCCCCAATTTCAACCCTGGAAAAAAATAGGCCTTGAAGTCGTTGCGGGAGTCGACTTTGGGATCAACTTGGCCTAAGTCGATGCCTGAGTCGACTTGGAGATCGACTTGACCTGCCATGCTTCATATTTTTCATTTTATGTCCTTAAACATTGCACAAAACATATTAGTAGCTAAAACTCACTCAAATTGTGTTGTTAATTATCAAAACACATGCTTTGGATATTTTGCATTTGATTTCAACAATTGTTTCCAACAATCTCTCCTTTTTGATGATTGACAAAACCAATTTGAGTTTATACCTTTCAATATGTCATTTTATCCTGTTTTGATATTTTTAGGACAATCATAAGTCATTTGCCTTTTGAACTTAGTGAAATTGTCATATATGTTTCATTTTCAATACTTGCATATCTTGTTTCTAATAATCACAAGTTGAATCTTATTTAAACAATCATTCAACCAACCATTTCAAAATAGAACATTAGTGGTCAGAGCGAAACTCAAGTAATCAGAGCATAAAACAGAGCATTTGTAATCAGAGCATAATATAAGTGATAAGTATAAACTTTGCATAACTAATTAGAACACAAACAAAGTTTTTCATAAACAACTTTTTCATATATAATCAAAAATTTCATACAAGTTTCAAAAGCAAATAAAACCTATATACAAGCTACCCAACCCAAAATCCTGAAAAGCTAACCTCAAAACTCAACTATTCTCCCCCTTTTTGTCAATAGATCAAATAGGGGTCGACTCGCAGAGATTTGATAAACTGAAATGCAGATATCGGATATGGAGTCGGTCTGATAGGTCTGATATGAGCCGAAGAGTAAAAGGACGAGGCGGGGGCCTAGTTGGATCTTGGCGAACTGATCCGATGTCAAATGGATCGAGTTCGGGAATAGGCTGATTTCTATGGCTGCCAGAGGCCAGATGATATCGGATTGTCCTTAGTTCCCAATCCATGCGATCTTGGCGGGAATGAAAATCCATGACCGCATTGAGGATCCTAGCAATCTGATTCATCAACCGATCCTCGATCTGCTCTAGATGCTCCCAAATTGCATTCACCGAGGTATCCCATGATGGAGGTCGAGCTGCGGGATCAGGAATTTCTGAGCCATGAGGCGAGCAGGATCCATGGGATACTGGCGATGCAGGTGCCTCGTGAGCGTCCTGAGGTGGAGCTGGCTGCTCCTCTAGAGGTGACGAGGGCTGCTCCCCCTGAGCCTGTGCTTCCTCAGCTTCCTTTGGAGCTGGTCCGCCCATTCTCTCTTGGATTCTTTTTGCTCTAAACTGCTCCACATTGATTTTCATGCGTTGGAGCAGGGCCTTATTGATGGCGTTTGTTGATTTGAGAACCTCGAATGGTTCACCATTGATGTCAACCTCAAAATGTTTGAGGATCTTAGTGATCCAAGTCCCGTAGGGCAACACCCCTCGTGGGTTGTCCTTTCTTGAGGCCAGGGCTTCTAGGAACAGTTGCGGAAGGCTGACCTTGACTCGGTTAGCGACTTTCCATAGAATTCCCACCTCCTGTGGATTTAGCTGGTTTCTTTCTCTGCCCTTAGGATAGATGCAGTGGGCAATGAGCAATCTCAAAACTCGTAGCCTCGGGTATAAGTCCATGTAATGCAGGAACTTCATCCCATGATGATACTTGTTGCTCCTGGTGAGCTGATTGTACATTTGAGTGATGGTAAGATCTGCAGGCAATTGCTCATCCTCAAATGGAACACCTAGAATTCTACCTATCCTTATTAAGGCATTAGCTTGACTTGGGTCAACCATTGTACCCAAGAACATCTCAACCCCTTTGACATAGGTACTAAAATACTGATTATCCCAAAGGTAGTAGAATATCCTAGTCAAATTGAGATAGACTCTGTCATCTGCTTTCAATAGATTGGTCCATCCTTGAAAATCCAATAATTCCTCAATTTCAAATTCATAATCGCTCAAGAACTTGAAGTCTATGATCTTTGAAAATACCTTTCGTTTATAGAACAATTTGTAGAATTGACTGTGCTGAAGTTCTATCTTGAAATATGTTCTCGGCATCTTCAAGACTTGACCCTTAGTGGCAAGAGTTCCTTTTCGTCTGGCCCCTGTTTCCGTGCTTTGCGAGGTCTGAGGTTCCTCATCCCGAGCAACGGTGGTTGACGGAGTCCCCGTTTGGAATCGAACCCGTCGGCCAGTGGAAGTCGACGGTTCGTCTCGAGGTCGTTTCTTCGTCTCGAGGTCGTTTCGTGGGGGTCCGCTGTCTTCTAGGTACATCTTCTTCGGTTTGGGAATTGGATTGTCTGGGGACAGGCCTTTGTGATGGCTTAGATACAGCTAGCTTAGGCAATCGAGATTTAGGAGCCATTTTGTAATGGGATTTGAAATGGAGATTTGCAAGAGAGTTGGAGTTTGAGAGCTTTTAGTGGGAAGAGAAAGGAGAGCAGATGGAGAGCCTGCCGGACAGGAACTGCCGGAGTAGAGAAATGCCTGGAAGAGAGGGAAAAGGGAGGAGAGAGGAAAGAGAGAGCAAGGGGAAACTGCTGGAGAGAGAGAGAGAGAGGAGGCCGGAGAGGAAAATGATGAAAGGAGAGAGAAGAATGGAGTCTGCCGGCGCCGAAGAACAGAGGGATGCTGGACAGGAGAGCTAGGTTCGCCGGAGAAAAAGAAGAGAAGAGAGGGAGAGAGAGGCTATCGCGGGGGGAAATGAGATGGAAGAGGGAGAAAGAAAAGAAGAAAAAGAAAAGAAGGAAGCCCGACGGTCGACTTCACTAGAGTCGACTTGGGAGCTCTGGAGTTGACTTGGCCCATCGACTTGGACTTTTTTAAGTCCATTTTTCCCATCTAATTATTCCTAATTTAACTCAATCATCCCCATATCATTTCTAATTTTGTAAAATGATTCCTTTGCTGAAGGTTTGGTAAAAATATCTGCAATTTGATCCTCAGTTTTCACATATTCCAAACAAACATCATGATTTTCAACATGTTCTCGAATAAAAATGATGTCTTACATCTATATGTTTGGTTCTAGAATGCAATACAAGATTTTTTGTCAAACATATTGCACTTGTATTATCACATATAATTTGAATATTATAATAATCAATACCAAAGGTTTTTAGTTGTTGTTTCATCCAAAGTAGTTGGGTACAATAGCTCCCGACGGCTATATATTCGGCTTCCGCCGTAGATAGAACAACACTAGTTTATTTCCTTGAATACCATGAAACCAACATGTTTCCAAGGAATTGACATGCTCCACTAGTACTTTTGCTATCTACTTTGTATTCGGAAAAATCCGCATCCGAGTAGCCGATTAAATCAAAAGTTGACCCATTTGGATACCAAAGTCCAAGATTAGTGGTATTTATCAAATATTTAAAAATTCTTTTTACAGCCAATAAATGTGATTCTTTAGAACATGATTGAAATCTAGAACACATGCAGACACTGAAAAGAATATCTGGTCTAGAAGCAGTTAAATACAACAAAGATCCTATTATACTTCTATAGAGCTTTTGATCGATACATTTACCATTTTCATCTGTGTCTTGATTGTTGAACTCATTGGAGTGTTTGCTCTCTTGCTAGTTTGCATTCCAAATTTCTTTAGCATTTCTTTGATATACTTGGACTGATTTATGAATATCCCTTCGACTTGTTGCTTGATTTGTAGTCCAAGAAAGAAATTTAATTCTCCCATCGTACTCATTTCGAATTCGCTCTGTATAATCTTAGAAAATTCTTGCACAAAATTTCATTAGTAGCAACAAATATTATATCATCTACATAAATTTGAACAATTAAAATATTTTTGCTTATACTTGATGAATAAAGTGGTATCAACCTTTCCTCTTTGAAATTCATGATCAATCAAAAATTTGTTCAACCTTTCATACCAAGCTCGTGGAGCTTGTTTTAGTCCGTATAATGCTTTGGTTAATTTATAAACATATTTTGATTGATCCTTTTCTTCAAATCCAGGGGGTTGTTCAACATATACTTCTTCATTCAAGTATCTATTCAAAAATACACTTTTCACATCCATTTGAAACAATCTGAAATTCATGTGAGAAGCAAATGCGAGTAAAATGCGTATGGATTCTAATCTAGCCACAGGTGCATATGATTCTTCAAAATCAATCCCTTCTTCTTGGGAATACCCTTTGGCTACTAGTCTAGCTTTGTTTCTTATTACAAGTCCACTTTCATCCAATTTGTTCCTAAATACCCATTTGGTACCAATAATAGTGCAATCATTGGGTCTAGGAACTAAATGTCATACATTGTTTCTTTCAAATTGATTTAGCTCTTCTTGCATTGCATTAACCCATTTTTCATCATTAAGAGCTTGTTTGATAGTTGTTGGTTCAATTTTTGATACAAACACATATTGTCCACATATGTTTTGTTTTGACCTTCTAGTTTTTACTCCTTCATAGATATTTCCAATAACTTGCTCAATTGAATGGGCATTTTTGAATTTCAAATTAGTTGGAGGTTTACAGGAATCATTACCTTCACTTACCCTTTCCTCCGTGGAATTTTCTGGCTTGGGCTCGGTTTCCTCTTATTGATCTTGTTGTTTTGCTTTTGAATTCTTAGATGTATCATCTGCATCAATTAATTCATCCTCCTTTCTCGGAGTTTGGTTAAATTCATCAAAAACAACATGTATTGATTCCTCTACTATTTGATTTCTTTTGTTGAAAATTCTATATGCTTTGCTATTTGATGAATAACCAAGGAAGATTACTTCATCACTTTTGGCATCTAATTTTTCCAAATTTATTTTTCCATTATTTAACACATAACAAGTGCATCCAAAAGTATGAAAATATGATATGTTTGGTTTTCTGCCTTTCCAAAGTTCATATGGGGTCTTTTTCAATATTGCTCTAATGGTAACTCGGTTTAATACATGACAAGTTGTACTTACAGCTTCACCCCAAAATCTTTTGGACAATTTACTCTTATTTAGCATAGTTCTAGCAATTTCTTGTATTGTCTGATTTATCCTTTCAATAACTCCATTTTGTTAAGGAGTTCTTGGTGCAGAAAATGTATGGTGAATTCCTTTTTCGTTGCAAAATTCTATGAATCGCTTATTTTCAAATTCACTACCATGATCACGTCTAATGGAAATAATTGGACTTTGTTTTTCATTTTGCACCAAATTTGAAAACGTGACAAACATAGAAAATGCTTCATCTTTGCTAGCTAAGAGTATAATCCAAGTAAATCTTGAAAAATCATCAACAATTACATACACGTACTTTTTCTCACCAAGAGTTAAAATGTCAGATGGTCCATAAAGATCCATATGCAACAATTCAAGTGGTCTAGTCGTTGAAATTTCCTTTTTGGTGGAAAATGGCATTTTGGGTTGTTTAAACAATTGACAAGCTTTGCAAATCTTATCTTTGTCATATTTAATCTTTGGTAACCCTTGTACTAGATTATTTTTCCATAAAATTTTAATATTTGACATATTTATATATCCAAGTCTTGTATGCCATATTCATGGATCATTTTCTATGGCTATTAGACATTTTCCCTCAAGTTCATCTAGGCAAACCAAATATACATTTCCATGTCTTTTGCTACTAAATACTATGTGTTCATCATTAAAAATATTGCATATAGAGGATTCAAATACAACTTTATATCCTTTGTCACATAATTGACTAATATTTATTAGATTGTGTTTGAGTCCTTCAACAAATAGTACATCCTTAATACATGCATTTGAAACATCATAAACATTTCCTTTACCTTTTATTTTACCTTTTTCATTATTTCCAAAAGCAATTGTTCCTTCGTTGCACGGGTTGATCTTATGGAACAGTCTTTTTTCTCCTGTCATGTGTCTTAAGCAGCCACTATCCATAAACCATATATTATTGGCCTTAGCTCTAAGACAAACCTGCAAAAATCAAGTCAAGTGGAGCTCATCCTTTTGGTACCCATTTTATAGGTCCATTTGGGTTAGTTATCCATTGGAATCTACGTTGATCTTTTTTTGAAGCCATAAATCCAATGCCTTTGGGCATCCAAACCAATTTTGCACCAAAATTTTGTAATTTTTTCAATTTACATTGATAAACCTTGTATCCTAACTTGTTACAAAAATTACAAGCTCTTGGTAGTCTAGGAGTGGGAATCCATTTGGTAATTGGTTCCCCAGTTGGTCTTTTGGTCCAAGTAACATAATTTAACTTAGGTTTGGCATGAATGGGTTTGGTATTATTCCTTAGAGCATTAGATTTGCCCTGCTCAAATGTGGTATACCCAAGTCCTTTCTTACAACTTTGGGTAGTCATTTTCAAAAATATTTTCACACTTTCTCCTAGATTAGAAAACTTAGCAAGCGATTCATTTAATGATTAATTTTCCTTTTTAAGTTTTTCTAACTCATTTATTAAGGTATTCTTTTCATTTTTCAATTGATCAACCTTTTCAGCAAGTTTACCGTTCACAATTATTACTACATCGCATTGTCTTTTCTTTATAGTGAACTTGTTTCCTAGTTTTTTTATTTCCTCATATAATGAATCATAGGCTTGTTGAAGTTCTTCTAATTCAGCACATTTGAGACATTCATTTGTAGAAGAAAAAATTGAAAAAAATTTTTGTTTAGCGGTTACCTTTTGACTACTTGTGCAGTTCGTTGAAGTAGCTTGATCCTCCAAGATTTCCGTTGCAGCAAAACATACGTCGGAATTTTCCATGCAACAAATTCTTGCGCAATCCGCTTCACGTTCTTCACTTGAAGAGTTGCATGTCGTTGATTCTTCTTCATTTATGTACATGCCTCTTCCTTTGATTCTTTGGAATTTTCTGTTGTCGCCTCGATCCTTTCTTTGCTCCTTTGCTTTAGTTTTCTCGGGCATTGGGCATTGGGCTTGCATATGCCTCGAAACCGCCACACCGGTAACATTTTGTTGTTTTTTTCTTCTTTTCTTTAGAATTTCTTTCTTTGAAGTTTCTGAAATTTCTACCTGTCCTTACAAATTTTCTGAATCATTTTGTAATTAAGGCAATTTCATCGTCGTTTTGTGACGAAGAGGTGGTGTCATCCGAATCTTATGCATCTTTCAAGGCGATGACTCTTTTGCCTTTTGTGGTGATCTTCATTTCTTTTCTTGATTAGCTCATGTGACATCAATGAGCTAATAAGATCTTCTAACTTCAATATGTTTAGGTCTTTGGCTTCTTCTATTGCTTTGGAGTCAATGATTAAGGTAGCGCCCTTAAAATTTTCATTACCTGCTCAAATTCAGAAATTGCCTTTCTTAGCCCTTTCAAGGCGTTAGTAATCTTGGAAAATCTAGCAAACATTTTAGAAATATTTTATGTTTCTAACATCTTAAAACTTTCCAATTCTCCAACCAAAATATTTCTCCTTGTCCCTTGGACTCGAGAAGTTCCTTCATAGATAGATGTTAATGTATCCCATATCTCTTTGGCAGTCAAACAAGAGGATACTCTATCATATTCAGAAGCAGTAAGAGCACAAAATAATGAATTCATAGTCTTGGCATTGCTCTTAACAATTTTTACTTCCTCATTGGCCCATTTGGAAGCTCTTTCATCAGTAGGCAAAGTCACACCGTCTTGAATTGCAATCCAAAAGTCCATATCTGTAGCCATGATGAGTTGTTTCATACGTAGCTTCCAATAGCCAAAATTGTTCCCATCAAATAATGGTGGCCTAGGAAAAGATTGGCCTTCGGCAAATGCGGGAACGGAAGTAGATTGGGATGGCATATCAAAACATCTCTTTGGTAAAACTCAAAGACCTGCTCTGATACCACTTCTTGGTCCCAAGTTAATGACAATTACCCAAGAGGGGAGGGGTGAATTGGGTATTTAAAATTTTTAAACTTAAACTGGAAACTTTACCCTGAATTAATTTAATCCCCTATGATGATTCAAATGGAAAGCAACAAGATAAAGAAAGCGAAAATAAAAATCAATGGACAAGATTTATACTGGTCCAGGCAACATTCCCTACTCCATTCTTCCAAGCTTACACTCCCTTGTGACTTGGGTTCCACTATGTATTTCGTGAATACAACTAGAGCCTCCACTCTCTTCTAGATTCTAGCTCTAGGGGGCGTATACAACATGCAGCACAAGTAGGCGACGAGTTCTACTCCAGTCACAACCCTACTTTGCTATAACTCGGTTTGAAACACCAAAATCAAACCAAGCACCAAAAACCAAATGACAAGATGAAATGAAAG
Source organism: Annona cherimola (assembly GCA_030490835.1). Lineage (NCBI taxonomy): Eukaryota > Viridiplantae > Streptophyta > Magnoliopsida > Magnoliales > Annonaceae > Annona > Annona cherimola. Next base: position 38,912,935 of record CM059973.1, read on the forward strand.
AAATCTACACTTTACAGATTTGTGTAAGCAAGTTTCAGCTCGAGGAAGAACACGTAGAAGTGATGAATCGATTGGCGTTGTAGCAAACAGCAACTTTGAAGCTTGTTCTTCCTTCAAAAGTGTATAGACCACTCAAATGTAGAAGAAGTAGAATATAACTCTTAGTATCTTTTCTTTCCTCTTTCTCTGCTCAATCTCATATGTTTCCATGTTTGCTTGAGTGTCTATATATAGTGGAGGGAGAATTTTCAACGTTATGGAGTTGGTTGGCGCGTAATAATTGTGTCTACGTTCAAAAATTCGAACGTTACGATCCAAGTCGCAGGTGGAGTCGACTTCGGGTGCGACTTTGGCTGTGATCATGCTGTTCAAGTTCTTCCTCGGTTGACTTGGCCTTAGACTTGACCCAAGTCGCAGTTGGAGTCGACTTTGGGTGCGACTTTGGATTCTTCCAATTTTCAAGTCTGTCTTTTAGGTCGAATTGGTCTGAGACTTGACCCAAGTCGATGCTGGAGTCGACTTCGTTTGCGACTTGACCTATTTATCTTGCCAAGTGAGCTTAAACTCTTTTGAAATGTCTTGGAACTCTGTATGATTATTTATCTCTAAAACCATTGGATTCCTTATCTTGAATTCTTGAGTACTTGAGTCTTGGAATGCATGAAAGATGTCCAAATATGTGTTTATGATCCAACATGACGAATTCATGCAACCTTGCTTGCTTTGGACTTGTTTTCATCTTCATTTGATCCAAGTCGAATGATTGATTCGATTTGGCCTTCAACTTTACTCAAGTCTGGCATAGAGTCGACTTGGTCTGCGACTTAGCTCTTCAATTTCTGCACTATCAGTCTGAAGTCGATGTTGGAGTCGACTTGGTCTGCAACTTCGCCCAAGTCGCAAGTGGAGTCGACTTCGTTTGCGACTTCGGCAGCTTTTGGTCCCCAATTTCAACGCTGGAAAAAAATGGGCCTTGAATTCGTTGCTCGAGTCGACTTGGGGATCGACTTGGTCTAAGTCGATGCCTGAGTCGACTTGGAGATCGACTTGACCTGCCATGCTTCATATTTTTCATTTTTATATCCTTAAACATTGCACAAAACATATTAGTAGCTAAAACTCACTCAAATTGTGTTGTTAATCATCAAAACACATGCTTTGGATATTTTGCATTTGATATCAACAATTGTTTCCAGCACTTTGGATGCCTAAAAGGATTTGGGAAGATGAGCCCCAAATCTGATTTTTATGAATTTTATGAAAAGATGTCCAAATTGGGTGAAAACGGTACCCAAAATGGATGAGTAAGTTGCTGTATGGAAACCATTTAATTATGGGATTTAAATATGTGTTAATATCATAAATTTAGGTTAAGAAAAGTATGGTTTAAGGTTGGAAAATTTGGTTAAAAATTTGTTTAAACCATGTTGCTAGAGAGAGCATTGAAATGACGAAAAACAGGTTCTAAAGTTGCTGTTTTGGGAACCCTATGATAAATGGATTATAAATTCGAAACTAAACTCTAAATTATGTGTTAATTAAGGGGTTTAATCAAGCTGGAATTAGAGACAAGTTGTTGTTTGAAAAAGTTTAAGAAACACGTAAGTATGTGTTGAAAAATGGACTTGTATGGAAAAAGATTGATTTTCTATGCTAGGTTATTTAAATATAAACAGTGATTTGGACAGAGTCCATACGTCTTGAAATGATATTCGAAAAGTTTTGATTTCCTTTAGATAAGGAAATCTAGGATGGAAATGTCTTCAAAAATGTTTATACGAATGTTGTTGAATGAGATTTAAGGATAACCAACCTAATAGGTGATTTCATAAAGTGGTTTAATTTCAGGTTGCTAAATGGCATACAAAAGACTGTGCAATTCCCCTTTAGGTAAAAATAGTATAACAGATATGTGGACAGTAATTTAATTTTTAAGTTATGGAGAAGGGGATAATATAATTGCATAACTTTTGTAACAAAAGGCTCTGAAATGGAAACCCAGAAAATACTAAAGAAATATATGGTTTATTCTTGAAAATTTCAAAGGGTTTGAAATTCTTTTATTATAGGGGTTCTTAAGATGTATTGTTTCTCAAATGTTTCAAATATTTATCAAAATATTTTACTCAAAATGGTTATAAAAGAATTTCAGGAAGGTCATCCTAAAACTAAATTTCAAATGACAACTGTTTAAAGTGAGTGTGCTTGCTTTACAAGTTGACACAGACTGCGGTCTGTGATGTATTTTTGAAAATAATTTTTAAAGATATAGACTTCAGTCTATAATGTTTTGTGAGTATGGTTGCAGACTGTGGTTTGTGATCCCGGTTTAAAAGGTCATGGGCTGCGATCTGTGATATTTTAAACCAAACAGATTGCGGTCTGTTAGAATATGTATGGTACACCAGTACACGGAATAGGCCGGTTGTAGAGCATGGTTGGGATGACTGGGGCCCACTCTACATAAGGCCAAGTCGCTAAGGGATAGCAGGAGTGCCAGCGGCGCCCTGCCTGAGATGGGAGTAGGATGAATGAACAATCGCCTAGCTAGCATGCTGTTAAGGATTCTCTTCCAAAAGGTAGCATGATCACTTGTTAAGTGTCACTACTGGATAGAGAGGAACACATTTGCTTATATTTTTCTTTTGAAAAACTCAAAGATTGGGACATGAAAGCATTTTAAAGAAAAGTTATCCTAAAAAGAATTTTTATGAAATGGTTACCCTAAAGATAGGGTGTTTTACACAAAAGTGTAAATAACAGAAATGAAAGGAAATGTTTTATGCAAATGCATTTATGAAAATAGTTTACGTATTTTATTTGCCTTATTTGCTATAAACAAGCCCCAAGACGGGGAATATGAGAAGGATTTATGTCAAACTTGTTTTTGGACCGAAGAATATCCATTATTAAATAGCCAAATGAAAAGTGTTTATGGAGATGAGAATGTCCAATGCCAAAGTGTTTTAATGAAAGGTGTTTTAGGACATATGAATGTCCATTGTCAAAGGAAGTTATGTGAAAAATATTTTGAGACACTAAATGTCTCCCTTGCCAAAGGATTTATGAGAAAAATGTTTTGGACATGAAACGTCCACTGGCAAAAGATGGTTTTATGTAAATGTCTTGGAACATTAGAAATGTTCACTCAAGACAAAAGGGAATTAATTAAAGAGGGTAAAACATGTATGTTTTGCCTTAACAAGCCCAAACGTGGCTTGTAAATGATTTTAAGAATGAATATTTTATGATAACGTTCAAGGATATAGAATTATCCTCATGAACAAAGGATTTAATGATAATGTTTTAGGACATATAAATGTCCTCAAGAAAAAGGTATTCAAGATTTTTAATGAAATGATCTTCAAAGAAGTCTTGCCCTAAAAGATAAAATGCTTGCTTACTAGTCGTCACACACGTTTTGTTTTCCCAAACCTTAGACAGGTACCAGGAAACTCAAGGGGTCAATGGACCTAAACAACGAAGGAAAGGTACGTGATGGTAGCCATGTGGGCTATAGGGAATGGAATGTGGTAGCCTGATTGAAGATCCAAGGTATGTTAATATATACGTGAAATTATGTTGAATTATAAATTCTATGCGATCCAATGCATGTATGGATGTATGTATGAAATGTAAATGTTATTGTAGAAAAGCGTGATGAATGCTATGAAAGAATTATGAGATGTAAAATGTGATGATTTAGTCAAGGAAACTTTCATTGTAGAAAAGCAGGATGAGATGCTATGAAATAGAATTTTAAAATTTTATTACAAGTGTATCACCACTTGTTTGATGAATGACGTGAAATGTAAAGATATGAATGATGATGAACGAAAAAAATTTTGACGAGTTCCAATTAAAATCCCACCTCGTGATCAGGGCAACAATCCTGATTCACATTTACAAATCTATAAGGTCTTGAGGTAAGGAAGTGACGTCTCGGTTTGGGGCGCCACACTAAGACTCCCTATTGAATGGCACCAGCTGAGATGAATGAATTTAGAACGCAAATACAGGAGCTGTTGAATAAAGGTTTTATCAGACCCAGTGTATCACCCTAGGGAGCTCTGATGCTATTTGTCAGGAAAAAGGATGGAAGTTTAAGGTTATGCATTGACTACAGAGAGTTGAACAGGGTTACGGTGAAGAATAAATACCCTTTGCAAAGGATTGATGATCTATTCGATCAATTGAAGGGAGCTACGACATTCTCCAAGATAGATTTATAGTCAGGGTATCATCAGTTGAGGATAAGTCTTACTGATGTTCACAAAACAGCTTTTTGAACGAGGTATGGACATTATGAGTTTTTAGTGATGCCTTTCGGACTCACTAATGCCCCTACTGTATTTATGGATATGATGAATCAGATATTTCGGGATTATCTAGACCACTTTGTGGTTGCGTTCATTGATTATATCCTGATTTACTCAAAGTCGGAGGAGGAACATGAAATTCACTTATGAAGGGTACTCAAAAGGTTAAAGAAAGAAAAGTTATATGCCAAGTTGAAGAAATGCGAGTTTTGGCTAAAACAAGTGGCATTTCTAGGGCATATAATATCAAGGAGAGGAATTCAAATCGACCCTCAGAAGATTGAAGCAATACTAAAGTAGACAAGGCCGATGACCATTACGAAAATTGAAAGTTTTTTAGGATTAGCTGGCTACTACAGAAGATTTGTTGAGGGTTTTTCACAGCTATCAGCCCTATTAACAACGTTAACTCGTAAAGGAGTCAAGTATGAATGGTCTAAAGAATGTGAACGCAGTTTTCAGGAATCGAAGCAATGATTAATAGAAGCGCCTATCCTAACCCTACCTAAAGGAAACGAAGGATTTGTGGCCTACAATGATGCTTCAAGGAAGGAATTGGGATGCGTATTGATGCAAAGAGTAAAGGTGATAGCTTATGTGTCTCGGCAGCTGAAGCCCAATGAGGTAAGCTACCCCACTCATGACTTAGAATTAGCAGTAGTGGTGTTTACCTTGAAAATTTGAAGATACTCTTGTATGGTGCTAGGTGCGAAATTTACACAGGTCATAAGAACCTTAAGTACATTTTTACTCAGAAGAAATTGAATATGAGACAAAAGAGATGACTCGAATTACTCAAGGATTACGATCTAGAGATATTATACCATCCAGGTAAGGCAAACGTGGTAGCTGATGCATTGAGCAGAAATGTCAGCATAGCGCACCTTATCTGTGAAACCCCGATCTTAGACACGTGTATGAAACCTTAGGGTTGTAAACCCTAGGTAATATATTAATAAAATATATTTCATGAGTATGAAAATATGTGAAATTAGAGGTTCAAAGAATTATTTATGAAATGAAATTCAGATGAACAATGAACATGAATAGTAAATGAGTAATTACTTTGGATTAATTTAATCATAAAAGATGAAAAAGGAAGCTTCCCACTAAAGGACAACAGTGTTTTTTGGATTAAAATAATAATTTTTGGATTTTTATGGATTTTTGTGAAGAAAATGAAGAAAAATTAGTATCTTGCAATTCGGACATCTGATTGAGATGAAATTTTTTATGGATGGCCAAAATATTATGATGAACATGATGAGTGGTCTAAGATTTATCAAAAATTATGAATCAAAGGTCAAGATCAAATGTCATTTGGAGATCAAAAACCACTTTTTACTTTATCATTAATTAAGGTTTGACTTTTGATTAAATTTAATTAATTAAAAATCAAAATAATTAATGAAAAGCTACAATGGCTGCTGGAGGCTTGACTTTTGGGCCAAAATCCCATGGTCCAAAATCAATCTTATCAAAAATCAACGGTTGAGATGAATTAGCTTAAAAAAATTAATTTTAATAAATAAAAAATCATAAATAAATAGGGGATAGCTAGGGGGCAAGCGCTGCTGATTAGGGTGGCTGCACAAAGCTCAAAATATTGCATGGGATTTGGAAAAAATATTTCGAATTAAATACCCTGAGCAAGGGGTAAATTATAATTTTATGAAAAATGTAAAACTATAAAATAGGGGGTTCTATGAATGACCAAAGGCACTCCAAACAAGCTCCAAGCTTGAAAAATTTAAGCCAAATTCATTCCAAGCCTTGAGAGAGAGAAGGAGAGAAGGAAAGAGAGAGAGAGTAAGAAAGGAGGAAGGATATCTTCACTTTTGGATGTTAAGTAGGGTAAAATCATGCTTAGATAATGCCTAAGCATGAGAAAATAAGTATAGTTACCATGCCCAAATGGAATTATGCCTTAATATCAAAAATTTGGAGCAAAGATAGAGCATTCCGGAAAATCATGTATGAAATGTGCAAATAATGCTCCAATATTGATAAATGATAATTTGGGATGAATATTTATCATAGTTATGATGTTGGAATGATGATATATCAATCTCATGATTTTTGGATTTAAGGATTATGCTTAAGTGAAATTATGATGAATTTTAGTATATGGAGAAAATGATTTATTTGGCCAAGTAAATGATGATGAATTCAAAATTTATGAATTTTTCCATGATATAGTAAACATAAGCTATGTCATGGTATTTTTATTTTTGGGAAAAATGTTGATTTTTGGAACCCATGAACAGTAACCAACACGCTGTGAACAATAACCTCGGATGAACAGTAATCATGAACAGTAACTATGAACAATGAACAACGTGATTTTGGGAAAAATTGAGATTTATATTTTATGAGGATATATGGATGAAATTTTTAAAGGATTTATGAATAAAAATCCATATAAATGAGTAATGACCAAGTATCTTTATAAGATTAACCTCTGTGGGAATGAGGTAATGAATGATTATAAAGCGAGCATGGAAAGCAACCTAAGACATGAAATGGATGGATAAAATATCCATTTTCCTTGTATAGGAAAAAATGAAGGAGAAGGTTGAGGACACCGACTGAGGAGGTAAGCAAGCAAACCCTTTTTGAAAATAAGTTTTATTCTCAAGTATTTATGAAATGTCTTTAAGGGTGGTCATTCCTATAATGTTTTGAAATGATGAATGTTTATGAGTTTTTATGAAAAGTCATGCCGGCATATTGATGTCATGTGATGTTCATGGACATGTGCACATGTATGATGCATAATGAAGAGGCTTTGGTGAAGGACGTAGGATCGGGGATCCCTCTTCACCATTGCCAAGTCGCAAGGGCTGTGTGCCGGCGGCGTCCTCTCAAGAGGTAGGGGGCACAAGGAAGAGGCTTTAGTGGAGGTAGAAAGTGGATCAGAGGGTCCCCCTTCACTATTGTCGAGTCATATGGGCTGTGTGCCGGTGGTGTCCTCCCAAGAGGTGGAGGCAAAAGAATGTTATGTGTGAATGAATGCATTGCATTGTCATACATGGATTGAAAAGGAAAGCATGGATTTGAAAATGATATTTTTAAGGGATTGCGCAAATAATTCTCTACATGAGAATGACAAGTCACCTGGTGTAAGAGGTATATAATGTCGGAAAAATCAAAAGTCATGCATGTAGGAGACCATGTAGGCGTCAAGAGGAAGAGAGGTTCCCTCTGATGAGGCCAAGTCGGAGAGAGCCGGCGTATTGGACCATGGTTGTGAGATGTTCCCTGGGCTAGCGTACCCGCACACAAAGGTTTTTGTCAGGAATGGAAAGGAAACATTTGCACATCCAATGTTTATGAAATGATTTTTATGAAAAGGTTTCTATTCCATTGATAGTTGATCACTTGCTAAGTGTCTCCTATCGAATGGAGAGAAATGCATTTACAAATGGTTTACATGAATGGTTTATAAGAATGATTTTCATGAATGGTTTATGAAAGGTTTCCAAAAATGATTTATGAAAAGGTTTCTATTTCGTTGGTAGTTGATCACTTGGTAAGTGTCTTCTATCGAATGGAGAGAAATGTTTTGAAATGAAAGAAAAATGCTTGCTTATTGAGTTTCGACTCATGTTTTGTTTTCCCAACCTCAGACAGGTATAGGGAAAACCAAGAGATGAAAGGCATGAGTTGTTAAAAGAAAAGAAGAATCTACAAAGGTTAGTAGATTTTTGTATAACTAAATGCCCTAATTGGATATAATGAGAAAGGACATAGGTTGTATGAAATTATGAAATTATGAATAATATAATAAAATTAATGATTTATGATGATATGGATGAGTCCATTATGAATGATGATGAGTATATGTTATGTGATGAAAGAAAAGAAAAAAAAATTTGGACGAGATCCAATTAATTATCCGCCGCGTGATCAGGGCAACAATCCTGAGTTACATTTACCAATCGACAAGATCCCGGAGTAAGGCTTCTAGGCACCCCGGTTTGGGGCGCCACATTATCACAAAAGAAGAAGGGTTGCTTCAAGAGATAAGATTGTTGGAATTGATTATATGTCCAGCTAGAGTTCAAGCAAGGTTATCACAAATGCACATACAGTTTTCCTTATTTGAACAGATTAAAACTGCTCAGCAGGATGACCCAGACCTACATAAATTTGTGGAAAAGATGAAGAAAAAGGGGTTGAATGAATTTATCATTGATGAACAAGGTATGTATCGGTACAATGGTAGCCTTTGCATACCTAATGTAGGTGAATTGAAGGAACAGATACTCAAGGAGGGGCATTTTTCGCCATTTTCTATGCATCCAAGAAGCACTAAGATGTATTAGGATCTCAAGAAAGGTTATTGGTGGAATAACATGAAAAGGGAGATCGCTGAATACGTGCCTAAGTGCTTGACATGCCAAAGGGTAAAGGTCGATCACCAACGCATGCCTGGAAAGCTACAGTCCTTGGAAGTTCCTGAATGGAAATGGGATGATACTACAATGGACTTCATAGAAGGACTGCCTAAGACACAAGCAGGAAATAACTCAATATGGGTAATAGTGGATCGATTATCCAATGTTGGACATTTTATACCCATAAAGAGAATTTTTTTCTGCAGAAAGGCTAGCCAAAGTGTATTATAAGGAGATAACACGACTTCACGGAGTGCCTAAGTCGATAGTATCCGATCGAGATGCGACGTTCACGTCTCAATTTTGGAAGAGTTTTCATGAAACCTTAGGGACTCAGCTCAAGTTCAGTACGACATTTCATCCCCAAACAGATGGATAGACGGAGCGAGTAAATCAGATTATCGAGGAGATGCTCCATATGTGTACATTAGAATTTGGAGGATCGCGGGATGAATACGTACCAATAGCAGAATTTGCGTACAACAACAGTTATCAGGCTAGTATTCAAATGGCTCCATTTGAAACGTTATATGGACGACGTTGTCAGACGCCATTGAACTGGGATGAAGTTGGAGAGAAAAAGCTAGCCCTAAACTTGTCTCAACGAATGGCAGATAAGGTACAGGTTATTCGCCAGTTTATATTCACAGCCCAGAGTCGGTAAAAGAATTACACATATTGCAAGAGAAAGGATTTGAACATCCAAGTTAGCGAACATGTTTTCGTAAAGGTCACGTCATTCAAAGGAGTCACAACGTTTAGGAAAAGGAGCAACTAAATCCCAGGTATATTGGACCATTTGAAGTACTATAAAGGATTGAGAAGTTGGCATATAGGGTAGCTTTACCCCCAGCCCTAGCCCTAGTGCATAATGTGTTCCATATTTCCATGCTTAGGAAATATATCCCAGACCTTGACCATATACTGGTAGCAGAGAACCTATCGATTCAAGATCATTTGAACTATGAGGAAAGACCAATTAGGATCTTGGATCATAAGGTACAAAAGCTACTAAATAGAGAAATTGAATATGTTAAGGTTCAATGGAACTGGTATTCCGAAAGCAAGGCTACATGGGAATTAAAAGAAGAGGTTGAAAGGAAATATCCCCAGCTATTCCAAATGTAAACGGTTTCGGGACAAAACCTTTTATAAAGGGGGGAGGATTATGATACCCAAACCAAAGTAGGAATCGTACATGTGCATTTGGCATTTAAACATGATTTATGTATTATTTGGTTGATTTATGAAAATTTTCAATGATTTGATGATTTATTGAAATTAGGGCTAATGATTAAGAATGTTGATTGAATTAATCGCCAAAGCCCAATATGGGTCAATATGATTAAAGTGGCCTAATGAGGATTGAAAAATGTCAATATACAATGAATAATTATTTCATTTATCATGATTTAATTAGTGGAAATTATAATATTAATTATGGAATTAAGGTGGTAAATGTTATAAAATTCATAACTTGACGCCTATAAGGCGGAACGAGATGAAATTTGAAAGGTAAGCACAAGATTTTATGCTCAATCTTTTGGATTAATTGGATTATGAAAATTATGATGGAATTAGGGTAATAATTATTTATTTTCATACCAAATTCACAAGATAAACTCAAATGACCATAACTTGAGATAGAAAGATCATTTTGAGATGAAATTTGACATGAACAAATAAAAATATACGGCTAACGTTATGGAAGGATTTGATTAAGTTAATTATCATAACAAAATGCTAAATCACAAAAGGACGAGAGGAGTTGACTTTTGTCCCATAAAGTGACATGTGTATTTATGAAAAAGCAAATGGATTAATGGCATGTTTAATGGCTTATATGAGGTGTCAAGAGAGGGTAAATTGGAGTGGATTTTGTGAATTATCAAAAATACCAAAAATCCATGAATTATTCATGGTTTAAATGCATGGCTTAATAGCTAAGGGGAGTAGCCACGGGAGGCCATATATGTGGCATGCCAAGTGACGCCCAAGGGGGGGATATGGCTTGATTTTTGATTTTTCAAAAATGCAAAATATGCATCTAATTAACCTAGGAATCTAGGGTGAGTAATGGTTAATAAATTGGGTTGATTTTTGTGGCAAAAAATGCCACAAAACCCATGCCATGTGGAACGTGAATAGTAGACAGCTATGAGGGCTAACTTGAGCTAAGATTTGATGATTTATATATATGGTAATTAGGCATTTTAACATGGGTAAAATTAAGACAAATCATTAAGGGATAATAGGGCATTAAATTACCCTCTATATGATGTGTCAAATGTGGGCCCAAAAATTAGAAATCTATAAGTATGGGGAGATTGCCTTGGACGTCCCATTTGGAGAGGCTAGAGAGAGAAATTTTAAAGGAGAAAAAGATCTCCAAAGGGGGCAGCAGCAAAGTCATCCAAGGGGAAAGGAAGAAGGAAGAAAAAGAGAAGAGAAAAGAAGGAAGAAAAGAGGGAAACCAAATTAGGAAAGCTTGGATTCTAAGTTTCTTAGATTCAAGTAAGTATGATTTAAGTTTTGGATCCTTTAATTCTAAGTTTCTTCCCTCTATTTATGTGTCATGAATTTGATCCATATTGAACCCTTAAAGGATAATTTATGATGCTCTTAAATAGAGTATTGAATAAGAATTGAATGATAGGAATGAATTTAAGGGTTTAAAGAGGTTAAGTGGATGCTAGGATTGATTATGGGTCCTTAAACTTAGCTGGAATTTTCTTAATTCCTCATATAAACTTGATGTTTTGATTAATTCTCATGATTGAATTATGATTCATGATTAAATGAATTATATATGTTGATTTGGGTATAAGTTCTGAACTTAGGGTTGTCAATATGACCCGATTTTCATTTTTTATGATATGTATGATGCATGAATTAATTCAAATGATACATGGAAGGATTAGAGGGTAAAGTACCCTAAATTAAGGGTACTTGGGACATCCAAAACGGAATGAGAAGGATTGCCCAAAATCTGAAATTTTAGGGCATATGTAGGGGACGTCCAAAAGGAGTGCCAAAGGGTACCCTAACATACGTGTAAAGTTTCTGTTTTGTAAGCAACCAATTTATGGATTTTAAATTTGTGACATTACCCTAAATTTGGGATAAGAAAAGCATGATTAATGGCTAAAATTAACGGATTAAAAATCTGTTAAGATTTAAGTGTCGAAAGAGACGTTGAAAGTGTGAAAAAGGGTCTGTTTTTGAACCCTATGATTAATGGATTAAAATTCCATAAATATACCCTAAATTATGTGCTAATTAAGTAGATTAATCATGCCAAATTTGAGGGCAAGTTTATGTTTTGAAAAAGATGAAGAAACACATAACATATGTGTAGTAAGATGGGTGCACATAGAAAGCGTTTGTATGGTTAAATGAAAAATGACTTATGCGATTTGCTAAAATGCAAAAATGCATGATTATGGTGCTGTTTTATTAATTAATTATAATCTCAAATTTTGAGATTAACATATGAGGCCTAAGATGTGAAATATGTTCCTAAAATCAACACCGATACATGAAAGGTGAAAAATATGTGAAAAATGATGAATAGGAGGCAATGAACCTCCATATGATGAACTAATGAATGAATTGAAAATTTACCCTACATACGAGTATTGAAAATGGTATGGAATGAATGGATTGTATGATTCACAAGTGCGTGTTATGTATACCCGACTTGAAAATTCAAGTGGCTCATGTATGTTAATGATATGTGGGTTGAAAAACTAAGTTGTATGCAAGCAAATGAGAATTATATGAATGAAATTTCATTCTTATGTGTATAGGCAAAGGAAAAAAAATAGTTGATTCGAAAAGCTAATAAGAAGCAGATAAGCAAGCAATTTTCTAAAGGAGTTTTGCTTTCTCAAAATTATGATAAAATGTTTGCTAATGGTATTCTAAATGCTTTGGATTATTTAGCAAATGGTTGTTTAAATTATTTCTAAAGCTTATTTGAGGATGGCCATTCCTTATCTCAATATATTATTGAAATGTTGTTTAACTATGCCAAATGATTTATTAATGATTTATCAAATGTGTTGAGCCAATTTATGGTTCATATGATGTTTATGAAAAATCATGCTAGCATGCTAAAGATCATGTTTATGATGAGTTTATGTGCACAAGGCATTAGGTTTACCTTAAAGGTATAAGTGGACCGATTGTCCCCTTTGGTGTGACCAAGTCACTAAAATAGGCCCTAGGCCAGCGGCACCCTCCCTGAGATGGGAAAAGACGATGACAGATGGTCACCTAGCTAGCTTACATCCTATGATGTTCATGTTTATGATAACACATTGCATTATTCATGATGTACCCATGATGGGTATAAGGTTCATGTTTTCATGACATACCCACGAGTGGGTATAAGGTTCATGTTTTCATGACATACCCATGACATACCTGCAAAATGAATTTCCTGAAAATTATGCAGCTTGCTTATTGAGTTTTGACTCACGTTTTGTTTTTTAAACCCTAAGACAAGTGAAAGGATGGAGATGACAGAGGAGCACAGGTTAAACGACGAAGAAAGATAACTTTATGATTGCCTGTGTATGACTTTAATTATGAATGAATGTATGACGGTTTATATGGCTGTTTTGATGAATGTATGCGATTTACACGATGGTTTACAATGTATTGAAGGAAAAATTTTATGAACAAATGTTAGATGTATGTTTTGCCATATTGTGAATAAATATGGTTTCTATGATATGACATGAGTATACTAAATCTTAATGATGGCCTAAGTGGGCAAAATGATTAAAAATGGAATATGCATGATAATATTAACTCCTAAGGAGTAAAGATTAATGGATAAATATCCAATAGAACCCGCTGTGTGATAGGGCAACTGATAAATCTCAAAATTTTCATTTAATTAGATATTAAATTCACACAATTAAATATCAAAATGTTAATTAAATACATGTTTCAAGTGAAATTTTGTGAAAATTATATTTTCATAAAATCTTTTATTTTGCTATAAAATGGGTCATTTTGCAATATTTTTGAAAAATATAAAATTATAAAAATAATTACACATGCTAAAAGGGATTAAATAGTCTAACTTTGAAACATGGGTATAAAGTAAACTGTTATGAAATCTTAAGATAAAATTTCATAAAACAAATTCAAAAGGGGCTAAAAATTATATTAAAAATCTCTGCGAACTTATTAAAATTATTTTGATAGAAATTAAATGTTTAAATCGACATTTTCATTTTCTGCATGAGTACAGGCGATCGTACACCGCCGAAACACCATATTCTCGTGCTCCATCTTCCCCAAATGCCCGCTCCCTCAACCGGCAATCCATTTCCTTCAAACCTGCTGTTGGTCCCGAGTTGATGGCTAAACCCAAGAGGGGAGGGGTGAATTGGGTTCTTTAAAATTTCTTTGTTAATCTCAAAGATCTTAGCCCCTTGAAAAAGTTAATCCCCTTTTTTAAGCGAATGGAGAGCAAATAAGATAAATCAGTGAAAACAAGTAGAACACAAGATTTATAGTGGTTCGGGCAAACCTTCCCTACTCCACTCTTCCAAGCTCACACTCCGTTGTAACTTGGGTTCCACTATGTATTCCAAGAATACACTTAGAGTCACCGCTCTCTTCTAGATTCAAAGCTCTAGGGGGCATACACAACTAGAGCCACTTGCTCTCTTCTAGATTCAAAGCTCTAGGGGGCATATACAACTAGAGCCACTTGCTCTCTTCTAGATTCAAAGCTCTAGGGGGCATACACAACTAGAGCCACTTGCTCTCTTCTAGATTCAAAGCTCTAGGGGGCATACACAATCACTTGCACAAGTAGGTGATGAGTCTCACTCCAATCACACCCTACTTTGTATATACTTGATCTTAGCTACCCAAGCTAAATCAAGTTTTATATAACCAAATAAAGAAATGAATAAGAACTACACTTTACAGATTTGTGTAGGCAGTTTTGAGCTCGTGGAAGAAATCAAAAGTGGCTTGAATGATGATTGTTGAAGCAACTTGCAGTTTGAAGCTCTTTCTTCCTTTGAAACACTTAAGTATGGAGAAAAGGTATTTGAAAATCTTTCTTGCACTTCTTTTCTCTCTTTGATCTTTTGAGTAGTGTCTCTTGTATCTTCTCACGTTCATTTGAATGTCCTTTTATAGATTGAGGAAAATATGAACGTTGTAGAAGTGGTTGGCGTGCAATAAATGAACTCCAACGTTCAAAAATTTGACCGTTATTCTCCAAGTCTAAGATGAAGTCGACTTGGCCTGCGACTTGGCTTCCAAGTTGCACATGGAGTCGACTTGGCCTGCGACTTGGGTTCTTCAGAAACTCAAGTCTGAGACTTGGGTCGACTTGGCTCTCAGACTTCAACTCAAGTCGATCCTGAAGTCGACTTGGGTTGCGACTTGGCTTGGTCTATTGCAGAAACGCCTTGATCTTCTTGAAATGTCTTGAATCTTGCAAACCATTTGAAAGCTTTGAGTTCTTGCACAATATATGTATGTTCCTTGCTTTGCTTTGGACTCACTTGATCTTCATGACTTGGATTTTACTCTATTTGGAAGCTAGCTTGAAGATTTGCTTTGAGCTTGATAGACTTGATTTGAATGTAGAACATGATTCTTAACTTTGAAATTGACTCATTTGTTTTTCATCTTGATTCCTTGGACTTGAATGATAAATCCTCTTGAATATCTTTAAAACTGTATCTTTGAAAGTTTGAACATCTCAAGTCGTGGATGGAGTCGACCTGGCCTGCGACTTCACCCAAGTCGCACCTGGAGTCGACTTCGTTTGCGACTTCGTTATGTTCGTTTCCACTTTTCAGCTCTGGATACTCCAAGTCGATGCTGGAGTCGACTTCGTCTGCGACTTGACTTCCCAAGTCGCAAGTGGAGTCGACTTGACCTGCGACTTCACCTATTGCCTTTTGGGATTCATTCTCAAGTCGATATTTGAGTCGACTTTGGGATCGACTTCACCCAAGTCGAAGTCCAAGTCGACTTGGAGATCGACTTGACTTCTTTGCTTTCCTTAAACATTTGTCAAACATGTTAGTACTCCTTATATACTCAAATAAGTCCTTGTTAATCATCAAAACTCAGGCTTTGGTCAATTTAAATTATTTTGAACATTGTTTCCAACAATCTCCCCCTTTTTGATGATTGACAAAACTTCATTTGAGTTGGTACCTTTCAAGCATTAATCATGTTCATATGTCTTTTGAAAAACAGAGCATTTGTCTTATAGGTCAGAGCTTTTTGAATACGTTTCAAGTAAATCATGTTGAATACTTTATTAATCATTAAGAGTACTTCGTATTGTAATCATTGATCAAATATATCATTCATTCAAACTCTATATCAAACATATATCAATCATAAACCAGTTATCATATCATATCAAACATCATTATATATATGAAGTTTCATTACAGAATACAATGAAGCATAAATGAAACTATCCTAGATACAAACTACCCAACCCAAAAACACTCAAAATAAAAACACTCAAATCTAATTATCAATCTAATTATCTTCCTCCCCCTTTTTGTCAATCATTCAAAAAGTACCAAAGACTTGGTAAATTGAAATTGAGAGATAGGATATGGAATAGGTTTGATGGGACAATGATGGGCCGAGGAGTAAACAAGAGAAGCGTGATCGGGAGTTGCTTCTCTATGAACTGAACCCGACTCGTAGGGATCGAGTTCAGGCATGGGTCTCTTTTTATGATGGCCTGATGCAAGATGATAGCGGATATGTCGCATTTCCCGCTCGATTCTATCTTGTCGGGAATGCATATCTTCAAGTGCATTAAGAACACCGGTGACAAGACTTGTCATCCGGTTTTCTTGTTGTCCCATTTCAGCCCTCATGGCTATGATTTCATCTTTCAAATCCTTTAGGGTGACTTCCTCAGAAGAGGTTGGAGGCACCCGTTCTCTTGCAGCGGATCCTTGT
This sequence comes from Annona cherimola, assembly GCA_030490835.1. Classification (NCBI taxonomy): domain Eukaryota; kingdom Viridiplantae; phylum Streptophyta; class Magnoliopsida; order Magnoliales; family Annonaceae; genus Annona; species Annona cherimola. The sequence goes on from CM059973.1 coordinate 38,929,631, forward strand.
GGGGAGTAGGAGCCGTGGGATTGAGGCTATGGTGGCTCTTCTGGAGCAGCCGGTGCCTCGGGAGGTTGCTCCCCCTCAGCTTGTGCTTGGTCCTCTTGATGCTCTTCTTCTGAGGCGTCATGCCTTAATTCAAGCAAATTGATCTTCATTCTTTGTATGAGAGCTTTATTTATGGCATTTGTGGATTTGAGCACTTCGAAAGGCTCGCCTTCAATATCCACTTTGAAGAATTCCAAAATCTTTGTAATCCATGTGCCATAGGGAAGGACTCCACGTGGGTTGTCCTTTCTATTTGCCAAGGCTTCTAGAAATAATTTGGGAATGCTTACTTTGACCCTGTTGGCCACTTTCCATAGTATCCCAGCTTCCTGTGGATTCAATTGATTTCTTCCACCGCCCTTTGGGTAGATGCAGTGGGCAATGAGAAGCCTTAGTACCCGTAGCCTAGGTGACAAATCCATGTACCGAAGGAATTTGATTCCCGGATGGTACTTGTTGCTCCGGGTGAGCTGATTATACATTTGATCTATAGTAAGATCTTCTGGAATAGGCTCATCCTCATACGAGACTCCAAGTATGTGTCCTAAATGACTCATTACTTCAGTAGGTCCTGCAACTATCCCGATTCCAAGATCCATTTCGACTCCTTTGACGAATGTTCCAAAGTATTCTTCATCCCAAAGATAATAAAACATTCGAGTAAGATCTGGATAGACCCTTTCGTCTTCCTTTAGCAAGTTGGTCCATCCTTAAAAATCCAATAGATCTTCTATGTCGGATCCATATTCTTTCAAGAAATTGAAATCTATGATCTTGGGTATGAATACCTTCCGTTCGTAGAACTTTTTGTAGAAACGGCTATGTTGGAGCTCGGTTTTGAAGTAGGTAGTGGGCATCTTCAAAACTTGGGCTTTCCCAGCTGCAGTGCCCCTTCTGCTTGTTCCGGATTGTGTACTCTGTGAGGTTTGTTGATTTTCCGACCTGGGTGCTTGATCAGATGATTGAGTGGAGGTTTGGAATCGAACCCGTTTACCCGTCGAAGTTGAGGGTTCTTCTCGAGCCCGTTTTGCAGGTGTCCTAGCTCTCCTAGGAACTTCTTCCTCAGTGTGAGATGTGGGAGGTCTAGGCACAGGCTTTTTTGATGGTTTGGAGACGGCTTTCTTCGGGGCCATTGAGATGGGATTTATGGAATCTGAGAGGGAATGCTAGTGAAAGAGAGAAAGGGATTTGCCGGAAAAGTTTTGCCGGAGATGGAAGAAGAAATTGCCGGAGAAAAGACTGTCGCCAGAGATGGAGAAATAGAGAGAATCCCCGGAGAAGAAGAGAAAAACAGAGAGGCCGGAAAAAATGAGAAAGAAAGAAGAGAGGAGAGAAGAAAAGAAAGAATTTCCGGAATTCGGACGGTCGCGCGCGGAGTCGACTTGCCCTAGGCGAAGTCGACTTCGGTCCTTCTGGAGTCGACTTCGCCTGGGGGCGGAGTCGAGTTCGACCCTAGCGGAGTCGACTTCGCTTCTGAAGCGGAGTCGACCTGGCGTCCCTGGAGTCGACTTGACTCATCGACTTGACATTTTCCAATTTTAATTTTCTTATGCATTTTTCCTTAGTTAAGCTCTATCATCCCCATATCATTCCTAATCTTACAAAATGAATCTTTGGCTAGAGGTTTGGTAAAGATATCAGCAATTTGGTCTTCTGTTTTTACATATTCTAAGCACACATCATGATTTTCAACATGTTCACGAATAAAATGATGTCTCACATCAATATGTTTGGTTCTAGAATGCAATACAGGATTTTTAGTCAAACAAATTGCACTTGTATTATCACATCTAATAGGAATATCAACATAATCAATACCATAATCCTTTAATTGTTGTTTCATCCAAAGTAATTGGGCACAACAACTACCGGCGGCTATGTATTCGGCTTCCGCAGTAGATAGTGCAACACTTGTTTATTTTCTTGAATGCCATGAAACTAGCATATGTCCAAGAAATTGACAAGTTCCACTGGTACTTTTTCTATCTACTTTATATCCGGCAAAGTCTGCATCCGAATAGCCGATTAGATCAAAGGTTGACCCCTTTGGATACCATAGTCCAAGATTTGTGGTTTTCATCAAATATTTAAAAATTCTTTTCACAGCAAGTAGATGTGATTCTTTGGGACATGCTTGAAATCTAGAACACATACAAACACTAAATAAGATATCGGGTCTAGAAGCAGTTAGATAAAGCAAAGATCCTATCATGCTCCTATAAAGCTTTTGATCGATACTTTTACCGTTTTCATCCGTGTCGATTTTGATTGTTGAGCTCATTGGAGTGTTTGCCCCTTTGCTATTCTGCATTCCAAATTTCTTGAGCATCTCTTTGACATACTTGGACTGGTTCAGAAATATTCCTTCACTTTGTTGCTTGATTTGTAGTCCAAGGAAGAAATTTAATTCTCCCATCATGCTCATTTCGAACTCACTCTGCATTATCTTAGAAAATTCTTGACAAAGATTTTCATCAGTAGCACCGAATATTATGTCATCCACATAAATCTGTACAATCAAAATATTTTTATTTTTGTACTTGATGAATAAAGTAGTGTCTACTTTCCCTCTTTGAAACTCATGATCAATCAAGAATCTATTTAACCTTTCATACCAAGCTCTTGGTGCTTGTTTTAGTCCATATAATGCTTTGGTTAATTTATAAACAAACTTTGATTGATTCTTTTCTTCAAAACCAGGGGGTTGTTCAACATATACTTCTTCATTCAAATAACCATTTAAAAATGCGCTTTTTACATCCATTTGAAACAATTTGAAGTTCATATGAGAAGCAAATGCTAGTAGGATGCGTATGGCTTCTAATCTAGCCACGGGTGCATACGATTCTTCAAAATCAATTCCTTCTTCTTGGGAATACCCTTTGGCTACTAATCTTGCCTTGTTTCTAATTACAAGACCGCTTTAATCTAATTTATTCCTAAATACCCATTTTGTACCAATGACTGTATGATTGTTTGGTCTAGGAACTAAATGCCATACATTGTTTCTTTCGAATTGATTTAGCTCTTCTTGCATTGAAATAACCCAATTTTCATCATTAAGAGCTTGTTCAATGGTATTTGGTTCAATTTTTGATACAAACGCATATTGGCCATAAACGTTTTGTTTTGATCTTCTAGTTTTTACTCCTTCATATATGTTTCCAATAACTTGTTCAATTGGATGGGCATTTTTGAACTTTAAATCAGTTGGAGGTTTGTAAGAGTCATTACCTTCACTTACCTCTTCCTCCTCTGGATTTTCTGACTTGAGCTCTGGTTCCTTTGATTGTTCTTTGCCTTTCGTCTCATCTGCATTACTTAGTTCATCCTCCTTTCTCGGACTTTGGTTAATTTCATCAAATACAATATGTATGGATTCTTCTACAGCTTGGTTTCGTTTGTTGAATACTCTGTATGCTTTGCTATTTGATGAATAACCAAGGAATATAGCCTCATCACTTTTGGCATCTAATTTTCCCAAGTTGGCTTTTCCATTGTTCAAAACATAACATGTACATCCAAAAGCATGAAAATAAGATATATTTGGTTTCCTTCCTTTCCATAGTTCATATGGGGTCTTTTTCAAGATTGCTCGAATGGTAACTCGGTTCAAAACATGACAAGCTGTACTCACAGCTTCACCCCAAAATTTCTTGGATAAATTGCTCTCATTTAGCATAGTTCTAGCTATCTCTTGTATAGTTCTATTTTTCCTTTCAACTACTCCATTTTGTTGTGGAGTTCTTGGTGCAGAAAATGTGTGGTGAATTCCTTTTTCATTACAAAATTCCATGAATCGTTTGTTTTCGAATTCGCCACCATGATCGCTTCTTATGGTTATAATAGTACTCTGTTTTTCATTTTGCACCAAATTTACAAAAGTTGCAAACATAGAGAAGGCTTCATCTTTACTAGCTAAGAGAATTATCCAAGTGAATCTTGAAAAATCATCAACTATGACAAACACATATTTCTTTCCACCAATGGTTGAAATGTCTGATGGCCCATATAGATCCATGTGTAGCAATTCAAGTGGCCTAGTGGTGGAAATTTCCTTTTTGGTAGAGAAAGGCATTTTGGGTTGTTTTGATATTTGACATGCCTTACAAATTTTGTCTTTGTCATATTTCAACTTTGGTAATCCTTCTACCAAATTCTTTTTCCATAGGGTCTTTATATTTCCCATGTTTACATGTCCAAGCCTTTTATGCCAAACCCATGGATCATTATCAATGGCCATAAGACATTGACCATTCAATTCATCAAGTGAAACCAAATAAACATTTCCATGTCTTTTACCACTAAACATGATATGTTCTCCATCAAATACATTACATATAGATGATTCAAACACAACTTTATATCCTTTATCACATAATTGGCTAATACTCATTAAATTGTGTTTGAGTCCTTCAACAAATAAAACATCTTCCATGCATGCATTTGAGGTACTAAGTATATTTCCTTTACCTTTAATTTTACCTTTTTCATTATTTCCAAAGGCAACCATTCCATCGTTGCAAGGCTTAAGTTTATGAAACAAACTTCTTTCACCAGTCATATGCCTTGAACAACCGCTATCCATGAACCATTCATTGTTTGCCTTTGCCTTAAAACATATCTGAAAAATAAGGAAATAAATCTTATCTTTTTGGTACCCATTTTATGGGTCCATTTGGGTTAGTAATAGAATCTAATCTAAGTTGATCTAACTTTGAAAGCCCAAATCTTGTGTTTCTTGGAACCCAAACTAATTTAGCACCATGGTCATATAGTTTCTTAAAGTTACATTTGTAAGTTTTATGACCCATCTTATTGCAGAAATTACAAGCCATAGGTAATCTTGGAGTAGGTCTCCAAGCATATAAAGGTTCAATCATTGGTCTTCTAGTCCACTTAAAATTTTTCTTTTGTGGCTTGTATATAGATGCAGTTTTAGTTTGATATTTCTCAAGTAATTTCACATTTGATTTGCTACTTTCTCCTTGCTCAAATGTATGATACCCAAGACCTCTTTTATGTGTTTGGGAGGTCATATTCAAAAACATTTTGACGTTTTCTCCTGGATTAGAGAACTTGGCTAATGATTCATTTAATGATTTGTTCTCCTTTTTTAGCAAATCATTTTCTTCTGCAAGTTTACCATTTATAATTATTACTGCATCACATTGTTTTTTCTTAATTGTAAACTTGCTTCCTAATTTCTTCATTTCTTCATATAAAGAATCATATGCCATTTGTAGCTCATCTAACTCAGCACATTTGAGGCATTCATGAGAGGAAGAATAACTTGAATTAGGAAGGGAGAATTTGGAACTTACCTCTTCATTGCTTGTGCATTTTGAGGTAGTTTGTTCTCCTTGCTCGATTTGTGCCATACAGCAAATTCTCGCACATTCTTCTGCTTCGATTTCGTCGGTTGAGGAGCTACTCGTTGTAGATTCCTCGTCATTCACGTACATGCCTCTTCCTTTATATTTCTGAAATCTTCTATTGTCCCCTCGATCCTTTCTTTGTTCTTTTGCCTTGATTTCTTCGGGAGTTGGACATTGGGCTTGCATATGTCCCGAACCGCCGCATCGGTAGCACTTTGTTGATTCTTTCTTCTTCTCTCGGGGAGTTCTTTCTTTGAAGCTTCTGAAATTTTTGCCTTTCCTCACAAATTTTCTGAATCGTTTTGTGAGTAGAGCAATCTCGTCGTCATTTTGAGAAGAAGATGTGTCATCGGTGTCTTGTGCGGCTTTTAAGGCAATTGCTCTTTTGCCCCTGTGTTGATCTTCATTCCTTTTCTTAATTAGCTCATGTGACATAAGTGAGCTAATTAAGTCTTCGAGCTTCAGCGTGTTGAGGTCTTTGGCTTCTTCAATTGCAGTGATCTTTGGAGTCCATGATTCGGGTAGAGCTCTTAAAATCTTCATGACCTGCTCAGATTCAGATATTGCTTTTCCAAGACCTTTTAAAGCATTAGTAATCTTAGAGAATCTAGCAAACATTTCAGAAATATTTTCTGTTTCTAACATTCTAAAGTTCTCTAGTTCTCCAATCAAAATATTCCTTCTCGTCCCTTGGACTTGAGAAGTTCCTTCATAGATAGAGGTTAGCGTATCCCATATTTCTTTGGCGGTCAAGCAAGAGGATACTCTATCATATTCAGAAGCATTAAGAGCACAAAATAAAGAGTTCATAGCTTTGGCGTTGCTCTTAACAGTTCTTACTTCCTCATCGGTCCATTTGGAAGCTCTTTCATCGGTAGGCAAGGTTACTCCATCTTGGATAGCAATCCAAGAGTCCATGTCGGTAGCCATGATGAGTTGCTTCATACGAAGCTTCCAATATCCAAAATTGTTCCCATCAAACAACGGTGGCCTTGTAAAGGATTGGCCTTCAGCAAATGCGGGAACGGAAGTAGATTGGGATGCCATTTCAATAAGATCTCTTTGATAAACTCAAAGACCTGCTCTGATACCACTTGTTGGTCCCGAGTTGATGGCTAAACCCAAGAGGGGAGGGGTGAATTGGGTTCTTTAAAATTTCTTTGTTAATCTCAAAGATCTTAGCCCCTTGAAAAAGTTAATCCCCTTTTTTAAGCGAATGGAGAGCAAATAAGATAAATCAGTGAAAACAAGTAGAACACAAGATTTATAGTGGTTCGGGCAAACCTTCCCTACTCCACTCTTCCAAGCTCACACTCCGTTGTAACTTGGGTTCCACTATGTATTCCAAGAATACACTTAGAGTCACCGCTCTCTTCTAGATTCAAAGCTCTAGGGGGCATACACAACTAGAGCCACTTGCTCTCTTCTAGATTCAAAGCTCTAGGGGGCATACACAACTAGAGCCACTTGCTCTCTTCTAGATTCAAAGCTCTAGGGGGCATACACAATCACTTGCACAAGTAGGTGATGAGTCTCACTCCAATCACACCCTACTTTGCATATACTTGATCTTAGCTACCCAAGCTAAATCAAGTTTTATATAACCAAATAAAGAAATGAATAAGAACTACACTTTACAGATTTGTGTAGGCAGTTTTGAGCTCGTGGAAGAAATCAAAAGTGGCTTGAATGATGATTGTTGAAGCAACTTGCAGTTTGAAGCTCTTTCTTCCTTTGAAACACTTAAGTATGGAGAAAAGGTATTTGAAAATCTTTCTTGCACTTCTTTTCTCTCTTTGATCTTTTGAGTAGTGTCTCTTGTATCTTCTCACGTTCATTTGAATGTCCTTTTATAGATTGAGGAAAATATGAACGTTGTAGAAGTGGTTGACGTGCAATAAATGAACTCCAACGTTCAAAAATTTGACCGTTATTCTCCAAGTCTAAGATGAAGTCGACTTGGCCTGCGACTTGGCTTCCAAGTTGCACATGGAGTCGACTTGGCCTGCGACTTGGGTTCTTCAGAAACTCAAGTCTGAGACTTGGGTCGACTTGGCTTTCAGACTTCAACTCAAGTCGATCCTGAAGTCGACTTGGGTTGCGACTTGGCTTGGTTTATTGCAGAAACGCCTTGATCTTCTTGAAATATCTTGAATCTTGCAAACCATTTGAAAGCTTTGAGTTCTTGCACAATATATGTATGTTCCTTGCTTTGCTTTGGACTCACTTGATCTTCATGACTTGGATTTTACTCTATTTGGAAGCTAGCTTGAAGATTTGCTTTGAGCTTGATAGACTTGATTTGAATGTAGAACATGATTCTTAACTTTGAAATTGACTCATTTGTTTTTCATCTTGATTCCTTGGACTTGAATGATAAATCCTCTTGAATATCTTTAAAACTGTATCTTTGAAAGTTTGAACATCTCAAGTCGTGGATGGAGTCGACCTGGCCTGCGACTTCACCCAAGTCGCACCTGGAGTCGACTTCGTTTGCGACTTCGTTATGTTCGTTTCCACTTTTCAGCTCTGGATACTCCAAGTCGATGCTGGAGTCGACTTCGTCTGCGACTTGACTTCCCAAGTCGCAAGTGGAGTCGACTTGACCTGCGACTTCACCTGTTGCCTTTTGGGATTCATTCTCAAGTCGATATTTGAGTCGACTTTGGGATCGACTTCACCCAAGTCGAAGTCCAAGTCGACTTGGAGATCGACTTGACTTCTTTGCTTTCCTTAAACATTTGTCAAACATGTTAGTACTCCTTATATACTCAAATAAGTCCTTGTTAATCATCAAAACTCAGGCTTTGGTCAATTTAAATTATTTTGAACATTGTTTCCAACACCTGCAAGCTCGCGTTTAGCCAAAACAAGAAAACGACCTGCTTGATTCAACACCGTCTCCCCTAATTGCAGCGATCCAGCCTTCGTCGTTAATTTCAGCAGCTCGACAGCCATTCCTCTTCGATCGTGAACAAGAACCCATTCACACCAGCAAAACTTCCATATTTGTCCAGCCATAGCTGTCCGCACAACCCAAACAAATGAACGGTAGCTATGGCGTTCAGCCATCTACACCGCCCATTCAACAACAACAATGCAAACTTCTCCCCTGATTCGAGCAGTAGGGAAGCCCATTAACCCCTTACCACCGTCCAACCAAACAGAGAAAATCAGCCATCAAGCACATCATCTGGCGGCCATTTCTCCGGCCGATCCACGCCCGCTTCAAGTTTAAAAAAAAAACAAAATGTTTACCGCCCAGCGATCCCGCACAAATCGATTTTTTGCCCCAAAATCCCAAATCAGGAACAGGAAAACCTCGGTGCCATAGCTCCCTGCTCCAGCCTCCCATCTTGCCCTCATCTCGTCGGCCAATCGCAACAATCGTCTCCTCTCTATGGCCGTGGTCGACTGCTCACTCGCCCGTCAAACAACAGCTCTGATTCTCTTCACCAAATACAAGTAGCGGCCGGGCAAGCTTCCCATCAGCATTAACCGCCTAGCAGACGGGGACCATTTGGGCAAAAACTCATATCACCAGCCGACTCCACTTCTCCATCATCTTCCCTGAACCCACAGCACACAATAGCAGCCTATTTTTCTAGATCAACCCCTAAAATCCAACTCATCCCCTTCTCTAAATCAACCCCCATCTTCAAAGCCGATTTCAACCATGGTCCACCGAAAATCGACGACAACATAACAGCAGCAAACTTCTCAACAATCGATAACTTCCACCATCTTCTCCACGATTCCGGCCACAAATCGTCCAAGCAGCAAACAACCGGAGCCAAATGACAAAGGGCAGCTACAGTACATCCAAAGCAAGGAATCCCACATCGCTGGGACAACTTTCCAAGGGGTGCCCCCACACTCTATATAAGGAGGGTCCCTCCACACATCCCAAAAATAATTCTCTCTCCCTGAAGGTGGGACCCCTAGCAAGGAGGTGGGGCTAAGCAATAAAATTTCCATTAAGTTGAGATTTGCTCTTCATATTTGGGTGATGTAAATTTTATTTTTTGCTTTATAATTTTTAATGCTTTATAGTTGTTAATTTTTAATTTGTAGTTTTAATTCCTAGATTAGATTTACTGCTTTATTTTTTGCTTTGTAATTGTTAGATTAAATTTAATATAATTTTCTTTCCTTCTTTCATAGTTGAATTATATAGATTTTAATTGCTTTCTTAGAATAGTTTTAATTAAGTTGTTAGTTAATTATAATTTCTTTCTTTTTAGCTTCTTATCTCTCTCTTTCTTTTTCTCCAACTCTTCTAATCTTTTCTCTCTCTTTCTAATTTCTTTCCCTCTCTCTCTAATTTCTTCTCTCTCTAACCTCTCTTTCTCTCCTCTTTCTTATCTCTCCGTTCCCCTTTCTCTCTCTCCCCCTCTAATTTCTTCTCCTTTCTCTCTAATTTCTCTCTCTCTTCTCTATACCCTCGTTCTCTCTTTGAACAATTCAAAACTGCATCGCCTTTTTGTGGATTCGACCCGACTCACTGTTATTCTACATTATCGCCCGCATAGTGGTAGCTTTAATGTGTTTTGGTCAATTTTAATTAAATTGATGATCATAGTGCTCTTAACGACAAGCACTAGGTACACATCAAATTTTTGGCGCCGTTGCCGGGGAGGCATATTAAGGTTTGAATTGTTTTATTGTTGCTTTAAATTTCCTTTACTTGCTTTCAATAGTGTAATCTTTATTGCTTTATTTATCTGCTTTCTTTGTTTACTTCACTTGAACTTTAGATTATCAATTTTGATCCTTTCCCAATTTTAATTAGTGACCATTTATTAAGTAGACCTTTGGTCTAATTAAATTTTTATTTCACAACTGGAGGTTGGTGTCTAGGCTAGAGGTTTAAAGGCAAATGCCTAAGTGGATCTGTGGTCATTTAATTAGGACCTTGTGAATACAAGGAGAACCTCCCACAATCTCACCTCTTACCTGGCTGACCAAAGGAAGTGTTATAGAATTTAATTGCACCTTAGTGATTCTCAGTAAAATGAAGTACTAATTAAAAAAATTTTAAAAATTAAGTAAATTTTTTAAAAAGAAATTAACAAATTTTAAATTTAAAGAATGGACATGAACTTTATTGATCAACAGTTAGGTAAGTTGAAAGAAGTAAACCAAAAGCTTAATGATTTACTTGCCTGCCAAAACTCAAACAGTTCATTCTTAAATACATTGATTCCTTTTCAAATAGCATATTCTAATGAGACTCAATTTTTACCATATCAAGAACAAGTTCAAAATGTAACGCCATAGCCCGAGCATCACAACCTTACCTCAAGATCGTTCGACTGGTAAACGTTATCAAGATTGTTGCCCTGTCACACAGTGGGTTTTAACGGATATTTATCCAATTAATTATTTTTCCATATGAGTTTAATTCCTCATATTTTCATTTCATGCATATATGAATCATTTCCATCCAATAATGTCATAACTAGACATGATTTTCATAACATATTTCAAACCATCTCATAAATCAGATGTCATTGCATGTATCATCATAGATGTCAACATAAATCATCAACGTAAATTTATATTCATTCCACATTAGTTTTTCATAAACATGAAACTTATAATGTTTTTCCATTTCTTCAATGGATGGCTCCTGCTCCTTTGTCGGGTCTCATCTTTCACCTGTCTATGGGTTTGGAAAACGAAAACATGAGTTGAAACTCAATAAACAAGCTTTTATTTTACAGACAATTCATTTTGAAAGCATATTTATTTAAAAGCATTTTTCTCCCTTTAGTAGAGACACTTATCAAGTGATCAACTACCCGTGGAGCAAAAACCTTTTCATAAATCATTTGTACACATTTCATAAACATTGGATGTGCAAATTCATTATTTCCATTGATGACGTTATCCTTCCTGTGAGGGTATGCTAGCACGGGGAACATTTTTTCATAACATGATCTTTTCCATCCTTAGCGTCGGACCTACCGACTTGGCAACGTCAAGGGGGACTCCTTGTCCACTTACTACCTCGACTAGCCTACTTGATTTTCATTCCATGCATGTCCTTTAGTTACCCCTGCATTATATATCTCCTTACACATGGAACTTGTCATTCTCATGTAGAGAATTCTTTGCACCATCCCTCTTTAACATCATTTCAATGAAACATCGTATAGCATAATTGTGAAACAGTGAGCAATCATTTATTTCAATAAAAATAAACATTTCAATACTCATATGGACAAGGAATGACCATCCTTAAACAACTTGGAAAGCCTTTAAAATAAAACTCATTTAGAAAGCTGCTTGCTTACCTCGCTTGCTTAGCTTTCCGTTTCGCTTATCCCTTTGCCTTTGCCTATACATATAAGAATGATATAACATTCATATATTTCCTTTGCTTGCATTCAACTTAGTTTTCCAACCCATTTTCATTAACATACATAATTCCTTCGACTTCTCAAGTCGTTATGCCCGTATAGCACATACTTGCCCATAAGTAGGGTAATCATTCAATCACTTAATAATCATCCAATAATTATGATTTAATGGTTCATTACCTTTCATGCATCATTTTTCATCTATTTTCCAAAATTTACACATTGGTGCACATTTTCAGCACACGTTGTCACCTTAAACTTCATTAATTAATTCCAAAATTTAAAATTAACATCATAACATCTAAAAAGATATATAATCATGAAATTCATCATATTTTCATGCCTTTTTTGCACAAAATGAAATTTCACAAGTCATTTATCATCCATGCATATATATCCATTCACATACGCCCTTTGGCAACACATACAAGGTGCATTTCATAAAAATTTTCAAGTCAGAAATTTAATCCATATTTCATCATGATAATTATCCTTAATTACCTCTGCATTTAGGGTATTTTTATGGAATTTAAATCCACTAATCATAGGTTTCCAAAACAGCAACTTTGGAACCCATTTTTCACACGTTTAACGTGTCTTTCGACACATAACCCTAAGCAGATTTATAAATCCGAATTTTCATCAAATAATCCCACTTTTATCAATCCAAATTTAGGGCATTAACATATATATCAATTTGGATCATTTCTACATAGGTTTCATATTTCGTTTTTATTTTTTTCTCCAACTATCTACATCTACTGAAATCTCAAAATCTTGAATTAATATCAAATCAAGTATTTTTTATCTTAAATTTATACAATACCTTAATAACTACATTTATTAACCAAAATAAATATTTTCACCACAAAAATTATTTATTTATATTTATTTTTGTATTTTTACCTTGCTGGACAGTAGCATCCATTTTTAGATAGTCCAAATCACGTTAATTATGGGGTATATTTATAACCATAAAAACCTAATTTTTATTTTTATTGTGTGATCATAAATATTTATTTTATATCCTGTAAATTTTTCAGCCCAAAATTTCATGTATAAAAATTATTAAAAATCCATTGGTGCAGCTGATCCTGCCACCCGTGCAACCCTGTTCAGGTTGATTTTCTCGGATTTGTAATTTGCAACTTGCTTATAATTTTTATCTGATAATTTGGTATTTACTTAATAACCCCATAATGAGTCTTTTCACAAAGTTTCATGCTAAAATTCATTCATTAACTATTTCTTCCATATTTTAGATTTCTGCCTCATTTCTTCTAGGTTTTGCTCTCATATTTGCATCTCTTTTCAATATATAAGAAAAACCCTCAATCAAACTTAATTACAGAATGTTATTAATATTTATTTAGAGGTTTATTATGATTCAAAACCATGATTCCAATATCAAGAAGAAAACTCAAAAATTGGAAAGCTTAACTCAACGGGTACTTATCCGATTTCGCCGATTCTTTGCCCCGAGCTTCCCGAGCTTCTCCTTCCCTGTTTCCTTCTTCTTTTCCTCCTCTTTTCTCCTCTTCCTTGCTGGGTTGTACGTGCCCTAGCTGCTTCCCTTGGAGAAAATCTTCATTTGTCTCTTATTTTCCTCTCTTCTCTCTCTCCTTCTCTCTTCTTCTCTCCTTCTCTCTCTCCTTCTCTCTCTCCTTCTTCCCCCTTGCTGGAACGTGCAGCAGCCCTTGCTCTTCCTTTTTTTTCTTTTTATAGACCACTTTTTTTGGCGCCCAAGTAACCCCTAGGCATTTTAGTAAATTCCATTTTCACATTCCACAATTGCCCTTCTTTACTTAGCTCTTAAGCAACTTGTTACTTGCTCTCCAAGAAACCAAATTTCCATGATAATTATCTTAATCTATTCCATTCATATCATAGATTTCATTATTTTATTCCATCCTTTCAAATTTCATCTCAAACCGACATTTCTACGTCAAGTTATGACCACTTGAATTTATCTTTTGGATTTTGGAATAAAAATAATTAATTATCACCCTAAACCCATCATGATTCCCTTAATCAAATCCATTCGTAAGATTGGGCCCACCGTTGTGAGCTTACCTTTCAAATTTCATCGAAATCCGCTTTGTAGGGGTCAAGTTATGAATTTTCCATCATTTTTCACCTTAATTTCATAATTACATTTTAGTCTTCATAAATTAAATCATAATTATTAACATGATTATTCATGATACCTTGTCATCTTCAAATCCTCATTAAGCCCCTCGGGTCATACCAACTCACTTTGGGCTCCGGCGATTAAATTTTTAATCACCGTTTCCAATAGAAACCCTAATTCAAAATGTGACATAATTCACAAAAATCATTCAAAATGCATTTTCATCACATATAAATCATGTATATATGTTCAATGCATCCCATTGAGTCCTACATAGGTTGGGGTTTCACATAAAATTTTCATGAGTTCCTTACACCTGATTACAATTCATTTTCACATACATATAACTCAGAATGGATGAGTTGTCCTAATACTTCTTGGACAAATCAACAAATGCAACCCTACCCTCCATATCTACAAACCTAGTGGCCACCTGAGCAAAGTCAATTTTTAAATTATCAATGTCAATCTAATCATTGAAAATACATATGGGCCACTTCTATATCCTGAAGAAAATTTTTCATTACCTCAACCTATTAACCAATCTTCTCATCAAACTTCTAATTATAATGAGAAACTTGAAGAACTAAAATTTTTTTTTCTCAATAGCTTTCAAACCATAGAAAATAAATTTTTAGAGTACTAATGTCAAGTTGACCATTATAAAAATATGTATTTGCACTCGAATCCCCCACAAGAGGACTTTTCAAATTTTTCATCATATCAAGTAAAGTATCAACAACCTTCTCACTTGGATAACTTGGAAGAAGGATTCAAAAGATTAGATCAACAAATCCCTTCTGACCAACAGTCAATTTCTAAGATGACAGATCACGTAGATCAAGAAATAGCAGCCATGAAGAGGAGAGGAGAAGAGGAATATTATACTGACCAAATTGATAATCTAATTGATCATTCGAATTTTCAATTTCAATTAGATTCAACACCATTAGAAAATCCATATTTTGAAAATGTAATAGTAGACTTAGCATTTTTAAATGACGTAATTGTGAAAAATCTAGATAACTCAATGGTATTTAGTGAAAAAATTTCTATTCAAGCTCAAGATTATGAAGCTAACAATGTAGAAAAAGATATTGATATGGAGCTTAGAAGAGAAAAAAGTAAAGAACACATTGAGGTTGAATTTGGAATAGTTGAAAAAGAACAAGAGATAATTAATGATTCAAATAGATACCAGCCCATTAATCTCTTTTCAAATAATACATTAACCTCAGTATTAGAAAATGATAAAGTTATAGAAGATCAACATACCTTGTTAGTAGATAATGAGAATTTCTCTCTTCATAATCAAGAAAATATTATAGAAAATAATGAAAAATTAATTAATGATCGATTTAAAAGAGAAAAAGATCAAGAAAATATTGAGGAGATTGATAATAATTATGTTAGGTTTCAAATGAATGATAGAGATCATAACCAAATTGATGATGAGGTGAGAAATAAAGAGTTTATTGAGGATAAGTTGGGGGAGATGAAAATGAAGTTATCGATGAAAATTTTAAGAAGTACCTACCTTCTATTTCAAGTAATTTTAAAAATTAGCTCATTAGCATAGAAGAATTAATGAAAAAGGAAGAGATGATTCAAATACTTGAACAGGTTCAAATTAAAATTTCTCTCTTTGATGTTATTCAATATATTCCAAATTATAGTCAATTTCTCAAAGAGTTGTGTATTCAAACGGGATTCTGTTTAACCCAAAATAAAATCATGCTCTGTTTGATAACAGTTCAATAAATTTGAATAATTTGGATCAAACTGAAGAATGCTACATATTGGACATCATTGATAACTCGTTAATCTTTACAACTCTTGAGGATGAATATATGAAAGTAATAAATAATCCGCATAGTGTTTGAAATTTTAATAGAGCAGAAATTGGATAACATGAATTATTACATCTGGCTGAAGACATAAAACTTAGTGCTAGTTGGGAGGCAACCCAATTTAATCAGATCATTACACCCCAGGTTGTCTCTTTCCCTACTATCTTATTTTCATAAATTTATATTTTATGCATGTTTATTAAAGATGGCAATATTTAAGTTGGGGGGTCTAGTTTGTTTACCTTAAATTTTTTTTATACAATAAGGTATATATATAATAAAAAAAATTAAAAAATTTTAAAATATATATAATTTTAAAAGAACATATATATTTAAAAATAGAAAATATTTTTAAAAGTCAAAGTGCACTTGCTATGCGTGATAGAAAGTGAAGAAGAAAACCGTAATTAGTTATATTTGTAAAAATATTTTCATGGTGTTTCTAAAATTCTATTTGCACTGATTGCACTAACACGCCAATGAACCTTGTGGGCACTATGATAACATAATTTTTCTCTCTCATCCGAGCAAGTAACCTTTAATACCATTGCAATTGATAGTTGTTTTGAAAAAAAAAGAAGGGTTAAAAATATATATATATAAAAAATTCCGTAGAAACCCTGAAATATGGTGAGGGGAGAATTGAAAAAAAAAAGAAAAAAAAAAGAAAAAAAAATATCCCCAGATACCCTAAAATATGGTGAGATAAAAAAAAAGATAAAATTTCCCAGATACCCTGAAATATAGTGAAGGAAGGAAAAAATAAAAATGAAATTAAAAATAGATATATATATTAAATGTCACTATCATAATTTTGATACGACTGTTGCTTAGCTTGGATAACCTGAAAATAATTTATTTATCTAATGCCCATTTGTTCATTAGTACACATATACACGTGCTATAATCTTTTATATGCGTCATGAGAAATTTTTACTCATATCAACTAATAAAATTTACTTCTAAAGCTTACTATCATTATTAGCAGCGCACCTAGATTTCTATAAAAATTAGTAGTACACTATGATTTTTTTTAAAAAAAAAGAATTATATATTAAACTATTTACATTGCTAAGGGACTATCAATGTTTAAGTTGAGGGTGTGATAAATCTCAAAATTTTCATTTAATTTCATATTAAATTCACACAATTAAATATTAAAATGTTAATTAAATACATGTTTCAAGTGAAATTTTATGAAAATTATATTTTTCATAAAATCTTTTATTTTGGTATAAAATGGGTCATTTCGTAATATTTTTGAAAATATAAAATTATAAAAATAATTACACATGCTAAATGGGATTAAATAGGCTAACTTTGAAATATGGGTATAAAGTAAACCATTATGAAATCTTAAGATAAAATTTCATAAAACAAATTCAAAAGGAGCTGAAAAGTAAATTAAAATATCTGCGAACTTATTAAAATTATTTTGATAGAAATTAAATGTTTAAATCCACGTTTTCATTTTTTACATGAGTACAGGCGATCGTACACCATTAGAGCACCATATTCTCGTGCTCCATCTTCCCCAAATGCCCGTTCCCTCAACTGGCAATCCATTTCCTTCAAAGCAGCAAGCTCGCGTTCAGCCAAAACAGGAAAATGACCGGCTTGATTCAACACCGTCTCTCCTAATTGCAGCGATCCAGCCTGCATTGTTAATTCCAGTAGCTCAACAGCCATTCCTCTTTGGTCGTAAGCAAAAGCCCATTCATGCCAGTAAAACTTCCATATTTGTCCAACCATAGCCATCCGCATCTGGCGGCCATTTCTCCAGCCGATCCGCGCCCACATCAGGTTTAAAAAAAAAACCAAAATGTTTACCACCCAGCGATCCCGCACAAATCAATTTTGCCCCAAAATCCAAAATCAGGCACAGGAAAACCTTGGCGTCATAGCTCCCTGCTCCAGCCACCCATCTTGCCCTCATCTTATCAGCCAATCGCAACAATCGTCTCCTCTCTATGGCTGTGCTCAACTGCTCACTCGCCCGTCAAACAACAGCTCCGATTCTCTTCATCGAATACAGGTAGCAGCCGGGAAAGCTTCCATCAGCATTAACAGCCTAGTAGACGGGGACCATTTAGGCAGCAACTCATATCACCGACCGACTCCACTTCTCCATCATCTTCCCTAAACCCACAGCACATAGTAGCAGCCTATTTTTCTAGATGCAGCAATGGAAAATCAACGACTGCCCTAAAATCTAGCTCATCCCCTTATCTAAATCACCCCCCTTCTTTAACGCTGTTTCAACCATGGTCCACCGAAAATCGACGACAACATAGCAGCAGCAAAGTTCCCAACAATCGACAACTTCCACCATCTTCTCCATCGATTCCAGTCGCAAATCGTCCAAGCAGCAAACAACCGGAGGCAAATGACAAAGGGCAGCTATAGTACATCCAAAGCAAGGAATCCCACATCGCTGGGACAGCTTTCTAAGGGGTGCCCCCACACTCTATATAAGGAGGATCCCTCCACACATCCCAAAAATAATTCTCCCTGGAGGTGGGACCCCTTCTTGTGGGACCCCTAGCAAGGAGGTGGGGCCAAGCAATAAAATTTCCAATAAGTGGAGATTTGCTCTTCATATTTGGGTGATGTAAATTTTATTTTTTGCTTTATAGTTTTTAATTTTTAATTTATAGTTTTAATTCCTAGATTAGATTTACTATTTTATTTTTTGCTTTGTAATTGTTAGATTAAATTTAATATAATTTTCTTTCCTGTTTTCATAGTTGAATTTCATAGATTTTAATTGCTTTCTTAGAATAGTTTTAATTAAGTTGTTAGTTAATTATAATTTTTTCTTTTTAGCTTCTTATCTCTCTCTTTCTTTTTCTCCAACTTTTCTAATCTTTTCTCTCTCTTCTTTCTCTCTCTTTCTAATTTCTTTCCCTCTCTCTCTAATTTCTTCTCTCTCTAACCTCTCTTTCTCTCTCCTCTTTCTTATCTCTCCATTCCCCTTTCTTTCTCTCCCCCTCTAATTCCTTCTCCTTTCTCTCTAATTTCTTTCTCTCTCTTCTCTATACCCTCGTTCTCTCTTTGAACAATTCAAAACTACATTGCTTCTCTGTGGATTCGACCCGACTCACCGTTATTCTACACCATCGCCCGCATAGTGGTAGCTTTAATGTGTTTCGGTTAATTTTAATTAAATTGATGATCATAGTGCTCTTAATGACAAGCACTTGGTACGCATCAGCAACAATCTTGATCACGTTTACCAATCAATAATGGTCCCGGAGTAAAGCTTAGGATGTGACACTCGGTTTGGGGTGCCACAATATGAGAACGCTACAACCTTAAGAGTCTCTAAATTGAGACTTTTTTCTTAAACTTTCTATACCTATCTAAGGTTGGGAAAAAAACGTGAGTGCTAAACTCAATAAGCAAGTATTTTCATTTAAGTAAACATTTTCACTCCAAAGTTTGGCATTTCATAAATAATGCACATTCAAATGCACATTTCACATTCTTGCCTTAAACCTTCATTAGATGGTATGATACCCGAACCCAAGTAAGGTTTATGTATATGCAATTGGCATATAAATATGGATCATGTATGATTTATTGGAATTATGAATGATTTCCTTTGCAATATTGATGATTTATTGTAATTAAGGCAAGTGATTATGAATGATGATTATAAGTCGACATGGGTCAATGGGATTAAAGAGGCTTAATGAGGATTAGGGAATGTTAATATATTGAGGATAATTACCTCATATATTATGGATTAACTAATGGAGATTGAGTTGATAATTATGGGTTTAAGTTAGCAAATGCTAGAAAATCCATAAGTCGAAGTCGGAAAGGCGGATTAAGATGAAAATTGAAAATGAAGCACATAATTTCATGCTTAATCTTATGGAAATGATGAATTATGATAATTTATATGGGATTAGTGTGAAAATCGATCATTACCATCCAATATCCAAAGATGACTTCAAATGGTCATAATTGAAGCTAGAAAAGTCGGATTGAGACGAAATTTGAAATGGAAGGTTAAAATCATGAGATCTATGCAATGAGAGGCTTGGATTAAGCTAAGTGATTTGGGAATAATGGTTTCACGAAAAAGGGGTGTATACCTTTGACTTTTGTGCACCAAAAAGTAAGCTCTCATTTATGTTAAAGTAAGGTGATTAATTATATATTTTAATGGCATAAATGAGGTGTCAAAAGGAGATAATTACACATGAATTTTATGAATTATTTTAATTGAAAAAATTCATGATAAAATCAAGTGATTAATGAATTAATTTAAGGAGCTAAATGGCTAGCTCAAGTGAGGTCGAGAAGGTGGCCCACACATGGACGATCAAGTAGCTATATATGTGATTTTTTTAATTTTTTAAAATGTAAAATGTGTATTTAAATAACCTAGGCAGCTAGGGTGGTTAGTGGACGGGATTAGGGGTTGATTTTGTGGCAATAAAATGCCAAAAAGTCAAAGATAAGTGGATCTCATCAAGTGGACAACAACATGTAGCTAAGGAGTGATGTTCGGTCAAGCTACTGTAATGGAATTTTTATGATTTTTAAAAATGAAAATTATGCATTTAAATGAGCTACATGACAAGGGTGGTTAGTGAAATTAATTAGAATTGGATTTTTGTGGCACAAAATGCGAAAATACCAAGGCATATGTGACATTAAATACATGGACAGCAATATGGGAGTTGAAAATGGCGCACGTCCAAGCAGCTTTGTGAATTTTTAATGATTTTTTTAATGGCTAAATTGACCCCTAAATGAGCTCCTAATTAGGTTAATTAAGTGTACACTAATTATATCTGCATTTTTGTGGAAAAAATGCAAAAGGCAGTTGCATATGGACGTTGAATCAAGTGGACAGAAAGTGGAGCATGAATGATGTGGACATCCAAGGCTGAAATCCGATTTTTTTATGATTTTTTTTAATATTCTAAGTGGACCCCTAAGTATGCTATTAGATAGGGTGGTTAATTACCCATAAATTAAATTTAAATTCGTTGTGAAAAAATGACAAAAGTTGCTGCACATTGGACATTGAATGGGGGACAAATTTGTGGCTCCTTAATGATATGATTTTGTTGGATTTTTAATGGATAATTATCAAATTTAAATGGTCCATATTTTTCCATGTCATTAAAGGGGATAAATATGTATTTAATTACATGCTAAATGATGTGGTAAATAGGCCCACAAAGGTGGAAAATCCAGCCATATATGACGTGCACGTCCACATGTGTTAAGGGGTTAGAGAGAGAAATTTTGCAAGGGGCAAAAGCCCCTAAATCCAGCTATGCACGACCCCATATTCCAGCAGCAAGGAAAGCAAGAAAAAAGGAGAAAAAAATAAGGAAAAAGGGGAAGAAAGAAGAGGAACCAAGCTAGCAAAGTGGAGTTCAATGTTGGATTCAATTCATGTAAGTATACCTCATGATTTGAGTACTTTAATTCTATATTTTTCACCTCAATTTATGAGTCATGGATTTGATTCATATTGAAACCTTAAAGGATGATTCATTATGGACTTGATTAGGGTATTAATTAAGGTTTGAATGAAAAGAATGAAAGCATGGGTTCAAGAGGATGAAAATGGAGATTAGGGTTGATTATGGGTTGAAAATCATACCTAAAATTTCCTTAAACCCACATATGATGTTACTTTTTTGATGTGTATTTATGAATACATGATGATTCATGATTTTATGAATTATATATGTTGATTTGGGCTTAAGTTATGAATTTTAGAAAGAATGAAAGTTAGGGTTTCATATATGACTTGATTTCTATGCTTCTATGATAAAAATGATATGTGAATAAGCCCAAACGATATAGGGATGTTATGGAGGATAAAATAACCCATGTTTAAGTTACTTTGAGTGTCCAAAAGGGTTTGAAAATATTAGCCCTAAATCTGATTTTATGGGCATATGTTTGGACACGTCAAAACGGGTCAAAAAGATACCCAAAACGTGTATGGAAGTTGCTGTTATGCAAGTAAAGGAATTTTGGAATTTAAATATTTTTTAATACCCTAAATTTGGGTTAATAAAATCATGATTAATTTCTGAGATTAAGTGATTAGAAATCTATTTTGAATTAAGTGTCAAAAGAGGCGTTGAAAGGATGAAAAACGGATCCCAAAGTTGCTGTTTTGGAACCCAATGATGAATGGATTAAAATTCCGAAATTAAACCCTAAATTAAGTTTTAATTAAGGGGCTTAATCATGCTTGAATAAGACTCAAGTTTCTGATTTGAAAAATTTTAAGAAACACATGAATTATGTGTTGTGAAATGGACACGTATAGAGAGATAAGCATGAATAAATGATGAATGGTTTATGTGAGATATTAAAATGCAAAAATTCATGAAAAATGTGATGAAAAAAAATGGAAAATGTCACTATTTTGATAAAAAATGATAATCTTAAATTTTGAGATTCATATTTGAGGTTTAGGACATCCACTAAGTGCTTAAGAATGAGCACAATGTGTGAAATGCGAAAAATATATGAAAAATGATAAGGGGAAGTTTGTTATTCCATATGGTGACTAATGAATGACTAAGGAATGTGTTATGGTATATGAGAACGATACCCTAAATATGGGTATTAAATATATGGTGAAATGAATGGTATGATGCATAACTTAGGTTGTGCATGTACACCCGACTTGGAATTCAAGTGGGTTATGAATGTTAATGGAAATGGGTTGGAAAACTAAGTTGAATGCAAGAAAATGGAAAGTATATGAATGTTATGTCATTCTTATATGTATAGGCAAAGGCAAAGAGATAAGCGATATGGAAAGCTAAGCAAGCAAGGTAAGCAAGCAAATTTTCTAAATGATTTTGGTTTTCATTACAAGGTATTTAAGGATGGTCATTCCTTATTTAAATGTGTATTGAAATGTTATTTCTATTGAAATAAATGATTTTCTTACCATTTCGGAAATGTTTATGAAAGATGATGAAGTATGAATTTATACGATGTTTCTTTGAAACAATATTTAAAAGGGATGGTGCAAAGAATTTTCTACATAAGAATGACAAGATATCATATGTAAGAGGTATATAATGTCGGGGTGACTAAAGGTCATGCATGGAATGGAAGTCAAGCAGGCTAGTCGAGGTAGTAAGTTGACAAGGAGTCCCCCTTGACATTGCCAAGTCGGTAGGTCCGGCGCCAAGGATGGAAAGGATTATGCTATGAAAGAATGTTCCCCGTGCTAACGTACCATCACATGAAGGATAATCTCATGAATGGAAACGATGAATTTGCACATCCAATGTTCATGAAATGCCCAAAAACTGGGATTTATGAATGGTTTTCATGAATGATTTTCATGAATGGTTTATGAAAAAGTTTATGCTCCGCAAGTAGTTAATCACTTGCTAAGTGTCTCTACTGAATGGAGAGAAATATTTTTAAAGAATGTTGCCTTCAAAATGAATTGCCTGAAAAATATACAGCTTGCTTATTAAGTTGAATTTCAACTCACGTTTTATTTTCCAAACCCATAGACAGGTAAAAGGAATAAGGAGGCAAGGAGCACAGGTGGAGATTCAAGGATGAATGAATTTCTATGAGTTACCTACGTATGAACCTAAGGGTTGAATGGTTATATGAATGATGACATTAAATAGTTATTTAATGTTGTATATGAATTATGTTATGGTTTTGTGACCATAGAAGTAGAAGGGAAAAATTTTTTATGGGTAAATGCTAAGGCATGAAATATCATGATATGATTAAGTATGAAGATTATGATATGACATTTGTAATTCTTAAATGATATAATGGCCTAAAATGGCATTTGATGGAAATTGAATGTATAAATGATTTAAAATCCTAAGGAGTTAGGATTAAGTGGATAAAGATTCAATTAAGAACTCGCCGCTTGATCAGGGCAACAATCCTGATTCACATTTACCAATCCACACGGTCTTGAAGTAAGGATGTGACGTCTCAGTTTGGGGCGCCACAGATGGTACGCTAGTTAGGCGACCATCAATTCGTCTACCTCCTATTTTAGGGAGCGCATCAGTGGTGTCCCAACCCGAGCGTCACATCATTAGCCTTGGAAATAACATTATTTTCATAAACATTTGATAAAATATTATTTTTCATCAACATTTGATAAAACATGACGTAAATCATTTATCATAATTGAAATAGCATTTCGACACATATTGAACTAAAGGAATTTTCATCCTTAAATAACTTGGAAATACTTTCAACAATCAATCGTAAAATGGTTCAAAACATTCAGAATATCATTGGCAATCATTTTATCATAATTTTGAGAAAGCAAAAATCATTTAGAAAGCTGCTTGCTTACCTGCTACGCCTAAGCATTCTGAGTCTACCTTTTCTTTGCCTTTGCTTGTACACATAAGAATGACATCGCATTCATAGAATTCTCATTTGCTTGCATACAACTTAGTTTTCCAATCCATAAATTATTAACATACATAACCCACTTAAATTTCAAGTCGGGTACACATACATAGTACGTACCTGTGCATCCATACCATGTTCTAAACCCGTATGTAGGGTATATTTTCATACACATAATAATCTTTCATTAATCATCATATGGAGGTTCATTACCTTCCATTTATCATTTTTCACATATTTTTTACATTTCCTACATCGGTGCTTATTTTAAGCACATATTTGACGTCTTAGGCTTCATATATTAACATTAATATTTGAGATTAACATTAAACATCAATACAGCAACATAAACATGCATTTCATCATAATTTTATGCATTTTTGCATTTGAGCAAATCACATAAGTCATTTATCACTTATTCATACATATCCTTCCATATATACCCATCTTACGACACATATCTTATGTATTTCTTAAAATTTTTCAAAACAGTAACGTGCATCCTAATTTAGCGTGATTAAACCCCTTAATTAACACATAAATTTAGGGTATATTTATGGAATTTTAATCCATTTATCATAGGGTTCCTTATGGAATTTTAATCCATTTAGCAACTTTAGGACCCGTTTTACATCCTTTCAACGCCTCTTTTGATGCTTAAATCAAAATAGATTTTTAATTCATAAATTATAAAAATTAATCATGCTTTTCTTAACCCAAATTTAGGTTAATATCACATATCTAAAATCCATAAATTGGTTGCTTCCAAAACAACAACTTTCATACAAGTTTTGGGTGGCTTTTGCACCCCTCTTTGGACGTCCTTATGCATACCCTTAAAAATCAGATTTAGGGCAAACCTTCCCAGCCCATTTTAGACGTCCAAAGTACCCTTAATTTAGGCTATTTTACCCTCTAAATATTCCATAAACTCATTAGCATAATTCAAGCTTCATACATATCATAAAAAGATGAAAATCAGATTATATACGTAACCCTAAGTTCCATCCTTTCTAAAATCCTTAACTTATACCCAAATCAACATATATAATTCATAAAAGAATGAATCATAATCTAATCATGTTAACTAATCAAAACAGAAACTTACCATGTGGATTTAAGAAAGTTCAAGCTAGGTTATTCATCCATAATCAACCCTAGCCTTCAATTTAACCCTCTTGAACCCTTGAATTCATTCGTACCATTCAATCCTCATTCAATACCCTAATTAAGGGCATCATAAATCCTACTTTAAGGGTTCTTTATGAATCATATTTATGACCCATAATTAGAGGGAAGAAACTTAGGTTTCAAGAATCCAAAACTTTAAATATACTTACTTGATTCTAGGAAACTTTGAATCCAAGCTTTCCTAAATTGGTTTCTCCTCTTTCCTTCCTTCTTTTCCTCATTTTTTCTTCTTCTTTTTCTTCCTTCTTCCTTCCCCCTTGGACGACCTTGCTGCTGCCCCCTTTGGAGATCTTTTTCTCCTTTGAATTTTCTCTCTCTAGCCTCTCTAAAAATGAGACGTCCAAGGCATGCTCCCCTTTTTATAAATTTTGATTTTTTTCCATCTTGTGGGGCCCTCTTTGACACATCATAGATAGGGTAATTTAAAGCATACTTATCCCTCGATGACATGACCCATTCATGTCCAAGTAAATTGGATATTTATCTCAATTAGAAATTCATCAAATCAAGGCTAATACTTAGCTCCTAGCTATCCACATGGGTAACGTCCATGAAGCTTCCCCTTTGCCATTTTTTTCCACAAAATTCACCTATGATTTGTGGCCATTTACTTACCATATTCACATAGCTCATCTAGGTATGACTCTAGTGAATTAAAAAATCAAAAAATCAAAAAATCAAGCTTATATCAAGCTTGGGCATCACATGCATGTGCCACATCTCTATGCCTCTTTGAGGCTAGCCCTTAGCCTCTTAAACCAACATTTAATCCCTTGATATTATCTTGGATTTTTTCATTTTAGGAAATTAATAAATCAACCCAAAATCCTCCTCACTTGACACCTCATATGGGGCCATAACTCATGCATTTAATCTCTTTACTTCTACATAAATGCATGTTACTTTATGGAGCATAAAGTCGAAGCTATTCATCCTTTTGTGATTAAGAATGTTCTTATAATAATTATCTTAATTAAATCCTTCCATAATATTTACCATATTGTTTTATCCGTTCATTTCAAATTTCATCTCAGAACGACTTTTCTATCTTGAGTTATAGCTATTTGAATTTAACTTTTTGATTTGGGATGAAAAAAATAATTATCTTCCTAATCCCATCATCCTTTTCATAATCCAATCCATCCATAATATTGGGCACAAAATCTTGTGCTTACCTTTCAAATTTCATCTTAATCCGCCTTATAGGCGTCAAGTTATGAATTTTCTAATATTTTTTACCTTAATTCCATAATTATCATCATAATCTCTATTAATTAAATCATAATAAATTAATTAATTATTCATTACCCATTGACATTTTCTAATTCTTATTAAGCCACCTTGGTCATATTAACCTAGAGTGGACCTTGGTGATTAATTTAATCACCATCTTTAATCATTAACCCTAATTGCAATAATTCATCAAATCTTTAAAATCATTCATAAATCATTTAAATAATACATGTGTCATATTCATATGCCAAATGCATATGTATGATCCCTATTTGGGTCTGGGTATCACAATCCTCCCCCCTTATAATAGGTTTCGTCCCGAAACCGTTTACTTTTGAAATAATTGGGGATACTTCCTTTTTACTTCTTCCTTCAGTTCCCAAGTAGCCTGGCTTTCGGAATACTGGTTCCATTGAACCTTAACATATTCAATTTCTCTATTTCAAAACTTTTGTACCTTATGATACCAAAATCCTTATCCTAATCGGACACATCCTCCATACTTGCCTAGTACTAGCTAACTTGTGTACAGGGAATTCCATCTGTATTTTCTTATTTGTTTCCTCTACAGGCAGTGCATGCGTGTTTACACATTGGCAAACTATGAATGAATGACTATCACTAAAATGAAACAAAGCTATTGCCAGACTTCCTAAAATTTAATCCATACCTGTAACCACCTTTTCCTATGGCTCCTGTGACTCCGTTCGAGTTAGGGCATGCATGTGTACCGAGTTTGTAGAGGTACCCTGTCAGTTAACTACTTCGGTTATCCTTGGTTGGGCTAGTCTTCCGCACTCTTGCGACATTTGTGCCTTAATTGGACAATTTGGGGCAATGTGCCCTACCTGATCACAAACGTAGCACTTGATAACCTTCACCTCTCCCATTCCGCACTCCTTGGCTATATGACCCGTCTATCCACACTTGTAGCATCTGTTCGATCCTTTCAAATATTCACCTAAGTGATGCTTTTGACACTTTTTACATAGTGGAGAACTTTTTTTAGAGGTACCTTTACCCTTTTCTATTCTTCCTTTCTTACTCTTTTCTGTCCCCGTTTCCTCTTTCTTGACACCCGGTCTAAACAACTCTTTTTCTTGTCCTAACTCCAAAGTTCTCAATGCCTCGATCTCCAATGCCCTTGCTCTTTCTAAACTCGATACATAGTCCTTAATTAACAAGGGCGCAAGGCTCTCCCTTAGGTATGGCTTCAGTCCTTGTTGAAATCTTTGAGCCTCGTTTTCTAGCACGTTAGCAATCTAAGGCGCATACCTCACCAAGGCATTGAACTTGGTAGCGTACTCCGTGACAGACATCCTTCCTTGGTATAGCCTTTCAAATTCAACCATCTTTTAGCTTTGCAATCCCACTATAAGGTATTCCTTGTTGAACTCCTCAATAATGTCTGTCATGACACCTCCTCCGGGTGCGGCATGGTGATCAGCATAGTTTCCCACCACTCATGGGCGTCCTTTGCCAATAAATAAGTGGCACGCAAAACTTTCTGCCTGTCGTTGCACGGAGATATCCTAAACAACTTCCGAATCTCTTTCATCCATTGTTTAGCTTGTACGGGGTCAGGTTCTCCTGAAAATTTGGGAGGTCGTTGAGCGAGGAATGCATTGATAGCCCTTCTATCTACCTCCATCAATTGATTCTCATCTCTTGTAGGTGCCATCGTGGGGGTCGGGTTAACTATCGGAGCGGGTCCTTCTTCCTCGGCACTACCCAAGTGTGCTTGCTGGGTCCTTTCCCACAAGCCTTGAATAATATCTACGGCTTGGGCTACCCAGTCTTGAGTAGCTTGGTGCATGGCTTCTTTTACTGCCATAGCTACCCTTTCCTCAATTATTAGGGCCTACCTCGATTCCTGTTCTTCTTCCATATTTGGTTCTGGGCTTAAATTTTCTCGTCTTTGATGAGTCCTTAGGTTTTGCCCACTTAGTCCGGTCCAGGCCTCTTGGATCTGCCACTTGTCTCTCCAACCTCGTGTTGGCTGGGGACTTCCTTATTGGCAATCCTTTTTCCTTTATTCTGTCTTACCATTGACCTTGTGTCCACCATGGTACTTTTTCTGCATATATATAAAAGCACATAACTTTCATTCATAGTTAGGGTTAGGTCATAACATACGTATCTCATCATATGGTTAATTTTAACATAACTAAATCACACAATCTTAATCATGTCACATTCCATTATTCATCAACATAGACATCCATAGACTTTCATAATCATTCATAAATATTCACACTTGTAGTCATTCATAGTTACTTACTTCATGCATTAAAAACTCTCCAACATAGTTATGTCATCATAACCATTCATAATCAATCATTCATGTATTAATATCTTTCACATAATTTAGGCATTCCATCATGAAACTAAAATTCCAACACATCATGGCATAGCACATTTATATACAGATCACACTTATGTACATGCCAGAACATCATAGCAAACCATAGTATCATCAACCACACTTAATACATACATTTATACATACATATACATTCATGAAAACATAGAAAAATTCATCGTCTACCGGGACCCCTCCTTATATAACGCCTACTACTAGGCAGGACTTGTGTGGATTCTTCGGTAATGGTACTAGTGTCGGACCATGCAGGGGGTTCAACATTATCGTCATCATCATCACTTTCCTCTTCCTCATTAGGTTCGAGAAATTCCTCTACAGGAACCTCATTATCATCATCGCTATCAAACTAGATGGGTTCACTGTCACTTTCCTCTACATGTAACACTACCTCATCAGGGCCAGGTGAGATAGGTGTTTCTATTATCCCCAGACCATGCCCCTGCTCTATAATTAGTGCTACCTCCTTCTCCCTTTGATGTATTCGTTACCAACTTACCCCATGTCTGAATTGGACACACCCATTGGCAAGTTTGTACCAGGGACCTAGGCCTGGGGGTGTGGGTGCTGGAATGTAATCCCAAAAGTGTTGGAGATCTCGTGTTGTAATATGGTCAGTGGGAACCGGGAGCTCGAAACGAGGTGCTGACAGAACCTCTGCTCTAGGAGCCTGACTTGTGGACTCCTCTAGACTCCATCTGTACTGAAGAGGGTCACCATAATAATCTCCTCGTGTTGTGGGTGAGGGTGCGTGGGCTGGAATCCTGGAGGGACAGGTGGAAAGTGTGCTACATTTTGCTGTGATATCCACCACCTATTCATACTTTCCTTTAACCTTTGTCTACTCTCCTCCTCCTCCATTTCCCTCTTCAATTCATCATTACTCATAACCTTTTTTCTTTTGTCTGTCATCTACAATTTAAACATAGCAGGTCAGCTATATTCAAAACATTATAGTGCAAATCATTATAATCATATATAACTCATCATATAATCACATATCTAGCATCATATGCTATCACTCTTCATACTTAGTAAGTTATCCACGCCTATTTACCAATCCATGCTCTGATACCAACATCTGTGGCGCCCCAACCCGAGCGTAACATCATTAGCCTTACTCTAGGAACGTTATTGATTGGTAAACATGATCAGGATTGTTGTCCTGTCACACGGCGGGATTTATTAGATATTTATCCATTTAATCTTGGCTCCTTAGGAGTTAATGTCATTATACATATTTCGATTTGATCATTTTGCCCAATCAGGCCATCATTAAATCCTTATAAATACATGTCATATCCTGAAAATCATATTCATTCATAATATGATAAAACATACCCTAACATTTTACCATACAATTTTTTTTATCCATAAATCACATGTCATAGTGTTAATCTCATACGATCATTAAAACAGTCATATAAAATCATTATACATCCATTCGTTCATCAAGTGATACATAAGTATTCATAAAATTGTCATTCTTCGATGCTCAACCTGTACTCCTCGCCATGTCCTTCCTTTCACCTGTCTTCGGGTTTGGAAAACAAAATGTGAATCAAAACTCAATAAGCAAGTTATAAGGTTTTCAGGCAATTCATTTCGAAGGCAACATTTTTCATTTAAAACATCATGGAAAGCAACATTATACCCACTCGTGGGTATATTATGAAAACATGATTCTTATACCCATCATGGGTATATCATAAATAATGCAATGCATCATTTTTAAACATGAACATTATAAGATGGAAGCTGGCTAGGCAACCATCCGTCTTCATAATCTTTTCCCATCCCAGGGAGCCACCCCCGGCGCCTATCTTAGCGACTTGGCCGTACCAAAGGGGAACAATCAGTCCGCTTATATCTTTGAGGTGGGCCTCATGCTTTGTGCACATGACTTGTCATAAACATGATCCTTCACATGCTAGCATGATTTTTCATCCATAAACTCTTAAAGCATTATTTTTCATCAACATTTGATAAAACATGACATAAATCATTTATCACAATTGAAATAGCATTTCGACACATATTGAACTAAAGGAATGGTCATCAATTTAAGGAAATAATTTCAAGAATCAATTGCAAAATGGTTCAAAACAATTAGAATATCATTGGCAATCATTTTATCATAATTTTGAGAAAGCAAAAATTATTTAGAAAGCTGCTTGCTTACCTGCTTCGCCTTAGCTTTCCAAGTCTACCTTTTCTTTGCCTTTGCCTATAAACATAAGAATGACATCGCATTCATAGAATTCTCATTTGCTTGCATACAACTTAGTTTTCCAACCCATAAATCATTAACATACATAACCCACTTAAATTCGAAGTCGGGTACACATACATAGTACGTACCTGTGCATCATACCATCCATTCCATACCATGTTCTAAACCCGTATGTAGGGTAAATTTTCATACACATAATAATCTTTCATTAATTATCATATGGAGGTTCGTTACCTTCCATTTATCATTTTTCACATATTTTTCACATTTCCTACGTCGATGCTCATTTTAAGCACATATTTGATATCTTAGGTTCATATATTAACCTTAATATTTGAGATTATCATTAATCATCAATACAGCAAAATAAGCATGCATTTTATCATAATTTCATGCATTTTTGCATTTGAGAAAATCACATAAGTCATTTATCACTTATTCATACATATCCTTCCATATATACCCATCTTACGACACATATCTTGTGTTTCTTAAAATTTTTCAAAACAGAAACTTGCATCCTAATTCAGCGTGATTAAACCCCTTAATTAACACATAATTTAGGGTATATTTATGGAATTTTAATCCATTTATCATAGGGTTCCAAATCAGCAACTTTAGGACCCGTTTTATATCCTTTCAACGCCTCTTTTGATATTTAAATAAAAACATATTTTTAATTCATAAATTTTAGAAATTAATTATGCTTTTCTTAACCCAAATTTAGGATAATATCACATATCTAAAATCCATGAATTGGTTGCTACCAAAACAGTAACTTTCATACACGTTTTGGGTACCTTTTGCACCCCTCTTTGGACGTCCCTATGCATACCCTTAAAAATCAGATCTAGGGAAAACCTTCCTAACCCATTTTGGACATCAAAGTAACCTTAATTTAGTTTATTTTACCCTCTAAATAATTCATAAACTCATTAGCATAATTCAAGCTTCATACATATCATAAAAAGATGAAAATCGGATTATATATGTAACCCTAAGTTCCATCCTTTCTAAAATCCTTAACTTATGCCTAAATCAATATATATAATTCATAAAAGAATGAATTATAATCTAATCATGTTAACTAATCAAAACAGCAACTTATCACGTGGATTTAAGAAATTTCAAGCTAGGTTATTCATCCCATTAAATTCTCATATCAATCCGAGTTATACATGCTTAGATTTAGTAAAAATAGTACGAACGAATATAAGCTCTTAATTAGGATTCCTAATTGGCCCAAATTTTTCTATTTATTTTTATTTTTCCATAAGATCCGTGAATTTAAACCGTTTAAATTGGTATAATTCAAAATTTTAAAATTCCTTCCCGAAAAATTTGTAAAAATGTATTTTCATATCTAAGCTTTATAAAATCATAATTACCCTACATTTTTCTTATAAATCTCAAATGTAACTTTTGTGAATTCTAAATAAGTCCTTTTTTTCTCTACTCTTTTCAAATTTACCAATTAATCCCATTTTCTAAATTTTCTATTTAATCTCTTTTTTTTAAATTGCAATTTAATCTTTTTGTAAATATACACGCTTTTTTATAACTTTACAGTAATAATATACATACTGTGTATAAGCTTTCAGTATACATCACATTTAATAAGTTCCAAATAACTTGGGTTTCACACACCCCTATCTAGTTATTCCTTTTTGGGAGAAAAATGGGCTGGAAAATCGACTTTTGAGTAATTTTGTCTTTTTATACTTTACTAAAACATCAGTGTTAGGGGAACTGGTAGCATGTGATGCATAGACAATTTAGGTATCGTTGCAATTTTTTGGGAACTAGTGACGTATCAGCAATTTTGATGAAATTATGTAGGTATGATGTAAAAATCCCAAAAAAAAAAAAAAAGATAAATATCAAGCTCGAAATAACAATTGATTCCAACATTTTTGTATTAGTCCTTGCAATTAATGTGGTTACTGAGTCATGCATGCTTATAATGGTTAGTATGAAGTGGGAGCTACGAAAACAAGCATGCGGGCACTTACCTTAGTTTATTATTAATGGCAATTGAGAATTTTAAGTCGGGTCGACGTATCATATATGCAATAAGTTTAAAAAAGAGGAAACAGAGCGAGAAAATGTTAAGAGGTGGCTTAATTTAAGAAAGGGAGCGAGGGATGATTAGATTCGGAATCGAGAAGAGGCTGGGAACGATGATTGCACATGACATTCTCTTTGGATGCTGCATGTGTTGAGAATCCTACTCCCATCATCCCCTCCGTGCCTTCCTCTCCTTATTATATTCCCATTGCCTTAAACAATCTCTCTCTCTCTCCGAAATTTAATGAATTGGACTTAAGGTCCGACTCAGTAATCATATTAAATACGCTTGTTCTCTCCAAAATTAAATAATTGGCTATATAGATGCCTTAATTTTTCCTATCATATTCACCAAATATACTCCGTAAAAAATTGGTAATAATTTATATACATAATTGTTGCTAACGGTTTATTGTGGTTTCTGATGCCCATCAGTTACACACAGTCAGAAACAAAACTTGTTTCATTGAACGGATCGGAGTGGGATTTGTGACCACACTCTCAATTCAAAGTCCCAAAAGTTGGACGGCCTAAATTGCGATCGATGTACTTTTTTAATCTGGAGAGTATAACAGCTAAGTTTGGCTTCTTGTAGGGGAATTACCAAATTCCGCAAAATCACAACGCAAATCCCAAATTGCAATTTGAGATCTAACAGGAGAACCGTTGGGAGTATGGTCCACCATCTTCAAATTTGGTAATTGGTAGTAGTAATGGTCCACAACCCGTCGTCCGGCGGAGCACCGAAGGCTGGTTATTAAGTTAATCGTAAGGTGGGGATGATGAGGTGGAGGAATTATGGCGTGGGGACCCACTGCTTTTTCTGCCCGGCAGCCACCAAACAAGAGGCTGCAGTTTCGGTGTCGGATGTCTTTTCTCCTTTCTTCTTAGAAAGCTTTTGCTATTACCTTCCAATATCTTTATAATAATTTGTTTTTAGCAGGATTTTATCTTATCTGTAAAGTGGGTTTCCTAATACTTTCGCAGATCGACTTGTAACTTGTTAAAACACCTGTTAATGGTCCAAAACTCAGGTGGGTCTAGCTAATTGATTCGATTTAACAGGTGGGTTAAATCTGGCAGTATTATTATGTGGAAGTTATACTTCAAAAAAAAAATTAAAAAAATGCGTAAGTTGATTTTGATCTCAACCATTCAATGCTACCCATAATATGGATGAGCGGTTTCTAACCACGTACAACAGATAAAAAGAGGGTTGAAAACTTCACGACCAAAGATTGACAGACACTCCTGCAAATGGAAGGCATTGATTGTGTGGCATAGATGGGTCTGATTCGGTCCATTTCCGGCTGGATTTCTATGACCATATCATACTGTATTGGAGTGTATTTGTCTAACATGATTCCTTTTCTTGGATGGACGTTGGGAGAGGGAGGTTTTGGTAATTTGACCTTTTATATCTCCATCTATCATAACACCCATACAATGACAACTTCAAAAGATTCCTTCTCCACTTTCTTTTCTGCTTTTTGTCCTTACTAATTCATTCATTTCCATTCATTTCTAAAGAAGCTCTTGCTCGTAATTACCTTGATATTTTCCATCTCTCTGCCCCCACGTCACAAATGTCATCTCTCTTCATCGGGAGCTACTCTTACCCTCCACCACCACCAGGCAACCTGAGTTAAGCGATGATCCAAACCGTTTATTTGTTCATTTGTTTGGCTGGGCATGTAATAAAAACCAGCTCCTTTTACAAGTCATCTGAGACTCAAATGGATATTTTAATTACCTTTAGTGATATTAATAATTCAATTATTTCTTTTTCTTTTTTAAGGTAAAACCTTTTTTATCGACATCTTAACCAACTAAAAATAACTTTTATTTTCGATAACAATACTGGACAATCAATATTTGTTAATGCCTCCAATCGAGCAGTGTCTGGTTGGTAACCGTCTGGCTACCATGCAACATATATGCATTTGAATGGATGGGGTGTTGTCTTCTTGTGTATTAGATGAGAGTGTTCTCCAAGTTGATGGATGGGAGCATGTTGTTTATCTCGCTCCTGGAAAAAATAAAAAAAAATTGTAAAAATGTCTGAGCGCTTGATTGTAATAGAAATTTAGATGAACATAAATGTATGTCAATGAAAAAATATTTGTCAATGTCACTGTCGATGCCCGACCTCTATGAATTTTTCTAACATCCATCGATAAGAAGACATACATCCGCTAGTAAATAATAATATTAACAAAAATGAAATCCGTTATAATGGACGTGCTATATTTTATCACACCATCTTCCTATTTGTAGCACCTTTTTATAACACATCCAAAATTTAAATACCAAACTGCATCAAGCATCCAAATGATTTTTGTAGTGTATTAGTTCATGCCCTAAGTCTGTGATTTTCGCAATTAAGCATGCTTTGATTAAGTCTTTCGAAATTACAGATTGGGTCTCGAACGAAGATTCTAAAGCAAAAGGCCCAGTCACTATTAGGCCTGGTCGGATATATGGGTTGGACCGACCATATCTATTGGCAAACCAAATCATGCATGGTGCCAATCAAATCAAAGATCTAACCCATCAAGGAGTAGGTCCCACCCTGAACAAACCAGAAGCCCAAAAGATGCATGCAATAAACCCCGTCCCAAAGTAATTCCTGAATCTTCATGCCATTCTATGGTCATTGACGCACTCCCCATCACCTAGAATTTCTTCTAATGCAATACACAATCATTTATATACATTTGTAGTTTTCTTTTGTTTTTTCCAATCATGTTGTATGCATACCCTTATGCGGAAACATCCTTTTGGTGCGGAAGAGCCTACCCCTCCAACCGAGGTACAGCAATCTCTTTCCATGCAGATGGCATGAATTAATGGTAAAAGATCTAGGCCATTCGTTGCATGGGCCCATCAAGGATGGGTAATCAGAAGAAAGTTCATGTGAATCTGATGCTCTTAATTGTCCTCATGGCTTCAGTAAAAAGATGCACATCTCTTCTTCCTTTTTTTTCCATGCAACAAACCTGAAAATCGAATTAAACTATCTAAATCGGGGGCCCTCCAGTACAACATTTTTCAAGAAAAATGTGGTGACTGAAAGCAAACGTGCTTTTGTTCGACAACCCCATTCATATATACTGTTTAAGATTGTGTTTGGCTTGTCAATCTCAACAATATCAACTTATTTCAGGAAATGCAAAATGCTCCATAAGCATCAGCATGCACACTAGGCTGTAGCAGATAACCTAATTATATGGATGTGCCATGCCACAATAAATTTCCTCAAATGTAGCTAATTTTTTTATGGGCATACAATATATATTTGGATGCATTAGAAGTATTTTGGGAACAATTCATTATTTAGTTACAAATGCTGGTTTGCTAGAGTGATATCATATAGTTAAATGCAGCTAATTTTATATTTCAAAAGTAATATTTAATGGAATTATTAAAATTTAGTTGCAAATAGACAATTAATGTAAAACTTGATTACATTTTGGTACCGAGTACAGCCGAATTTAATTTAGATGCAAAAAGGTGGCCCCATTTAAGAAATTTTGTTGCCGTGTGAATATCAGAGAGCGCTCTTGCAGACATACATTTATGCATGCAAAATAATAGTTACCATGAATTATGACGGATTTGTTTCTTCGCGAGGATTTTTTTATATTTTATTATTATTATTTTTTAGCTGTTATCGGAAGAGTGCGATTGTATGTGTGAGCTCAAGTTTCGAGTAATGTGATTGGGTCAGAGCTCTCCCGGCCCTTTGCAAACATTTTATTAACACCTCCCTCTGCCTCCCTCACTCTCTCCCTTTCGTATTTCCAAATAAGATATAGAGAGAGAGTTGGGGAAAGCTTAAAAGCTGAGCAGGAAAGCTTAAAAGCTGAAAGAAAGCTGTGGACGAGCCGAAAGAGCTTTTCCTTCATGTTCTTCTCTAGCTGTATTTATCTCCCCCACTGCTCATATTATGATCAGTAACAAGGCATCGGTCTGCTTTCCCCCACCTCTAAAGCAACTAGCGTGTTTCCTTCTCTAAAGATAGCAACCGAAATAGGGAGGTCAGAGGGTGGAGCAGCTAGCTCAGTCCAGCGCAGCTTCTTTTTTTCCATTTTTTTTTTTGTTTTTTTGTTTTTTTTTTGTTTTTCTGTTTTTGTTTTTGTTTTGTTTTGATCGAAGCTCAGCTTCTTGTTAATTTCTGGATGTTTGGGAGAAGAGATAGTAGTTGGTTCTCCAAGATTTTTGGTCATACTGCTTTGAGGAGTTGGAAGAGAGAATTCTGATTAGTTCCTTGATAGTTAATTTCTCCCCTTGTTTGAGATCTCAAATACAAAATTAAAACCTGACCTCTCACCCAAATAAAAAAATCGGCCCATGTTCGGCTCCCCATCTCCATCCCAGGGCACCAATGCCACCTCCACCATCCCCTCGCAACAGCCCTTCTCCGGCATGGAAAACAGCAGCAGCAAACGAAAGCGAAGGCCTGCTGGCACTCCAGGTAAACAAAAATCCTCCTTTCAACTCTCACATGCATTTCTAATTTCCAACCTACATATATATATGTATCTCAACGCCGCTGCCTTGGATAATCAAGTCCCGTTTCTCTTTCTTTCGCTGCACAGATCCGGACGCCGAAGTGGTGTCTCTCTCCCCGAAGACTCTTCTGGAATCCGATCGATATATCTGCGAGATCTGCAATCAAGGGTTCCAAAGAGATCAGAACCTGCAGATGCATCGCCGGCGGCACAAGGTGCCTTGGAAGTTGCTGAAGAGGGAGACGCCGGAGGTGCGGAAACGGGTGTTCGTGTGCCCGGAACCGAGCTGCCTGCACCACGACCCTTGCCACGCCCTCGGAGACCTCGTGGGGATCAAGAAACATTTCCGCCGTAAGCACAGCAATCACAAGCAGTGGGTCTGCGATAAGTGCTCCAAAGGCTACGCCGTTCAATCCGACTACAAGGCCCACCTCAAGACCTGCGGCACCAGAGGGCATTCCTGCGATTGTGGTCGCGTTTTCTCAAGGTAATTACTTCCTCTCTCTCTCTCTCTCTCTCTCTCTCTCTCTCTCTCCAATTGGGAAACTGTTGCATCAAATGGGTTTTGAGTTTGATGATTTTATTTTCTGTAATCCCTAATTAAGTTTTCATGGCGTTAATCAGTAACAATGATTTTTAATGTATGTAGTTAATTAGTCGTTGCAAATGAACCCACAAGCCCAAGTGAATCATCACATCCAATACGGCTAGCTGGTTCTATTCTGGCCCAGCAGACTACCAGCCAATGTTTGTTTTGATTTTATTTTATTATATTTTTTTTTTCTGTTTCTTTTTAGAGACTTCCTAAGACTCAAGCCCCAAGGTCAAGGTCCCTTTTATGTGCCCTATTAAAGCAGTTATCCTCTCTCTCTCTCTACCATTTTCCGTGGACAAACCGAATTTAAAATCTTCACTGCGCTCCTTCTTCTCCATTCGACTCTAATTCTAGCTGTACACAATTTCCAATGTTAGATCGGATACTTTTTTTTTTCCAAATGCTCCAAAATATACTGATACCAAACTAAGATCAAACCTCAATTATAAAATATTTGTTTATTTATACATTTATTTCGTTTGAGTCAGGGTGGAAAGTTTCATCGAGCATCAAGATGCTTGCAATGCTAGCCGTCTGCGATCGGAATTACAGACTCCTCAGCCTGCGTGCCTGTCAAGAACTGCTTCCAGCCCAAGCCCTTCCAGTGAAACGAATTTCAGCGCAGCAACATGGCCTGCTGTTGCCGGTCTAAGAATGCAGCAGCAGAAGCAGATTGCAACCACAACCGCGCCAATCTTCTTATGCTCGGATCGTGCCGGCCCCCCAACAACACCAGCAGCGCCGCTGGATGGCCACCACAACCACAAACTCGAGCTTCAGCTCCTTCCCTCTGCCAACCGCCAATACCCAAACGCTTTCTTCCTGTCATCCATCCGTCCCAATTTCGACGAGACCGACGCCACCAAACTCCAGCTCTCCATCGGCACCTCCCCCCTTTTGAATTCCGATGGCGACCCAAATGATAGCGCAAAGAAGTCCGTCGTGGAAGAGCTGAAAGACCAAGCAAGGGAGCAGCTGCGGCTGGCGGTGGCGGAAAAGGCCTTCGCAGACGAGGCCCGGCAGCAAGCGAAGCGGCAGATGGAGCTGGCGGAGCAGGAATTCGCGAACGCGAAGAGAATCCGGCAGCACGCGCAGGCGGAGCTGGAGAAGGCGCAGATTCTGAAAGAGCATGCGACGAAGCAGATTAACGCCACCCTCCTCCAAATCACTTGTCACACATGCAAGCAGCGCTTCCAGTCGGCGCCGGCCCCCACTGCCGTCTTACTGCCTCCCGATGAGAACTCGCTGGTCATGAGCCACATGTCCTCGGCTGTGACGACGGAGGGAGAAGTTGAGAACGATGACCGGAACCGTCGGTTCAAGATGGCCCACAATGACAGATCATTCTACTGAGGAAGCGCTTCTGTAATTATATCTCTCTCCTTTTTGTGCTCTTTTTGGGGTTTTGTGATTAATTAACGGAGTGTTTTAATTTGCTGTAATCTAAGATGTTTTGGTTCTGCGTTTGCTATTTTTTGATTTATTTGAATGAAGAAGGATGAAATGTTGATGATATATGCGGAAGATGAGAACAGCGGACCATGTCTTCTTTTCATTTATTTATTTATTTTTTCCTCTTAGTGGGTGATTTTGTTCTTTGCATGTTTTTCCATAACTTGCATGATTTTACGTATCCAGATCTATATCTTCCTTCCCGGGTCTTGCTACGTTAAGCCACATGCTTAATTTCCATCTATTTCTTCAAGTCCCTGCTCGCCACAGGGAATGACGCTCGTGCAAGCCATCCCCATGTACACTGCATGTATTTAGCTTGTACCCGCAAACAAGGGGGAAAAAAAAATCTCAGAATGGACCGTAAAATTAATGAATATTCAGTTTCTTATCGAGGTTCAAAAGAAGTACTAATGATGTGATCATTTGTTTCTGCTGAAGATTCATGTATTGTATTGAATACTCTCATACCATACTCTTTTAGGGTAGTACGACCCACGGAGGTAAGGCAGATCTCTTCTTAACAGAGGATGACATTTATAGGAGATGGAAAGAATGGCGAAGGATTGATAAAAATTGCCAGGTGAATGTTAAGCAACCAGGACACAGTACAATGCAGGCGAGCGGATATATACTGGCCAGAAAACCCAAAAAGCAACACCGAAATCAGGGCCGCTCATCGGGTGGACCCAGCTCCATCAAGTAAAACTACCGTTGATATTCGTCTAATTCCCCTTTTTTTTGATAGAGTGTAACTCCCCAACTTAATTGTAAGAAATTTGTCTGGATAAATAATTGGTGGTGAGGTTGAAAGTTTAAATACGAGCCTCGATTTCTTCTATTCGCGGATCATAAGCACCAAAGCATCCATAAAAGCTTCTCCGCTTAAACAAACTGCGTCTATGTTTAGGCTAAACGATGTATGTGACATAGAAAGTGCGGCCATTTGGGAAAAAATACAACTAATTTTTTTTTTTTGATGAAAATAAAAAAAAAAAATATATATATACAACTAATTAGTTGTACTCTTTTGCTCAGCTTCGTAAGTTGTTGTACGACTAAAATGACTAATATAAGAAATATGAAAAAGTATGAAAGTGACTGTTATCCACTGCCATTTTTTGTTGGAAAAGAGGCTAAATTTCTAAAACTTTATTAGAAAAGAAACGAAATTATACAAATACAAATCTAAGTGAGCTAATGTTTCTTTCTATCACGAAATAAAATATCATAAATACCCAATATCATAAAACTTGCAAAAATTTATAGCACTCAAAAGGTCAAAAGAAAGCAATATTTGCTATTGAATTGGTTCCTTGATTAACTTTTGTATAAGTATGGTGAAGTTTGATCTGCTAATTTCTGCCAAGCAAGGCTTTACTCTCTCTAAACAATATTTCGTACTAATGTAATACGGTCGCGCTCCTGTCTTAGATTCTGAATTGCCAGTTATGAATCAACCCTTATTATTAATCATCGAACTTTCAAGTCCTACGCAAGAAGGAGTTCAATACACAATGCCTGCAATTGTAATTTGAATGGCCAATAGACACCAATATTATGGATGTGTTTGTTTGGGATATAAACATGTCAACCAAAACTTTTCACTCTCCGTAACTACTCTATTTTTTAATTATTTTTTCACATTTTCCTATACAAACTACCCTACTTTTCAATCATTTCTACACAACTATCTATACAACTAACCTATCTATTTTAACTTTATTCTTTTTACTTCTCATCATTACTCCTATTATATCACATTATTTTCTATCAATGTGACAACTTCTATCTCAAAAACTTTTCATCAAAAGTTTTACCCCCAACCAAACACACCCTATGTATAAAATCAGTGGGTGATCTTCCTACGTGACCTCGAAGTAATCATCTAGCAGCCGTCACACTTGATTTTGTTTTGATTCGTCATTTATAATAAGACATAAACAACCCTCCAAGAGAGCAATTCAATACACTCAAAACTTATGTTTCTATTATTTTTATTGCTAAGATATATATAGAGAGAGAGGGTTGTTCTGCACCGGAACAGTGGTACATTTGCCCAAAAGTGGGCCTCCACACATATTAAAATGCAATGAAACTTTATACAATCATTTATCAATATATAAATTTTATAGCAAATAGTTTAAATGTTGAAAAAACCACTTTAAAGTTGTTATTTATATCAAACTATTTTATTACGTCGAATTTCTACCATTTTCAGATGGGGTCCATATACATATCCGATTTGGATGAAAATTCGTATGGTAATAGAATATATTATTCTAAATATAATGGGTAGAGTAGATTATGATTTGATCATCATGTGGGGCCCATTTCAGTAGTGCTGCATCGGAATATTCCTCATTTATATATATTTAAACTGATTGAAAATTTTCCATTTACTGCGACAAGCAGCTGAGCACTTTGCACTTTGGAAAATTAAAGTCAATGAAGCTTGAATATGAGTATTTTGAGTGAAGGACCAACCATTCAAAGAGAATTGAGTGCCGAAGATGTGTTAACGAAATTCGATAAACATGATGTAAACATCACCTTTTGCAAATTTTATCATGTTTGAGTTTGGACATCACAAGTTCTAATCCGCTTAGGATGCCAATCTTTCCCACGCGCTTCCTATCCCACGCGCGTGTAAGTGAACTCGAGGGAGTGGCTTTATAATTTCTTTGAGTTAGGGGCCGGAGTGAGAGAGGGGAGCGAGTCAGAGCTTTTCTGATGCCCCCAATGGTCCTTTTCATCTCTGTTTTTATCTGTTATTTTTTTTAATGCATGTGTATGAAACGCATGTTTTTCAGTGCCAAGGTTCCAATGGGTCATAGACACAGAACTAGTCCTCCTGCAACCTTTCCCTTTCTTTCTCTCTCTTATCTCTCCGAATCAGCAGCCACAGACATGGGGTGTGCGTTTGCAGTAGCATCTTACCATATATGCGAGGGACAGTATGAGTAGCATCAGCTAAAGCTTACACACGTTTCAACCGAGTGTGATCGCTGCCCACTTTCACTGCTCTAACCAGACCAAATTCGAGTCCAAGTGAGTGGTTCCAGGGTCAGTGCTTATGAAACTTGAATTCATCTCAATCCTGACTCTATTTATAAAATATTAACCTTAACTATAATCCTAATTTTATTTGTAAAATCTAAATCTTAATCTTATTTTTGAAAATTGAGTTTGGGTTGAATTTTAGATTAAAATTGATGCTGATGAATTTATATTTTATTTAAGAGTAATAAATTTAGAATTTTATATAAATATATAATAATAATAAATCATGTAAGTAAACATAATAATATATAGTGCAACTATAGATTTTTTAAAACATAGCAATATAAAAAATATTTCTAGAAAAAATTTAACATAAAAAATAAGATAAATGAATAAAATGGAAGTTAAAGTAAAAGATAGAAATAAAAGATGAATATAAATAAAAATAATAGATTTTATTTATAATATAATTACAATATGTCAAACACGTATTTAAATATAAATATAAATAATGTAAATATACAAAATATAAAGAAATATTGTTTAAATATTATGTATATAATACATTTTTATAATAAATACAAAATGAGAAATCGGGCTCGGATTCGGGGCTCATTCGAATCCTAACCCTATTATATTTATAAATCGAGTTTATCGGGTTCGGATTCTTTAGGCTTGTATTGGAAAAAAGCAAGTCCAAATACCATTGGAAATCGTGTTCGGTTTCAATCTGGTCCAAGTTGCACACTCATCCGTGACTGTGCATGCTTATTGGTGCGTCCTGTTCTACCCGAATATCTTGCCTTTTCCTTCGTTGCATAGGATACTGTGCCCTTTAAATGTGGAGTTCTTTCCATCTCAATTCCATATGCTTGAAAATTTCCCCCCTCAACTTTTTGCTGTTTGTTCCCCCCTCTCTCTCCTCTTTACTCCAAAGTAAAAGCATGCCCATTTGATTTTTAATCTTTATACATCTTTCTTCTTTAAAAAAATGACGCTGACTTGGCTATCTTTTGCAATCGTGAATCATATCTTTCAAGTCAATCCAAACAGAAGTCCCATTGTCGCCGAACCAAATACATACTGGCGGAGAAACGATTTATACGTCTGTTATGAAAAATTTTTATTTTCATTTTTCTTTTCGTTTTTATTTATACCTCTATCTAATCTGTATATGTACACAAATTTATTATTTCGAATTTAAAATTTTTTTCTAATCAATAATTTTCTACTTAATTGAAAACTATTGTTCTTTGAAATTATAAAAATATGTATCCTAAAGTCCAAAATAATAAATTTTTATAGATGAACTAAATACATCTGTGCTCATAAAAAATTAAAAATAAAAAAAGCTCAAAACACGTGAGCGTATTGATGGGTACATATAGTTTATAGGATCTAGATCGTGTCTAGAATTATAAATGGAAAATGAAGATAGTAAATATGTTTAATTGGATATGCTCAATACCAAATTTGCAAGCAAAACCGCCCAACACATTTCGCTAACTAAAACAACATTGGCAATCAATATTAGCGATACATTGTTGCTAACGCGGCCATTAGCTACACATTGTAATTACAAAAAGGTAACACCAATGGTAATAAAAAATTTTGTTCCCTACACCAAAAATTCGTTGTCATTTCTCTTGGCAACAAAAAACTTTGTTACCAAAAGAGCTTCGCATTTAGTAAAGGACACCAATCGTTGTGGTTAATTGCAACAAAATTTTAGTTGCATTTCTAGTTTTTTCAAAATTACAAAAAATACGCATCATAAATTGAACCAAGCTTAAAAATACAAAATCATTATAAATGCAAAAAATAATTATATTATCATGAAAATTTTTAATAACGTCTATTTACAAATGATTATCTCTTTTATACCTTAAAAAGTTAAATAACATAACAAATTTAATAAATACTTCACAAATACAAGCATGATTTTACAAAGATGGTTTTGCAAATTCTACTTCAAAGATGGTTTTTCCAGAAGGG
Source organism: Annona cherimola (assembly GCA_030490835.1). Classification (NCBI taxonomy): domain Eukaryota; kingdom Viridiplantae; phylum Streptophyta; class Magnoliopsida; order Magnoliales; family Annonaceae; genus Annona; species Annona cherimola. The sequence goes on from CM059973.1 coordinate 38,974,460, forward strand.
CCGAGGCATGTTCTTTTGCTAGGAACTTCCAATGACATGGGAGTCTAACATGTACCCACAAACTCTAGATACTGATAAGTGGCTAGCCAATCATGATAATAATAGCCAAAGAATAAGTGATACAACAATCTATCTAGATATCTTAAGTCCTGTGTTAACATTTCAAAATAAAACAAATTGCAATTACTCATTTCTACTAGTCAACTCAGCTCAAAAAATACAACAAACAGACTCATAGTGTGTTATTTATAAATTCTTTCATAATGAAATTAGTTACCTGTACTTTATAGATTTCTTGCATGGTGTTGATTTGACGACCTATCTCCCTTTTCTCTTCAATAAATTTTATGATGATTGAGATACAGAGAGAAACATGACGTGAAATTTACCCTTGAATCTTTATCTTTACAATTTTTGTTTTATTGTAGCATTAGGTATTACATTAAAAATTTATACATCAAAATAACACCTTGACTTATTATATTCTAATGCATGGCTAGGTCATAGCATTTCATGCTAGGAATGTTTTCTAAACATTGAATTTCTTAATGTGACATTAACTTTCACATTACATTGTGGTGAGTATCCTATCTATAAATAGGACAAATCAAAAAATACATACATCAGTTTCACAATGAAATACATCAAAATTTATTACTTATATTACTCAAAGAAGTCTAATTAATACGCATCATAATTCATCCACCTTTACTTTATCTATCTCATGATATAATCATCACATCACTTTGTACATTCATAACATCGCCACACTGTTTTCATAATATGAAGGTTTTCCACATCATACCTAAAATACATCAATATATTTAATAATAATATAAAAAACGCACTTCTAATATTCCAAACAAAAACCAAACACTTCTGGTGTTTATCTAGTTATGTGAACTCCAAACATAAACAATAGCTTATTGATTCTCTTCACTAACACTCTACTGAGTGAAGACTCCATAGCTCTTGACTTGTGATACTATGCAGCTAATTAATTCATCCACAAAACTCAATAAGTAAGCATTATTATAAAAAATTCATAAAACCCCCATAGAATCACTGCACATGCATGAGGATGAAATATAATCACACACAAGCATTATTTTAATATCATTTCCTTTGATTGGTAGACAAAGTTTACCAAATGATCACTCACTGTCAAAACCTTTCTATTGAAAAGCATTGGCCGCATCATTTCCTTGGTGGATAACACTTGCCAAGTGATCACTCGCCATTAAAACATTTCTATTGAAAGGTACTGGGTGCATCAACTGGGCTATATCAAGGATGAATAATCTTTCCAATTTATAGCTTTGAAAAAGCCTCACATACATTTTCCCCATATGCGAGCTATTCATACATTCATGATAGGTTTCACAAGACATGAAATGAGTTTTCCTACTCATTAATAAACAAGCCCTTATAAATCACAATTAGTTATAGAGCATTTATTTGAATCACTTTTCCAACATTGAAGTTCACTTATAGCAAAATAATCATCACTTATAAATTCATTTGAATATATAGATTTAGAAAGTACATATTGAAAGATAAGACATTCATTGCTATCAAACTAATTTAGAAAAGCAAAAACATCAACATTTAGAGAATAAACAATTAAATAGACTTTTCGTAACTTTTAATTTTGTAAAGAAATTATCGAAAAACATGCTTATCTTACAAACTTAAGCTGCTTTTTCCACATTCTCTTTTTCTTTCCCTAGCACAATTAACACATAAAATAAAGTATTTACTTAAATTATAATATATTCCTAACTTTATGTCTAACCATTGTTGGTCTTGAGTTTACGAAAAAATCCAAGGGGGAAGAGGTGAATTGGGTTCTTGAAAATTCTTTGGTAAATTTAAAACTTAACCCCTTGTAAGTTTAATCCCTTTGATGAAACGTGCTAAGAGAAAGAATGATATGGTGCAAATAGAATATAAAACGCAAGTAATCAAATCACATAAGAGACAACATTATATAGTAGTTCAGGCAACCTTCCTTACTCCACTCTTCCAATCACACACCCTTTGTATCTTGAGTTCAACTATTGTATATTCAATACAAACTATTGTCTTTGAAGTTGCAAGCAAAATCGACTTGGGCCAAGACTTCACCCAAGTCGCAAATGAAGTCGACTTGGGTTGAGACTTCACTTTACTGTCTCTCTGAAGTTGCAGGCAAAGTCAACTTGGTTGTGGAACTTCACCCAAGTTGCAGTCTGAATTGACTTGGGTCTGCAACTTGACCTGTCTTCACGTTGATACTTTGTTCATTTTATTTTTATACATATAATTTGAGTCATAATATCTAAGTACACTTCTACATATTCATTAGATAATTTTTAATGTTATTTCAATAATTTGTTAATCATCAAAATCAAATTTATCTTTCTTAAAGCAAGCATATGATCTACAACCATGTACTAATTACATGCCCTTTTTCATTTTTCATCACCTTTTCTTTTCCTACTATAAATTTGAAACTTTCTTTTAAGAGTTATTCTAGCTTTATTATTCAAAAAAATTCATAAAATCTAGAGTTAAATATCTGAGTAATGTTTCAATGCATCAAGGTGCGAAGATTCATTTTTAAAATATTTTTATAAAATTATTAATCTATGTATTTAACTTATGTATTAAAATTTACTACCAAAATGTATAAATATATTTTTAAAACTTTTAAAAATAGGGGTATTTTAGTCATTTAAAAATGAGTAAAACCTCCCCTATTTTAAAAAAAATTAGAAAAAATATATACATATTATTAAAATAGTAAATTTTGATTTATAGATTAAATACACATAGATTAACAATTATATAAAAAGATTTTCTAAAAAATATATTATACAATGGGTTTTTGCACCAATTTCAATGCATCAGGATGCATTGAAGCATTACTCTAAATATCCCATATATACGGTTGCTAATTAACCACTCTCATTTAGGTTTTCATTCTATTTTAAAATAAATTGTAACACCTCACTGGTCCACACTTCTGTAACTGACAGTCACTACCAAAAATTTGTCAATTAGTTCAGCTAAGGGAAATACGAGGAGCCATTTATACTATAATGGAAGCAATACTAAATTAATAATTGCATCTCTCTAGTAATAGTGAACATTTACATCAACTTACCCAATGTTGATTAAAATTTTTTAATTTCACTCAATAATCGTCATAAATTTAAACAGTCAAATTAGAAATATTTAACTTCAAATGGCCACTTAAATCTAAATAAATATTTAACCCAACTTTATTGTCCTAATGAGAACTATAATATTTTGCATCCTTTGTTTTTCCTATTAACTAAAAAATACAAAATTAGAATGAGTTTAGCAAACACAGTAAGTAGAAAAGCAAATAACAACTACAAAAGATTGAAAATTAGCTCAAAGAAAACCAATTGAAATATTAAAAATTTCATAAAATTTTAACCTATCAATGCTTGTGAAATGCACTTAATCATTTAATTTTATTTTCTTAATCATTTAATTTTATTTTCTCTTTAATTCAGTTGCTCACATATCGGAATCATTCTCATCACATCCTTGTAAGCAATTAATCATAACATTAATTTTAAGTTATCTTTCTCATGTTATGCTCATGCATTCAAATATTATGCTCATGACATGCTAAATTATGCTTTCTCAAATACAAATCAAGGCCATAAACTGAAATTGATGTACAAATAATTCAAACATGATAAATACAAAATAATCCACATAGAATTCGCTGAAACTAAAATCAATCAAATTCACATCAAATTGCATCAGCATGACCCATCACATAACAGAAAAGCAGAAAAAAATCTTAAAACTTAATTCAAAACTCCTACTTGCAAATAAAAAAATATCTTACTTACCTCATATCTGCAAACTAAACATTTCTTTCTTGAATTCTGACATTAAGCTTAATCATTGTTTCCTATATTACTAACATATGCATATAAAAATTCATCTACTTCTTTTCTAACTCATGCATTCTGCACAAAGTCACAACTACATAGGTAATCTATAACAAATTATCTTTCTTAAATTCTTCCAAGGAACTTATAACTAAACCCACTTTATTTAAAATAACTAAAATCCATTGTTAAATAATAAAAGCCAATTTTTAATTTCAACGATTGTTTCAATAAATAAATTACTTTCATCATAGATATTTAATTGAGTAATGGCCTGCTCAAATTAATCTCGTATCCTACAACATCTACACAAAAGGAAATAATCACCTGGATATTTCACATGCTTCGTTATAATAATATATAGTTAAAATCATAATACCGAAACCTTCTAATTATGAGATATTACCCACCGTTATACATCATCATATTGCAAAAGTCATAAACCAAACTACTGGACAATGATAGAAGTTAAATCATATATATTATATTTATAATCTACCATCAACCGAATACATGTTTTTTTTTTTTTTTTATACTTTAATGAAATATAGAAAAACTTCAAATCAATTGCTCAAAAAAAAAATATATAACCTTTAGCCTAACATCTGTTAGATTTATATAATATTTATACAAATGCTAAACCTTGGTCACGTTTTCAAGCTTGAACTGCTTACATAAACAAAAACCAATCTTCCATTACACCTTGAATTTATATCACATCTATCATGTTATATTAAAATATATAGTCATAACTATCTAATTGAGTGAAAATCAATACCCTTAAATAGTTGGATTTTCTCAAACTCAACAGCCTAAATCCCCGGCAACTGAATCCCTTTATAATATATTAGTTGAACACGATGAGATTCTTCTATGCATAGTATGCATTACATTCAATAACAAAAATCAACAAACTTTTGTACCTTGAGAAGATTCTGTGTAATTTGCTCTTTTTGGACGAAATTTCGAAATTTCATCATCCACTAGCCACCACTCCGCTTCAAAACAGCATCGCCACCAACAGTTAACCCTAACCTTCATACCCTATTTATAATTCCAAAATTAGTCGCACACCCTCTCCTCTTGCTGCCACCAGTTATCCTTTTATTTATTATTTATTTATTGTAATGCAATACTCTTATAACTCTCCCATTAGTAAGACTCTTCCTATTCTAGTTGGCCCCATTTGAAGATTACATGACTAGTCCATATATTTTTACTAAAGGAATTAATGATTTTCCATGTGATATAATTAATTCGATAAATACAATTAATGTATATGCAATTATATATGTATATTTCATATTTAATAATTTCATCAAATTTTGTAAGTTAAAATTCTAATCCCATCCTTTCTAATTCTATATTTTTTATCTCAATTCTAATTCTATTAGTTTCATAAAAATTAATTTATATAATTTAATATACTAAATCTTGTCTATACCTATAAGTTTCTATAAAATTATCATCACCCATCTTGTACCTCAAATCTCATCCATCTATTTTCTCTCTCTATAAGATTGCCCAAAGATCCTCCCCCTTAATGCACTGCAATGTTTTTTAATGAGAGAGATTACAAATTCTAATTCAAACCACTCTTATCCATTGGTGGGTCCCACATATGATAATTTAGGCAAATAAAATACTATTTTTCTTTACTAAACTCTGTCATAGAACTCTTGACTTCTTCAAAGAAAATCCATGACTTTAATCACTAAAGCGGTTAAAACTTGTTGTTTCAAATCAAACTAGTAAATAACTTAAACCCTATTTAAAGCCCATCTAATATCTGACTTGCGTATTTCAAGCTTACATGCTCACTAATAATTTAAACCCACAAATAAATAATAAAACCTATGTAATTTTTCATTTTTCATTTAATTCCAAATTTATATATAATTATCTAATCTTTACATAAATTTAGAAAATTATTTGGAAATTAGGGGTTTTACGTAAATCGCACCTTATTTCAGTTTACTTCGACAAATCATACTTATAGGGCTATCCCACTATAATTTTTCTTAGTTACTTCACTTGAATTGTTCACTCATTTAATTTTGATTTTGGCAAACACGAGTTAAAAATATGTGTATAATAATAAAAATGGATGAGGCATAAGTAGGTGTGTTGTGATGCCCTGTTGCCTAGACATTTGTAATGGCTAGTCAACAAGTGTCATATAACTTAAGAAAAATTTGGTAGCATCTCCCCATAATATATAAGGGTTGTATGCAATCCAAGACTTGTTATATATAAATATCTCAATCTCATCTTGTAATATAACATTTCATTCTACATTTATGCATTTGTATTCTCACACCATAGAGGCATTCATATAATAAGTAAATCATAGAAATTCATCATTCATAATAAGCAATCCAAAAGATCATTTACATATGTGCCAATATGGATTGTAATCTAGTCTAAAATACCTAAGTACAATATATTTTCTCATAGTTGGATTTGACTGAGTAAGTGTCCATAGACATCAGTATAAAAAAGAAACATAAAGTCTCAAATAACTAGGAACACAAACGCTAATTTAATGGTCTTTAACATTGTGTCCTCCCCCTATGCCATTTCGAGACTCCTCACTTGGCCTATGATCTAAAAAAACAAAATAACAATTCTTGTGAGTCTAAATAGACTCAATAAGTAGATAAACAGTTAGCATAATATGGAAATGAGTAAGACTTTGGATGCACATGCCATGACAAAATTGTAGAAAGATGATTCTTGAATAATCATACAAGATACATGGGTCCAACACCCACACCCAAGAATATATGCATAAAGCTATACATAAATAGAAAGATCACAATAATCCTCTCCACATGTCGACCAAGGGGTCATGAACAACCCTCTCTGTTGGGTCCCGAATAGATGGCAAAACCCAAGAGGGGAGGGGTGAATTGGGTTCTTAAAAATTTCTTTTGGTAACTTAAAAACTTAACCCCTTGTAGAATTACTCCCCTTTAATAAAGAAACTGAATGGAAAGCAAAGTAATAAAGAGAGCAGAAATAAAAGCAAGTAGACAAGGATTTTATAGTGGTTCGGGCAACCTCCCTACTCCACTCTTCCAAGCTCACACACCTTGTGACTTGGGTTCCACTATTGTATTCTCTCAATACAATTAGAGCCTCTTGCTCTCTTCTAGATTCAAAGCTCTAGGGGGCATCAACAACTAGCACAAGTAGGTGATGAGTCACACTCCAATCACACACTACTTTGCTATCACTTGATCTTAGCTACCCAAGCTAAATCAAGTTCAATACAAACAGATAATCAATGAAAGTAAACTACACTTTACAGGTGTGTAGAAACGATTTAGCGCAGGGAAGAACTTGCAGATGATGGCTTTGAAGTTTCTGAATGTAGCTCTTGCAACTTGAAGCACAATTCTTCCTCTCTTGATTGGCTTGATCACTTTAATGCTCTTGTAGATAGGAGTTATGCTCACTTAATGTTTTCCAGCTACTTCCCTCGTCCACATTAACTCCCTTTTATAATTTTGGAGGGAATCCGAACGTTAGAAGGTAGGTGGCGCGCATTTAATGCGCCAACGTTCGAATTAATTCCGACCGTTGCGACCCAAGTCGCAGGTGGAGTCGACTTCGGGTGCGACTTCACCCAAGTCGCAGATGAAGTCGACTTCGGGTGCGACTTCGCGAACTTCGGTCTTCAGTTTCAACGCTGGAAGGTTTCGCCCACTTGAAGTCGATCATGAAGTCGATTTAGCTTTGCGACTTCACTCAAGTCTCAGATGGGGTCGACTTGGCCTTGCGACTTCACTGTCATGATGTTCTTGAACATTTGTGAATCTTGAAAATCTTGACTTTGATTCATCTTGAATCTTGACTCATGTAATCTTAGATATCTTCTTGATTTGAATGATTGAGTTTATGCTTCTTGCTTGTACTTGGATTTGTCTTCAAATGTTTCAGCTTGAGTATCTATGTTGCCTTGATCTTCATCTTCATTTAGTTTGGCTTGAAATCAAGTAATCCAGAACTCGTCATTTGAAGTTTTCCGTCTGCCTGAGCGAAGTCGATGTCTGAGTCGACTTCGGCTGCGACTTCACCTCAAGTCGCACGTGGAGTCGACTTGGGGTGCGACTTCGGCATTCTGCTGTTTCGAATTCAACTCTGGAAGGTTTCGCCCGACTGAAGTCGATGGTGAGGTCGACTTCGTTTGCGACTTGACTACTCAAGTCGCAGGTGGAGTCGACTTGGCCTGCGACTTCACCTTCCCTTCTTCCGTTTTCAACTCTGGACAGTTCTGCATGTTTGAAGTCGATCTTGGAGTCGACTTGGGGAACGACTTGGCCTTCCAACTTGATTTTCTTCAAATGTATATTCTTTAAGACATTTCACAAACTTGTTAGTAGCCAAGACTTTCTCAAATTGATTTGTTAATCATCAAAACATAGATTTAGCTAGTTTTCCTCATGTTTCCAACACTCTCCTCATGTCAACCACGGGCCATGAACAACCTTTTTACAATCATTCATCTTAGATAGCACATCATCTATAACACACAAGAATGAATGTCACAAACCATGCATTCAACATCAGCAAAATTAACAGAGTTTACTCTAAATCTAGCATACCAAAAGTCACACAAGCATTTCCTCGAACACATGATAAATGCCAAAAGGGAAAACCTCTAGTCCCTCATCCTAGTTTAACCCACAAGACAAATGTTGCATCCTAATCATGTAAAGACTGCTAATGATTCGTCTATTTCATAAAGTTCACACAGTAACAATCAATTTTTCCCTAAACCCTATCAATCATGAACTGTCATGAACTCTAAGGTTCTAAACCACAAAATCATTGGACATTACCCCTTCGCAACAGCCTATATCATGTTTAAGACGAGATTCAATCACTAATTCAACAAGAGGCGGTATCTACTACCTCGATTGTGATTTCCCTCAGAAACAGTGGCTTTAGACTTGGATCGTTGATCTACGAAGAAGCTTGGAAAGCTTTTGATGCGGTTTGGGGCTAGATTGACACCAGGAAGAAGAGGAAAAAAGAAAGAGGAAAAACAATGGGAGAGAGGAGGGGAAGAGAGAAAGAGGGGCGCGTGCGATTAAGCCCTAGCGGGTCTGTCCGCATTTTAACCCTAGTCAAGAGACGGGCCGAGCTCGAACATGGGTTGAGCCCCAACACTATTGCAACTTGCTTTTCTCACCTATACAACTTAGTAAATCAAAATTTTTTCCGAGGGTGCTGCCCCCTTCACCCCCGCAACCTGATTGGGAAAGTCGAACCTCGTGCCTACTCTGCGATGTGGAAGATAGTCCTAATGCTGCAAACAACACATCAATTACACACTTCTAAATCAAATACCCAATAATCATATCATAAGCAGGTGGTGTCACTACATAAACATGCCACAAACTTGTACTTATGTTTAACATGCTTATGGATGTGTCTCATACAACCCAACATGTCAAAACATCATTTATTCCTAGCAGCATATTTGTAAATTATCTCATAGTTAGGAATGAATTAGAATAATAATAATAATAATAATAATAATAATAATAATAATAATAAAATACCTGGTCCTCACATGTGTAGTACATGAATGCAAGGCACGTGCATGCGACTCCTTGAATGTAGCGCATGCAGAGTGGTGCAACAATGTAACTAAATCTTTTAAACCGAAGGGAGGTGCAGGGGTAGATGAGAGGGCCGGGCATAAGAGTGATGCTATTGGGTAGAAATTTTGAGAAAAATGAGCAAGATTCGTCGCTTTCTCTTAGAAAATCCTTCCATTAGTAGTTTAATTGTGTGAATGAGATTTATATGCTTTGTTGTTGAACAATGAATAAGAATTTTAATCTTTTATTAAATTCATCCACTTGCACAAACTTTGTAGTTTTGGCGTAAATCATAAAATCGAAAAGCATTGGTAGGATCTATATTGACTAAGTAACCTAAATATATCCACAAAGGGAAAATTGGAATTCATTTGAGTAGTTTCCACAAATGTGAAAACCCACCAAAGGAAGAAACTAGTAGAGAGAGAAAGGAGGAAGAAAACTATTGTAATTTTGACTTTTATAGGAAATTTTGCAAAAAACACTCCATGAAATTTTAGTTTTACACAAAGATAAATATGTTGAAGAAATTATAGAAAACCCCAACCTTGCTAAAAGCTTTACATGAGAAATTTCTTGAAGGAATATTACAAAATACCCTTTTAACTTGTTAAGAAATTTCATGAATATTTTAAAAAATTGTAGAAAACCCTAAGAATGAAATAATGTGTAAAAACGATATATATTGGCTGAAAATTCACAGAATAGTCTCTGAAAAATATCTTACATAAAAATTCCCTAGACAAAGCACTCAAGATATACAGTTGGTAGCCCAAACCAATAAAAAGTTGAAACCTATGAGCCATGCAAATTATTTTGAACATAGATTTTGATGCTAATGTCCAATTTTTTTTATCAAACTATTGATTTTTATATTTTTGGACATTGTGAATCATTGGATGGTTTAGATCAACCATAAGATATTATTATCAAGAGTTATTAATGGAAAAATGTTAATGATTAAGCCATTGGACTAGTTGGAGTAGCCATAAGAGATTATTATCAATAGTTATTAATGGATAAACATTAAAGGTTAACATTTCACTTGATTATGGTTACCGAGATGGTAAAAGGTACCCATAACATTTGTTCTTATTGGTCCTGAGTTATCGGCAAACCCAAAAGGGGAAAAGTGAATTGGATTATTAACATTCTTTAGTAATTAAAACTTAATCCTTTTTTAGTTCAATTCCGTTGAATGAAACCCATAAAGCTAGAGAGAGAGAGCAATAAAGAAACAAAAGCAATAAACACAAGAGACAACAAATTATAGTGGCTTGGTCAGCTTTTCTTACTTTACTCTTCTAAGTACACACTCTGTTGTATCTTGAGTTCCACTATTTCCACAATATATAAATTAGAATTTCAGTACTCTTCTAGATTCCAACTTTACGGGGGCTTTTAAACGGTTACACAACAATACAATGAGTTCCACTCCAACAGAACATTACTTGTGTTTTATCTTAGCGTTAGTCTCTAATAACCAGCCAAGCAACTAATGTAACAAAGAGTAATTGAAATAGAAGGATCTACACTTTATAAATTTATGTAGCACAAATTGAAGCTCAATTGCAGACTCTTGAATATGTGTAGATATGAGTCACGCTTTGAAGAACACTTAATGCACTCTTGATTGCTTGAAAGTAGGAAGGTGAAGGCTTGATAAATGCTCTAGCTAACCCTCATAACTCTCCTTGACATGTCTTAAATAGATGTGGAAGAAACTTAAATGTTAAAGTGTATGTGGCGCGTGCTAAAGGCGCCAACAATAAAAAATTTCTAACTATCGCGACTCAAGTTGCAGTCTGAAGTTGAATTGGTTTGCAACTTTTGTCAAATTTCTTCCAAAGCATTTTTCTTCATCTTGTTTTCTTCAGGTTCCATTCTAGAGTCGATTTAGTCTTGGCACTTGACCAAAGTCTCTAGTTGTAAGGACCATGTATTTTATTTTATTTTATTTTCATTATAACCCTTGTCTATTTATGAGGTAACTTATGAACATGCCACTAGGAGTTTATGATATTAATGGATGCATAACAAATATGAATATGGCATCTAGGGGACATATAATGCATATATGCATGTATTATGATCTTAGCACATTGAGTATAAATTTAAATGTGTATGATTAATGTGTCATTGTTGAGCACTATAACTATTTTTTTCCCTTCGCAGAGTAGGTACGGGGTTCGACCTGACCGGTCAGATTGTGGGGGTGAAGGGGGCAGCGCCCCCGGAGAAATTTTTAATTATTAAGTTGTAGGAGCGGGAAATTAAATTACTACTTGCGACTAGACCTGACCCATGCCCCGACCCGACTCAATGGGTTCAGTTACATGGGCGGCCCGCGCTCTAGGGCTTCATTTTTCCATTTCGCGCCCGACTGTCCTCCCTTCTTCTCCTCTTCTTGTTCTTCGCTCCTCCTCTTCTTTCTCTTCCACTCAGTTCGAACCACCCGTGGATCTCTTAAGGAAAACTATACCAACTGCCTTGAAGGTTATAGATCCTAGTTTGGGAAGCTCCGAAGCTCCGAATCTCTGCAATCCAAATCTAGGGTCGCTGTTTTGGGAGAAATCATGGTTAAGGTAAGTAGATGTCGCCCCTTCTTGATTTAGTGATGAAATTTTATGTTAAACGTGATGTGAGACTGGTGGAAATGTGTAGCGCCTGGAAATTTCATGGTATGAGGCGTGGGGTACGTAACAGTTAAGGTTCATAGGGAATTTGCTTTGAATGTGAGATTTCTATGATGTAAAAGACTTCTTAGTAGTTTTCATATTGTTGAAATGTGACGTGAATTGATTCACCTCAAACGAGAGTATGAATTGAAGGTTCTTTCATTTCGCACCTATCATGTGTTTGATAAAATGCTTGTGTAACAGATTTATATGTTGAATTTAAATTTTGTTGATGTTATATGTGCGGTTTGCGACATGTTTCCTCGTCCGTTATGTATGATGTGTGATTTAAAATGGTTGGTTGTAAAAGGGTTGTTCATGGCCCCTGATTGACATGAGGAGAGGGTCGTTCATGGCCCTTGATGGACATGAGTAGATGATTGGCAGTGTTATTCTATTTTATACGTGGTTATATGCATACGATCTTGGGAGTGGGTATTGGACCCATATGTGTTAACTTGATCACTACATGTGCATCCATCATTATACTTATTTCCACTTTGTGCTAACCACTATCTACTTGCTGGGTCTATTTAGACTCATATCGTTTGTTATTGTGCCTTTAGATCACAGGCCAGGTGGGAAACTTCAAGATGGGACAAGTTGAAGATCAAATCTGAAATACCATAGCACAATATTTTAATTTCAGTTCTTTTAAATTTGTGCTCTTTTGATAATCATATATGTAGACAATTATTGAGGCGGATTCACTTTGATAATTATATTGTATTTGGTATTTCAGATTGGATTATAATCCCTATGGATGCACATATGCATGATCATTATATTTGCTTGATGTGTAAGGGTAATATTCAATGATTTTCCTTCTATATGAATGTCCTTATTATATGAAGATGCAATTATATAAATATAGGATTGAATGTTACAGATTGAAATGTTTATGAATATCAGGTCATGTATTCCATATTACCCCTTGTATATTATGGGGAGATGATGCCGAATTTTTTTCTAGGTTGTGCAACACCCATTTACTAGTTATTGAGTATTTCTAGGAATGGGGCGTTATACTAGTGAAGTAGATTAAGATGTGCGACTTCATTATATGTTGAAATGTAGGAACTTTAAATCTTCATTTTTTTGACTTCTTTCTCTTCAAGTCTTGATCTTGGGTCGACATAGTATAAGATTTGGCCCGAGTCCTAAGTGAAGCCGACTTAGATATGTGACTTCACTCGTTGTACTTAGTCGAATCTCCATATTTCTCTATTAGTGCTTCAAATCTCAAAACTGAAATCGATTTGGCATCCGACTTTACCTAAGTCGCAAGGTGAAATCGATTTCGGGTATGACTTTAGTGCTCCAAATTCGGTTAAAATTTTTTTGTTGCCTACATGTTCACAAATTCTTTGAAATATGTGGAAAACAAGCTAAATCTATGTTTTGATGATTAACAAATCAATTTGAGTAAGTCTTGGCTACTAACACGTTTGTGGAAATGTTTAAGGAATATACATTTGAAGAAAATGAAGTATGGAAGGCCAAGTCGTTCTCCAAGTCGACCTCAAGATCGACTTCAAGAAGCCAAATCTGTCCAGAGTTGAAAATGGGAGAAGAACAAGTGAAGTCGCAGGCCAAGTCGACTCCACTTGCGACTTGGGAAGCCAAGTCGCAAACGAAGTCGACTCCAGCATCGACTTCAGTCGGGAGATTCACTCCAGAGCTGAATTTGGGATGGAAGAATGCCGAAGTCGACTCCAGTTGCGACTTGGGCAAAGTTGCGGACGAAGTCGACCCCAAGTTCGACTTGATGTTATCAAAGCTCAAAGATGGAGTTTTCAGCTCATTCCCAAGATCAACTTAAGATCTCTCAAGACCAAATCAAGGATACAAGCTCTTTATCAAAATCAAGTTTATCAAGTCCAAGGCAAAGATTCAAGCATGCTCCAAGATGAAGAAATAATCAAGTCATGAAAATCAATATGAATCAAAAGCAAGCAAGGTATGCAAGATTCAAGTTCTTCAAAGATTCACAAGATTCAAGCTAATCCAAGAAGAAACAAAGTCAAGCTCTTCAAGAATCACAAGATCTACAAGTATAAGGAGCCATTCTAGAATGAAAGCAAATCAATGAGGATCAAAGCATATTCTGCAAAGACCAAGTCAAGTCGCAACCCAAGTCGACTCCATGATCGACTTGAGTTGAAGTCTGAAGACAAAGTCGACTCAAGACTCAGACTTGAAACCTGAAGAGGTGAAGTCGCACCCGAAGTCGACTTCACCTGCGACTTGGGTCAAGTCGATACCCAAGTCGACCCGACCAGGAACTTGAAGTTGCGACGGAGAGGCGAAGTCGCACCCGAAGTCGACTCCATCTGCGACTTGGGCGAAGTCGCATCCGAAGTCGACTCCGCATGCGACTTGGGTCGCAACGGTCGGATAATTTTCGAACGTTGGCGCATTAAATGCACGCCACCTACCTTCTAACGTTCGGATTCCCTCCATAATTATAAAAGGGAGTTATTATAGACGAGGGAAGTAGCTGAGAATCATTAAGTGTGCTTAACTCCTATATCCAAGAGCTTAAAAGAGATCAAGCCATTCAAAGAAGAAGAACTCTGCTTCAAACTGCTAGAGCTCAATCTCTGAATCTTCAAAGCCTATATTACAAGTTCTTCTCTGCGCCAAATCGCTTCTACACATCTGTAAAGTGTAGACTTCTTTTGTTATTTCGTTTAATTGTATTAAGCTTGATTTAGCTTGGGTAGCTAAGATCAAGTGTATGCAAAGTAGTGTGTGATTGGAGTGAGACTCATCACCTACTTGTGCAGTGTGTTGTTTATGCCCCCTAGAGCTGGAATCAAGAAGAGAGCAGTGACTCTAATTGTATTGAGAGAATACAATAGTGGAACCCAAGTCACAAGGAGTGTGAGCTTGGAAGAGTGGAGTAAGGAGGTTGCCCGAACCACTATAAAAATCTTGTGTGCTTGATTTATATTTCTGCTATCTACCTTATATTGCTTTCCATTTCGTTTCTTCATTAAGGGGACTAGATTAATCCGGGGTAAAGTTCCTGTTTAAGTTATAAATTTTTAAATACCCAATTCACCCCTCCCCTCTTGGGTAATTGTCATCAACTCGGGACCCCTTAATGAAGAAACAAAATGGAAAGCAATATAAGGTAGAGAGCAGAAATATAAATCAAGCACACAAGATTTTCATAGTGGTTCGGGCAACCTCCCTACTCCACTCTTCCAAGCTCACACTCCTTGTGACTTGGGTTCCACTGTTGTATTCTCTCAATACAATTAGAGCCACTGCTCTCTTCTAGATTCCAGCTCTAGGGGGCATAAACAACACACTGCACAAGTAGGTGATGAGTCTCACTCCAATCACACACTACTTTGCATACACTTGATCTTAGCTACCCAAGCTAAATCAAGCTTAATACAATTAAACGAAATAACAAAAGAAGTCTACACTTTACAGATGTGTAGAAGCGATTTGGCGCAGAGAAGAACTTGTAATATAGGCTTTGAAGATTCAGAGATTGAGCTCTAGCAGTTTAAAGCAGAGTTCTTCTTCTTTGAATGACTTGATCTCTTTTAAGCTCTTGGATATAGGAGTTAAGCACACTTAATGATTCTCAGCTACTTCCCTAATCCATAATAACTCCCTTTTATAATTGTGGAGGGAATCTGAACGTTAGAAGGTAGGTGGCGCGCATTTAATGCGCCAACGTTCGAAAATTATCCGACCGTTGCGACCCAAGTCGCAGATGGAGTCGACTTCGGGTGCGACTTCGCCTCTCCGTCGCAACTTCAAGTTCCTGGTCGGGTCGACTTGGGTATCGACTTGACCCAAGTCGCAGGTGAAGTCGACTTCGGGTGCGACTTCACCTCTTCAGGTTCCAAGTCTGAGTCTTGAGTCGACTTTGGCTTCAGACTTCAACTCAAGCCGATCATGGAGTCGACTTGGGTTGCGACTTGACTTGGTCTTTGCAGAATATGCTTTGATCCTCATTGATTTGCTTTCATTCTAGAATGGCTCCTTATACTTGTAGATCTTGTGATTCTTGAAGAGCTTGACTTTGTTTCTTCTTGGATTAGCTTGAATCTTGTGAATCTTTGAAGAACTTGAATCTTGCATACCTTGCTTGCTTTTGATTCATATTGATCTTCATGACTTGATTATTTCTTCATCTTGGAGCATGCTTGAATCTTTGCCTTGGACTTGATAAACTTGATTTTGATAAAGAGCTTGTATCCTTGATTTGGTCTTGAGAGATCTTAAGTTGATCTTGGGAATGAGCTGAAAACTCCATCTTTGAGCTTTGATAACATCAAGTCGAACTTGGGGTCGACTTCGTCCGCGACTTTGCCCAAGTCGCAACTGGAGTCGACTTCGGCATTCTTCCATCCCAAATTCAGCTCTGGAGTGAATCTCCCGACTGAAGTCGATGCTGGAGTCGACTTCGTTTGCGACTTGGCTTCCCAAGTCGCAAGTGGAGTCGACTTGGCCTGCGACTTCACTTGTTCTTCTCCCATTTTCAACTCTGGACAGATTTGGCTTCTTGAAGTCGATCTTGAGGTCGACTTGGAGAACGACTTGGCCTTCCATACTTCATTTTCTTCAAATGTATATTCCTTAAACATTTCCACAAACGTGTTAGTAGCCAAGACTTACTCAAATTGATTTGTTAATCATCAAAACATAGATTTAGCTTGTTTTCCACATATTTCCAACAATCTCCCCCTTTTTGATGATTGACAAAACTGATTTGAGTGTATACCTTTCAATTGCTTAAAAGATAACATGCTCATTTTGTATTGTGAAATTTTATCATTCTTATGCTCATGCAAAACATATCCTACTCTTCTCCCCAAACATATCCTACTCTTCTCCCCCTCAAATCCTACTCTTCTCCCCCTTTTTGTCAATATATCAAAAAGTTAGAGGGTAAATGTAATAGCCATCGTCATTCGGCGCAGTATTCAGCGCCGTTTATTTTATTTATTTATTTTTTTTTGTTTTATTAGGCGCCGTTTATGGAAACTGTTTTATTAGGCACCGTTATGGAAACGGTGGGATTAATGGGTCATGCGCGTTCAATTAACCCCAGCCATGGATTAGTATAAAAGGCGCAGACGAGAATGAGTTTTCGCGAAGAAGAAAAAATCGCAGAGACAGAGAGATCGCAGAGACAGAGAGACGAAGGAAGAAGAAAATTTTTTTGAAGGTAAGCTGCGTCGAACCATTTTCTCTGTTAATCTCATTCAATCTATGTTATACGCAAGTTATTTCATAGATCTAAACCATTCACGACAATTCTAGCATGACTAATTAGTCACAGGAGTATTATCAAAATGTTTAATGTTGAAATTTTACTTATTTAAATGAGAAGTACCAAATAAAGGGTATGAAATGATATATGATGAAATAAACGCACTTCTGAGCATAATTAGATAATTGTGACCATACAATAACAAGATAATTATATCATTAGCTTGCCCGCAAAATTTTAGATTGATCAGACTTATAGATTTTAGATATAGCGATTTTATACATGATATAGAGTGGTAAATATGTATTTTAAGAGAAAAACACAAAAAAAAAATTTACAGGAAAATATAGATGCAAAACGAATAATCTGAACCATTACAAACATTATTTGAGATATTTTACAGTATATGTGATGAATTAATTTTGTTAAAAATTAGTTTATATGGCTATTTGAAGTGATATTTAATATTAACCTTTTATTAAACCCTTTATATTAAATCTGATGATAGAGATGTTATTTTACAAAAATGGACCGTCCAGATTATAAAACATAATTTTATAAGCTTACCCTTAAAATTTCAGAACAAACAGATATGTATATTGAGAGATATAAGCCATTTTATTCAGAAAATATGGACCGTTGAAAATAAATAAATAAATAAATAAACTTCTGGACCAGTGGGCTAAGCCCATCTGAACAGGCCCAGTGAGTCAGAAGCCCATAAATCAAGCTTAAGCCCACAGAAACGAAAGCCCAATAGCTTAGCCCACTTAAACAGAGCCAGCCCACTATCCAGTCTGGCCCAACTTCCAACAAAGGACCCAGCCCGCTAACCTGGCCCACTGTTCCGGCTCGACAGCAGCAGCAGCAGCCCACCGGCGACCGGCCGGCCGGCGGCAAAAAAAAAAAAAAAAAAAGAAAAAAGAAAAAAAAAAGAAGAAAAATACAAAAAATTATGAAAAATACCAAGAAAATTAAATTCAATATTTAGAAGCTTAAATGAGTTTAAAATTATAAATTTATGAAAAAAATGAAAGTTTATGAAGGTATGATAAATAGAAAATAGATAAATAAATATATATAAATTATAAAAAATATGAGAAAAATTAAAGGAAAATATCTAAAGAAGTATAAGTCCAAAATTATTTTTACATATAAAAATAAAGTTGTTTAAAAGTAAATTAATATAAGAATAAATAGAAGAAAATAGGATTTTGACCGATTAAAATTATGAGAAATTTTGAGAAAGTTATAAATGGAATTTTAAATAATATTTGTGAAAATCAAAGTGAAATAATAAACATATTGTGATGAAAATTAGGAAAAGAGACTTGAGGCTACTACAAAAAAATTGGAAAAAGAGGATTTTTAAAGTCTACTCAGAGGTAAGTAAACTTTTACCAAAGCATGTCTTTGAAAATATTATGTGAATATTATGATTTGCTATGAAATGTGATTATTTATTTCTTTCAAATTTGTTTATTCAAAAATGAGCATTATTATTTCAAACTCATGTTTAGTAGTGAATTTAAGTGGTGCATCAATTAAAATTCATGAGTATGATGCATAATTGCATATTTGGGTTTGCTAAGGAGTAAAGTAGTATGATAGTACCTGGGTAGCGACCTCAGGACTACCAAAGGAGATGATTTAGCTCACGAATGTGTAGCACGGCTGCACGCGAGCACAAGTAGATGGCAATACCCCCAGTACGAATGCATGATTTAAAATTGACATATCTGTGCACATTTATCAAGATGTTTTTTTTATTACAGTTTATTGTGCATAAAAGACAGTATAGATATTGTATTTGTAAAAAAAAAAAATATATATACATGATTGAAAATGAATTTTTTTAAAAAAATACATGTTTACTTACTGAGCTTTCAGCTCACATAGTTTTATTTTCAGTGGAAAAACAGGGATACAATGCTATACTAGAGTCTTTATCAACATGGGGAAAAGGCGAACCTAGTAGAGGAAAAGACAAAGAAGTTTAGAATTTTATTGAAATTTCCTTATAATGCATGGTTATTTTGATTTTAGACATTGAAAATTGTATATTAACTCCTTAAGGAGCAAACTTGAGATGTAATAGTTAAAATGTTTATGATTTTGCACCTTGGTATCTATTTCCATCTTGGGAGATCTTATTTTAGCTTTGACATAGTAGACCCCATTCCCAACACCTCAAGGGTGGGGTGTTACAAGTGGTATCAGAGCAAAGGTTGAAATACATCCCAAGGGAAAAATCATGATAGTAGACTTAGAAAGTGCAAAACTTAAGTAATTCTAAATAATTATGAAATTTAACTGTTTAATGATATAGGAGTTATAATGGCACCCAAACGTAAGTATGAAGCCGGACGTGCAACTAGTACTGAAGCAAAAGCAAGAAGAAATGCTTATCGAAGAATGTGGGCATTTCAGATGAATCAAAAGAAGAGTGTAGAGGAGGAACCAATAGAATATTCTGATAAAGAATATGAAGAAGAATTTACAACAGATTGTGAAGGAAACTCAGGAGATGACTCACAAGAAAATCAAGAAAATAATAAAAATTATAATGTTGAAATTCAAATTAGTGATGATGATGATGATAATGAAGTTGAACTCCTAGAAATGGAGTATCAACCAGTAGAAATGAAACTTAGTGGTCCTAAGTTTTATGATTCTTCTAGTGAAGATGATGTAAACTTAGCTGATTAACTTAAAGTTTTTATTTTCTATGAATAATATGATAAATTTAATGCTTTAGATAGTCTTCTCTTTTAATTTATGATATGAAAAATGAAAATTTTAGAAGTTATGCAAATATATTTAAGATTAATGGTATGATGTAGGAAAAAGATGCCTCCTAAGAAGGATAAAGGAAAACAAGTGGTGATGGAGGAACCACTGTCGCGATTAGTAAGAAAAAGGACTCGTAGGTTGGTGGGAAGTGTATTGGTCAGTGAGGATTCTTCTTCAGCTCACACAAATGACCCATATAATGAAGCTTCAGGAGAGAACAATCCTAGAAATGATGTTGCTGGAGCATCAAATGCAGGACAATCACAAGGCATTGTGGACGTCAATGCTCAAGTTATGGACGCAGTGTTGAGAGCATTGCAAACTATGGAACGGATGACAGCCCAACAATTTTCAGAAAACTCTCCAGTTGGAAGGAATGTACCAAGGAATGTTACGGAAGCTGATGCTCATAGGAGAGTCATGAATGATTTTCTGAACATGCGACCTCCACTCTATCGAGGAGATCCGGACCCTAACAATGCTGAAGAATGGATAGAAGAATTAGAGAAGATTTTCAATTTGCTCCAATGCAGCGAGCAGCAAAAGGTCCAGTTTGCCACCCATATGTTGAAAGGCAATGCAGCTAAGTGGTGGAATGCGGTGAAGTTAAGTATCCCTACTTGGCAACAAATGAACTGGGAGAACTTTCTCTTACACTTTAATGAGGCATACTATCCCGAGTCAGTTAGACAACAAAAGTTGCTAGAGTTTGAGCAACTATATCAAGGAAAATCATCTGTGGCAGAGTATGCAGCAAAATTCATTGCCTTATCCAGATTTGCTCCATGGGTGTTGACAAATCCTGCACTTAAAATCCGCAAATTCATAATGGGGTTACGCCCTTTTATACGACAACAGCTAGCCAGTCACCATTTCCAACAATATTCTGATATTGTGGATCAGGCAAGAATGGTGGAAATGGAAGATAATGCAATTCAAGCTTTCCGCCAAGGAAAAAGGCGTGGAGACTCTGCATCAGATAGTGGGGCAAAATCATATAAGATGGGCAAGATACAGTATGATGAAAGAAAGGTAGGAGTAAGGCAGTCAATTACCCCATGTCCTACTTGCGGTAAAAATCATCGAGGAGAATGTTGGAAAGCAACGGGAAAATGCTGGAAGTGTGGGAAAACTGGTCATTCAATTCAGGAATGCACAGGTGAGATCACTTGTTATAAATGTAGACAGCCTGGACATCTAGCAAGAGACTGCACTCAAAAAGTCGACAACAAACAAACTGGGGAGCGTCAAGCAGTACAAATGAGGTCACCAGCACCACCAGTTCGTGGCCCAGAACAACAGAGGCAGAGGACAAATGCTAGGGTGCACGCTATGACCAATGCAGAAGCTCAAACTGCACATGACGATGTTCTCATTGGTACATTGCTTATCCACTCTTGTCCTGCCAAAGTATTATTTGATTCTGGTGCTACGCATTCCTTTATTTCTTGTGCTTTTACTACAAAATATGCAATTGCGCATGAAAGCATGGATATGATTGTGAATGTTGAATCCCCGGTACATCGATTAGCAAGTACAGATAGAATTTGCAAAGCCTGCCCAATCAAAATAGGAGAAATGAATTTAGAAGCAGACTTGATATTGTTGCATATGCATGATTTTGATGTGATATTGGGAATGGACTGGTTATCTAAGTGGAGAGCGATAATAGATTGTGGTGATCGAAAAATTATTTTTAAAATGTCCAAGTCGATAGAGGTGGTTGCAGATAAATCTCAGCAGGTGAAAATCATTTCTGCCATGAAAGCTGTTAAGTCGATAAACAAAGGATGTCAGACATTTTTGGCTTCGGTAGTTGATATAAACAGAGAAACTTTACCTCTTGAAGAGATAACAATAGTAAAAGAATTTCCTGATATTTTTCCTATTGAGTTGTCAGAATTGCCCCCTCAGAGAGAAATAGAATTTACAATAGATATAGTGCCTGGGGTACTTCCAATTTCTAAACAACCTTATAGAATGGCCCCGACAGAAATGGCAGAATTAAAAACACAGCTGGAAGAATTATTAGATAAGGGTTTTATACGACCAAGTGTGTCACCTTGGGGAGCGCCGGTTCTGTTTGTGAAAAAGAAAGATGGTAGTTTGAGATTGTGCATTGATTATAAAGAACTGAATAAGGTGACTATCAAAAATAAATACCCTTTACCTCGAATAGATGATTTATTTGATCAACTACAAGGGGCAACTATATTCTCTAAAATTGATTTACAGTCGGGATATCATCAATTGAGGATTAAAGAAGAAGATATACAGAAAACTGCTTTTCGAACTCGGTATGGACATTATGAATTTTTGGTAATGCCATTCGGGTTAACAAATGCACCAGCTGCCTTTATGGATTTAATGCAAAGAGTGTTCAGACCCTATTTGGATAAATTTGTGGTCATATTCATAGATGACATTCTCATTTATTCAAAAACAAAGGATGATCATGTCGAACACCTTAGAATGGTATTGCAAACTTTGAGGGAGAACAAATTATATGCAAAATTGAAGAAATGCGAGTTTTGGATGCATAGTGTTCCATTTTTGGGGCATATTGTTACAGCAGAAGGTATTATGGTTGATCCTGCTAAGGTCGAGGCAGTGGTGAATTGGCCAAGGCCGACAAATGTCACAGAGATACGTAGCTTTCTTGGTCTTGCGGGGTATTATCGTAGATTCGTAGAAGATTTCTCTCGGATATGTACTCCTCTCACAAAGCTAATAAGAAAGGGGGTAAAATTTCAATGGACTGATGATTGTGAAAATAGTTTTCAAGAACTCAAGCAGAGATTAGTGAAGGCACCAGTTTTAACTACCCCTACTAGCGGTGGAGGATTTGTTATTTATAGCGATGCTTCTAAAAAGGGTCTTGGTTGTGTATTAATGTAGAATGGGAAGGTGATTGCATATGCTTCACGACAGTTGAAACCTTATGAACAGAATTATCCCACTCATGATTTGGAACTAGCTGCAGTAGTATTTGCTTTGAAAATTTGGAGGCATTATCTTTATGGGGAACAATGTGATATTTATACAGATCACAAGAGCTTGAAATATATTTTCACTCAAAAAGAGTTGAATATGAGGCAAAGAAGATGGTTAGAATTACTGAAAGATTATGATTTGAATATCCAATATCACCCAGGGAAAGCAAATATAGTAGCTGATGCTTTAAGCAGAAAGTCAAATAGCAATTTAGCTACTTTAATTACAGATCAGGAGGAGTTAATTAATGACATGCGAAAGTTGTCATTAGAAGTTTGCCCCAAAGAGTTAGTGTATCAGTTATATCAATTACAAGTGAAGCCTTCTCTATTTGAACAGATCAAAGAAAGACAAAGAACAGATGAACAAATTATAAGGATAAAGGAGAAAGTGGCAGAAGGGACTATGGAAGGATTCACAGTTGAGGATGAGGGCACCGTCAGATATAAAGGAAGGTTGTGTGTACCTGAGGCGGTAGAACTAAAAAGACAAATTTTAGAAGAAGCTCATTACTCACTATACACCATACACCCAGGGAGTACAAAGATGTATGAAGATCTTAAAAGAAATTTTTGGTGGATGGGTATGAAGAAAATGATAGCAGAATTTGTAGCACAATGCCTAACATGCCAACAAGTTAAAGCCGAACATCAAAAGCCAGCAGGATTATTACAACAAATGGAAATACCAGAATGGAAGTGGGATGAAATCACTATGGATTTTATTGAGGGGTTACCAAGGACTGCTACAGGAAATAATTCTATTTGGGTAATTGTGGATAGATTAACAAAGGTCGCACATTTCTTGCCAATCAAAACCAGTTATTCTGCAGAAAAGTTAGCCAACCTGTATTGTAAAGAAATAGTTCGGTTGCATGGAATTCCCAAGGCAATTATTTCCGACCGAGATACTATATTTACTTCAAAGTTTTGGCGCAGTTTAAATCAGACAATGGGGACAAAATTGAAATTTAGTACAGCATTTCATCCACAAACAGATGGGCAGACTGAAAGACTAAATCAAGTAGTCGAGGATATGTTGAGAATGTGTATAATAGATTTCGGAAATGGTTGGGATAAATATATGGCTTTAGTGGAATTTGCATATAATAACAGTTATCATGCTAGCATTAAAATGTCTCCTTATGAAGCTTTATATGGGAAACCTTGCAGAACACCCTTAAATTGGGATGAGGTTGGAGAAAGAAGATTGATCGGGCCAGATATTGTGTAAGAAACTGCAGATAAAGTGAAGTTAATCAGAGAAAGATTGCTTACTGCCCAAAGTAGACAAAAAAGTTATGCAGATCTCAGGCGGAGAGAATTAGAATTTTCCATAGGTGATAAGGTGTTTGTAAAAATATCACCTATGAAAGGAGTTATGAGATTTGGCAAAAAGGGAAAGCTCAATCCTCGTTATATTGGACCATATGAAGTTTTAGAGAAAGTCGGAGCAGTGACATATCGAATAGCACTACCACCCTCATTGGCTGCAGTGCATAATGTGTTTCACATTTCTATGTTGAGAAAATATGTGTCAGATCCTTCCCATGTGCTCACAGCAGATCGATTGCCAATCTCAGATAAGTTAATATATGAAGAAAATCCAATCAAGATAATAGATTCTAAAGAGCAACAGTTGCGGAAAAGATTGATAAAGTATGTCAAAGTGCAATGGAGCATTCATGGAGAATCGGAAGCTACGTGGGAGCTTGAAGAAGATATCAAACAAAAGTATCCATTTTTGTTTGATTAAGTTTCGAGGACGAAACTTTTATAAGGGGGGAGAATGTAATAGCCATCGTCATTCGGCGCAGTATTCAGCGCCGTTTATTTTATTTATTTATTTTTTTTTGTTTTATTAGGCGCCGTTATGGAAACTGTTTTATTAGGCACCGTTATGGAAACGGTGGGATTAATGGGTCATGCGCGTTCAATTAACCCCAGCCATGGATTAGTATAAAAGGCGCAGACGAGAATGAGTTTTCGCGAAGAAGAAAAAATCGCAGAGACAGAGAGATCGCAGAGACAGAGAGACGAAGGAAGAAGAAAATTTTTTTGAAGGTAAGCTGCGTCGAACCATTTTCTCTGTTAATCTCATTCATTCTATGTTATACGCAAGTTATTTCATAGATCTAAACCATTCACGACAATTCTAGCATGACTAATTAGTCACAGGAGTATTATCAAAATGTTTAATGTTGAAATTTTACTTATTTAAATGAGAAGTACCAAATAAAGGGTATGAAATGATATATGATGAAATAAACGCACTTCTGAGCATAATTAGATAATTGTGACCATACAATAACAAGATAATTATATCATTAGCTTGCCCGCAAAATTTTAGATTGATCAGACTTATAGATTTTAGATATAGCGATTTTATACATGATATAGAGTGGTAAATATGTATTTTAAGAGAAAAACACAAAAAAAAAATTTACAGGAAAATATAGATGCAAAACGAATAATCTGAACCATTACAAACATTATTTGAGATATTTTACAGTATATGTGATGAATTAATTTTGTTAAAAATTAGTTTATATGGCTATTTGAAGTGATATTTAATATTAACCTTTTATTAAACCCTTTATATTAAATCTGATGATAGAGATGTTATTTTACAAAAATGGACCGTCCAGATTATAAAACATAATTTTATAAGCTTACCCTTAAAATTTCAGAACAAACAGATATGTATATTGAGAGATATAAGCCATTTTATTCAGAAAATATGGACCGTTGAAAATAAATAAATAAATAAATAAATAAACTTCTGGACCAGTGGGCTAAGCCCATCTGAACAGGCCCAGTGAGTCAGAAGCCCATAAATCAAGCTTAAGCCTACAGAAACGAAAGCCCAATAGCTTAGCCCACTTAAACAGAGCCAGCCCACTATCCAGTCTGGCCCAACTTCCAACAAAGGACCCAGCCCGCTAACCTGGCCCACTGTTCCGGCTCGACAGCAGCAGCAGCCCACCGGCGACCGGCCGGCCGGCGGCAAGAAAAAAGAAAAAAAAAAAAAAGAAAAATACAAAAAATTATGAAAAATACCAAGAAAATTAAATTCAATATTTAGAAGCTTAAATGAGTTTAAAATTATAAATTTATGAAAAAAATGAAAGTTTATGAAGGTATGATAAATAGAAAATAGATAAATAAATATATATAAATTATAAAAAATATGAGAAAAATTAAAGGAAAATATCTAAAGAAGTATAAGTCCAAAATTATTTTTACATATAAAAATAAAGTTGTTTAAAAGTAAATTAATATAAGAATAAATAGAAGAAAATAGGATTTTGACCGATTAAAATTATGAGAAATTTTGAGAAAGTTATAAATGGAATTTTAAATAATATTTGTGAAAATCAAAGTGAAATAATAAACATATTGTGATGAAAATTAGGAAAAGAGACTTGAGGCTACTACAAAAAAATTGGAAAAAGAGGATTTTTAAAGTCTACTCAGAGGTAAGTAAACTTTTACCAAAGCATGTCTTTGAAAATATTATGTGAATATTATGATTTGCTATGAAATGTGATTATTTATTTCTTTCAAATTTGTTTATTCAAAAATGAGCATTATTATTTCAAACTCATGTTTAGTAGTGAATTTAAGTGGTGCATCAATTAAAATTCATGAGTATGATGCATAATTGCATATTTGGGTTTGCTAAGGAGTAAAGTAGTATGGTAGTACCTGAGTAGCGACCTCAGGACTACTAAAGGAGATGATTTAGCTCACGAATGTGTAGCACGGCTGCACGCGAGCACAAGTAGATGGCAATACCCCCAGTACGAATGCATGATTTAAAATTGACATATCTGTGCACATTTATCAAGATGTTTTTTTTTTTATTACAGTTTATTGTGCATAAAAGACAGTATAGATATTGTATTTGTAAAAAAAAAAATATATATACATGATTGAAAATGAATTTTTTTTAAAAAATACATGTTTACTTACTGAGCTTTCAGCTCACATAGTTTTATTTTCAGTGGAAAAACAGGGATACAATGCTATACTAGAGCCTTTATCAACATGGGGAAAAGGCGAACCTAGTAGAGGAAAAGACAAAGAAGTTTAGAATTTTATTGAAATTTCCTTATAATGCATGATTATTTTGATTTTAGACATTGAAAATTGTATATTAACTCCTTAAGGAGCAAACTTGAGATGTAATAGTTAAAATATTTATGATTTTGCACCTTGGTATCTATTTCCATCTTGGGAGATCTTATTTTAGCTTTGACATAGTAGACCCCATTCCCAACACCTCAAGGGTGGGGTGTTACAGTAAAGAAAGAGATAGGTGGGTGTGCTCCCCCTAAAACAGGTGCTCCCCCTTAGTTTGTGCTAGGTTAAATTAA
Organism: Annona cherimola; assembly: GCA_030490835.1. NCBI lineage: Eukaryota > Viridiplantae > Streptophyta > Magnoliopsida > Magnoliales > Annonaceae > Annona > Annona cherimola. The sequence continues at coordinate 39,002,077 of CM059973.1, forward strand.
TCATTCCCATGTCATTTCTTATCTTATAAAATGCTTCTTTTGCTAAGGGCTTTGTGAATATATCTGCAATTTGATCCTCAGTTCTTACATATACTAGACATATATCATGATTTTCCACATGTTCTCTAATAAAATGATGTCTAAGGTCTATAAGTTTGGCCTAGAGTGCAAGACTGGATTTTTAGTTAAACATATGGCACTAGTATTGTCACATTTAATGGGTATATCTTTAAAATCCATGCCATAGTCCCTAAGTTGCTGTTTCATCCAAAGTAATTGGGCACAACAGCTCCCAGCGGCAATGTATTCGGCTTCCGCCGTAGATAGAGCAACACTAGTTTGTTTTCTTGAAAACCATGAAACTAACATGTTCCCAAGAAATTGACATGTTCCACTAGTGCTTTTTCTATCTACTTCGTAACCCGCAAAATCCGCATCCGAGTAGCCGATTAGATCAAAATTAGAGCCCTTTGGATACCAAAGTCCTACATTGGTAGTGTCAACTAGGTATCTGAAAATTCTTTTCACAGCTACCAAGTGTGATTCTTTTGGACATGATTGAAATCTAGAGCACATACACACACTAAACAATATATCAGGCCTAGAAGCAGTTAAATATAATAAAGAACCTATCATGCTTCTAAACAATTTTAAATCAATTGTTTTTCCTTTTTCATCTTTGTCGATTTTGATTGTTGAGCTCATTGGCGTGTTTGCTCCTTTGCTATTTTCCATGACAAACTTCTTCAGCATTTCTTTGATATACTTGGACTGGTTGATGAAGATTCCTTCATTTAATTGCTTGATTTGCAGTCCAAGGAAGAAGTTTAGCTCTCCCATCATACTCATCTCAAATTCTTTTTGCATAAGCTCAGAAAATTCTTGACAAAGAATTTCATTAGTAGCACCAAAAATAATATCATCAACATAAATTTGATTAATCAATATATCTTTTTCTTTGTATTTGATGAACAAAGTGGTGTCTACCTTTCCCTTTTGAAAGTCATGATCAATCAGAAATTTGCTTAATCTATCATACCAAGCCCTTGGGGTTTGTTTTAATCCATATAATGCTTTGGTTAACTTGTATACAAATTGAGATTGATCTTTTTCCTCAAATCCAGGTGGTTGTTCAACATACACCTCTTCATTTATATATCCATTCAAAAATGCGCTTTTAACATCCATTTGAAACAATTTAAAGTTCATGTGAGATGCAAAAGCTAGTAAGATGCGAATTGCTTCCAATCTAGCAACCGGAGCATAGGATTCCTCAAAATCTATTCCTTCTTCTTGTGAGTATCCTTTTGCCACAAGTCTAGCTTTGTTTCTCACTACAAGTCCACTTTCATCTAATTTGTTCCTAAAGACCCACTTGGTGCCAATAACAATACAATCGTTTGGTCTAGGAAGAAGGTGCCAAACTTGGCTTCTTTCAAATTGATTTAGCTTTTCTTGCATTGCTGTAATCCAATTTTCATCATCAAGAGTTTGATCAATATCAGAAGGTTCAATTTTGGATACAAAGGCGTATTGTCCACAAACATTTTGTTTTGATCTTCTAGTTTTTACACCTTCATATACATTCCCTATAACTTGTTCAATTGGATGGGCATGTTTGAATTTCAAATCAGTTAGAGGTTTATAATTATTACCTTCACTTACCCTTTTCTCCATTGAATCTTTTTGCTTTTCCACATGCAGTTTTTCAAAATTGCTTGCTACATCATCTGCATCACTTAAATCATCTTTTCTTTTGTAGCATGGGTTAGTTTCATCAAAAACAACATGTATGGATTCTTCTACAACTTGGTTTCGTTTATTGAATACTCTATATGCTTTGCTATTTGATGAGTACCCAAGGAATATTGCCTCATCACTTTTAGCATCTAGTTTTCCCAAGTTGGTTTTTTCATTGTTCAAAACATAGCATGTGCATCCAAAAGCATGAAAATAAGAGATATTTGGTTTTCTTCCTTTCCATAATTCATATGGGGTCTTTTTCAAGATTGCTCGAATGGTAACTCGATTCAAAACATGACAAGCTGTACTCACAGCTTCACCCCAAAATTTCTTGGATAATTTGCTCTCATTTACCATTGTTCTAGCCATCTCTTGTATAGTTCTATTTTTCCTTTCAACTACTCCATTTTGTTGGGGAGTTCTTGGTGCAGAAAATGTGTGATGAATTCCTTTTTCATTACAAAATTCTATGAATCGTTTGTTTTCAATTCACCACCATGATCACTTCTTATAGTCACAATAGTACTTTGTTTTTCATTTTGCACCAAATTTACAAAAGTTGAAGACATAGAGAAAGCTTCATCTTTGCTAGCTAAGAGAATTATCCATGTGAATCTTAAAAAATCATCAACAATCACAAATACATATTTCTTTCCACCAATGGTTAAAATATCGGATGGCCCATATAGATCCATGTGTAGCAATTCAAGTGGCCTAGTGGTGGAAATTTCCTTTTTGGTAGAGAAAGGCATTTTAGGTTGTTTAGATAATTGACATGCCTTACAAATTTTGTCTTTGTCATATTTCAACTTTGGCAAGCCTTCTACCAAACTCTTCTTCCATAGGGTCTTTATATTTCTCATGTTTATATGCCCAAGTCTTTTATGAAAAACCCATGGATCATTATCAATGACCATTAGACATTGACCATCTAGTTCATCAAGTGAAACCAAATATACATTTCCATGTCTTTTTCCACTAAACATTATATATTCTCCATCAAATACATTACATATAGATGATTCAAACACAACTTTGTATCCTTTGTCATATAATTGACTAATGCTCATTAGGTTATGCTTGAGTCCTTCAACAAACAAGACATCTTCCATGCATGCATTTGAAATACTATAAATGTTTCCTTTACCTTTAATTTTACCTTTCTCGTTATTACCAAAGGCAACCGTTCTATCGTTGCAAGGCTTAAGTTTGTGAAATAAACTTCTTTCTCCGGTCATATGCCTTGAACAACCGCTGTCCATGAACCATACATTGTTTGCCTTTGCCTTGAAACAAATCTGAAAAATAAAGGAATAAATCTCACTCTTTGGTACCCATTTTATGGGTCCATTTGGGTTAGTAATATTGTTCAACCTTTGTTGCTCTAACTTAGAAAGCCCAAATCTTGTGTTCCTTGAAACCCAAACTAATTTTGCACCATGGTCATACAATTTCTTAAAGTTACACTTATAGGCTTTATGACCCATTTTGTTGCAGTAATTGCAAGCCATTGGTAATCTAGGAGTAGGCCTCCAAGTATATGATGGTTCAAACGTTGGCCTTCTAGTCCACATAATATTTTTCCTTCTTGTCTTGTATATTGGTGCAGTTTTGGTTTGACATTTCCCAAATGTTGGCACATTTGATTTGCCACTTCCTTTTTGCTCAAATGTATAATATCCAAGGCCTCTTTTATTTGTTTGAGCAGTCATATTCAAAAATATCTTTACATTTTCTCCAGGATTAGAGAACTTTGCTAATGATTCATTTAATGATTCGTTCTCTTTTTTCAATTTTTCTATCTTATTTATCAATGATTCATTTTCTTCTTTCAGTTTTGTTGATTTTTCAGCTAGTTTTCCATTTTCAATAATAACGAAGTTACATTGTTGTCTCTTTAATGACAACTTGTTTCCTAGCTTTTTGATTTCCTCATATAATGAATCATAAGCAATTTGTAGTTCTTCTAACTCAGCACATTTGAGGCATTCTTGAAAAGAAGAATAACTTGATTGAGAATAGCAAGGTTTGGAAGTTACCTCTTCATTGCTTGTGCATTTTGTTGAGATGGTTTGTTCTTCCAAAACTTCAGTTGTGTTCAAACATAACAAGTCTTCTTCTTGTTCGATCCGTGCCATGCAGCATATTCTAGCACAATTTGCCGCCTCAAATTTGTCGGTTGAGGAGCTGCTTGTTGATGAGGTTTCTTCATTGACGTACATGTCTCTTCCCTTTGGCCTTTGGTATTTTCTACCTTCATGTCCTTCCTTTCTTTCTTGATACTCTTTTGATTTCTCTTCCGGCGTAGGACATTGAGCTTGCATGTGTCCTATCTCGCCGCATTTGTAGCACTTCGTTGGCTCCTTCTTCTTCTCTCTTCGTGTTCTTTCTTTGAAGTCTTTGAAGTTCCTTTCTTTTCTCATAAATTTTCTGAATTTGCGAGTGAGAAGTGCAATATTTTCATTATCATTTTGAGAAGAGGAGGTAGACTCTTCTGAGTTACGGGTGGCCTTTAGTGCAATAGTTCTCTTTCCTTTGTGTTGATCCTCATTCCTTTTCTTGATTAGCTCATGTGACATTAATGAGCTAATAAGGTCTTCTAGCTTTAAGGTGTTTAGGTCTTTTGCTTCTTCTATTGCTGTAATCTTTGGAGTCCATGAATCTGGCAGAGCTCTTAGGATCTTCATGACCTGTTCAGATTCTGAGATAGCCTTTCCAAGACCTTTCAAAGCATTAGTAATTTTAGAGAATCTAGCAAACATTTCAGAAATATTCTCTGTATCTAGCATTTTAAAGCTTTCCAATTCTCCTATCAAAATATTTCTCCTAGTCCCTTGGACTTGGGAGGTTCCTTCATAAATAGATGTTAGAGTATCCCATATTTCTTTAGCGGTTAGACAAGAAGATAATCTATCATACTCAGAAGCTGTAAGAGCACAAAATAGTGAGTTCATAGCCTTAGCATTGCTCTTTACAGTTCTTACTTCCTCTTCGGTCCACTTGGAAGCTCTTTCATCTATAGGCAATGTTACACCATCTTGGATTGCAATCCAAGAATCCATGTCGGTAGCCATGATGAGTTGCTTCATACGAAGCTTCCAATAACCGAAATTGTTCCCATCAAACAATGGTGGCCTAGTAAATGATTGGCCCTCAGCAAAAGCGGGAACAGAAGTAGATTGGGATGCCATGTGATTGGATCTCTTTGGTTTAACTCAAAGACCTGCTCTGATACCACTTGTTGGTCCCGAGTTGATGGCAATTACCCAAGAGGGGAGGGGTGAATTGGGTATTTTAAAATTTATAACTTAAACAGAAACTTTACCCTGGATTAATTTAGTCCCCTTAATGAAGAAACGAAATGGAAAACAATATAAGGTAGAGAGCAGAAATATAAATCAAGCACACAAGATTTTCATAGTGGTTCGGGCAACCTCCCTACTCCACTCTTTCAAGCTCACACTCCTTGTGACTTGGGTTCCACTGTTGTATTCTCTCAATACAATTAGAGCCACTGCTCTCTTCTAGATTCCAGCTCTAGGGGGCATAAACAACACACTGCACAAGTAGGTGATGAGTCTCACTCCAATCACACACTACTTTGCATACACTTGATCTTAGCTACCCAAGCTAAATCAAGCTTAATACAATTAAACGAAATAACAAAAGAAGTCTACACTTTACAGATGTGTAGAAGCGATTTGGCGCAGAGAAGAACTTGTAATATAGGCTTTGAAGATTCAGAGATTGAGCTCTAGTAGTTTGAAGCAGAGTTCTTCTTCTTTGAATGGCTTGATCTCTTTTAAGCTCTTGGATATAGGAGTTAAGCACACTTAATGATTCTCAGCTACTTCCCTCGTCCATAATAACTCCCTTTTATAATTGTGGAGGGAATCCGAACGTTAAAAGGTAGGTGGCGCGTATTTAATGCGCCAACGTTTGAAAATTATCCGACCGTTGCGACCCAAGTCGCATGCGGAGTCGACTTCGGATGCGACTTCGCCCAAGTCGCAGATGGAGTCGACTTCGGGTGCGACTTCGCCTCTCCGTCGCAACTTCAAGTTCCTGGTCGGGTCGACTTGGGTATCGACTTAACCCAAGTCGCAGGTGAAGTCGACTTCGGGTGCGACTTCACCTCTTCAGGTTCCAAGTTTGAGTCTTGAGTCGACTTTGGCTTCAGACTTCAACTCAAGTCGATCATGGAGTCGACTTGGGTTGCGACTTAACTTGGTCTTTGCAGAATATACTTTGATCCTCATTGATTTGCTTTCATTCTAGAATGGCTCCTTATACTTGTAGATCTTGTGATTCTTGAAGAGCTTGACTTTGTTTCTTCTTGGATTAGCTTGAATCTTGTGAATCTTTGAAGAACTTGAATCTTGCATACCTTGCTTGCTTTTGATTCATATTGATCTTCATGACTTGATTATTTCTTCATCTTGGAGCATGCTTGAATCTTTGCCTTGGACTTGATAAACTTGATTTTGATAAAGAGCTTGTATCCTTGATTTGGTCTTGAGAGATCTTAAGTTGATCTTGGGAATGAGCTGAAAACTCCATCTTTGAGCTTTGATAACATCAAGTCGAACTTGGGGTCGACTTCGTCCGCGACTTTGCCCAAGTCGCAACTGGAGTCGACTTCGTTTGCGACTTCGGCATTCTTCCATCCCAAATACAGCTCTGGAGTGAATCTCCCGACTGAAGTCGATGCTGGAGTCGACTTCGTTTGCGACTTGGCTTCCCAAGTCGCAAGTGGAGTCGACTTGGCCTGCGACTTCACTTGTTCTTCTCCCATTTTCAACTTTGGATAGATTTGGCTTCTTGAAGTCGATCTTGAGGTCGACTTGGAGAACGACTTGGCCTTCCATACTTCATTTTCTTCAAATGTATATTCCTTAAACATTTCCACAAACGTGTCAGTAGCCAAGACTTACTCAAATTGATTTGTTAATCATCAAAACATAGATTTAGCTTGTTTTCCACATATTTCCAACACACAAGTTGTATATTTGGGTTACTTCGATCGCGACTTCACCCTAGTCGCAGTCTGAGTTGACTTGGGGTGCGACTTTAGTTGTCAATCCAATCCTCTCATAAGGTCGAGCCTTTGAAAATAACCTTAGTATGTGAGATTAAAATCAAATAATTATCACTTTAATCTCATCACTTTTGCCTTAATCCAATCCTCTCATAAGGTCGAGCCCAAAATCATGAGCTTACCTTTCAAATTTCATCTCATTCCGCCTTATAGGGGTCAAGTTATAAATTTTCTATGATTTCCAACATTATTCCATAATTCTGATTTTAATCTCCATTAATTAAATCTTAGAAATTAAAATAATTATTCATGACTCATTAGCATTTTCCTATCCTCATTAAGCCCCTTAAGTCATCTTGACTTACATTGGGCTTTGGCGATTAGTCTTAATCATCATTCTTAATTGCAAACCCTAATTGCAAAATACCATTAAATTATAAAAGTCATAAATCATCCATAATTCATTTAAATAACATATGTGTCATATTTATAGACCTACTTGGGTCTGGGTATCACAGCTTTCTAACCCCTTTTCGATGTAAAAAGTAACCTTAATTTAGGGTAATTTACCCTATAAATCATCCACATATCATTTAGACTAATTCATGCATCATACATGTCATAAAAAGTGAAAAATCGGGTCATATACGTAATCTTAAGTTTCATCCTTTTTATGGTTCATAACTTATGTCCAAATCAATATATATAATTCATAAAAGAATGAATTATAATCTAATCAAGATAACTAATCAAAAAAGCAACTTTAAAAGAGGAATTAAGAAAATTCCAGCTAGGTTATTAACCCATAATCATCTCTAACATCCAACTTAATCTCTTTAAACCCTTGAATTCATTCATACCATTCAATCCTCATTCAATACCCTAATTAAGGGCATCATAAATTATCCTTTAAGGTTTCATTATGAATTACATTCATGACACATAATTAGAGGTAGAAAACTTGGAATTAAAAGATTCAAAAACTCAATTTATGCTTACTTGAATCTAAGCAACTTGAATCCAAACTTTCCCAACTTGATTTTTCTCCTTTCTTGCTTCCTTTCCTCCTCTTTTTCCTTCTCTTTTTACTTCTTCCTTTCCCCTCCTTAGACGTTCTTAGGGCTGCCCCTTAGGAGATTTTCTTCTCCTTGAAGTTTTTCCCAAAAGTGGACATCCCATGTATGGTCCCCCTTTTATGATTTTTTTCATCTTGTGGGGCCCACCTTACCACATCATTTGGAGGGTAATTCATTGCCCTCTTATCCCTTGATGACATGGCCCACTCACATCCAAGTAAATTATGTGTTAATCTTAAGTAAAAATCATCAAATCATGGCTAAATTTAGCCCTCCTAGCTGTCCACATGGAGATGTCCACATGGCATGCATTCTATGGAATTTTTTTGCCACAAAATCTACCCAAATTTAATGAAATTTATTTACCCTAGCTCCCTAGGTAATTTAGATTCATATTTTGTATTTTAAAAAAATCAAAAATTGAATTTTTATCTCCCTTGGGCATCACCATGGAATGCCACATATTCATGCCTCTTTGAGGCTATACCCATAGCCATTAAGCCTTACATTAAACACTTGATAATATCGTAGATTTTTCCATTTTAGGAAATTCACAAAATTCACTTGAAATTACCTCCTTTTGACACCTCATATGTGCCATATCTTATGCATTTAATCTCTTAGCTTTTACATAAATGCAATGTTACTTTATGGAGCTTAAAGTCAATGGCCCTTGTCCTTTTGTGATTAAGAATATTCTCATGATAATTATCTTAATCAAACCCTTCCATAATATTCGCCACATCGTTTTACCCGTTCATTTCAAATTTCATCTCAAAATGACTTTTCTATCTCAAGTTCTAGCCATTTGAAATTAACTTTCAGATTTGGGATGAAAATAAATAATTATCACCCTAATACCATCACAATTTTCATAATCCAATCCATCCATAGGATTGGGCACATAATCATGTGCTTACCTTTCAAATTTTATTTCAATCCGCCTTATAGGCGCCAAGTTATGAATTTTCTAGCATTTATCACATTAATTCCATAATTATCATTCTAATCTCCATTAATTAAATCATGACAAATGAATTAATCATTCATTGCACATTAACATTTTTCCATCCTCATTAGGTCACTTTAATCATATTGACCAACATTGGGCTATGGCGATTAATTTTAATCACCATTCCTTAATCATTAGCCCTAATTGCAATAAATCATCAAGTCATTAAAATCATTCATAAATCATTCAATTAATACATGAGTCATATTTACATGCCAAATGCACATGTATGAGCCCTACTTGGGTCTAAGTATCACAATCCTCCCCCCCTTATAAAAGGTTTCTTCCCAAAACTGTTTACTTTTGGAATAATAGGGGATATTTCCTTTCAACCTCTTCTCTTGTACTTCAAATAACTCAATATAAGACTTCTAATATCATAGATACTTGGCTAGTACTAACTAATCTGTGTATAGGGAATTTCATCCGTATTATCTTATTTGTTTCCTCTATCGGTTATGCATGCATGGTTACATATTGACAAGCTATAAATGAATGGCTAGCACTAGAATCAAACAAAGCTATTATCAAATTTCCTAATCACTTGATTTTATCATCATTAGCTTAATCCAATCCTCCATTGAATAGATCTCATAATTTTAACCGTTCATTTCAAATTTCTTCTCAATCCGACTTTTCTAGCTCAAGTTATGACCATTTGAATTTTTGGACGACGATGATCAATTTTCACCCTAATTTCATCCTTATTTTCATAATCCATCATTTCCATAAGATTAAGCACAAAATTATGTGCTTACCTTTCAATTTTCATCTTAATCCGCCTTACTGGCATTAGTTATGGATTTTCTAGCATTTGCTACCGTTAATCCATAATTAGCAACATAATCTCCATTAGTTAACCCATAATATATGAGGTAATTATCCTCAATATAATCACATTTCCTAATCCTCATTGAGTCTCTTTAATCACATTGACCCATATCGGCTTATATTGATCATTCATAATCATTTGCCCTAATTTGCAATAAATCATCAATATTGCAATTGGAAATCATTCATAGTTCCACTAAATTATACTTGATTCATATTTATATGCCAATTGCATATAAATAAACCTTACTTGGGTCCAGATTTCACAAATAGAAAAACTTCATCGTCTACCCGGACCCTTATTATATAACCCTTACGACTAGGCAGGACCTGTGTGGGTTCCTCGGTAATGGTACTAGTGTCGGACCATGCAAGGGGGTCATCATTATCATCATCATATTATTCCCTGAGCACACCTCTGCTCCATAATTAGGGTTACCTCCTTCTCCCTTTGACGTATTCGTTCCCAACTTATCCCGTGTCTGAACTGGATACACCCGTTTGCAAACCGATACCAAGGGCTTAGATCTAGGGGTGTGGGTGCTGGAATCATATCCCAAAAGTGTTGGAGATCTTGTGCTGTAATATGGTCAGTGGGGACCAGGAGGTCGGGACGAGGTGCTGACGAAACCTCTGATCTAGGAGCCTTACTTGTGGACTCCTCTATACCTTGTTTGTATTGACGAGGGTCAACAGGGAAATCTCTTTGGACCTGTGATGGAGGGCATATGGGTTGAAACCCTGGAGGGACTGGTGGAAGGTGTACTGCATTTTGTTGGGACAACCACCATCTATGCATACTTTCCTCTATCCTTCGTCTATTTTCCTCCTCCTCCATCTGCCTTCTTAATTCATCAACACTCATAACTTTTTTCCGTTGTCTAAAACATAACAAATCAACTATATTTTAAAATCATCGTAATGCAAATCATCATCATATAGCATGCATATCATCATATGTAGCTAATCATGTAATCACATATCATAAAATCATACATAATTCATCATATTCAATCAATTTCCATACTTAGTAAGTTATCCACGTCTATTTACCAATCCATGCTCTGATACTAAGCTCTATGGCGCCCCAGCCCGAGCGTCACATCTTTAGCCTTACTCTGGGACCATTATTGATTGGTAAACATGATCAGAATTGTTGCCCTGTCACACGATAGGTTTTAAAGGATATTTATCCATTTAATCTTTACTCTTTAAGAATTAATATTATCATACACATTTCCTTTTTCATCATTTTGTCAATCTTAGCCGTCATAAGATCATGATAAACACATATTATATCATGAAAACATATTCTTTCACTATATGATAAAAACGTACCTTAACATTTGACCATAAAATTTTTCCATCCATAGACTACGTATCGTTGGGTGAATCTCATACAATCATCAAGGCAGTTATATAAATCAATATACAATCATTCATCCATAAAATTATACACAGGCATTCATTAAAATTTTTCTTCTTCATCGTTTAACCTGTGCTCCTCTACCATGTCCATCCTTTCACCTGTCTTAGGGTTTGAAAAACAAAACGTGAGTTGAAACTCAAAAAGCAAGTTGTATGTTTTTCAGGTAATTGATTTTGCAGGCAACATGTGGCACCCCAACCCGAGCGTCACATCATTAACCTTACTCTGGGACCGTTATTGATTGGTAAACGTGATCAGGATTGTTGCTTTGTCACACGGTGGGATTTATTGGATATTTATCCACTTAATCTTGACTTCTTAGGAGTTAATGTCATTAAACATATTCCAATTTCTATATGAGCCCATTTAGGCCATTATTAAATTTGGATATACAGATGTTACATTATAAAACTGATATTCATTCATAATATGATAAATCATACATTAGCATTTGTCCATAAAATTTTTCCATCCATAGCCACATATCATGGAATATCTCTCATACAACATCAAGGCACTCATATAATTCCGTTATACAATCAATCATTCACAAATTCATACATAGGCATTCATAAAATTCATCATTCTTCAAAGCTCAACCTGTGCTCCTTGCCTTGTTCTTCCTTTCACCTATCTTTGGATTTGGAAAACAAAACGTGACTCGAAACTCAATAAGCAAGCTATAAGGTTTTCATACAATTCATTTTGCAGGAAATATTTTTATTTAAAACATCTTGGAAAGCAATCATTATACCCACTCGAGGGTATATCATGAAAATATGCTCCTTATACCCGTCATGGGTATATCATAAATAATGCAATGCATCATTTTTCTTAAACATGACATCATAGGATGGAAGCTAGCTAGGAAACCATCCATCGCTAACTTCTCTCCCATTTCAGGGAGGCTCCGCCAGCCCTAGGCCTATCTTAGCGACTTGGCTGCACCAACGGGGGACAATCGGTTCGCTTACACCTTTGAGGTAGATCTCATGCTTTGTGCACATGAACCTTTCATAAATATCATTTTTGACATGTTAGCATGATTTTTCATTCGTAAATTCATGTATCATAATTTATCATAAACATTTGAGAAAGCATTTAGCAATTCATTTATCTAATGAAAATAACATTTCAATACACATTGATATAAAGGAATGACCATCCTTAAACACCTTAGAAATAATTTAATCAATTATTTTCTAAACAATTTAAGTAGTTAGAACATCATTGGCAAACATTTATCATAATTTGATAAAATAAAAATCATTTAAAAAGTTGCTTGCTTACCTGTTCCGCCTTAGCTTTCCTAATCTACTTTCCCTTTGCCTTTGCCTATACACATAAGAATGACATTACATTCATAAAATTTTCATTTTCTTGCATACACTTAGTTTTCCAACCCATAATTCATTACATACACAACCCACTTGAATTTCAAGTCGGGTACACATATATAGCACATACTTGTGCATCATACCATCCATTCCATATCATGTTCTAAACCCATATGTAGTGTATAAATTCATACACATAATAACCATTCATTTATCATCATATGGGGTTCATCCTTCCACTTATCATTTTCATCTATTTTTCACATTTCATACGTCTGTGCTCATTTTAAGCACATATTCGACGTCTGAGGCTTCATAAATTAATCTTAAAATTTGAGATTATCATTAATCATCGAATCAGCAATATAAATATGCATTTTATCATAATTTCATGTATTTTTTCATTTTAGCAATTCACATAAGTCATTTATCACTTATCCATTCATATCCTTCCATATACACTCATCTTACAACACATATCTTATGTGTTTCTTAAAATTTTTCAAAACAGTAACTTGCATATCATTCAATCCTCATTCAATACCCTAATCAAGGGCATCACAAATTATCCTTTAAGGGTTTTTTATGAATCATATTCATGACCCATAATTATAGGTCGAAAACTTAGGTTTAAATGATTCAAAACTCGAAGTATACTTGTTTCTAAGGAAATTTGTATTCAAACTTTTCTAGCTTGAATCCCTTTCTTTCCACCCCTTTTTCCTTCTCCTTTTCTCTTTTTTTTATTCTCCTCTTTTTTGGTGGACTTGGGATGCGCAAGGGCTGCCTCTTTGGAGTTTTTTCTCCCCTTCGATTTCTCACCCAAATGGACGTCCCTATGGTTGCTCCCTTGTATATATATTTTGATATTTTTTATCCATCTTGTATGGCCCACTTTCCACATCATGTAGAGGGTAATTTATGACCCACTTATCCATTGATGAGTTGGCACAACTTCACCCAAGTAAAATGGCCAATTATCATTTATAAAAATATCAAATCTTTAGCTCATAAAGGAGCAACATAGCCTACCTCCCTTGGACACGGAATCATAATCTAATCATGATAACTAATTAAAATAGCAACTTTAAAAGAGGAATTAAGAAAATTCTAGATAGGTTATTAACCCATAATCATCTCTAAATCCAACTTAATCTCTTTAAACCGTTGAATTCATTTATATCATTCAATCCTCATTCAATACCCTAATTAAGGGCATCATAAATCATCCTTTAGGGTTCATTATGAATTAAATCCATGACTCATAAATAGAGGTAGAAAACTTGGAACTAAAAGATTCAAAAACTCAATTTATACTTGAATCTAAGCAACTTGAATCCAAACTTTCCCAACTTGATTTTCCTCCTTTCTTCCTTCCTTTCCTCCTCTTTTTCCTTCTCTTTTTCCTTCTTCCTTTCCCCTCCTTGGACGTGCTTAGGGCTTCCCCTTAGGAGATTTTCTTCTCCTTGAAGTTTTTCCCAAAAGTGGATGTCCCATGTATGGTCCCCCTTTTATGATTTTTCATCTTGTGGGGCCAACCTTGCCACATCATTTGGAGGGTAATTCATTGCCCTCTTATCCCTTGATGACATGGTCCATTCACATCCAAGTAAATTATGTGTTAATCTTAAGTAAAAATCATCAAATCATGACTAAATTTAGCCCTCCTAGCTGTCCACATGGAGACGTCCACATGGCATGCATTCTATGGCATTTTTTTGCCACAAAATCAACCCAAATTTAATGAAATTTATTTACCCTAGCTCCGTAGGTAATTTAGATGCATATTTTGTATTTAAAAAAATCAAAAATTGCATCTTTATACCCCTTGGGCGTCACCATGGAATGCCACATATTCATGCCTCTTTGAGGCTATACCCATAGCCATTAAGCCTTATATTAAACACTTGATAATATCATAAATTTTTCCATTTTAAGAAATTAACAAAATCCACTTGAAATTACCTCTTTTTGACACCTCATATGTGCCATATCTTATGCATTTAATCCCTTAGCTTTTACATAAATGCAATGTTACTTTATGGAGCATAAAGTTAATGTCCCTTGTCCTTTTGTGATTAAGCATGTTCTCATGATAATTAGCTTAATGAAACCCTTCCATAATATTCACCACATCGTTGTACCCATTCATTTCAAATTTCATCTCAAACGACTTTTCTATCTCAAGTTATAGTCATTTGAAATTAACTTTTGGATTTGGGATGAAAATAAATAATTATCACCCTAATCCCATCACAATTTTCATAATCCAATCCATCCATAGGACTGGGCACATAATCATGTGCTTACCTTTCAAATTTCATTTCAATCCGCCTTATTCAAGTTATGAATTTTCTAGCATTTATCACATTAATCCCATAATTATCATTCTAATCTCCATTAATTAAATCATGACAAATGAATTAATCATTAATTGCACATTAACATTTTCCCATCCTCATTAGGTCACTTTATGTGGCACCCCAAACCGAGACGTCACTTCCTTACCTCAAGACCTTATAGATTGGTAAATGTGAATCAGGATTGTTGCTCTGATCACGCGGCGGGATTTTAATTGGAACTCGTCCAAAATTTTTTTTCGTTCATCATCATTCATATCTTTACATTTCACATTATTCATCAAACAAGTGGCGATACACTTGTAATAAAATTTCATAATTTCATTCATAACATCATTTCATACTATTCTACAATGAAAGTCTTCCTGACTAAATCATCACATTTGACATCTCATAATTCTTTCATAGCATTCCTCATGCTTTCTACAATAACATTTACATTTCATACAAGCATTGGATCACATAGAATTTATAATTCTATACAAGTTTACATATACATCAACATACCTTGGATCTGTAATCAGGCTATCACATTTCATTCCTTATAGCCCAAATGGCTACCATTACGTACCTTTTCCCCATTTCTTAGGTCCTTGACCCCTTGAGTCTCCCAATACCTGTCTAAGGTTTGGAAAACAAAACGTGAGTGATAACTCTGTTGGAAACAATGCTTCAAAACAAAACAAAATTGACCAAAGATTGAGTTTTGATGATTAACAAAGACTAATTTGAGTATATCAAGTATACTAATGAGTTTGCAAAATGTTTTAAGGAACTAAAATAGTCAAGTCGATTCCCAAGTCGACTTGGACTTCGACTTAGGGTGAAGTCGATCCCAAAGTCGACTCAACTATCGACTTGAGAAAGAACCTCAAAGGCAAAATCAACTTGCAGGTGAAGTCGCATCTCAAGTCGACCTCACATGCGACTTGGGAAGCCAAGTCGCAAACGAAGTCGACCTCGCTATCGACTTCAAACATAAAAAACTGTCCAGAGCTTAATTTTGGGGCACGAAGCTGCCCAAGTCGCAGGCCAAGTCGACTCCAGGTGCGACTTGGGTGAAGTCGCAGACAAAGTCGACTTCATCCGCGACTTGAGAAGTTCAGACTTCAAAGATGCAGTTTCAAAGCCTATTCAAAGAATCTCTCATTCAAGATCAAAGCAAAGATTCAAGATGAAGATCAAATCAAGTCTATCAAGTCTTAAAGACCAACTGAGTAAAATACAAGGACTAAAGGAAGAAAGCCAAGCAAGCTAGAAGCAAAATCAAATGAAGATCAAAGCATTATTGGCAAAGACCAAGTCAAGTCGCAACCCAAGTCGACTCCATGATCGACTTGAGTTGAAGTCGGAAGCCAAAGTCGACTCAAGACTCAGACTTGGAAACTGACAAGGTGAAGTCGCACCTGAAGTCGACTTCACCTGCGACTTGGGTCAAGTCGATGCCCAAGTCGACCCTGACTGAAACTTGAAGTTGCGACGGAGAAGCGAAGTCGCACCCGAAGTCGATTCCATCTACGACTTAGACGAAGTCGCATCCGAAGTCGACTCCACATGCGACTTGGGTCGCAACGGTCGGATTTTATTCGAACGTTGGCGCATTAAATGCGCGCCACCTACCCTCTAACGTTCGGATACCCTCCAAAATTATAAAAGGCATTCATGGTGAACGAGGGAAGTAGCTGAGAATCGTTAAGTGTGCATAACTACCATCTAAAAGAGCTTTAAAGAGATCAAGCTAATCAAAGAGGAAGAACTTTGCTTCAAACTGCAAGAGCACAACTACTGATCATTCAAAGAAAATTCAACAAGTTCTTCTCTGCGCCAAACTGCTTCTACACAACTGTAAAGTGTAGTTTTCTTATTGTTTCTTTTGTATGTGTTGAACTTGATTTAGTTTGAGGAACTAAGATCGAGTGTAAGCAAAGAGTGTGTGATTGGAGTGTGACTCATCACCTACTTGTGCTGTGTTTTGTTGATGCCCCCTAGAGCTGGAATCTAGAAGAGAGCAGTGGCTCTAATTGTATTGAGAGAATACAATAGTGGAACCCAAGTCACAAGGAGTGTGAGCTTGGAAGAGTGGAGTAGGGAGGTTGCCCGAACCACTATAAAAATCCTGTGTGTTTGATTTATACTTCTGCCATTTACATTACATTGCTTTCCATTTCATTTCTTCATTAAGGGGACTGGATTAATCCGGGGTTAAGTTTCTGTTTAAGATATAAATTTTTTAAATACCCAATTCACCCCTCCCCTCTTGGGTTTTGCCATCAACTCGGGACCAACAAGTGGTATTAGAGTAGGTCTTTGAGTTTACCAAAGAGATCTTATTAATATGGCATCCCAATCTACTTCCGTTCCCGCATTTGCTGAAGGCCAATCCTTTACAAGGCCACCGTTATTTGATGGGAGCAATTTTGGATATTGGAAGCTTCGTATGAAGCAACTCATCATGGCTACCGACATAGATTCTTAGATTGCTACCCAAGATGGAGTAATCTTGCCTACTGATGAAAGAGGTTCCAAATGGACCGATGAGGAAGTAAGAATTGTTAAGAGCAACGCCAAAGCTATGAACTCTTTATTTTGTGCTCTTACTGCTTCTGAATATGATAGAGTATCCTCTTGCTTAACCGCCAAAGAGATATGGGATACGCTAACCTCTATCTATGAAGGAACTTCTCAAGTCCAAGGGACGAGAAGAAATATTTTGATTGGAGAACTGGAAAACTTTAGAATGCTAGAAAGAGAAAATATCTCTGAAATGTTTGCTAGATTCTCGAAAATTACTAATGCTCTTAATGGTCTTGGAAAGGCTATATCTGAATCTGAGCAGGTCATGAAGATTTTAAGAGCTCTACCTGAATCATGGACTCCAAAGATCACTGCAATAGAAGAAGCCAAGGACCTTAACACGCTAAAACTTGAAGACTTAATTAGCTCACTCATGTCACATGAGCTAATTAAGAAAAGAAATGAGGATCAACACAGAGGCAAAAGAGCAATTGCTTTGAAAGCCGCACAAGACACAGATGACTCCTCTTCTTCTCAAAACGACGACGAAATCGCCCTACTCACAAAACGTTTCAGAAAATTTGTGAGGAAAGGCAAAAATTTCAGAAGCTTCAAGGATAGAACTCCCAGAGAAAAGAAGAAAGAATCAACCAAATGCTATCGATGCGGCGGTTCGGGACATATGCAAGCTCAATGTCCAACTCCCAAAGAAAGCAAAGTAAAAGAACAAAGAAAAGATCGAGGGGACAATAAAAGATTCCAAAGATTCAAAGGAAGAGGCATGTACGTGAATGACGAGGAATCTACAACGAGTAACTCCTCAACCGATGAAATTGAAGTAGAAGAATGTGCAAGAATTTGCTGCATGACACAAATCGAGCAAGAAGAACAAACTACTTCAACAAAATGCACAAGTAATGAAGAGGTAAGTTCCAAACTCTCCCATTCTAAAACAAGTTATTCTTCTTTTCAAGAATGCCTCAAATGTACTGAATTAGAAGAACTACAAACTGCATATGATTCATTGTATGAAGAAATGAAGAAATTAGGAAGCAAGTTTACAATTAAGAAGAAACAATGTGATGCAGTAATAATTGCAAATGGTAAACTTGCAGAGAAATTAGACAAAATAAAAGAAGAAAATGATATGCTGAAAAAGGAGAACGAATCATTAAATGAATCATTAGCCAAGTTCTCTAATCCAGGAGAAAGTGTAAAAATGTTTCTGAATATGACCTCCCAAACACATAAAAGAGGTCTTGGATATCATACATTTGAGCAAGGAGAAAGTAGCAAATCAAATGTGCAAATACTTGAGAAATATCAAACTAAAACTGCATCTATATACAAGCCACAAAAGAAAAATTTTAAGTGGATTAGAAGACCAACTATTGAACCATTGCATACTTGGAGGCCTACTCCAAGATTACCTATGGCTTGTAATTTCTGCAATAGATTGGGTCATAAAACTTACAAATGCAATTTTAAGAAATTATATGACCATGGTGCAAAATTAGTTTGGGTTCCAAGGAACACAAGATTTGGGCTTTCCAAGTTAGAACAACAAAGATTAATTTATATTACTAACCCAAATGGACCCATAAAATGGGTACCAAGGAGATAAGATTTACTTGCTTATTTTTTCAGACATGTTTTAAGGCAAAGGCAAATAATGAATGGTTCATAGATAGCGGTTGCTCAAGGCATATGACCGGTGAAAGAAGCTTATTTCATAAACTTAAGCCTTGCAACGATGGAATGGTTGCCTTTGGCAATAATGAAAAAGGTAAAATTAAAGGTAAAGGAAATATACATAGTATTTCAAATGCATGCATGGAAGATGTTTTGTTTGTTGAAGGACTCAAACACAATTTAATGAGCATTAGCCAATTATGTGATAAAGGATACAAAATTGTGTTTGAATCATCTATGTGTAATGTATTTGATGGAGAACATATCATGTTTAGTGGTAAAAGATATGGAAATGTATATTTGGTTTCACTTGATGAATTAAATGGTCAATGTCTAATGGCCATTGATAATGATCCATGGGTTTGGCATAAAAGGCTTGGACATATAAACATGGGAAATATAAAGACCCTATGGAAAAAGAGTTTGGTAGAAGGATTACCAAGATTGAAATATGACAAGGACAAGATTTGTAAGGCATGTCAATTATCAAAACAACCCAAGATGCCTTTCTCTACCAAAAAGGAAATTTCCACCACTAAGCCACTTGAATTGCTACACATGGATCTATACGGGCCATCCGACATTCTAACCATTGGTGGAAAGAAATATGTATTTGTCATAGTTGATGATTTTTCAAGATTCACATGGATAATTCTCTTAGCTAGTAAAGACGAAGTCTTCTCTATGTTTGCAACTTTTGTAAATTTGGTGCAAAATGAAAAACAAAGTACTATTATGACCATAAGAAGCGATCATGGTGGCGAATTCGAAAACAAACGATTCATGGAGTTTTGCAATGAAAAAGGAATTCACCACACATTTTCTGCACCAAGAACTCCACAACAAAATGGAGTAGTAGAAAGGAAAAATAGAACTATACAAGAGATGGCTAGAACTATGCTAAATGAGAACAATCTATCCAAGAAATTTTGGGGTGAATCTGTAAGTACAGCTTGTCATGTATTGAACCGTGTCACCATTCGAGCAATCTTGAAAAAGACCCCATATGAACTATGGAAAGGAAGAAAACCAAATATTTCTTATTTTCATGCTTTTGGATGTACATGTTATGTTTTGAACAATGGAAAAACTAACTTGGGAAAGTTAGATGCTAAAAGCGATGAGGCTATATTCCTTGGATATTCATCAAATAGCAAAGCATATAGAGTTTTCAATAAACGAAACCAAGTTGTTGAAGAATCCATACACGTTGTATTTGATGAAATTAACCAAACTCCGAGAAAGGAGGATGAACTAAGTGATGCAGATGAGACAAAAGGCAAAGAACAACCAAAGGAACTCAAGCTCAAGCCAGAAAATCTCATGGAGGAAAAGGTAAGTGAAGGTAATGATTCTTACAAACCTCCAACTGATTTAAAGTTAAAAAATGCCCATCCAGTTGAGCAAGTTATTGGAAATATATATGAAGGAGTAAAAACTAGAAGATCAAAACAAAAAGTTTATGGTCAATATGCTTTTGTATCGAAAATTGAACCAAATACCATTGAACAAGCTCTCAGTGATGAAAATTGGGTTACTGCAATGCAAGAAGAGCTAAACCAATTCGAAAGGAATAATGTATGACATTTAGTTCCTAGACCAAATAATCACACTATCATTGGTACCAAATGGGTATTTAGGAACAAATTAGATGAAAGCGGGCTTGTAATTAGAAACAAGGCCAGATTAGTAGCCAAAGGATATTCCCAAGAAGAAGGAATTGATTTTGAAGAATCATATGCACCCCTGGCCAGATTAGAAGCCATACATATTCTACTAGCATTTGCTTCTCATATGAATTTCAAATTGTTCCAAATGGATGTAAAAAGCGCATTTTTGAATGGTTATTTGAATGAAGAAGTATATGTTGAACAACCCCCTGGTTTTGAAGAAAAGGATCAATCAAAGTATGTTTATAAATTGACCAAAGCGCTATATGGACTAAAACAAGCTCTAAGAGCTTGGTATGAAAGGTTGAACAAATTTTTGATTGATCATGAGTTTCAAAGAGGGAAAGTAGACACTACTTTGTTCATCAAATACAAAAATAAAAATATTTTAATTGTACAGATTTATGTAGATGACATAATATTTGGTGCTACTAATGAAAATCTTTGTCAAGAGTTTTCTAAGATAATGCAGAGCGAATTCGAAATGAGCATGATGGGAGAATTAAATTTCTTCCTTGGATTGCAAATCAAGCAACAAAGTGAAGGAATATTTCTAAATCAGTCCAAATATGTCAAAGAGATGCTCAAGAAATTTGGAATGTAGAATAGCAAAGGGACCAACACTCCAATGAGCTCTACAATCAAGATCGACACGGATGAAAACGGTAAATGTATCGATCAAAAGCTTTATAGAAGCATGATAGGTTCTTTGTTATATTTAACTGCTTCTAGACCCGATATTCTCTTCAGTGTTTGTATGTGCTCTAGATTTCAAGCATGTCCTAAAGAATCACATCTACTTGCTGTAAAAAGGATTTTTAAATATTTGATAAAAACTACCAATCTTGGACTATGGTATCCAAAAGGATCAACCTTTGATTTAATCGGCTATTCGGATGCAGATTTTGCCGGCTATAAAGTAGATAGAAAGAGTACTAGTGGAACTTGTCAGTTTCTTGGACATATGTTAGTTTTATGGTACTCAAGAAAACAAACAAGTGTTGCTCTATCTACTGCGGAAGCCGAATACATAGCCGCCGGTAGTTGTTGTGCCCAATTGCTTTGGATGAAACACCAATTGAAAGATTATGGTATTGATTATGTTGATATTCCTATTAGATGTGATAATACAAGTGCAATTTGTCTGACTAAAAATCCTGTACTGCATTCAAGAACCAAGCATATTGATGTGAGACATCATTTTATTCGTGAACATGTTGAAAATCATGATGTATGTTTAGAATATGTGAAAACTGAGGACCAAATTGCTGATATCTTTACCAAACCATTAGCCAAAGAATCATTCTATAAAATTAAAAATGATATGGGGATGATAGAGCTAAATTAAGAAAAATTAAACAAGAAACTAAATTTTGAAAAAGTCAAGTCAATAGGTCAAGTCGACTCCATGGGAGCCAAGTCGACTCCGCCAAGTTGACTTGGGAAAGTGAAGTCAACTCCGCTTCAACAGCGAAGTCAACTCCACAGGGTCGAAGTCGACTCCGCGCGCGCGACCGTCCGACTTCTCTCCCTCTTCTCTACTTCTCTTCTTTCTCTCCTCTTCTTTCTCATTTTCCCGCGTCTTCTCCTCTCTGTTTTTCCTTTCTCCGGTGACTCCTTCTTCTTCTTCAACTCATTTCCGGCATTCTTCTTCCATTTCCGGCCAAGTGCTTTTCATCTCCGGCAGATCCTTTCCTCTCCTCTCTCTCTCAGCTCTCTCAACTCTCTCAGCTCTCTCAGTTCTCCACAAATCTGTCAGTTCTCTCAAGTTTGGACTCTTATCTCTCAGTTTCCAACTCCAAACCAAATCAATGGCCCCAAAACCAAGACTTCCAAAGCTAGCAGTCAAAAAGCCAACCCAAAGGCCTGTGCCCAGACCTTCCCAATCTACCACTGAAGAAGATGTCCCTAGAAGACAGAGGACATCGGCAAAAAGGGCTAGAGAAGAACCCTCTACATCGACGGGTAGACGGGTTCGCTTCCAAACCACCACTCAATCATCCGATCGAGCTCCAAGGTCTGAAAGCCAACCTGAAAGCTCATACTCCTCAAGAATTCCGATCAAGAAGGGGCAAGTCTTGAAAATGCCCACAAACTACTTCAAGACCGAGCTGCAACATAGCCACTTCTACAAACACTTCTATGAGCGAAAGGTATTCATTCCTAAGATCATAGACTTCAAATTTCTGAGCGACTATGAGTTCGATATAGAAGAGCTGCTAGACTTCCAAGGTTGGACACAACTGTTCAAATCCGACGAAAGGATCTATCCTGATCTCACAAGACTCTTCTACTATCTATGGGATGACACCAAGTTTTTCTCCTACGTCAAAGGCAGCGAGATGTATCTGGGTTCTATAGATAACCCAGATCAAGATGTAGCTTTAATGAGAATAGGGAGCATTCTTCAAGTACCCTATGAAGAAGAACAACTTCCTAATGACCTAACGATGGATAAAATCTACAATGAACTGACAAAGAGCAACAAGTACCATGCGGGCACCAAATTCCTGCATTACATGGATCTTCCTCCCAGACTCAGGGTCATCCGTCTGCTAATCGCCCATTGTATCTTGCCAAAAGGAGGCGGAAGAAATCAACTCAATCCACAGGAAGCAATGATCTTATGGAAACTGGTCAATAAGGTAAAGATCAGTCTTCCTAGACTCTTCCTCGAAGCCTTGGCAAGTAAAAAGGATAACCCACGAGGCGTGCTACCCTACGGTTCCTGGATCACTAAGATCCTTGAACGATTTGAGGTTGATATAGATGGGGAACCATTTGAAGTTCCCAAGACGACAAACGCCATCAACAAGGCTTTGCTCCAACGTATGAAGATCAATTTGGAGCAGTTCAGGGATGATCGAATAAGGGAGAAGCTAGGCGAGCCAGTCCGAGAACCAGAGGACGAAGCACAAGCTGAGGGGGAGCAACCTCCAGAAGCATCGCCTGCACGGCACGCAGCTCCTGCATCGCACGGATCCTATACACCTCACGGATTCGTTGCACCCGATAGAGCGCCTCCTACTTCATCACAAGAGGCGACGCTGCAGAGCATAAAGGCAGAAATCTCGGCTCTATGGGAAGAAATGGGTTACCAAGAAGATCGAATGACGAGTCTTTTGACCGAGGTGTTGAAGGCGATCAACGACATGCATTCCCGACAGGATCGAATCGATCGGGAATTGCGTACCATCCGATATCATCTCGCCTCAAGCCGTCACAAGAAGCGACCCATGCCTGAACTTGATCCCTTCGAATCGGGTTCAGTTCATCGTGAGCCGTCTCCCGCACCCGTTTCCTCCTTCTACTCATCAGCTCATGTCCGTCCCATCAAACAAACTCAGTCTGTCTATCCCATTTCCCAATTTCAATTCACCAAGTCTTTGGTAATTGAATCATTTTTGATAGATTGACAAAAAGGGGGAGATAGAATAGGAATTGAGTAGAATTTTTTGTTTAGGTCGGGTAGTTTGTATTTAGGAGTTTCATTTCTTTTGCTTTACATTGTAACTTGAAATGTGCTTATATGAATTGAATGTTTGCTAATAATCTGTTTTGAAAGTTATGCAATGATTACTTATACTCTGTTTTCAAAGAATATATAAATGCATTTATCTTGAAAGGTATAAGCTCAATTTAGTTTTGTCAATCATCAAAAAGGGGGAGATTGTTGGAAACAATGCTTCAAAACAAAACAAAACAAAATTGACTAAACATTGAGTTTTGATGATTAACAAAGACTAATTTGAGTATATCAAGTATACTAATGAGTTTGCAAAATGTTTTAAGGAACTGAAATAGTCAAGTCGATTCCCAAGTCGACTTGGACTTCGACTTAGGGTGAAGTCGATCCCAAAGTCGACTCAACTATCGACTTGAGAAAGAACCTCAAAGGCAAAATCAACTTGCAGGTGAAGTCGCATCTCAAGTCGACCTCACATGCGACTTGGGAAGCCAAGTCGCAAACGAAGTCGACCTCGCTATCGACTTCAAACATAAAAAACTGTCCAGAGCTGAATTTTGGGGCACGAAGCTGCCCAAGTCGCAGGCCAAGTCGACTTCATCCGCGACTTGAGAAGTTCAGACTTCAAAGATGCAGTTTCAAAGCCTATTCAAAGAATCTCTCACTCAAGATCAAAGCAAAGATTCAAGATGAAGATCAAATCAAGTCTATCAAGTCTTAAAGACCAACTGAGTCAAATACAAGGACTAAAGGAAGAAAGCCAAGCAAGCTAGAAGCAAAATCAAATGAAGATCAAAGCATTATTGGCAAAGACCAAGTCAAGTCGCAACCCAAGTCGACTCCATGATCGACTTGAGTTGAAGTCGGAAGCCAAAGTCGACTCAAGACTCAGACTTGGAAACTGACAAGGTGAAGTCGCACCTGAAGTCGACTTCACCTGCGACTTGGGTCAAGTCGATGCCCAAGTCGACCCTGACTGAAACTTGAAGTTGCGACGGAGAAGCGAAGTCGCACCCGAAGTCGATTCCATCTGCGACTTAGACGAAGTCGCATCCGAAGTCGACTCCACATGCGACTTGGGTCGCAACGGTCGGATTTTATTCGAACGTTGGCGCATTAAATGCGCGCCACCTACCCTCTAACGTTCGGATACCCTCCAAAATTATAAAAGGCATTCATGGTGAACGAGGGAAGTAGCTGAGAATCGTTAAGTGTGCATAACTACCATCTAAAAGAGCTTTAAAGAGATCAAGCTAATCAAAGAGGAAGAACTTTGCTTCAAACTGCAAGAGCTCAACTACTGATCATTCAAAGCAAATTCAACAAGTTCTTCTCTGCGCCAAAATGCTTCTACACAACTGTAAAGTGTAGTTTTCTTATTGTTTCTTTTGTATGTGTTGAACTTGATTTAGTTTGAGGAACTAAGATCGAGCGTAAGCAAAGAGTGTGTGATTGGAGTGTGACTCATCACCTACTTGTGCTGTGTTTTGTTGATGCCCCCTAGAGCTGGAATCTAGAAGAGAGCAGTGGCTCTAATTGTATTGAGAGAATACAATAGTGGAACCCAAGTCACAAGGAGTGTGAGCTTGGAAGAGTGGAGTAGGGAGGTTGCCCGAACCACTATAAAAATCCTGTGTGTTTGATTTATACTTCTGCCATTTACATTACATTGCTTTCCATTTCATTTCTTCATTAAGGGGACTGGATTAATCCGGGGTTAAGTTTCTGTTTAAGATATAAATTTTTTAAATACCCAATTCACCCCTCCCCTCTTGGGTTTTGCCATCAACTCGGGACCAACAAGTGGTATTAGAGTAGGTCTTTGAGTTTACCAAAGAGATCTTATTAATATGGCATCCCAATCTACTTCCGTTCCCGCATTTGCTGAAGGCCAATCCTTTACAAGGCCACCGTTATTTGATGGGAGCAATTTTGGATATTGGAAGCTTCGTATGAAGCAACTCATCATGGCTACCGACATGGATTCTTAGATTGCTATCCAAGATGGAGTAATCTTGCCTACTGATGAAAGAGCTTCCAAATGAACCGATGAGGAAGTAAGAATTGTTAAGAGCAATGCCAAAGCTATGAACTCTTTATTTTGTGCTCTTACTGCTTCTGAATATGATAGAGTATCCTCTTGCTTAACCGCCAAAGAGATATGGGATACGCTAACCTCTATCTATGAAGGAACTTCTCAAGTCCAAGGGACGAGAAGAAATATTTTGATTGGAGAACTGGAAAACTTTAGAATGCTAGAAAGAGAAAATATCTCTGAAATGTTTGCTAGATTCTCGAAAATTACTAATGCTCTTAAAGGTCTTGGAAAGGCTATATCTGAATCTGAGCAGGTCATGAAGATTTTAAGAGCTCTACCTGAATCATGGACTCCAAAGATCACTGCAATAGAAGAAGCCAAGGACCTTAACACGCTAAAACTTGAAGACTTAATTAGCTCACTCATGTCACATGAGCTAATTAAGAAAAGAAATGAGGATCAACACAGAGGCAAAAGAGCAATTGCTTTGAAAGCCGCACAAGACACAGATGACTCCTCTTCTTCTCAAAACGACGATGAAATCGCCCTACTCACAAAACGTTTCAGAAAATTTGTGAGGAAAGGCAAAAATTTCAGAAGCTTCAAGGATAGAACTCCCAGAGAAAAGAAGAAAGAATCAACCAAATGCTATCGATGCGGCGGTTCGGGACATATGCAAGCTCAATGTCCAACTCCCGAAGAAAGCAAAGTAAAAGAACAAAGAAAAGATCGAGGGGACAATAAAAGATTCCAAAGATTCAAAGGAAGAGGCATGTACGTGAATGACGAGGAATCTACAACGAGTAACTCCTCAACCGATGAAATTGAAGTAGAAGAATGTGCAAGAATTTGCTGCATGACACAAATCAAGCAAGAAGAACAAACTACTTCAACAAAATGCACAAGTAATGAAGAGGTAAGTTCCAAACTCTCCCATTCTAAAACAAGTTATTCTTCTTTTCAAGAATGCCTCAAATGTACTGAATTAGAAGAACTACAAACTGCATATGATTCATTGTATGAAGAAATGAAGAAATTAGGAAGCAAGTTTACAATTAAGAAGAAACAATGTGATGCAGTAATAATTGCAAATGGTAAACTTGCAGAGAAACTAGACAAAATAAAAGAAGAAAATGATATGCTGAAAAAGGAGAACGAATCATTAAATGAATCATTAGCCAAGTTCTCTAATCCAGGAGAAAGTGTAAAAATGTTTCTGAATATGACCTCCCAAACACATAAAAGAGGTCTTGGATATCATACATTTGAGCAAGGAGAAAGTAGCAAATCAAATGTGCAAATACTTGAGAAATATCAAACTAAAACTGCATCTATATACAAGCCACAAAAGAAAAATTTTAAGTGGATTAGAAGACCAACTATTGAACCATTGCATACTTGGAGGCCTACTCCAAGATTACCTATGGCTTGTAATTTCTGCAATAGATTGGGTCATAAAACTTACAAATGCAATTTTAAGAAATTATATGACCATGGTGCAAAATTAGTTTGGGTTCCAAGGAACACAAGATTTGGGCTTTCCAAGTTAGAACAACAAAGATTAATTTATATTACTAACCCAAATGGACCCATAAAATGTGTACCAAGGAGATAAGATTTACTTGCTTATTTTTTCAGACATGTTTTAAGGCAAAGGCAAATAATGAATGGTTCATAGATAGCGGTTGCTCAAGGCATATGACCGGTGAAAGAAGCTTATTTCATAAACTTAAGCCTTGCAACGATGGAATGGTTGCCTTTGGCAATAATGAAAAAGGTAAAATTAAAGGTAAAGGAAATATACATAGTATTTCAAATGCATGCATGGAAGATGTTTTGTTTGTTGAAGGACTCAAACACAATTTAATGAGCATTAGCCAATTATGTGATAAAGGATACAAAGTTGTGTTTGAATCATCTATGTGTAATGTATTTGATGGAGAACATATCATGTTTAGTGGTAAAAGATATGGAAATGTATATTTGGTTTCACTTGATGAATTAAATGGTCAATGTCTAATGGCCATTGATAATGATCCATGGGTTTGGCATAAAAGGCTTGGACATATAAACATGGGAAATATAAAGACCCTATGGAAAAAGAGTTTGGTAGAAGGATTACCAAGATTGAAATATGACAAGGACAAGATTTGTAAGGCATGTCAATTATCAAAACAACCCAAGATGCCTTTCTCTACCAAAAAGGAAATTTCCACCACTAAGCCACTTGAATTGCTACACATGGATCTATACGGGCCATCCGACATTCTAACCATTGGTGGAAAGAAATATGTATTTGTCATAGTTGATGATTTTTCAAGATTCACATGGATAATTCTCTTAGCTAGTAAAGACGAAGTCTTCTCTATGTTTGCAACTTTTGTAAATTTGGTGCAAAATGAAAAACAAAGTACTATTATGACCATAAGAAGCGATCATGGTGGCGAATTCGAAAACAAACGATTCATGGAGTTTTGCAATGAAAAAGGAATTCACTACACATTTTCTGCACCAAGAACTCCACAACAAAATGGAGTAGTAGAAAGGAAAAATAGAACTATACAAGAGATGGCTAGAACTATGCTAAATGAGAACAATCTATCCAAGAAATTTTGGGGTGAAGCTGTAAGTACAGCTTGTCATGTATTGAACCGTGTCACCATTCGAGCAATCTTGAAAAAGACCCCATATGAACTATGGAAAGGAAGAAAACCAAATATTTCTTATTTTCATGCTTTTGGATGTACATGTTATGTTTTGAACAATGGAAAAACTAACTTGGGAAAGTTAGATGCTAAAAGCGATGAGGCTATATTCCTTGGATATTCATCAAATAGCAAAGCATATAGAGTTTTCAATAAACGAAACCAAGTTGTTGAAGAATCCATACACGTTGTATTTGATGAAATTAACCAAACTCCGAGAAAGGAGGATGAACTAAGTGATGCAGATGAGACAAAAGGCAAAGAACAACCAAAGGAACTCAAGCTCAAGCCAGAAAATCTCATGGAGGAAAAGGTAAGTGAAGGTAATGATTCTTACAAACCTCCAACTGATTTAAAGTTAAAAAATGCCCATCCAGTTGAACAAGTTATTGGAAATATATATGAAGGAGTAAAAACTAGAAGATCAAAACAAAAAGTTTATGGTCAATATGCTTTTGTATCGAAAATTGAACCAAATACCATTGAACAAGCTCTCAGTGATGAAAATTGGGTTACTGCAATGCAAGAAGAGCTAAACCAATTCGAAAGGAATAATGTATGACATTTAGTTCCTAGACCAAATAATCACACTATCATTGGTACCAAATGGGTATTTAGGAACAAATTAGATGAAAGCGGGCTTGTAATTAGAAACAAGGCCAGATTAGTAGCCAAAGGGTATTCTCAAGAAGAAGGAATTGATTTTGAAGAATCATATGCACCCGTGGCCAGATTAGAAGCCATACATATTCTACTAGCATTTGCTTCTCATATGAATTTCAAATTGTTCCAAATGGATGTAAAAAGCGCATTTTTGAATGGTTATTTGAATGAAGAAGTATATGTTGAACAACCCCCTGGTTTTGAAGAAAAGGATCAATCAAAGTATGTTTATAAATTGACCAAAGCGCTATATGGACTAAAACAAGCTCTAAGAGCTTGGTATGAAAGGTTGAACAAATTTTTGATTGATCATGAGTTTCAAAGAGGGAAAGTAGACACTACTTTGTTCATCAAATACAAAAATAAAAATATTTTAATTGTACAGATTTATGTAGATGACATAATATTTGGTGCTACTAATGAAAATCTTTGTCAAGAGTTTTCTAAGATAATGCAGAGCGAATTCGAAATGAGCATGATAGGAGAATTAAATTTCTTCCTTGGATTGCAAATCAAGCAACAAAGTGAAGGAATATTTCTAAATCAGTCCAAATATGTCAAAGAGATGCTCAAGAAATTTGGAATGTAGAATAGCAAAGGGACCAACACTCCAATGAGCTCTACAATCAAGATCGACACGGATGAAAACGGTAAATGTATCGATCAAAAGCTTTATAGAAGCATGATAGGTTCTTTGTTATATTTAATTGCTTCTAGACCCGATATTCTCTTCAGTGTTTGTATGTGCTCTAGATTTCAAGCATGTCCTAAAGAATCACATCTACTTGCTGTAAAAAGAATTTTTAAATATTTGATAAAAACTACCAATCTTGGACTATGGTATCCAAAAGGATCAACCTTTGATTTAATCGGCTATTCGTATGCAGATTTTGCCGGCTATAAAGTAGATAGAAAGAGTACTAGTGGAACTTGTCAGTTTCTTGGACATATGTTAGTTTCATGGTACTCAAGAAAACAAACAAGTGTTGCTCTATCTACTGCGGAAGCCGAATACATAGCCGCCGGTAGTTATTGTGCCCAATTGCTTTGGATGAAACAGCAATTGAAAGATTATGGTATTGATTATGTTGATATTCCTATTAGATGTGATAATACAAGTGCAATTTGTCTGACTAAAAATCCTGTACTGCATTCAAGAACCAAGCATATTGATGTGAGACATCATTTTATTCGTGAACATGTTGAAAATCATGATGTATGTTTAGAATATGTGAAAATTGAGGACCAAATTGCTGATATCTTTACCAAACCATTAGCCAAAGAATCATTCTATAAAATTAGAAATAATATGGGGATGATAGAGCTAAATTAAGAAAAATTAAACAAGAAACTAAAATTTGAAAAAGTCAAGTCAATAGGTCAAGTCGACTCCATGGGAGCCAAGTCGACTCCGCCAAGTTGACTTGGGAAAGTGAAGTCAACTCCGCTTCAACAGCGAAGTCGACTCCACAGGGTCGAAGTCGACTTCGCTCGAAGGCGAAGTCGACTCCGCCAAGTTGACTTGGGAAAGTGAAGTCAACTCCGCTTCAACAGCGAAGTCAACTCCACAGGGTCGAAGTCGACTCCGCGCGCGCGACCGTCCGACTTCTCTCCCTCTTCTCTACTTCTCTTCTTTCTCTCCTCTTCTTTCTCATTTTCCCGCGTCTTCTCCTCTCTGTTTTTCCTTTCTCCGGTGACTCCTTCTTCTTCTTCAACTCATTTCCGGCATTCTTCTTCCATTTCCGGCCAAGTGCTTTTCATCTCCGGCAGATCCTTTCCTCTCCTCTCTCTCTCAGCTCTCTCAACTCTCTCAGCTCTCTCAGTTCTCCACAAATCTGTCAGTTCTCTCAAGTTTGGACTCTTATCTCTCAGTTTCCAACTCCAAACCAAATCAATGGCCCCAAAACCAAGACTTCCAAAGCTAGCAGTCAAAAAGCCAACCCAAAGGCCTGTGCCCAGACCTTCCCAATCTACCACTGAAGAAGATGTCCCTAGAAGACAGAGGACATCGGCAAAAAGGGCTAGAGAAGAACCCTCTACATCGACGGGTAGACGGGTTCGCTTCCAAACCACCACTCAATCATCCGATCGAGCTCCAAGGTCTGAAAGCCAACCTGAAAGCTCATACTCCTCAAGAATTCCGATCAAGAAGGGGCAAGTCTTGAAAATGCCCACAAACTACTTCAAGACCGAGCTGCAACATAGCCACTTCTACAAACACTTCTATGAGCGAAAGGTATTCATTCCTAAGATCATAGACTTCAAATTTCTGAGCGACTATGAGTTCGATATAGAAGAGCTGCTAGACTTCCAAGGTTGGACACAACTGTTCAAATCCGACGAAAGGATCTATCCTGATCTCACAAGACTCTTCTACTATCTATGGGATGACACCAAGTTTTTCTCCTACGTCAAAGGCAGCGAGATGTATCTGGGTTCTATAGATAACCCAGATCAAGATGTAGCTTTAATGAGAATAGGGAGCATTCTTCAAGTACCCTATGAAGAAGAACAACTTCCTAATGACCTAACGATGGATAAAATCTACAATGAACTGACAAAGAGCAACAAGTACCATGCGGGCACCAAATTCCTGCATTACATGGATCTTCCTCCCAGACTCAGGGTCATCCGTCTGCTAATCGCCCATTGTATCTTGCCAAAAGGAGGCGGAAGAAATCAACTCAATCCACAGGAAGCAATGATCTTATGGAAACTGGTCAATAAGGTAAAGATCAGTCTTCCTAGACTCTTCCTCGAAGCCTTGGCAAGTAAAAAGGATAACCCACGAGGCGTGCTACCCTACGGTTCCTGGATCACTAAGATCCTTGAACGATTTGAGGTTGATATAGATGGGGAACCATTTGAAGTTCCCAAGACGACAAACGCCATCAACAAGGCTTTGCTCCAACGTATGAAGATCAATTTGGAGCAGTTCAGGGATGATCGAATAAGGGAGAAGCTAGGCGAGCCAGTCCGAGAACCAGAGGACGAAGCACAAGCTGAGGGGGAGCAACCTCCAGAAGCATCGCCTGCACGGCACGCAGCTCCTGCATCGCACGGATCCTATACACCTCACGGATTCGTTGCACCCGATAGAGCGCCTCCTACTTCATCACAAGAGGCGACGCTGCAGAGCATAAAGGCAGAAATCTCGGCTCTATGGGAAGAAATGGGTTACCAAGAAGATCGAATGACGAGTCTTTTGACCGAGGTGTTGACGGCGATCAACGACATGCATTCCCGACAGGATCGAATCGATCGGGAATTGCGTACCATCCGATATCATCTCGCCTCAAGCCGTCACAAGAAGCGACCCATGCCTGAACTTGATCCCTTCGAATCGGGTTCAGTTCATCGTGAGCCGTCTCCCGCACCCGTTTCCTCCTTCTACTCATCAGCTCATGTCCGTCCCATCAAACAAACTCAGTCTGTCTATCCCATTTCCCAATTTCAATTCACCAAGTCTTTGGTAATTGAATCATTTTTGATAGATTGACAAAAAGGGGGAGATAGAATAGGAATTGAGTAGAATTTTTTGTTTAGGTCGGGTAGTTTGTATTTAGGAGTTTCATTTCTTTTGCTTTACATTGTAACTTGAAATGTGCTTATATGAATTGAATGTTTGCTAATAATCTGTTTTGAAAGTTATGCAATGATTGCTTATACTCTGTTTTCAAAGAATATATAAATGCATTTATCTTGAAAGGTATAAGCTCAATTTAGTTTTGTCAATCATCAAAAAGGGGGAGATTGTTGGAAACAATGCTTCAAAACAAAACAAAACAAAATTGACCAAAGATTGAGTTTTGATGATTAACAAAGACTAATTTGAGTATACCAAGTATACTAATGAGTTTGCAAAATGTTTTAAGGAACTGAAATAGTCAAGTCGATTCCCAAGTCGACTTGGACTTCGACTTAGGGTGAAGTCGATCCCAAAGTCGACTCAACTATCGACTTGAGAAAGAACCTCAAAGGCAAAATCAACTTGCAGGTGAAGTCGCATCTCAATTCGACCTCACATGCGACTTGGGAAGCCAAGTCGCAAACGAAGTCGACCTCGCTATCGACTTCAAACATAAAAAACTGTCCAGAGCTGAATTTTGGGGCACGAAGCTGCCCAAGTCGCAGGCCAAGTCGACTCCAGGTGCGACTTGGGTGAAGTCGCAGACAAAGTCGACTTCATCCGCGACTTGAGAAGTTCAGACTTCAAAGATGCAGTTTCAAAGCCTATTCAAAGAATCTCTCACTCAAGATCAAAGCAAAGATTCAAGATGAAGATCAAATCAAGTCTATCAAGTCTTAAAGACCAACTGAGTCAAATACAAGGACTAAAGGAAGAAAGCCAAGCAAGCTAGAAGCAAAATCAAATGAAGATCAAAGCATTATTGGCAAAGACCAAGTCAAGTCGCAACCCAAGTCGACTCCATGATCGACTTGAGTTGAAGTCGGAAGCCAAAGTCGACTCAAGACTCAGACTTGGAAACTGACAAGGTGAAGTCGCACCTGAAGTCGACTTCACCTGCGACTTGGGTCAAGTCGATGCCCAAGTCGACCCTGACTGAAACTTGAAGTTGCGACGGAGAAGCGAAGTCGCACCCGAAGTCGATTCCATCTGCGACTTAGACGAAGTCGCATCCGAAGTCGACTCCACATGCGACTTGGGTCGCAACGGTTGGATTTTATTCGAACGTTGGCGCATTAAATGCGCGCCACCTACCCTCTAACGTTCGGATACCCTCCAAAATTATAAAAGGCATTCATGGTGAACGAGGGAAGTAGCTGAGAATCGTTAAGTGTGCATAACTACCATCTAAAAGAGCTTTAAAGAGATCAAGCTAATCAAAGAGGAAGAACTTTGCTTCAAACTGCAAGAGCTCAACTACTGATCATTCAAAGCAAATTCAACAAGTTCTTCTCTGCGCCAAACTGCTTCTACACAACTGTAAAGTGTAGTTTTCTTATTGTTTCTTTTGTATGTGTTGAACTTGATTTAGTTTGAGGAACTAAGATCGAGCGTAAGCAAAGAGTGTGTGATTGGAGTGTGACTCATCACCTACTTGTGCTGTGTTTTGTTGATGCCCCCTAGAGCTGGAATCTAGAAGAGAGCAGTGGCTCTAATTGTATTGAGAGAATACAATAGTGGAACCCAAGTCACAAGGAGTGTGAGCTTGGAAGAGTGGAGTAGGGAGGTTGCCCGAACCACTATAAAAATCCTGTGTGTTTGATTTATACTTCTGCCATTTACATTACATTGCTTTCCATTTCATTTCTTCATTAAGGGGACTGGATTAATCCGGGGTTAAGTTTCTGTTTAAGATATAAATTTTTTAAATACCCAATTCACCCCTCCTCTCTTGGGTTTTGCCATCAACTCGGGACCAACAAACTCAGTAAGCAAGCATTTTATCTTTTTGGGCAAGACTTCCCTGAAAATCATTTCATTAAATATCTTGAACACCTTTTTCTTGAGGACATTTATATGTCCTAAAATATTATCATGAAATCCTTTGTTCATGAGGACAATTCTATGTCCTTGAACGTTATCATAAAATATTTATTTTTAAAATCATTTACAAGCCACCTCTGGACTTGTTAAGGCAAAAAATCCATGTTTTACCCTCTTTATTTAATTACCTTTTGTCTTGAGTGAATATTTCCAATGTTCTAAGACATTTACATAAAACCATCTTTTGCCAGTGGACGTTTTACTTCCAAAACATTTTTCTCATAAATTCTTTGGCAAGGGAGGACATTCTCATGTCCTAAAATATTATTTATATAAGTCTTTCTCAGCGAAGGACATTTTTATGTCCAAAAATATTTTTCATCATAAAATCCTTTAGTTAAGCATTTATATGTCCAGAATGTCTCAAAACATTTTTCACATAGTTTCCTTTGGCAATGGACATTTATATGTCCAGAATCATTATAAGCCGATATAGGTCAATAGGATTAAAGTAGTTTGATGGTAATTGAAACTTATAAATATATCATGAATAATTATCTTAAATTATATGGTTTAATTTATGAGAATTTAAATGGTAATTATCATGTTAAGTAGAAAAATACTAGAAAATTTATAACTTAACGCCTGTAAGGCGGATTGAAGTGAAATTTGAAAGGCAAGTAGGAAATGATAGGCTTAACCTTATGGGAGCATTGGATTATGAAAAAAATTTGATGAAATTATTGTGATAATTAATTGTTTATATTCAAAATTTAACCCTTAACTTCAAGTGGCTATAACATGAGTTAGAAAAATCGGATTGAGATGAAATTTGAAACGATTATATAAAATCATGAGATTAACATTTTGGAAGAGTTAGAAAGAAAATTATGATGGGAAAAGGTTTGAATAGAAAAAGGTGTACACATTTGACTTTTGCACCACAAAGTACCATGCATTTAAGGCAAATAGTGCATGGATTAAATGCATTTTTAATGGCCCCAAATATGTGTCAAATGAGGGTAAATTGTAGGATATTTTGTGAATTATTATAAATGGAAAAATTCATAAAAATATCACTGCATTAACGCTGGATTTTAAGAAGCTAAGGAGGAGCTAAAAGGAGCATAGCATATGTGGCACATATGGAACGTCCAAGCAGTCCTCAACTTGGACTTTTACAATTTTTTTAAATATATAATATATACCTAAGTAGCTAGGGAGAAAGGGGGCATAAATTACCATAAATTGGTGTGGAAATTTTCAGTAAGGAATGTCATAATCAGTAGCACATTGATGGGGTAAATAGTGAGCAGCAAGGTAAGCTACCCAAGGGGACGTCCAAGGGGCCTGATTTTTGATTTTTTTTCTTGATTTTTTAATGCTAAATTAGTAGATGAGCTAGCTACTAGTTTGGATATATAAATTACCATTAATTAAGTCTGTAAGCTTTGTGAAAAAATGGCAAAAGCAGCTGCATTGTGACGTGCTCACCATGGAGAGCTAGGTGAGATGGATTTTGAGTAGATTTTGAAATTTAAAAAAATATGTCTAAAATATAATTTTTTGGCCATAAATTGGACAGCACAACAAGGAATAAATGTGCATTAACATACTCTCAAATCATGTCAAAAATGGGGCCCACAAAGTTGGAAAAGTTCCAGCTTATAAGAAGGGGTGGACGATCACATGTATGAGGAGTTAGAGAAAAATTCAAGGAGCCAAACACCCCTAAACTCTAGCAGCCTTGCAGGCCCAAAGAAACCCTAGAAAGGAGGAAAGAAAAGGGAGAAGAAAGAAGGAGAAATAAAGGAAGAAAGAAGGGAAAATTAAACTTAATTTGATTAGGGTCAAAGTTTGTAACAACCAAGTAAGTATATATGATGCGTTAGACCCTTTCATTCTAAGTTTTCTACCCCAAGCTTTTGTATATGAATATGATTCATAAAGGATCCTTGAATGGTGATTTATAATGCCATTTATTTGAATATTAAATGAGTATTAGCTAGTATCGATGAATCTTGATGATTTAAGAAGTTGAAATGAAAATTTGAGTGGAATATGGGTTGAAAACCTATCTTGAAATATCCCAAATGCATATATTAAGTTTATGTTTTGAATTAATTTCATAATTAGGCTATTAATCAGGCTTTAGTGAAATAAATATGTTGATTTAAGCCTAAGTTACGAATTTTAGAAAGAATGGAATTTCAGGCTACATATATGACCCGATTTCAATGATTTTTGTGATATATATGTTGCATAAGTTTTCCTAAATAAAGTATGGATGATTTAGAGGGTACATTAATCTAAATATAAGGTACTTTGAATGCATAAAATGGATTGATTAAGTTTTCCTTAAATCTGGAATTTTAGGGCATGTGTAGGAACATTCAAAATGGGGTGAAAAGGATACCCAACATGTACATGGAAGTTGCTGTTTTGAAAGGGATTAAATTATGGATATTAAATATGTGTTAATACCCTGAATTTGGGTTATAAAAATTTGGATTAGCTGCTGAAAATTAAGGATTATAAATCTGTTTTGGTTTAAGTACCGGAAGGTATGTTGAAAGTGTGAAAAACGGGTTCCAAAGTTGCTTTTTTGGAATCCTATGATTAGTGGATTAAAATTCCATAAAAATACCCTAAATAAAGTGTTAATTAAGGATGTTAATCATTCTGAATTAGGGACTAAGTTGCTAATTTGAAAAATTTTATGAAATGCATCATATATGTGTTGTGAAATGGGTATATGTGGAAGGATGGACATGAATAAGTTGTAAATGACTTACGTAAATTGATTAAATGAAAAAATGGATGAAAATATGATA
Source organism: Annona cherimola (assembly GCA_030490835.1). Classification (NCBI taxonomy): domain Eukaryota; kingdom Viridiplantae; phylum Streptophyta; class Magnoliopsida; order Magnoliales; family Annonaceae; genus Annona; species Annona cherimola. The sequence continues at coordinate 39,039,937 of CM059973.1, forward strand.
AATTACATGATTATATTTCTGTTTAGATACATAAGGATAATCTCAAAATTTGGGGTCAATTTATGAGGCTTAAGGCAATAGCGAGTGCTTAAAATGAGGACCAATGTATAAATTTTTGGAAAATAAGTGAAATATGGTGTATGCAAGGTAATAAACCTTTAAATGATGATTGTGGAATGATTATCAAGTGATTGAATGATCACCTTACTTATGGGATTGAACATGTTGTGTAATGGCCGATGTAATGCACAAGTATGTGTTATATGTGCATTTCGACTTGAAAATTCAAATGGATCATGTATATTAATGAAAATGGGTTGGAAAATTAAGTTGAATGCAAGCAAAAGAAATATATGAATGTTATATCATTTTCATGTAGGCAAGGGCAAAGAAAAGACAGATTCTGAAAGCTAATGTGAGACAGGTAAGCAAGCAAATTTTTAGATGATTTTGTTTTCTAAATTGTTTTAAATAAATGCAACTTTTGCTCTAACTGCTTTGATGTGATTATTGAAATTATTTCGAAAGTATATAAGGATGGCCAATCCTTAGTTAAATATGTATTGAAATGATTCTTTTGTTACAATATGATGTTGCGAAATTTCTTTGATAAATGTTATGAAAAATAATGTTTCACTAAATTTCTGAATAAAAAATCATGTAGCATGTTAAAGATGGTTTTTATGAAAGTTTCATGTGCACAAAGTACTAGATCCACCTGAAAGGTATAAGCGGACCAGTTGTCCCCCTTTGGTGTGGCCAAGTCGCTGAGATAGGCCAAAGGCCAGCGGCGTCCTCCCTAAGATGGGAGAAGATAAGGACTGATGGTCGCCTATCTATCTTCCATCCTATGAAGGAGATATTTTACGGTTTTACATTACATTATGCATGTCGTACCTGTGATAGGTACAAGGACTACGTTTTCATGATATACCTTTTCAAAAGGTATAAATTGCTTTTCAAGATATTTTAAATGAAAAATATTGCTTGCAAAATGAATTTCCTGAAAGATATACAGCTTGCTTATTGAGTTTCGACTCACGTTTTCTTTTTCTAAACCCGTAGACAGGTAAAAGAAGAGACCTGTTAAGGTGCACGAGTCGACCATTGAAGAAATGAAAAATATTATAAGTTATTGATTGTGAAAAAAATTATTTTGGATGGTTGTAAAATGATTTGATGTTTCTGTGTTGACATTTATGGATGATACATGCTATGACATCTGATTTATGAGAAAGTTTGAAATATATCATGAATATCATGATTAGTTATGAAATTATTGGGTGGAAATGACCTAAATCTGCATGAGATGAAAAATAGAAGGAAATAAATACATAAGGAAACATATTTAATTGGATAAATATTCATTAAAACCTGCCATGTGACAGGGCAACAATCCTGATCACATTTACCAATCAATAACGATCTCGAGGTAAGGCTCAGGATGTGACGCTCGGGTTTGGGGCGCCACACTTGAATAATGTAAGACGTAAGATCATTTTGTATTTTTCCAACTTCCATCATGTTCATACTTCAATGACATTTATAGAGAAAAAGAAGATCTAGCCATTGGAGTGGAGGTTGGTGTGCATTTAATGCTTCAAAGTTCAAATTTTCAATTGTTATAAGGTGAAATTGCAAATAGAGTCAACTTGGGAGGAGTGGAGTCGACTTGGGTTGCCACTTTGCTTTGGCTAGAACTCGCTGTCCACTTGCTATCCAATTTGCTGAACTTGCTATATATGAACTTGAGCTCTTGAAACTTAAAGTATTTCGTATTTTCATTTTCGTACATATAATTGGAGACAAAATATCTGAGCACACTTACACAAATTCATTAGATCCTTTTTAATGATATTTCAATTATTTGTTAATTATCAAAATTAAATTAATCTTTCTTAAAGGAAGCATATGATCAACAACTTGTTCACATAACCCGCATAGAATTGGAATTTGTGGATCCGGAGGGCAACATGGCCTGGGCCATGTTGGTCTTGCACACGCGTAGTTCATGTGTAGTTTTGCTGGTTCTTCGCTTGTTTCATGCCGTTTCGCGTTGAAACTTATATGACACATTCTAGGTTAATTCAATCCTTGTTTTACCTCCTAATTCTTTAAAGTCATTAATTTAAATGGGTTTTCGTCTTCATGCTTTGAATCTTCTCGAAATAGACGTGTATTGCACCGATTTTTCTTGAGTTTGCACGAATGAAATAATTATGAGTGTTTTGTGCTAAACAAAGCTAAATCAACCAAAATATGTTTCAAACATTTCAACCACTCACATTTAATCCAATTATCATCTAAAATAAATAGCATAAAAAATGACTTAACAAGCTTGAACTCTTACCACTTTTACTTGAACTTGGGCTTCTCTAAACTTTTCAATGTCTATCTTCATACGAGTTTGTAGAATCTTGGCCATCCATGTCCCGTATGGAATGATTCCTTTGGGATTCTCCTTATTAAGCTACAAGGTTTCTAATATCAGGTCAGGCAAGATAATTTTCTTTTTTTTTTTTGCCATTTTCCATAAAACTGCTGCTTCGTAGGGATTCAACTAATATATCACTCCTCCTTTGGGGTATACACAATGAGCAATCAATAATCCCAGAACTTGGAGTTGAGGAGGAAGGTCCATTGTGGCGCCCCTCACCCGAGGCTTCCACAAGCCTTACTCCAAGACCGTTTCGATTGGTAATGTGATCAGGATTGTTGCCCTGATCACGCGGCGGGTTATTAATTTGATCTCATCCAATTTTTTTTCTCTTTCCTTTTCTCATATAAGCATACACTTGTCATCATTCATAGTGGACTCATCCATGTCATCATAAAATTTATCGTACAAGCATATGTATTCATAAATAAAAATTCAAGTAGAATTTTATACATAATCACTTATCTATTTACACCATACATAATCAATCTCATTTCATTATAAGCAGTAAATTCATCTATTCATTCTTCAACATACTAATACCTTTTAGCTTTGCTCCTTTTCTCGAGCCGTAAACCTATCTAAGGTTGGGAAAACAAAACGTGAGTAATAAACTCAGTAAGCAAGCATCATTTTTTCATTTAAATGCATCTCTTGCCCATTCGGTAGGAGACACTTATCAAGTGATTAACTACCAATAGGAAGAAACCTTTTATAGAAATCTTCTTTATAATACACTCATAAAACATTGTGCATGTCCCCATTTTGAGGATTTTCAAAGGTGATGTCTATGCATCTAAACCATTTTTCATGGGGATAATTGTTTGTCCCAAAATATTTTTCATCTATCATGAGGACATGTCCATGTCTAAAAATATTTTTCATATGGCATGAGGACAGTTATATGTCCTAAAACATTTTTCTTATAACTTTTTTCCCTATGAGGACATTTACTTGTCCGAAAACATCATCCATTTAAATTTCTTTATAACCCAACTCGGGGTTATTCAAAAGCAATGCATGTGCTTAGAAATCTTTTATCTGTGCAGACATTCTCATGTCCAAAAATATTTTTCCATATAAGCCTCTTTTAACTCGCATACAAGATACCAAACCCTTTTTAAACCAATATGGCGGACATATTCATGTCCTAAAATATTTTTCGGTATCTTCTGGAAACTAAACATAAATCCATTTGAAACCAACACAAATCCATTTAAAACCAAACAGCGTCGGTGCCCATTTTGGGACTTTTAAAACATAGGGAACATATGTATGTTTCAAAAATATATGGATTTGTGTCTCTGACCCTCAAGTTGGTGACACTTAACAAGTGATCATCCTTCCCTAGGAAAGAAATCTTTCATGAGACAGCACACGAGCCAGGCGTCTGCTCATGAGCTTACTCCCATTTCAGAGAGGGCGCCCCGGCCTCCAGCCTTCCCTAAGCGACTCGGCTACAGGTAGAGGTGAGCTCTAGTTTTTGACCATTTTGGTCGATAACTGCCTCAACCATGAGCCTAGTACATCGTTTTGCTCACACTTGTGTGCTAGCAATGATTTTCACAAAACTTAGCACAGTCATTTGACTGTGCCCTTTTTCAAGCCTCGGCTTGATATGTATAAAGCCAACTTAGTCCGCAGACTATGCCCTTCTCAAATTGAGAACTGGGCAGGATTGTTTTGAAAATAAAATATTTTAAACCACTCAGTCCGTAGACTATGCCCTTCTCGAATTGAGAACTGGGCGTGGTTTGTTTCGAAAATAAAACATTTTTGTAAACTATTTCCAAATCCTAATGTTAGGATGACCACTCTTAAAGAGTTTAGCAATGTTTTGATAAATCCATTTTACAAAACATTTGAAATATTTGAGAAGACAATATTTTGCAAAACTTTAACGATTTGCTAAACAACTTTTGAAATTCTCATTTTTAGAAGCTTTTGAACTAATTCAAAACTCGCGGAGACAAAACTTTTCTTAATAACATTTTTATGAGCAAAACATATGCAACTCACTTCTATCCACTGTAATGGCATTATCTGTTTTATCCACATCACTTCCTTGTTATTATTATATATAGAGGAGTTTGTATAATCTTTTGATCATTATTTACACATAAAATTTACCAAATCATTTTGTAGGACTGACCATCCGTAAATCTTTTTGGAACATCAGAGTAAAGCATCTTCAAAGTGTTACAACTCTAAGAGTTGTAAAGCACCTTCATAGACTATTTCAAAACACCTACGTAAATCTCAAAACACGTATATAAATTCAATTTATGACATTTAATGGAAACCATTTCAAAACATCTATTTATTTCTAAAAACCATTTTATAAAGAATTACATTTTTCAATAAAACTCCTTATAAACCACACTTGTATGAACTTGCTTATATTAAAACCATCTTAAAATCACATCGTATTTTCAAGAACTGAGCTTGCTTACTCTATAAGCAATTCTCCACATCATAAATTTAAACATGATCAAGTAATTTTAATACTTGAATATAAAAATTATGCTTGAAAATTCACTTGTTTATCTTGTAAACAACTATGAAACCAACTTATTAAAGCAAGTTCATGAATTTCATAAAATTCCTTTGAAACAATGTTTTGGAAAGTTCGCTTGCTTACCTGTCTCACGTTAGCTTTCTGAATCCGTCTTTTCTTTGCCCTTGCCTACATGAAAATAATATAACATTTCTTATATTCTTTTTTCTTGCATCCAACTTAATTTTTCAACTCATTTTCATTAACATATATCATTCATTTGACTTCTCAAGTCATTAGACACATAGATAGCACATATTTGCACATTTCATCGGTTAACACCTAACATATAAAATCCCATAAGTAGGGTAACCATTCAATCACATAATAATCATCCAATAATTAACATTTAAAGTTTCATTAACCTTCATTTACCATTTTTTACTTACTTTCTAAAATTTACACATCGGTGCTCCTTCTAAGCACACGTCATCGCCTTAAACTTCATAAATTAATTCCAAATTTTGAAATTGATCATTATTCACTCTAAAAAGATATATAATCATGAATTATATCATATTTTCATATATTTTTGCACAAAATCACATTACATAAGTCATTTACCACTTATGCATGTTTATCCTTTCACATATTCCCATTTGACAACACATATAAGAGGCATTTTATAAAATTTTCCAAGTCAGCAACTTGGTCACTAATTCAGCATGGTTATTACCCTTATTTATCACTTTATTTAGGGCATTTTTATGGGATTTAAATCCACTAATCATAGTTTTCCAAAACAGCCCTCGTCTTCTTATTTTCACTAAGTTCCATCTTTTTATTTAACCATTAATTCTATATATATATATATTATAATATCAATTATCAATCACCTTTGCTGTCATTAATCATTTATTACACTCTTTCCTAACACATATATCAATTTTAATCATTTCTACATAGGTTTCATATTTCTTTTTTGATTTTTTTCTCAAACTATCCACATATGCTGAAATCAGGCGTACTGAAATCTCTAAATCTTGATTTATAATCAAATCAAGGTATTTAATTCTCAAATTTCTATCTTACATAAATAAATACATGAATTAACGTTAATAAATATTTCATCACTAAATATTAATATTATATATTTATTTTGGCATTTTCACTGTGCTGGACAGTGTTGTGAGTTTAGGGTCAGCCCTAATCACGTGAATTATAACCCATACTGATATCACCCAAAAATAAATTTTATTTTGGTCAAGTTATCCTCATGATATATTATCATCATATAAAAATTTCATATAAAAAATCCTTCTAAAAAATTATTAAAAATCATTTACTACAGCTGATCCTGTCACCCGCTCTACCCTATTTAGGTTGATCTTCTCAGATTTTTAATTTGAAATATGCTTAACATTTCAATCTTAAATTTTGGTCGTCCCTTAATCATCATATAATGAGCTTGTAAAAAAATTTCATGGTGAAAATCCTTCGTTTACTACTTCATTCATATTTTTGATTTATAATATCATATAACTTCCATACTTGAAGTGTAAAATCAAAATTAACATATACTTACTTGATTAATTGATAATCCCTCTTTTTTCCCTTTCTTTTCATTCTTTTTTTCTTCCTTCTTGGCTGGGCTAGGGCTGGACGTGCACCGCCTTGGGGGAGAAGAACTTGAGCACTTAGAAAAAAAATCACAAAACCTTATATCACATGACCGAGCATCCCTTCTTGTAGAGATGGAATTTCCAGCTATGGGCCCCACTTTAGAGCTCGATTTTCCACACTATTTAATGCATGCTTAACCCCCCTAATGTTCTGGTTAAATTAAAGCCAAGTAAAATAATTTTTTCCATTTTTATTAATTGCAAAAATCTGCTCAAAACCTCACCATCCAAGCTGTCCACTTGGCACGTCCATAGATGCTGTCCATTTTGAGATTTTTTTCCATTTTTTAATAATCTAATTTTAAGGTTAAATTAAAAACCTAATTATCATTGAGGTTAACCTATAATTTGGCATAAAAAAATTAGTAAAAATCATTACAGCAACATCGAACTGTGCACGTCATTTGCATACACAAGCCGTCCATTTTTGCATCATCAATGAGCAGTTGTTGCTCACGAATTTTCAGGGGTTTTTTCACATGAATAAATGCCCATTCATGTGTCCCTACATGTCAACTAGGTGGGTACATATTTTATAAAATAAAAAATTAAAAAAAACACAGCTGCAACAGCCCATGGACGTCCATATGCATGCCACCTCTCCTATGCTCATTTTGAGCACTCTTAGCCCCTTTAATTGTGGACATCAATGCTTGGATAATTCATAGGATTTTTGAATTTTATAATTATGCATAAAATACCCTACATTGCACCTGCATTTGACACCTATTTGAGTCATTAAAAATTGCATTAATTCCATGTACTCTAGCATTTAATGCATGGTACTCTTGAGGTGCAAAAGTCAACCATATACACCTTTTCTAATTCAGGTATTTTCCCATCATAATATTCTTGATCCAAGCCTTCCAAAATTTTAATCTCATGATTTCATTCAATCGTTTCAAATTTCATTTCAATCCGATTTTCCTAGCTCAAGTTATAGTCGTTTGAAATTAACGGTTGGATTTGAGCTATGTTCAATAAATCATCACACCGATTTCATCAAGGATTTTCATAATCCAATAACCCCATAATACCAAGCCCAATATCATCAACTTTCCTTTCAAATTTCACTTGAATCCGCCTTACAGGCGTTGAATTATGAATTTTCTAGTGTTTTTCCACTAACATGAGAATTATCCTTTTAAATTCTCATAATTCATATTAAATAATTTAAATCATTATCCATGATACATTGGTATATTTCAATCACCAAAAATTCACTTTAATCCCTTTGTCCCATATCAGCTTAGAATGATCACTCGCATCATCATTGCTAATCTTTAGCCCTAATTACCATAGTTTAGCAAAATCACAAAAATTATTTAAAATTCAATAAATTCACTTATAAATCACATGTAAATGTTCAATGCATATATTAAATCCTACTTAGGTTGGGGTTTCACATCCATATAATGCAAAAAATTCATGCCCTAAGCATACTTGTTACTCCTTGTGAGTTGTTTGTACATTTAAGCCAAGGTCATTTCCTTTAGGATAGGTTCCTCATCAAATGGAACCTCTAGAATATTGCCTATCCTAACTCTAGAATTTCTTGTGTTGCATCCAATCCTTGGGCTAAGTCAATTTTTGCGCCTTTAATAAATGTTTTAAAAAATTTTATGCTTTAGGCATAATAAAATTGACAGGTCAAATCTATGTATATTCTACCCTCTTCTTTTAGGAGATTTGTCTATTTTTGGAAATCTAATAATTCTTCTATCCAAACTCATATTCCCCTAGGAACTCAATATCTATAATCTTTGGGGGAATTTTTTTCTCTCATAATTTTTTTTTATAGAATCTCATATGTTGTATTGGAGTTCTAAAATATTCCACAGGAATGTCTCTCACTTGGGTTCTTGAAATTAGAGTTCCCTTCTTCTTGCTAAGTCTCATTTCTTCCTCACTACTAGAAGACTCATTTCCTTCTTTAAGATGGTTAGAGGCTTGACTAGCTTTTTGGAAATGGACCTTATGCCCATGAAGGTTGTAGCATCATCTCGCGGCTGTTTAGAAGGATTCCATTGCCACCGTGGTACCTCCCTTGGTGTTAAGTTGTGAGGGGTGTGAAATAGGTAGTTTTGAAGGTTTGCTTATGACGTTTTTGGGTGCTATGGATATGGGAGATGGTGAGAATGGAAATGTAATAGATTTGGATGGAGTTGAGAGTGAGAAATGCAAAACACAAGTTTTGGAAGCTTGAAGAAGGATTTTCAAAAGTGTAAGAGATGAAAAATAAAGAGTAAAAAAATGAAAGAGAATCTAGCTCTTAAGAAGCCAAATTGGCTCCCATGCAGTAGAGTCAACTTCGAACCCTAGTCGAGTTCGAAGTCGACTTGGGATGTGTGAAGTTGACTTGACTTCCTTACCCATGTCCTAAGTGCAATTCTTAAAGCAATTTTCTACCCTTAAACATTTCAATATTTTCATTAATAACTTCAAATCACACATTCAACACAAATAACATATATTCCAATCATATATCAATCAAATAAACAAAATCATTAGCATCTTAAGCTTCTATATCTATCATTCCTATTTCTTTCCTAATTTTACAAAATGATTCAATAATTAATAGTTTAGTAAATATTTTTGCAATTTGTTCCACTATTTTTACGTATATTCTTAACAAATATCAAAATTTTTCACATATTTTCTTATAAAATGGTGTCGAACATCTATATTTTTAGTTCTAGAACGTAACACTAGGTTATTTCTTAGACAAATAGCACTGACATTATCACATCTTGTGGCGCCCCAAACCCGAGCGTTACAACCTGAGCCTTACCTCGGGATCATATTGATTGGTAAACGTGATCAGGATTGTTGCCCTGTCACACGGCGGGTTTTATCGGATATTTATCCCATTAATTATGACCATATAGAAGTCCACATAACAGTTCAATATCTCATATTTTCAATTCAGACATATCTAAGTCATTTCAATTCATTCATCACATACAAGTATACTGTTCAAGCAATATTTCAACACTTGCCTAATCAGGTGTCACTGCATTTATACATCATAGTCATCAACATAACATAGAATTTTCAGTTTACATCCTTTTCACATAAGTTCCATAACATGAAAATTCTAAAGTTTTTCCATTGATTCCTTAAGCTAACACTTGCTCCTTTACCATGTCCTGTCCTTCACCTGTCTTTGGGTTTGAAAAACAAAATCATGAGTCGAAACTCAATAAGCAAGCTATTCGCATTTTACAGGCAAATCATTTTAGGCAACATTTTGCATTTAAAATCATATTGGAAAGCAATTTATACCTTGTCTAAAGGTATATCTTAAAAGCATGAAATCTTATACCCATCACGGGTCCCATATGCATAATGCCATATGAAAACATGAACATATATACCATTTTTCCCTTAGGATGGAAGCTAGCCAGGCGACCATCCGTCACGTTAACTCCCATTTCAGAGAGGGCGCCGCCGGCCTTACGCCTGTTTCAAGCGACTTGGCCACACCAAGGGGGGACAATCGGTCCGCTTATACCCTTCAAGTGGACCTAGTAACCTGTGCACATGAACTTTTAACATGCTAGCATGATTTTTCAATCAGAAACATAGAATCACATCATTTTTCCATAGCATTTATCAAAGAAAAATTTCATAATATTGCATTTGAAGTAAAATATCATTTCAACAACATTTTGCTATAGGATGACCATCCTTAAACACATTAGAAACAATTTTCATAGTTGCATCCAACAAGTTAAAGCAAAATTTCATTTATGTAAACAATTTAGAAAAGCAAAAATCCTTTAGAAAATTTGCTTGCTTACCTGAATTCCTTAGCTTTCCGTCACAGCTTTTTCTTTGCCTTTGCCTACATGAGAATAATATGATTTTTCATATATTTCTTTTCTCATAATTCATTTAGTTTTCCAACCCATTCCATATAAATACATCATTTATTTGACTTTATAAGTCATCATACACATATATAGCTCATTTTGCACATAGTAGCACATTTTATACACATTTCTTCGGCTACCATATAATATAACATATATAACCCCATACATAGGGTATTCATTTCAATTACATAAAATTCATTCAATAATCATCGTACATAGGTTCATTAACCTCACCTTGCCAGTTTTCCATTTTTTCCAAAATACATGCATGGGTGTTTCTTTTACGTACATATCATTGCCTTAGCTTCATAAATCAAGTCCAAAATTTTGGAATTAATATCATAAAATCTCAAAAAGATATATAAACATGGAATTCATCTCATTTTCATTCATTTTTGCACAAAATCATTTTTCATAAGTCATTCATCACCTATTCACCTTTATCCCTTCACGTAAGCCCATTTAGAACATATACATAATGCATTTCATAGAATTTGATAGCTCAGAAATTTAATCTATTTTCAGGGGTTTAATTACCCTTAATTACCACTGCATTAAAGGTATTTTTATGGGATTTAAATCCATTCAACCTAGGTTTCCAAAACAGCAAGTTTGGAACCCGTTTTTCACCCGTTTTACGTATCTTTTGACATATAACCTTATGCAGTCATATAATTCCGAAATTCCAGAAAATAAATCCATTTTTACTAATCCATTTTTAGGGATTTAACACATATATAAAATTCATGCATTATCATTTCTCAAAACAGCAAGTCACCCACACGTTTTGAGTCCCGTTTCACATCGGTTTGATATTCTTTCATAAAATCTATAAAAATCGGTTTTAGGGTTTCTTTTCCCAAATATTTTTGGGCATCCATAATACTTAAACCTAGGGTATTTTACCCTACATAACATTCATAAAACATGCATACCCATTTCCATAGCATTTTTAGCATATAAACATAGAAATTAGGTCAAAATCATCACTTTGCATTCCATAACTTCTAAAATTCACCATTTAAGCATAAACCATCATATATTTTGCTTAAATACATTATTAATAAACTAATCACATCATCAAACCAAAATAGAAACTTGTCTTGGAGATTTAGGGTTTACCAACTTGGATTTTCCACTTAATACACATGCATAACTTCACTTTCATCAACTTAAACTTGTAAATTCATACATAAAACCTAATATCCATTCCATATTCATTCAAAATCATGTTAAATCACCATTTTATAGATCCTTTAAGCATCCTTTTCATTTTCTCATTTTAGAGTTTAAAAACTCAAAATGAACTATTCAAACAACTCATATACTTACTTGGTTTTGAGCTAAATCAACTCCTAATCCTTTGAGATGGTTTCCTCAATTTCTCCTCCTTTTCTCCTTGATTTTCTTCCTCCTTTTGCTGGCCAAAAGAGGGATGTGGGGAGCTGCTTCTGGTTGCTTGGTGAAAAATCTTACACTGAGCCAATTTTCTAACTCCTCTCAAAGCGAACGTGCATGGCTTTTGTGGGGCTGGATTTTCCAGCTGTGGGGCCCACTTGCAAGTCATTTTCCACACACATAAATGCATGCATATCACCCTTGAAGTTCTGGCACAATTACAGCCACATAAAATGCATTTTCACCATTTTCAAAAATCACAAAATCTTCATCAACCCTAGCCGTCAATCTGCCCATCCATTCACGTCCAGCTGCTGCCCATTTTCCATTCATTTTTTTTTCATTTTTTTTCAACCCTAATTTAAGGATAAATTATACACTTAATTTACCTTTAGTTCATGCATAAATTTGGTGTTAAAAAAATTATCAAAATGGCAACAACCCTACCATAATTCTACAAGTCCAAGGCCCTATAAGCTGTCCACGGTTTTCAGCTGCATGCATTTGCCTTTTCCATTTTTTTATTGTTGCAAATCTTCATAATTGCATGCACATCTCATCTACCTTCATCTCATCTGCATATATGCATTTTTTTAAAAAAAAAAAAAAAAATCAACTTGGCAGCCCTTGGACGTCCCCTTGTGCCACCTCCTCTATGCATAGGTTGTGCCTTTTGTAGCTCCATCATGATATGCACTTAATAGCTGGATAATTCTCATATTTTTACAATTCAAATAATGAAAAAAAATACCCTAGAAATGGCCTGCAATTGCCACCTCAAATTCCATTAATTTCAAGCCATTATGCTTTGTACTCTAGCATTAATGAAAAGCTACTTTTGTGGAGCATTAGTCAACCATGCTCACTTTTTTCAATGCAGGTATTTTCCCAAAATTTCATAATTAATCTAAGCCATTCAAAATAAACATCTCATAATTTCATTCTGTTGGCCCTGAGTTAATGGCAAAACCCAAGAGGGGAGGGGTGAATTGGGTTCTTGAAAAATTCTTTGGTAAATTAAAACTTAACCCCTTATAATTTCAATCCCCTTGATGAAACGTGATATGAGATATAATGAGAGGGTGCAAATGGAATATAAAAATGTAAACAATCAAACCAAACAAGAGACAACGATATATAGTGGTTCGGGCAACCTTCCCTACTCCACTCTTCCAAGCACACGCCCGTTGTGTCTTGGGTTCCACTATTGTATTTTCAATACAATCTAGAGCACCCACTCTCTTCTAGATTCTAGCTCTAGGGGGCATATACAATAATCACTTGTTGGTGAGACCAACTCCAACCAACCAAGTCCAATCTATTGGTGAGACAAACTCTAACCAATCAAGCAAAACCCGTTAGTGAGACAAACTCAAACCAACCCCCTGTTTTGCTTTTTCTTGAATTCGGTCTCCAATACCGATCCAAGGCAACAACATAAAATAAATATACAAAAGAGAAATTACACTTTACAACATGTATTCGATAAGCTCCGGAAGCTCCTTGTCTTGTGGAGATGATAATCTTGGAAGCGCACTTGAAAGTTGTAGCACTTGAAGCTTCAATAGTTATTCAAATAACTTCAACACACTTGAATATTAGAAGATGAAAGCCCAACTTGTGTTTTCCTCTTTCTTTCCTCCTTTTCTCTTATCTCCACATTCATTCTTCAATGGTATATATAGAGGAAAAAAGGTTCTAGCCGTTGGAGTGGAGGTTCCCGCGCATCTAGAGCTCCAACGTTCGGATTTTCGACCGTTACGAGTTGAAGTCGCAAGTGGAGTTGACTTCGGATGAGTGGAGTCGACTTCGGATAGGTGAAGTCGACTTGGGATGCGACTTCGTCTTGCTAAAACTTGTTGTCCAGAATTTTGCCTTCGAAGTTGCAGGTGAAGTCCACTTGGGTCTGGGACTTCACCAAGTCGCAAGTGAAGTCGACTTGGGTTGAGACTTCACTTCCGAAGTCGCAGGCGAAGTCGACTTGGGTCTGAGACTTCACCAAGTCGCAAGTGAAGTCGACTTGGGCTGAGACTTCACTTTGCAGAACTTGCAATTCATGATCTTGAACTCTTGAAACTTAAATTATTTCACATTTTTATTTTCATACACATAATTAGAGATAAAATATCTGAGAACACTTAGACAAATGTATTAGATCCTTTTTAATAATATTTCAATTATTTGTTAATCATCAAAATTAAATTAATTATTCTTAAAGCAAGCATATGATCAACAATCTCAACACATTCAACAGTTTCAAATTTTATCTCAATCCGAGTTTCCTAGCTCCCGTTATAGCCGTTTAAAGTTAACGGTTGAAATTGAAATATAACCAATAAATCATAACTCTCATTTAATCAAGAATTTTTATAACCTATTAATTCCATAATACCAAGCCCAACATTATTAATTTTCATTTCAAATTTCACTTGAATCCGCCTTACAGGCGTTGAATTATGAATTTTTCAATGTTTTTCCATTAAACTTGTCAATGGATTATGAGAATCATGATGGGATTAAGGAAATGATTAATCATTTTTAGCCTACACTCCAAGGACAAATTCAAGTGATCATAACTTGAGTTGAAAAACTCGGTTAGAGACGAAACTCGAGCGAGATGGATAAATCGATGAGATAAGCGATATGGTGGGAATGGATTAAGCTGATTATCAAGGGATTTTCTTAAACCCAAAAGGACAAAACCCATTTATGGAGAAAAAGACAAAGCAATTAAGCATGGGGTTGAGGTGGCAAGAGATGGGTGGATTAGCACCCAAAAATCAAATTTTGTGATTTTTTAAAAATCCTAAAATGTCCATGTAATTAGCCTAAACTCTAGCATAGTTAATGAGGGATTAAATGGGCTGAAAATATCAGCCACAAAATGCCAAAAAACCCATGTGAATAGTGGATAACAACATGGGCATTAATTGACGCAACTTTTGATAATTAAAAATCATGTAAAAATATGATTTTTCATGGGTGAAATGTTGCCAACTCATTAAGGGATAAGGTACTCATAAATTACCCTACACATGAGGTGTAAAAGTGGGCCCCACAAATTGTAAATTATAAAAGAAAGGAGAAGGGCATGTGAAAGGTTCATTTTGGGTAAAAGTGGAGAGAGAAAATTCTCTCCCAAGGGCAGCAGCAAGCACGGCCAAGCAAGGAGAGAAAGGAGAAGAAAAAAAAGAAGGAAAAGAGGAAGGAAAGGGAGGAAATCAAGTGGGAAAGGATCCAAGCCAAGAAATTCTAGTTTTCAAGTAAGTATGGGTTAAACTTTGGGTTCTTGAATTCCAAATTTTTCACCTTCTTTCATGGGTCATGAATTTAATCCATAATAACCCTTAAATGATAAGTTATGATGTATGGCACCCCTGAACCGAGGCTCCACATAGTCCTTACTCCGGGGTCGAAAAGGGTTGGTAAACGTGACTCAGGATTGTTGCCCTGGTCACACGGTGGGATTTTTAATTGGATCTCGTCCAATTGTTTTTTTACTCATCTCGTAACATCATATCATCGTATATAAACACATTTTTGACATCAATTTCACATATATTATTCATATCATAATAACTGATTTGTCTACATCACAAGTTCTCTCAACCTAAATATTTCATACATACATACTTTGAAAATTCCATATAATCATTTATATTACCACAAAACCATTCATATTTTCTTTTAATGAAATAATTCACATATTCACATAAATATGTCTTTAAACATGATCATCTTACATTCGCCCCTCTGGACATCTACATAGGACTGCAAATAATATATGTATATCATTTCTACTTGGCATCCTTTACGAGTCAGCTCCATAGCTTGTCTGATATTTTGAAAACACATGTGAGTAATAATATTCAGTAAGCAAGCCTTTTCTTTTACAAGTAAACATTTTCTTTTCCTTCAAATGCATTTCTTTCTATTGGGTAGGAGACACTTATCAAGTGATCAACTACTAATAGATTAGAAACCTTTTCATCCTTATGCATATTATGAGAATACAATGCATTCAAGCATATATGACCTTTTTCCAAATGGATCGCTAGCTAGGCGTCTACTACTTGATCCTACTCCCATTTCAGGGAGGTCGCCGCTGGCCTGGGCCTGTATAAGCGACTTGGCGATAGTGAGGGGGACATCTGGTCGGCTTACTACCTCAGCTATGGCCTAATCCTCGTGCACCATGATCATTCACATACATATGCTGGCATGACATTTATAAATCATAAACATTTTACAAAAGCTTTTAACAAGCAATTAGCAATCATTTCATGTAAAGCATTATAGGAATGACCATCCTTAAATATATTTCCTAAAAACATGTGAGCAAACAATTTGCAAACATTTAGAAATAATTTAAAAAGCATATAAAATATCATTTTCAAATTTGTGCTTGCTTACTTGTGTAGTCAACTTGTACCTTCCACTTTTTCCTTTCCTTTTCCTATACAAATGAAAAGGACCATTTTTTCTCATATAAACATAATATCCCATGCTTGCACATTTCTACTATTAACTCTAAATCTATAGGGTTTTCTAACCCATGTGTGTTTCATATCAACTTTGACCCATTTCTACCTTTAGTTCAATATTTTCATCACCTTGCTCCAATTCACTTATGTTTACCATCTCTCACTTATCAATTCCATCTTTAACACTTGTTTTCTTTCCTTTAGTCAACTTCTTAAGGCAATTGCTTATGAATTTCCTAAGTCATTTGATGTCACCAATTCAAATAAGCCGTTTATCTTCCTCTTTCTATAAATTCAATATAATTATCTTCTAACGACATTTTCATATTTGGCTAATACCAACCACTCTTATCCTCATTTGGTTGAACTTGTTTCAAGGTCTAACCATTCCATTTATTTTGACATCATTATTTAAGGGTTAATTTTCCAAATCTTACTTAGGATTTGTAATACTTACCTAAATCCAACATCTTGGATTTTTGCATTTTATACTTAGCATATATTTCCTATAATTGACATATTATTTAAGAAAATCTCTCAAGATATTTGCTTAAGGGTAACGGCTTATAATTTGGGTCTAAAATTTTTATAATTTTTGTAATTTCCCTCAAACAACCCTATATATTACATTTTACCCTCATCTATATTTTCTAAAATCACATCTTAGGTACTTAATCACTTACTTAGTGATCATAAATTTGTACCTTTTTTGTAAACCTTGTTTACACATTATAATGAAAATAAATTTCATTTAAAATTTCTGAAACTTATTATTAAATTCCAAAACAGCCTTTGTTTTCTTATTTTCACTAAGTTCATCTTCTTATTTACCCATTAATTCCATATACAAATTATAACATCAATTATTAATCATTCTTGCTATCCTTAATCCTTTATTACACTCATAAATAACATATATATCAATTTGGGTCATTTCCACTTAGGTTTCATATTTCTTTTTGATTATTTCTCAAACTGTCCACATTTGCTGAAATCAGGCGTACTGATTTTTTTAAATCTTAATTTATAACAAAATAAAGATATTTAACTCTGAAATTTCTATCATACATCATTAAATATATTAATTAACCCTCATAAACATTTCAGCAAGAAATATTAATATTTTATATTTATTTTGGCATTTTTACTGTGCTGGACAGTGTTGTGAAATTAGGAACAACCCTAATCACGTTATTTTTAAACCATACTTATGTATTCCAAAAATAATATTTGATATTTTTATAATGATAATAATGGTATATTTTACATCATATAAAAATTCTAGATAAAAAATCCATCTAACAAAATTATTCAAAATCATTTACTACAGATGATCATGTCACCTGTTTTACCCTGTTCATGTTAATCTTCTCAGATTTTTAATTCACATCCTGATTAATATTTTAAGCTGAAAATTTGGTATTTCCTTAATTATCATGTCATAAGCTTGTACAAAACTTTTCATGGCTAAACTCCTTCGTTTACCATCTCATTCATATTTTGGTTTCTAACATCACGTATTCATCCGTTAAATAACTTAAATAAAATACAACTGCCATTATTTTATAATTTCAGCAATTATATATATAATACAGCTGCTGAATTTTCATAAATCCAGCTATTAATTTTGTACATGCATAAATCTGTTGGGGATGGTAATCCATTCCAACAATAAAAATTCAATTTAAAATGAAAGAAAGGAATTAAATAGAACCTGACTTGGAGCGTCTTTCAGTTTTGCTGGAAGGAAAATCAAAATGCTGCTGCCCATTGAATGTCCAGCAACTTATTCAGCAACCCCTTTAACTATTGCTGAATTGCATTTTTCAAACGCCAGCAACAACACTCGTAGCAATATGCAGCTGCCCTTTTTATATTATACGTTGATCGGTTCACCATAGTTGGCAATTGATTCTAACCCAAGGTTACCGCTCAAATTTTTCCAGCTGTTGCTTTTCTATATTTTCAGCAATTAATTACTTTATGTTAATATCTAATAGCTGTCCACCTAAGCTCCTTTCATGCACCGGCACTCCCTTTTACTGCCAGCGCTGTTTTTCTTTTCTTTTTTAATGGTAAATTCCAACATTAATAAATTAAATCATAACTATTCACACTTATATATTATGAAAATTTTTCTTATTAATATATATACAATTTCTCACAAAATGCACCTTTTAGAATTTTGAAAAAAAAAATCTATTTTATTTTAATTAACTAATTCATATTTGGATAAAAATCTCTTTTTTAAAATTTTGGAAATATGTTTTCCAAAATTTTATTCCTTCATTAAATTGGGCATATTAAAATAGGCTTACCCATAAAATTTCACCTCAATTGGAGTGAAGTATATATTTTAATTTAATTAAAATCATATTTTGGCAGAAAATTTCATTTTAAAAACTTGTAGACATGTTTTTCAAAATTTAATCCATTCATTATGTAAGGTATATTAAAATAGACTTGCTTCTAAATTTCATCTCAAACAGCATTATATACATGAAGATATTAATTAACAAAGTAATTATGTAAAAATAACAAAATATCAACGTCAACTCTTGTACGTGCATGGTTGTGCATGAATTGCTATTGGGCACACTTTCTGATGCACTCAAGTTAGGCAATTGAGTCAACTACTTTTCATAATCTGATCCGTCTAGATTAGAGAGCACCTAATTTAGTACTTTCTATTAAAATCTTATGTGATTCTGAGTTACGCATGCTTAGATCTAATGAAAACAGTGAGAATGAAAATAAGCCCTTAGTTAGGACCCCTAATTGGCCAAAAATTTTCATTTATTTTTATTTTTGCATAAGGATCGTAAATTTAAACATTTGACTTGCTATAATTCAGAATTTTGAAATTCCTTCCCGAAAAATTTGTAAAAATCCATTTTCATATCCAATCTTTATGAAATCATAAATTACACTTCATTTTCTTATAAATTCCAAATATAATCTTTGTAGACTTCAATTGTAGTAGCCGATGCGCTAAGTAGAAATGTTAGTTTAGCACATCTCATCACAAAGGAAGAAGGGCTACTACAAGAATTGAGACAATTAGAATTAATTGTAAGCCCACCTGGGGTACAAGTCAGATTGTCTCAATTACAAATCCAGTCAAATTTATTTAAGCAAATTAAAATGGCTCAACAAGAAAATGGAGATTTCAAGAATTATGTGGAGAAAATGATCAAGAAAAATTCCAGCGAATACATACAAGATGAACATGGGATGTACAAATATAGGGGTCGCCTGTGTATACCCAATCAAGAGAAAGTAAAGGAACAGATATTGAAAGAAGCACATTCCTCTCCATTTTCGATGCATCCAAGTAGCTCCAAGATGTATCAAGACATCAAAAAGATGTATTGGTAGAATAATATGAAGACAGAAATTGCTGAATATGTGGCTAAGTGCCTAACATGTCAAAGGGTTAAGGCTGATCATCAAAGAACCCCTGGAAAATTACAGTCGCTCGAAGTCCTAGAATGGAAATGGGATGATATTACTATGGATTTTATTGAAGGATTGCCAAGAACCCAAAATAGAAATGATGTTATATGGGTAATAGTTGATAGATTATCAAAAGTGGCTCATTTCTTAGCCATCAAGAAAAATTTAACTGCTGAGTGACTGACTAAGATCTATTATAAGGAGATAGTGAGACTACATGGAGTACCTAAGTCAATAGTTTCCGATCGAGATTTCAGTTTTACGTCTCGATTTTGGAAAAGTTTACATCAAACCTTAGGTACACAGTTAAAATTTAGTACAACATTTCATCCTCAAACTGATGAGCAGACAAAAAGGGTAAATCAAATAGTTGAGGATATGCTGAGGATGTGCACATTAGAATTTGGAGGATTATGGGACGAATATTTGGCTATGGCAGAGTTTGCTTATAACAAAAATTATCAAGCAAGTATTCAAATTGCCCCATTTGAAGCTTTATATGGACAGAAATGCAGAACTCCTCTAAACTGGGATGAAGTGGGAGAAAGGAAGTTGGCTCCAGACCTCTCAAAAAGAATGGCGGAAAAAGTTCAAGTAATTCGCCAGTGTATACTCACAGCCCAGAGCAGGCAAAAGAGTCACCCGGTTTGGAAAGAGGGAAAAACTAAACCCAAGATATGTCGGGCCCTTTGAAGTTCTGGAAAAGATAGGCAATTTAGCCTATAGAATAGCTCTACTACCAGCCCTCAGTGCTATCCACAATGTGTTTCACATCTCCATGTTAAGGAAATATGTTTCCGATCCTACCCATGTGTTGATAGTGGAGAATTTGCTGATCCAAGAACATTTGAACTATGAGGAAAGGCCAATCAAAATATTGGATTTCAAGATCAAGAAGCTTCGGAACAGAGAGATAGAATATGTAAAGGTATAATGGAATCGATATTCAAAATCCGAAGCTACTTGGGAGCTACGAGAAGAGGTTGAAAGGAAATATCCTCAATTATTCAAGGAAAAATAGGTTTCGGAAATACACGTGTCATTTCGACATTGTAACCCTAGATTCTTTTGTAATTATTTTTATGATAAATGAAAATTCATGAATTATATTGATGGATATGTGTATTGGAGATTAAAATAATGGAATTAGGAATTTAACACCGTGAATAGTGAACATGAATAGTAACTGGTGATTAAGACACGTGATTAAGAGTTAATCACTTGGATTAACTTAATCACAAAAAGACAAAATAGAGATTTAATCACTACAGGACAAAATAGCATTACTTTTGGATATTTTAATACCATTTTGGATTTTTGTTGAAAAATAAAGAAAAATTCATAATTTGCAATCCGGGCTTCGGATTTCGTGAAATTTTTTATGGATGGTTAAAAATTCATGATGGACATGATGAATGAGTTAAGATATGATAAAAATCACAAATCAAAGGTCAAGATGGAACGTCAAAACAAGATCGAAAAGTAGCTAACTTTCTAATAAATTCTAATTTTGACTTTTTAAATAAAATAAATAATTAAAAAAATAAAAAATTAATTAAAAGGCAGCAGCTGCAGGGGCTGGAGCAGGCTAGGGTGGCTGGAGCCTTGACCAAAATCAATGGTCATTAATCATCATCATCTTTAATCAATGGCTAAGATTAATTTAGCCTAATTTAATTAATTTTAAAAATAAAAAAAGGTAAAAAATAGGGCTGAATAGGGTTACTGGAGCAGGCATAGGGTGTGCAGATCTTGGCTAAAATAATTTTTAAAAAATTAAAAATAAATACCAATTTATAATTAAATACCTCAAAGCTAGGGGGTAAATTCCAAATTATTGAAAAATCCAACCCTATAAATAGGGCAGCAGGGGGTGGACGTCCAAGGCATCCAAAACCCAGCTCCATTTGAAAAATTCCAAGTTCCCAAACTTTCCCATACGTCCAAAGAAGAAAAGGAGGAAGTTAGAGAAAAAAAGGGTGAGAAAAAGTGGCATATCTCCACTTTGGGTAAGTAATTTCTACCCAAATTTATTTTGGATGTTAAGTAGGGTAAAATCATGCTTAGATAACGCCTAAGTATGAGAAAATAAGTATAGATATAATGCTTAAATGAAGTTATGCCAAAACATCAAAAATTTAGAGCGAAGATAGGGTATTCGGGAAGATAGCATATGATATGTGAAAATAATGCTCCAAAATTGATAAATGATGATTTAGGATATATTATTATGATAAATATGATGTTGGAATGATGATATATTAATTTCATGATTTTTGGAATTAAGGATTATGCTTAAGTGAATTTATGTTTATTTTTAGTATATGGAGAAAATGATTTTTTTCGCCAAGTAAATAATGATAAATTCAAAATGTATGAAATTTCCTATGATATACTTGTTGGCCCCGAGTTAATGGCAAAACCCAAGAGGGGAGGGGTGAATTGGGTATTTAAAAATTTTCAACTTAAACAGAAACTTTACCCCGAATTAATCTAGTCCCCTTAATGAAGAAACGAAATGGAAAGCAATGTAATGTAAAGAGCAGAAATATAAATCAAACACACAAGATTTTTATAGTGGTTCGGGCAACCTCCCTACTCCACTCTTCTAAGCTCACACTCCTTTGTGACTTGGGTTCCACTATTGTGTTCCTCAAATACAATTAGAGTCACTGCTCTCTTCTAGATTCCAGCTCTAGGGGGCTTCAACAAATCTCAGCACAAGTAGGTGATGAGTTCCACTCCAATCACACACTACTTTGCCTTTACTTGATCTTAGTTCCTCAAACTAAATCAAGTTCAATACAAACAAATGAAATAACAAAAGAATCTACACTTTACAGATGTGTAGTAGCAATTTGGCGCAGAGAAGAACTCGTAGTATTGGCTTTGAAGATTCAGAAGTTGGGCTCTTGCAGTTTGAAGCAAAGTTCTTCTACTTTGAATGACTTGATCTCTTTAAAGCTCTTGTAGATGGGAGTTAAGCACACTTAATGATTCTCAGCTACTTCCCTCGTCCACAATGAATGTCTTTTATAATTGTGGAGGGAATCCGAACGTTTGAAGGTAGGTGGCGCGTATGCTTCTTTTGCTAGGGGCTTTGTGAATATATCTGCAATTTGATCCTCAATTCTTACATATACTAGACATATATCATGATTTTCCACATGTTTTCTAATAAAATGATGTCTAAGGTCTATATGTTTGGTCCTAGAATGCAAGACTGGATTTTTAGTTAAACATATGGCACTAGTATTATCACATTTAATGGGTATATCTTTAAAATCCATGCCATAGTCCCTAAGTTGCTGTTTCATCCAAAGTAATTGGGCACAACAGCTCCCGGCGGCAATGTATTCGGCTTCCGCCGTAGATAGAGCAACACTAGCTTGTTTTCTTGAAAACCATGAAACCAACATGTTCCCAAGAAATTGACATGTTCCACTAGTGCTTTTTCTATCTACTTTGTAACCGGCAAAATCCGCATCCGAGTAGCCGATTAGATCAAAATTAGAGCCCTTTGGATACCAAAGTCCTATGTTGGTAGTGTCAACTAGGTATCTGAAAATTCTTTTCACAGCTACCAAGTGTGATTCTTTTGGATATGATTGAAATCTAGAGCACATACACACACTAAACAATATATCAGGCCTAGAAGCAGTTAAATATAACAAAGAACCTATCATGCTTCTATACAATTTCAAATCAACTATTTTTCCTTTTTCATCTTTGTCGATTTTGATTGTTGAGCTCATTGGCGTGTTTGCTCCTTTGCTATTCTCCATGCCAAACTTCTTCAGCATTTCTTTGATATACTTGGACTGGTTAATGAAAATTCCTTCATTTAATTGCTTGATTTGCAGTCCAAGGAAGAAATTTAGCTCTCCCATCATGCTCATCTCAAATTCTTTCTGCATAAGCTCAGAAAATTCTTGACAAAGAGTCTCATTAGTAGCACCGAAAATGATATCATCAACATAAATTTGAATGATCAATATGTCCTTTTCTTTATACTTGATAAACAAAGTGGTGTCTACCTTTCCTTTTTGAAAATCATGATCAATCAGAAATTTGCTCAATCGATCATACCAAGCCCTTGGAGCTTGTTTTAATCCATATAATGCTTTGGTTAACTTGTATACAAATTTAGATTGATCTTTTTCCTCAAATCCAGGTGGTTTTTCTACATACACCTCTTCATTTATATATCCATTCAGAAATGCACTTATAACATCCATTTGAAACAATTTAAAGTTCATGTGAGATGCAAAAGCTAGTAAGATGCGAATTGCTTCCAATCTAGCAACCGGGGCATAGGATTCCTCAAAATCTATTCCTTCTTCTTGTGAGTATCCTTTTGCCACAAGTCTAGCTTTGTTTCTCACTACAAGTCCACTTTCATCTAATTTGTTCCTAAAGACCCACTTGGTGCCAATAACAGTACAATCGTTTGGTCTAGGAACAAGGTGCCAAACTTGATTTCTTTCAAATTGATTTAGCTCTTCTTGCATAGCTATAATCCAGTTTTTATCATCAAGAGCTTGATTAATATTAGAAGGTTCAATTTTGGATACAAAGGCGTATTGTCCACAAACATTTTGTTTTGATCTTCTAATTTTTACACCTTCATACACATTCCCTATAACTTGTTCAATTGGATGGGCATGTTTGAATTTTAAATCAGTTGGAGGTTTGTAGGAATTATTACCTTCACTTACCCTTTCCTCCATGAAATCTTCTTGCTTTTCCACATGCAATTTTTCAAGATTGCTTGCTATATCATCTGCATCACTTAAATCATCTTTTCTTTTGAAGCATGGGTTAGTTTCATCAAAAACAACATGTATGGACTCTTCTACCACTTGGTTTTGTTTATTGAATACTCTATATGCTTTGCTATTTGATGAGTACCCAAAGAATATTGCCTCATCACTTTTAGCATCTAGTTTTCCCAAGTTGGTTTTTCCATTGTTCAAAACATAGCATGTGCATCCAAAAGCATGAAAATAAGAAATATTTGGTTTCCTTCCTTTCCATAACTCATATGGGGTCTTTTTCAAGATTGCTCTAATGGTAACTCGATTCAAAACATGACAAGCTGTACTCACAGCTTCACCCCAAAATTTCTTGGATAATTTGCTCTCATTTAGCATTGTTCTAGCCATCTCTTGTATAGTTCTATTTTTTCTTTCAACTACTCCATTTTGTTGTGGAGTTCTTGGTGCAGAAAATGTGTGATGAATTCCTTTTTCATTACATAACTCTATGAATCGTTTGTTTTCAAATTCACCACCATGATCACTTCTTATAGACATAATAGTACTTTGTTTTTCATTTTGCACCAAATTTACAAAAGTTGAAAACATAGAGAAAGCTTCATCTTTGCTAGCTAAGAGAATTATCCATGTGAATCTTGAAAAATCGTCAACAATAACAAATACATATTTCTTTCTACCAATGGTTAAAATATCGGATGACCCATATAAATCCATGTGTAGCAATTCAAGTGGCCTAGTGGTGGAGATTTCCTTTTTGGTAGAGAAAGGCGTCTTAGGTTATTTAGATAATTGACATGCCTTGCAAATTTTGTCTTTGTCATATTTCAACTTTGGCAAGCCTTCTACCAAACTCTTTTTCCATAAGGTCTTTATATTTCCCATGTTTATATGTCCAAGCCTTTTATGCCAAACCCATGGATCATTATCAATGGCCATTAGACATTGACCATCTAGTTCATCAAATGAAACCAAATATACATTTCCATGTCTTTTTCCACTAAACATGATATGTTCTCCATCAAATACATTACATATAGATGATTCAAACACAACCTTGTATCCTTTATCACATAATTGACTAATACTCATTAGATTGTGCTTGAGTCCTTTAACAAACAAAACATCTTCCATGCATGCATTTGAAATACTATATATGTTTCCTTTACCTTTAATTTTACCTTTCTCATTATTACCAAAGGCAACCGTTCCATCATTGCAAGGCTTAAGTTTATGAAATAAACTTCTTTCTCCGGTCATATGCCTTGAACAACCACTGTCCATGAACCACACATTGTTTGTCTTTCCCTTGAAACAAATCTGAAAAAAAATAAACAAGTAGATCTTATCTCTTTGGTACCCATTTTATGAGTCCATTTGGGTTAGTAATCCGATTCAATCTTTGTTGTTCTAACTTAGAAAGCCCAAATCTTTTGTTTCTTGGAACCCAAACTAGTTTTGCACCATGGTCATACAGTTTCTTAAAATTACATTTATAGATTTTATGACCCATCTTATTGCAAAAATTGCAAGTCATTGGTAGTCTAGGAGTAGGACTCCAAGTATGTAATGGTTCAAAAGTTGGCCTTCTAGTCCACATAACTGTTGGAAATATAGCTAAATCCATATTTTGATGATTAACAAATCAATTTGAGTATGTCTTGGCTACTAACAAGTTTGTGAAATGTTTAAGGAATAACCATTTGAAGAAAAACAAGTATGGAAGGTCAAGTCGTTCCCCAAGTCGACTCCAAGATCGACTTTAAACATGCAGAACTGTCCAGAATTGAAAACGGAAGAAGGGAAGGTGAAGTCGCAGGCCAAGTCGACTCCACCTGCGACTTGGGTAGCCAAGTCGCAAACGAAGTCGACCTCACCATCGACTTCAGTCGAGCAAAATCCTTCCAGAGTTGAATCTCGGAGCAGCAGAATATCGAAGTCGCAAGTGAAGTCGACTCCAGTTGCGACTTGGGTGAAGTCGCGAACGAAGTCGACCCCGAAGTGCGACTTGAGGTTATGGAGATTCAAAGATACTGATTCAAGCTTCTTTCAAAGATCAAAGATGCAGTTTCAAGATTAAATGATTTCAAAAATCAACTCAAAGCATCTCAAGCCCAAGACAAAAAGTTTCAAGGTGTTCAAGATCAAATCAAGTCTATCAAGTCAAAGGTTTGGAGATCATGGAGCTAATGAAAGCAAGACACCATGATCCAAAGAGTAACAAAAATTGCAAAGGAATTAAAAGGCTTGAGAAAGACTAAGCAAAACAAAAGTTTCAAAAGTTCCAAATTCATAAAGCCAACTGTCGAGGTGAAGTCGCACACGAAGTCGACTCCACCTGCGACTTGGGTCAAGTCGTGAACCCAAGTCGACCCTGACTGGAACTTGAAGTTGCGACGAAGAAGCGAAGTCGCACCCGAAGTCGACTCCATCTGCGACTTGGGTGAAGTCGCATCCGAAGTCGACTCCGACTGCGACTTGGGTCGCAACGGTCGGAATTAATTCGAACGTTGGCGCATTAAATGCGCGCCACCTACCTTCTAACGTTCGGATTCCCTCCAAAATTATAAATAGCATTCATGGTGGACGAGGGAAGCAGCTGAGAATCATTAAGTGAGCAATAACTCATATCCATAAGAGCTTCAAAGAGATCAAATCACTCAAGGAGGAAGAATTGTGCTTCAAGTTGCAAGAGCTACATTCAGAAACTTCAAAGTCATCATCTACAAGTTCTTCCCTGCGCTAAATCGTTTCTACACACCTGTAAAGTGTAGTTTACTTTCATTGATTATTTGTTTGTATTGAACTTGATTTAGCTTGGGTAGCTAAGATCAAGTGATAGCAAAGTAGTGTGTGATTGGAGTGTGACTCATCACCTACTTGTGCTAAGTGTTATATGCCCCCTAGAGCTAGAATCTAGAAGAGAGCAAGTGGCTCTAGTTGTATATGCCCCCTAGAGCTTTGAATCTAGAAGAGAGCAAGAGGCTCTAATTGTATTCGTGGAATGCAATAGTGGAACCCAAGTCACAAGGAGTGTGAGCTTGGAAGAGTGGAGTAGGGAGGTTGCCCGAACCACTATAAATCTCTTGTCTACTTGCTTTTATTTCTGCTTTCTTCATTACTGTGCTTTCCATTGTGTTTCTTCATTAAAGGGGATTAATCCTACAAGGGGTTAAGTCTTAAGTTACCGAAGAAATTTTTAAAGAACCCAATTCACCCCTCCCCTCTTGGGTTGTGCCATCTATTCGGGACCCAACAAGTGGTATCAGAGCAGGTCTTTGAATTGAACCAAAGAGATCCAACCATATGGCATCCCAATCTACTTCCGTTCCCGCTTTTGCCGAGGGCCAATCTTTTACAAGGCCACCATTGTTTGATGGGAACAACTTTGGTTATTGGAAGCTTCGTATGAAGCAACTCATTATGGCTACCGATATGGACTCTTGGATTGCAATCCAAGACGGTGTAATCTTGCCTATAGATGAAAGAGCTTCCAAGTGGACCGAAGAGGAAGTTAGAACCGTCAAGAGCAATGCCAAGGCAATGAATTCTTTATTTTGTGCTCTTACGGCTTCGGAGTATGATAGAGTATCTTCTTGTTTGACTGCAAAAGAGATATGGGATACTCTAACATCCATTTATGAAGGAACCTCCCAAGTCCAAGGGACTAGGAGAAACATTTTGATTGGAGAGTTTGAAAATTTCAGAATGCTAGACACTGAAAATATTTCTGAAATGTTTGCAAGATTTTCTAAGATTACTAATGCTCTCAAAGGTCTTGGAAAAGCTATCTCTGAATCCGAACAGGTGATGAAGATACTAAGAGCTCTACCGGATTCATGGACTCCAAAGATTACAGCTATTGAAGAAGCGAAAGACCTCAACACCCTAAAGCTAGAAGATCTAATTAGCTCACTAATGTCACATGAGCTAATTAAGAGAAGAAACGAAGAGAATCATAAAAAGAAGAAAATCATTGCATTAAAAGCGGCACGCAACTCAGATGAGTCTACCTCCTCGTCTAACAATGGTGATGAAGATATTGCACTTCTTACTCACAAGTTTCGAAAATTTGTGAGAAAAGAAAAGAACCTTAAAGACTTCAAAGAAAAACCACAAAAAGAAAAGAAGAAGGAGGTCACAAAATGCTACCGATGCGGGGGCGTAGGACATATGCAAGCTCAATGTCTTACACCGGAAGAAAGGCCAAAGGAGAATCATGAAAGAAGAAAATACCAAAGGCCAAGAGGAAGAGGCATGTTCGTCAACGAGGAAACTTCATCAACATGCAGCTCTTCAACCGACGACAATGATGCAGCCAACTGTGCAAGAATATGTTGCATGGCACGAATCGAGCAAGAAGAGGACTTGCTATGCTTGAACACAACGGAAGTTTTGGAAGATCAATCTACCTCAACAAAATACACAGAAAGTGAAGAGGTAACTTCCAAACCTTATTCTCAATCAAGTTATTCTTCTTTTCATGATTGCCTCAAATGTGCTGAATTAGAAGAACTACAACTTGCATATGATTCATTATATGAGGAGATCAAAAAGCTAGGAAACAAGTTGACATTAAAAAGACAACAATGTAACTTTGTTATTATTGAAAATGGAAAACTAGCTGAAAAATCAACAAAACTGAAAGAAGAAAATGAATCATTGTTGAAAGAAATAGAGAAACTAAGAAAAGAGAACAAATCATTAAATGAATCATTAGCAAAGTTCTCTAATCCAGGAGAAAGTGTAAAGATGTTTTTGAACATGACCTCCCAAACAAACAAAAGAGGTCTTGGATACAATACATTTGAGCAAAAAGAAAGTGGCAAATCAAATGTGCCTACACTTGGAAAATATCAAACCAAAACTGCACCTATATACAAGCCACAAAGGAGAAATGTTATGTGGACTAGAAGGCCAACACTTGAACCAAAATATAATTGGAGGCCTACTCCTAGATTACCAATGGCTTGTAACTTTTGCAACAAGATGGGTCATAAAGCCTTTAAATGTAACTTCAAGAAATTATATGACCATGGTGCAAGACTAGTTTGGGTTCCAAGAAACACAAGATTTGGGCTTTCTAAGATAGAGCAACAAAGGTTGAATAATATTACTAACCCAAATGGACCCATAAAATGGGTACCAAAAAGATAAGGATTATTTGTTTACTTTTCAGATTTGTTTAAAGGCAAAGGCAAACAATGTGTGGTTCATGGATAGCGGTTGTTCAAGGCACATGACCGGAGAAAGAAGTTTATTCCACAAACTTAAGCCTTGCAACGACGGAACGGTTGCCTTTGGTAATAATGAGAAAGGTAAAATCAAAGGTAAAGGAAATATTTACAGTAGCTCAAATGCATGCATGGAGGATGTTTTGTTTGTTGAAGGACTCAAGCATAACTTAATGAGTATTAGCCAATTATGTGATAAAGGATATAAGGTTGTGTTTGAATCATCTATATGCAATGTATTTGATGGTGAACATATCATATTTAGTGGAAAAAGACATGGAAATGTATATTTGGTTTCACTTGATGAACTAGATGGTCAATGTCTAATGGCCATTGAAAATGATCCATGGGTTTGGCATAAAAGACTTGGACATGTGAATATGTCAAACATAAAGACCCTATGGAAAAAGAGTTTGGTAGAAGGCTTGCCAAAGTTGAAATATGACAAAGACAAAATTTGCAAGGCACGTCAATTATCTAAACAACCAAAGATGTCTTTTTCTACCAAAAAGGAGATTTCCACCACTAGGCCACTTGAATTGCTACACATGGATCTATATGGGCCATCCGACATCTTAACCATTGGTGGAAAGAAATATGTATTTGTGATTGTTGATGACTTTTCAAGATTTACATGGGTAATTCTCTTAGCTAGCAAAGATGAAGCCTTCTCTATGTTTTCAACTTTTGTAAACTTGGTGGAAAATGAAAAACAGAATACCATTTTGTGTATAAGGAGTGACCATGGTGGTGAATTTGAGAACAAACGATTCACAGAATTATGTAATGAAAAAGGAATTCATCACACATTTTCTGCACCAAGGACTCCACAACAAAATGGAGTAGTTGAAAGGAAAAACAGAACTATACAAGAGATGGCTAGAACATTGCTAAATGAGAGCAAACTATCTAAGAAATTTTGGGGTGAAGCTGTAAGCACAGCTTGTCATGTTTTAAATCGAGTTACCATTAGAGCAATCTTGAAAAAGACCCCATATGAGCTATGGAAAGGAAGGAAACCAAACATATCTTATTTTCATGCTTTTGGATGCACATGTTATGTTCTGAACAATGGAAAAACCAACTTGGGAAAACTTGATGCTAAAAGTGATGAAGCAATATTCCTTGGTTATTCATCAAATAGCAAAGCATATAGAGTTTTCAATAAACGAAACCAAGTTGTAGAAGAATCCATACATGTTGTCTTTGATGAAACTAACCCATGCTTTAAAAGAAAGGATGATTTAAGTGATGCAGATGACATAGCAAGCAATCTTGAGAAATTGCATATGGAAAAGCAAGAGGAATTCTTGGAGGAAAGGGTAAGTGAAGGTAATGACTCCTATAAACCTCCATCTGATTTAAAATTCAAACATGCACATCCAATTGAACAAGTTATAGGAAATGTGTATGAAGGTGTAAAAACTAGAAGGTCAAAGCAAAATGTGTGTGGACAATATGCTTTTGTATCCAAGATTGAACCTTCTAATATTGAACAAGCTCTTGATGATGAAAACTGGATTATAGCAATGCAAGAAGAGCTAAATCAATTTGAAAGAAATCAAGTTTGGCACCTTGTTCCTAGACCAAATGATCATACTGTTATTGGCACCAAGTGGGTCTTTAGGAATAAATTAGATGAAAGTGGACTTGTTGTAAGAAACAAAGCTAGACTTGTGGCAAAAGGATACTCACAAGAAGAAGGAATAGATTTTGAGGAATCCTATGCACCGGTTGCTAGATTGGAAGCAATTCGCATATTACTAGCTTTTGCATCTCACATGAACTTTAAATTGTTTCAAATGGATGTCAAAAGTGCATTTTTGAATGGTTATATAAGTGAAGAGGT
The DNA here is from genome assembly GCA_030490835.1 of Annona cherimola. Classification (NCBI taxonomy): domain Eukaryota; kingdom Viridiplantae; phylum Streptophyta; class Magnoliopsida; order Magnoliales; family Annonaceae; genus Annona; species Annona cherimola. The sequence goes on from CM059973.1 coordinate 39,071,627, forward strand.
GTATGTTGAGCAACCACCTGGATTTGAGGAGAAAGATCAATCTAAATTTGTGTACAAGTTGACCAAAGCACTATATGGATTGAAACAAGCCCCTAGAGCTTGGTATGATAGACTAAGTACATTTCTGATTGATCACAATTTTCAAAAGGGAAAGGTAGACACCACTTTGTTTATCAAGAACAATGGAAAAGATATATTGATCATTCAAATTTATGTTGATGATATCATTTTTGGTGCTACTAATGAATCTCTTTGTCAAGAATTTTCTGAGCTTATGCAGAAAGAATTTGAGATGAGCATGATGGGAGAGTTAAACTTCTTCCTTGGATTGCAAATCAAGCAATTAAATGAAGGAACTTTCATTAATCAGTCCAAGTACATCAAGGAAATGCTCAAGAAGTTTGGCATGGAGCATAGCAAAGGAGCAAACACACCCATGAGCTCAACAATCAAGCTTGACAAAGATGAAAAGGGCAAAGTAGTTGATTTAAAATTATATAGAAGCATGATAGGTTCATTATTGTATTTAACTGCTTCTAGGCCAGATATTTTGTTTAGTGTGTGTATGTGCTCTAGATTTCAATCATGCCCAAAAGAATCACACTTGGTAGCTGTGAAAAGAATTTTTAGATATCTAGTAGACACTGCCAATTTAGGACTATGGTATCCAAAGGGCTCAAATTTTGATCTAATCGGCTACTCGGATGCGGATTTTGCTGGTTACAAAGTAGATAGAAAAAGCACTAGTGGAACATGTCAGTTTCTTGGAAGCATGTTGGTTTCATGGTTTTCAAGAAAACAAACTAGTGTTGCTCTATCTACGGCGGAAGCCGAATATATTGCCGCCGGGAGCTGTTGTGCTCAATTACTTTGGATGAAACAGCAACTTAGGGACTATGGCATGGATTTTAAAGATATACCTATCAAATGTGACAATACCAGTGCCATATGTCTAACCAAGAATCCAGTCTTGCATTCTAGGACCAAACATATAGACCTTAGACATCATTTCATTAGAGAACATGTAGAAAATCATGATATATGTTTGGTATATGTAAGAACAGAGGATCAAGTTGCAGATATATTCACTAAGCCCCTAGCAAAAGAAGCATTTTATAAGATTAGAAATGACATGGGAATGCTTGAACTCACTTAAAGCATAAACTTAGGGGGAGCACCTGTTTAGGGGGAGCAATCCCACCTATCTATTTCTTTACCCTCTAATCTTTTTGATATATTGACAAAAAAGGAGAGAGAGATTTAAGGAGAAGAAGAGTATTTGAGTTGAAAAATTGAGTATAAGTCTTAATGATTAAAAGGGAGAGAGATGATTAAAAAGGGAGAGAGATGTAAGAAGAGAAGAGTAAGAATGGGGAGGAGAGTTGGATATGCTTACATGATATTTATATGTGAATGTTCTGTTTGCATGAGCATAAGCATGATTTTAAAATGCAATATGAGTATATTATTTTTAATGAAAGGTATCCACTCAAATCGGTTTTGTCAATCATCAAAAAGGGGGAGATTGTTGGAAATATAGCTAAATCCATATTTTGATGATTAACAAATCAATTTGAGTATGTCTTGGCTACTAACAAGTTTGTGAAATGTTTAAGGAATAACCATTTGAAGAAAAACAAGTATGGAAGGTCAAGTCGTTCCCCAAGTCGACTCCAAGATCGACTTTAAACATGCAGAACTGTCCAGAATTGAAAACGGAAGAAGGGAAGGTGAAGTCGCAGGCCAAGTCGACCCCACCTGCGACTTGGGTAGCCAAGTCGCAAACGAAGTCGACCTCACCATCGACTTCAGTCGAGCAAAATCCTTCCAGAGTTGAATCTCGGAGCAGCAGAATATCGAAGTCGCAAGTGAAGTCGACTCCAGTTGCGACTTGGGTGAAGTCGCGAACGAAGTCGACCCCGAAGTGCGACTTGAGGTTATGGAGATTCAAAGATACTGATTCAAGCTTCTTTCAAAGATCAAAGATGCAGTTTCAAGATTAAATGATTTCAAAAATCAACTCAAAGCATCTCAAGCCCAAGACAAAAAGTTTCAAGGTGTTCAAGATCAAATCAAGTCTATCAAGTCAAAGGTTTGGAGATCATGGAGCTAATGAAAGCAAGACACCATGATCCAAAGAGTAACAAAAATTGCAAAGGAATTAAAAGGCTTGAGAAAGACTAAGCAAAACAAAAGTTTCAAAAGTTCCAAATTCATAAAGCCAACTGTCGAGGTGAAGTCGCACACGAAGTCGACTCCACCTGCGACTTGGGTCAAGTCGTGAACCCAAGTCGACCCTGACTGGAACTTGAAGTTGCGACGAAGAAGCGAAGTCGCACCCGAAGTCGACTCCATCTGCGACTTGGGTGAAGTCGCATCCGAAGTCGACTCCGACTGCGACTTGGGTCGCAACGGTCGGAATTAATTCGAACGTTGGCGCATTAAATGCGCGCCACCTACCTTCTAACGTTCGGATTCCCTCCAAAATTATAAATAGCATTCATGGTGGACGAGGGAAGCAGCTGAGAATCATTAAGTGAGCAATAACTCATATCCATAAGAGCTTCAAAGAGATCAAATCACTCAAGGAGGAAGAATTGTGCTTCAAGTTGCAAGAGCTACATTCAGAAACTTCAAAGTCATCATCTACAAGTTCTTCCCTGCGCTAAATCGTTTCTACACACCTGTAAAGTGTAGTTTACTTTCATTGATTATTTGTTTGTATTGAACTTGATTTAGCTTGGGTAGCTAAGATCAAGTGATAGCAAAGTAGTGTGTGATTGGAGTGTGACTCATCACCTACTTGTGCTAAGTGTTATATGCCCCCTAGAGCTAGAATCTAGAAGAGAGCAAGTGGCTCTAGTTGTATATGCCCCCTAGAGCTTTGAATCTAGAAGAGAGCAAGAGGCTCTAATTGTATTCGTGGAATGCAATAGTGGAACCCAAGTCACAAGGAGTGTGAGCTTGGAAGAGTGGAGTAGGGAGGTTGCCCGAACCATTATAAATCTCTTGTCTACTTGCTTTTATTTCTGCTTTCTTCATTACTGTGCTTTCCATTGTGTTTTTTCATTAAAGGGGATTAATCCTACAAGGGGTTAAGTCTTAAGTTACCGAAGAAATTTTTAAAGAACCCAATTCACCCCTCCCCTCTTGGGTTGTGCCATCTATTCGGGACCCAACAATAACATTTTTCCTTTTAGGCTTGTAGATAGGTGCAGTTTTGGTTTGATTTTTCCCAAGTATTGGCACATTCGATTTGTCACTTTCTCTTTGCTCAAATGTGGAGTATCCAAGACCTCTTTTATTTGTTTGAGCAGTCATGTTCAGAAACATCTTCACATTTTCTCCGGGATTAGAGAACTTTGCTAATGATTCATTTAATGATTCGTTCTCCTTTTTCAATTTCTCTACCTCTTTCAACAATGATTCATTTTCCTCTTTCGGTTTTGTTGATCTTTCAGCTAGTTTTCCATTTACAATAATAACTGAGTTACATTGTTGTCTCTTTAATGACAACTTGTTTCCTAGCTTTTTGATTTCTTCATATAATGAATCATATGCAATTTGCAGTTCTTCTAATTCAGCACATTTGAGGCATTCTTGAAAAGAAGAATAAGTAGATTGAGAATGGCAAAGTTTGGAAGTTACCTCTTCATTTTCTGTATACTTTGTTGAAGTGGTTTGTTCTTCCAAAACTTCCGTTGTGTTCAAACACAACAAATCTTCTTCTTGCTCAATCCGCGCCATGCAGCATATTCTTGCACAATTTGTCGCCTCAAATTCGTCGGTTGAAGAGCTGCTTGTTGATGAAGTCTCTTCATTGACACACATGCCTCTCCCCTTTGGCCTTTGGTATTTTCTGCCTTCATGTCCTTCCTTCCTCTCTTGATACTCTTTTGATTTCTCTTCTGGCGTAGGACATTGAGCTTGTATGTGTCCTATCCCGCCGCATTTGTAGCACTTCGTTGGCTCCTTCTTCTTCTCTCTCCGTGTTCTTTCTTTGAAGTCCTTGAAGTTCCTTTCTTTTCTCACAAATTTTTGGAATTTGCGAGTGAGAAGTGCAATATCTTCATTATCATTATGAGAAGAGGAGGTAGATTCTTCTGAGTTGTGTGCCGCTTTTAACGCAATGGCTTTCTTTCCTTTGTGATGGTCTTCGTTTCTTCTCTTAATTAGCTCATGTGACATTAATGAGCTAATTAGATCTTCTAGCTTTAGTGTATTTAGGTCTTTGGCTTCTTCAATTGCCGTAATCTTTAGAGTCCAAGATTCCGGTAGAGCTCTTAGTATCTTCATGACCTGTTCAGATTCAGAAATAGCCCTTCCAAGACCTTTTAATGCTTTAGTAATTTTAGAAAACCTTGCAAACATATCGGAAATATTTTCTATTTCTAACATTCTAAAGTTTTCTAATTCTCCAATCAAAATGTTTCTCCTAGTCCCTTGAACTTGAGAAGTTCCTTCATAAATAGAAGTTAGAGTATCCCATATTTCTTTAGCGGTTAGACAAGAAGATACTCTATCATATTCAGAAGATGTAAGAGCACAAAATAGTGAGTTCATAGCTTTAGCATTGCTCTTTACAGTTCTTACTTCCTCTTCGGTCCACTTGGAAGCTCTTTCATCGATAGGCAATGTTACACCATCTTGGATTGCAATCCAAGAATCCATGTCGGTAGCCATGATGAGTTGCTTCATACGAAGCTTCCAATAGCCGAAATTGTTCCCATCAAACAATGGTGGCCTAGTAAATGATTGGACTTCGGCAAATGCGGGAACAAGAGTCGATTGGGATGCCATATCAATAGATCTCTTTGGTTTAACTCAAAGACCTGCTCTGATACCACTTGTTGGCCCCGAGTTAATGGCAAAACCCAAGAGGGGAGGGGTGAATTGGGTATTTAAAAATTTTCAACTTAAACAGAAACTTTACCCCGAATTAATCTAGTCCCCTTAATGAAGAAACGAAATGGAAAGCAATGTAATGTAAAGAGCAGAAATATAAATCAAACACACAAGATTTTTATAGTGGTTCGGGCAACCTCCCTACTCCACTCTTCTAAGCTCACACTCCTTTGTGACTTGGGTTCCACTATTGTATTCCTCAAATACAATTAGAGTCACTGCTCTCTTCTAGATTCCAGCTCTAGGGGGCTTCAACAAATCTCAGCACAAGTAGGTGATGAGTTCCACTCTAATCACACACTACTTTGCCTTTACTTGATCTTAGTTCCTCAAACTAAATCAAGTTCAATACAAACAAATGAAATAACAAAAGAATCTACACTTTACAGATGTGTAGCAATTTGGCGCAGAGAAGAACTCGTAGTATTGGCTTTGAAGATTCAGAAGTTGGGCTCTTGCAGTTTGAAGCAAAGTTCTTCTACTTTGAATGGCTTGATCTATTTAAAGCTCTTGTAGATGGGAGTTAAGCACACTTAATGATTCTCAGCTACTTCCCTCGTCCACGATGAATGCCTTTTATAATTGTGGAGGGAATCCGAACGTTTGAAGGTAGGTGGCGCGCATTTAATGCGCCAACGTTCGAAAATTATCCGACTGTTGCGACCCAAGTCGCAGGCGGAGTCGACTTCGGGTGCGACTTCGCCCAAGTCGCAGATGGAGTCGACTTCGGGTGCGACTTCGCCTTCCGTAGCGACTTCAAGTTCCAGGTCGGGTCGACTTGGGTATCGACTTGACCCAAATCGTAAGTGAAGTCGACTTCGGTGTGCGACTTCACTTCGTCAGTTGGCTTGATGAACTTGAATAATTTCCGGGATGCTTTGTTCCTTCATGCCTTTTGTTGTTTTGCATTTTTCATATCTTCTTGGATCATTTTGTCTTCTCTTTAACTTGCTTGACTTCTTTACTTCACTAATATTTTGTAGACCTTGTGAAGCTTGAAAACTTGTATGATTGATTTGCCTTTGATTCATGCATCTTGCTTTCTTTTGATATTAGTCTTCATATCTTGAATTTCTTCATCTTGAAATATGCTTGAAGCTTTGCCTTGGACTTGAGAATCTTAAGTTGATCTTGAAAAGGAGCTTGAATCTGTATTTTGGACTTTGAAGAACTCAAGTCGAACTTGGGGTCGACTTCGTCTGCGACTTTACCCAAGTCGCAACTGGAGTCGACTTCGACTGCGACTTCGGTATCTTTCTCTCCCAAATTCAACTCTAGAGTGATTTAGGCATCTGAAGTCGATGTTGGGGTCGACTTCGTTTGCGACTTGGCTTCCCAAGTCGCAAGTGGAGTCAACTTGGCCTGCGACTTCACCTGCTCTTCTTCCCATTTCAACTCTGGACGGATTTGGCTCTTTGAAGTCGATGTTGGGGTCGACTTGGGGAACGACTTGGCCTTCCATGCTCTACTTTCTTCAAATGTATATGCCTTAATCACTTCCACAAACATGTTAGTAGCCAAGACTTACTCAAATTGATTTGTTAATCATCAAAACGTAGATTTAACTTATTTTCCATATATTTCCAACAATACTAAGCATAAGGTATGTCATGGTATTTTTTATTTTTGGAAAAAATATCAATTTTTAGAACCCATGTACAGTAACCCCATGAACAGTAATCTGCTACAGTACAGCGTGATTTTGGAGAAAATTTGAGATTAATATTTAAATATAAGGATGGAAATTTTGAGGAACCTATGGATAAAAATATCCATATAAAGAAATAATGCCCAAATATTATAGAGCATACATGGGAAGCAGCTTGAATAGAAGAAATAAAATTATCCTTTTTCCTTGAATAGGAAAAGAAAAAGAGAAGGTTGAAGACACTCACTGAGAAGGTAAGCAAGTTATATGTTTTACAAATTATTTCCGAAATTCTTGAAATTATTTGTGAATTGCTTTACAAAATTTATTTAAGGTTGGCCATACCTATAACTGCTTTACATGAACTGGAATGTGTTTGTTAAATTGTTTATTAAATGCTTTTTATGAAATTATTTATGATTTGCAAATGGCATGCCGGCATGTGTATGTGAATGAGCATGTGCACGAGGATTAGGCCTTAGTTGAGGTACTAAGCGGACCGGATGTCCCCCTCATTATCGCCAAGTCACTTATATAGGCCCACGCCGCCGGCGACCTCCCTGAGATGGGAGCATGTATGGGATGGGCGCCTAGCTAGCGTCGCATCTAAAGGAATGTCATGAATGCTATGTATGCATTGCATTTGCATTTTATGAAATGCATAAAAATGATTAAAAAATTATGACTTGCTTACTGAGTATTATTACTCACCCATGCTTGTTCAACTACAGACAGGGAGTGATGAAGGCAGCATGCAAAATGTTATATTGTTTTGATATAAATGTTGTATATGTAAATTTTATGTAAAGACAATTATGAAAATTTTCGAGATGGAAATGAATATTTTTATTCCAAAGAAAATGTTTATGGAACAGCTTTTGATTATAAATGTGGTATGTGAATTATATTTCAAGTTCAATGAATGATGAGATACCAATCAAAACGATCCCGGAGTAAGGCTTCTAGGCACCCCGGTTCGGCGCGCCACATAGCCCTAACTCATGAATAGGTGTCTTAGATGAGCACCAATGTGAAAAATGTAAAGAAGGGATGTTAAATGATAAATGGGAGGCAAGGAACCCCCATATGTGGATTACATAAAAGTTTATAATATGTTAAAACGTTTACCGTACATAAGGGTATTAAAAAGGAAAGGAATGAATGGATAATGTGATGTATAGGCTATGTTGATATGTATGAACACCTGACTTGAAAGACAAAAGGGTTAAGCTAGTATAATGTAAATCCAAATGGATTATGTAGGTTGGAAAACCCTAAGGGATGCAAGCATTTGAAGTGATGCATATAAATGAAATGTTATTTTCATTTATCTAAGCAAAGGCAAGGAAAAGAATGGAAGAAAGGGATTATGGCGACCTCAGGTAACCAAGCGAACTTTCTAAAATGTTGTTTTCTTTCTATATGATGATATGTGAATGAAATATTTATGATTATGTTTTGACGAATGACAAGCACAAGTTTTAAAAATAACGGCTTTAATACAAAGACACAAGTTTTGGAAAATGATGACTTTAATGAAAAGTCTTAAGGTTTGCTTCATGGGAAACAAACGACACTTTTTAAGATAAATAATTTATCACAAGTGTTGCCAAGGATGGGAATGCTTTATGTCAATGGAATTGAGAAAATTGCTTATGAGTAAGCAAGTTCTCCATGATAATTATTTAAAGGATTTTATTGACTTATGTCGATGGTTTTAAGAATTTGCTTTTAAGCAAGCAAGTTCTTTATAATGATGTTTCAAAAGTATTTTATAAGAAAAAGGGAATTTTTCCCTTTTTCATGAAGAAATTTTAGCAGATAAGATTTGGGTTTTCTCTTATGATGTTTTATGATAAATAGCTAAGTTTATGAAAGAAAAGAAAAAGTGATTTAATTTATAGAAAAAGATTGATTTTTCTATGCTAGGTTATTTAAATATAAATGATGATTTGGACAGAGTCCATACATCTTGAAATGATATTCAAAAAGTTTTGATTTCCTTTAGATAAGGAAATCTATGATAAAAATGTCTTCAAAAATATTTATACGAATGTTGTTGAATGGGGTTTAAGGATGACCAACCTAATAGGTGATTTCCTAAAATGGTTTAATTTCAGGTTGCTAAATGACATGCAAAAGACTGTGCAATTCCCTTTTATGTAAAATAGTATAATAGATATGTGGACAATAATTTAATTTTTTGGTTGTAGAGAAGGGGATAGTATAATTGCATAACTTTTATAAGCAAAAGGCCCTGAAATGGAAACCCAAAAAATATTAGAGAAATATATGGTTTATTATTGAAAATCCAAAACTTTTGAAATTCTTTTATTATAAGGGTTTTCAAGTTGTATTGTTTTTCAAACATTTCAAATGTTATCAAAATATTTTACTCAAAATGGTTTTAAAAGAATTTAAGGAAGGTCATCCTAAAACTAAATTTCAAATAACAACTTGATTAAAGTGATACGGTATGCTCACTTTACAAGTTGACACGGACTGCGGTCTGTGATGTATTTTTGAAAATGATTTTTAAAGATATAGACTTCGGTTTATTATGTTTTGTGAGTATGAATGCAGGCTGCGGTTTGTGATCCCAGTTTAAAAGGTCATGGGCTGCGGTCTGTAATATTTTAAACCAAACGGACTACGGTCTATTAGGATGATGTATGGTGCACCAGTACACGGAATAGGTCGGTTGTTGCGGAACCCTGACCGTATACGAGTTGTTTCGACTGTATACGCGTCATTTCGACATTTGTAATTTTGTAATTATTTTATGAATAAATGAAAATTCATGAATTATATTGATGGATATGTGTATTGGAGATTGAAATAATGCGATTAGGAATTTAACCCCGTGAATAGTAAACGTGAATAGTAAATAAGGGGTTAAGATGTATGATTAAGAGTTAATCACTTGGATTAACTTAATCATAAAAGACAAAATAGAGATTTAATCACTACAAGACAAAATAGCAATTCTTTTGGATATTTTAATCCAAGTTTGGATTTTTGTGGAAAAATAGAAAAAAATTCATAAATTGCAATCCGGGCGTCGGAATTCGATGAAATTTTTTATGGATGGTTAAAAATTCATGACGGACATGATGAATGGGCTAAGATGTGATGAAAATCACAAATCAATGGTCAAGATGAAACGTCAAATGCAAAGTGAAAAAGTAACTTCACTTTTTCATTAATTATGTATTTGACTTTAATTAAAATTAATAAATAAAAATAAAAAAAATTGAATGCAATGCAGCAACATGTCAGGTCGTGCAGGGGGAGTACCATGACCAAATCAATGGTCCAAATTCAACCAAATCATAAATCAAGGGCTAGGATTAATTTAGCTTAATTTAATTAATTTTAAAAAATCAAAAAATAGGTAGAAAATTAGGGCTGCTATAGGGGGGCTGGAGCAGGCCTAGGGTGGCTGCTCTTGGCTCAAGGCACCTTTGGAAATTAGAAAAAAACACATTTGCCATTTTACACCCTAAGCTAGAGGGGGTAAATTGCAAATAATGAAAAAATGGACCCCTATAAATAGAGGAGCAGCCCAAGAACGAAATTCACAGCCATCCCAGCTCAAAAATCACTTGAGCAACTTCGTTTCCCATCCCCACACTTTTTATCCTTGAAGAATAGAAGGTTGGAGAGAGAAAGTGCGAGAAAAAGAGGCGTATCTGCACTTCGGGTAAGTGATTTCTACCCAAATTTCTTTTGGATGTTAAGTAAGGTAAAATCATGCTTAGATAATTCCCAAGCATGAGAAAATAAGTATATATATAATGTTTAAATGGAAGTATGACAAAACATCAAAAATTTGGAGCGAAGATAGAGCTTTTGGGAAAATAACACATGATATGTGTAAATAATGCTCCAAAATTGATAAATGATGATTTTGGATGAATGAATATGATTTTAGGATGATGATATATTAATTTCATGATTTTTGGAATTAAGGATTATGCTTAAGTGAATTTATGATGATTTTTAGTATATGGAGAAAATGATTTTTTTGGCCAAGTAAATGATTATAAATTCAAAATATAAGAAATTTCCAATGATATACTAGGCATAAGTAATGCCATGGTATTTTTCCTTTTTGGAAAAAATATCAATTTTTGAAACCCATGAACAGTAACCACGTTGCTGTGAACAGTAACCACGGATGAACAGTGATATGCTACAGTGATATGCTACAGTGACGCGTGATTTTGGAGAAAATTTGGAAATTAATATTTGAATATAAGTATGAAATTTTTGAAGAATTTATGGACAAAAATATCTATGTAAAGAAATAATGCCCAAATATTATAAAGCATACATGGGAAGCAGCTTAAATAGAGGAAATGAAATATCCTTTGTCCTTGAATAGGAAAAGGAAAAGAGAAGGTCGAAGACACCTCCTAAGAAGGTAAGCAAGTTATATGTTTTGCAAATTATTTCCAAAATGCTTGAAATTGTTTGCAAGTTGCTTTATGAAATTTATTTAAGGTTGGTCATACCTATAACTGCTTTACATGAACTGAAGTTCATTTTGTGAAATTATTTATTAAATTCTTTTTATGAAATTGTTTATGATTTGCAAATATCATGCCGGCATGTGTATGAGAATGAGCATGTGCACGAGGAATAGGCCTTAGTCGAGGTAGTAAGCGGATCGGATGTCCCCCTCGCTATTGCCAAGTCGCTTAATAGGCCCAGGCCGGCGGCGACCTCCCTGAAATGGGAGCATGTATGGGATGGGCGCTTAGTGTAACGCCCCATTCATAAAAATACTCAATAACTAATCAACGGCGCTACACAATCATAGAAAAATTCGGCAGCATCTCCCCATAACATACAAGGGATCATATGGAATACATGACCTGATAATCATTACATATTTTCCTTACACAACAAACAGATATAATAGCCATGCATATGTGCATCAACAAGGATTATAATCCAATCTGAAATACCAAATACATTAAAGTTGTCAAAACGAATCCGCCTAAGTAATTGTCTACATATATGATTATCAAAAGAGCACAAGTCTAAAAGAACTGGAATCAACATATTGTGCTAGGGTCTCTCATGTTTGATCTTCAACTTGTCCCATCCTTAAGTTCTCCTTCTGGCCTGCGATCTAAAACCACAATAACAATGATATGAGTCTAAATAGACCCAGTAAGTAGATAGTGGTTAGCACAAAGTGCAAATAAGCATAATGATGGATACTCATACAGTGATGAAGCTAATACACATGGGTCCAATACCCACTCCCAAGATCGTATACATATAACCATACACACAAATTGACCAACACAACCAATCATCTACTCATGTCCATCAAGGGCCATGAACAACCCTCTCCTCATGTCAATCAGGGGCCATGAACAACCCTTACAACCAACTATTTGAGATAACGCATCATACATAACAGACAATGAAACACATCGCAAACCACACATACAACATCAACACAATTCAGATACAACACATAGATCTGTCACACAAGCATTTTATCAAACACATGATAGGCGCGAAATGAAATAACCTTCGATTCGTATTCTCTTTTGGGGCAAATCAATTCACGTCACATTTCAACAATATAAGAACTTCTAGGAAATCTTTCACATCATAAAAATCGCACATTCAAAGTAAATTTCCCATAAACCCTAACTGTTACGAACCCATTTCCTAATACCATAGAGTCGTCAAGCTCTGCATATTTCCTCTAGCCTCATGTCGTGTTCAACATAAAATTTCATCACTAAATCGAGAAAGGGCGACATCTACTTACCTCGATCGTGATTTTCCCCAAAACAGCGACCCTAGGCTTAGCTTGCAGAGATTTGGAGATTCCTTGATTCAAATCGATCACCTTCGAGGCAGTCAGTAGGGTTTTCTCGAAGAGATCTATTGCTAGATCGTACTGAGTAGAAGAGAAAGAAGAGAAGACGCAGAGATCGGGAAGAGAAGAAGAAGAAAAACAGTCGGGCGTGAGGTGAGAAAATGGAGTCTAACGCGCGGGCTTCGCTTCATATCGAACCCCCATCGGGTCGGGATCGGGTCCAGGACGGGTCGGAGCATGAGTCGGGTCTAATCGCATTTGGTAATTTACTCTTCCACTCCTACGACTTAAATAATTAAAATTTTCTTCAGGGGCGCTGCCCCCTGCACCCCCGCAAGGGGCGTCTCCCCCTTGACCCCCGCGACCTGACCGGGCAGGTCGAACCCCGTACCTACTCTGCGAAGGAAACAATAGTCGTAGTGCCCATCAATGGAACGCTAATCATACATGCACATATGCACTATACATCTCCTAAATGTCGTGTCCATGTATGTTATGTATCCATTAATATCGTAAAATTCTTACTAGCATGTTCATAAGTTACCTTATAAATAGAGAAAAGTTATAATAAAAATAGAATAAAAATACCTGGTCCTCACACTTAGCTAGCATTGCATCCAAAGGAATGTCATGAATGCTATGTATGCATTGCATTTGCATTTTATGAAATGCATGAAAATGATTGAAAAATTATGTATAGCTTGCTTACTGAGTATTATTACTCACCCATGCTTTTTCAACAACAGACAGGAAATGATGATGAAGGCAGCATGCCAAGTGTTATGTAGTTTTTGATATAAATGATGTTTATGTAAACTTTATGTAAAGACAACGATGATAATTTTGAGATGAAAAGGGAATATTTTTATTCCAATGAAAATGTTTATGGAATAGTTTTTTATCATAACTGTGTTATGTGAAATATATTTCAAATTGGATGAATGATGGGAATTTTCCATGTATTGATGAAAAAAAAAAATCCTGCCGTGTGATCAGGGCAACAATCCTGAGTCACGTTTACCAATCAAAACGATCCCGGAGTAAGGCTTCTAGGCACCTCGGTTCGGGGCGCCACAGTTGTAGAGCATGGTTGGGATGGCTGGGGCCCACTCTACATATGGCCAAGTCGCTAAGGGATGACAGGAGGCCAGCGACGCCCTCCCTGAGTGGGAACAGGATGAAAGAACAGCCGCTTGGATAGTGTGCTGTTAAGTATGGATTCTCTTCCAAAAGGTAGAGTGATCACTTGCTAAGTGTCACTACTGGATGGAGAGAAATGCATTTGCTTATGTTTTGCTTTTGAAAAGCCCAAAGATTAGGACATGAAAGTATGTTTTTATGAAAGTTATCCTAAAAGGGATTTTTATGAAATGATTACCCTAAAATAGGGTGTTTTACACAAAAGTGTAAATAACAGGAATGAAAGGAAATGTTTTTGTGCAAATGAATATGTGAAAATGGTTTATGTATGTTATATGTCTTGTTTGTTATAAACAAGCCCCAAGACGGGGATTATGAAAAATATTTATGTGAAACTTGATTTTGGGACATAGGAATGTCCATTTCTAAAGAGCCTAAATGATAAATGTTTATGGACATGAGAATATCCAATGCTTAAGTATTTTGATGGAATGTGTTTTAGGACATATGAATGTCCATTGTCAAAAAGTTATGTCAAAAATGTTTTGAGACATCAAATGTCTCTTTAGCTCAAAATAAAAGGCCACCTAGTTTCCTAAGAAGATCATTGAACCCTCCCTCATACCAAACTCAGCCCACGCTACCTGCACCACCTCAAGCACAATCCTCTGATCCCTTGATTGACAAACTACTTGAAGAAATGAGCCAAATGAAAACCCATATTAAACTACCTGAAAACTAAATTGCCCAACATGCACTACCTCATCCCATAGAGGCCAGGGCAAACTCCCTAGCCAACCTAAAGTAAACCTTGCGGAGTGGAAAGTAGCTCGACCCACTTCAACCACTTCAAATTGATACTAAAAAGGAGGCCAAATAAGTACAAGAGCAAGAAGAGGAGCCACAACCTAAGCCAGTGGTGGAGAAACCATACGTCCCGCCACCTCCTTATCAACCTCCTCTTCCCTTCCCTCAAAGGCAAAGACAGGCAAAACATCAAAAGTAGTTTGAGAAATTTATTTCAATACTCGAGAACCTATCAATCAGCGTGCCATTTATTGACATGATCTTTCAGATGCCAACTTATGCAAAATTCCTAAAGGAGATGCTATCCAACAAAAGAAAGCTCGAGGAGTACGAAACCATTGCGCTCACTGAGGAGTGTAGCACCATCTTGCAGAACAAGCTACCTGAAGAGCTAAAGGATCCTAGGAGCTTCTCTATTCCTTGTGCTCTTCGAGATATCCAAATTAACAAGGCGTTATGTGGTCTCGGAGCTAGTGTAAGTCTGATCCCTCTCTCCATCTGTAAAATGATAAATATCGGCGATCCAAAACAAACTTCTATGTCTCTCTAACTGGCCGATCAATCAATCAAATTCTCGGTACGCATTCCTGAAGACATTCCCGTGAAAATTGACAAGCTGTTCATCCTAGTTGACTTTATAGACATCGACATGGAGGAGGACCGCCAAATTCCAATCATTCTTGGACGACCTTTCTTAGCCACTGCTGGAGTCATTATAGACGTCAAGAATGGTCAACTTTCTCTGACAGTTGGAGATGAAAAAGTGAATTTCAACCTCTTCTCAGCCATGAAAAACTCGTCTCTTGATAACTCTTGTCTACGGGTTGACGTGGTCAATGAGTCAACAAATAAAGGAACTTAGAGCAACCTAACTCAGATGTCCATAAGTAAAGGAGAAGCTGCAGAAGACTTGAATCAATAAGTTGCTAAATCGATGGCAACATCTGAAAGCAGGAGATCGAAACAACAGAAATCTGATGAACAAAAGAGAAAAGCTGACAAACTGGTAACAATTTGTTCTCCTTCTGGTCGTTCTTTTAAAACTAACTATAGTCGTTCATTGGTAGGAAAAGTTCTCAAGCAAATAAGTGTGGTGCCCCAGCCCGAGCGTCACAACCTTATTCCAAGATCTATCGATTGGTAAACGTGATCAAGATTGTTGCCCTGTCACACGGCGGACTATTTGGATATTTATCCACTTTATCTTAACTCCTTAA
Organism: Annona cherimola; assembly: GCA_030490835.1. NCBI lineage: Eukaryota > Viridiplantae > Streptophyta > Magnoliopsida > Magnoliales > Annonaceae > Annona > Annona cherimola. Next base: position 39,087,192 of record CM059973.1, read on the forward strand.
CAGTTTAATCATTTTTAGATATTTCATTCCCATCATATGCCTTTTTAGGTCATTTAATCAATTTAGCATACACATCAGATATTATATGCCTTACCATTTGACCATAATTTTTTTCACTCTTTATAGTCAACATCACCACATAGTCATAAACACAACATAAACCTTATACAACATTCAGACACCAATAATGTCATCAACATACAACCACACAATTTATAGAGTTCAATCACAGGAACTTGTAGAAATTCATTTTTTCTTTGAATCTCCACCTATGCTCCTTGCATGGTTCTCTCCTTCACATGTCTTTAGGATTTGGAAAACAAAACTGTGAATCGAAACTCAATAAGCAAGCTATAAGATTTTCAGGCAATTCATTTTCATTTAAAATAACTTGGAAAGCCACATTATACCCACTCTACGGTATATCTTAAAACATGTTTCTCATACCCGTCTAGGGTATATCATAAACAATGCGATGCATCATTTAAAATCATGACATTCCTTTGGATAGAAGCTGGCTAGGTAACCATCCACTTTCATCCTCTCTCTCATTCCAGGGAGGCGCCGCTGGCCCTCGGCCTCTCTTAGCGACTTGGCCACACCAAAGGGGGACATTCGGTCCGTTTACTCCTTTGATGTGCACCTCATGCTTTTTTGCACATGATTTCTTTCATAAACATGAACTTGACATGCTAGCATGATTTTTCATTCATAAATCATGAATTTATCATTTGACATAAGTACTTGAAGAGTTGTAAGCAATTCATTTATTCTATTAGAAATAATATTTCAATACTCATTTAGATAAGGAATGACCATCTTTAAATAACTTAAAAAGAATTGAAATCATTCATTTGCTAATTCATTTAACAGTTAGAATATCATTGATAAACATTTTATCACATTTAATAAAACAAAAGACCATGAAAGGACCCTAAGTTCCATATTTGCTAAAATCATTAAGAAATGCTTAAATCAACATATGTAATCCAAAAGAACATGAATTACATCCAAATCATCATGCTTAAATCATACAACAACTTTGTTTAGGGTTTTGAGAATTTCTAAGTTAGCTTTCATCTCAAAATTCAACTTAAACTTCCATTTTCACTCTCTTGAACTCTTGATCTCATTTATATGTTTCAAAAATCATTCAATACCCATATTAAGGCATCATAACTCAGCCTTTAAGAGTTCTTTATGAACCATATTCATGGCTCATGAATTGAGAGAGAAACTTGATTCAATTGATTCAAAACTTAGGTTTTTACTTAGTTGAATCAACCCTAACTTGAATCCAACTTGTGTAGCTTGATTCTTGTCCTTTTTCTTCCTCTTTTTCTTCTCCTTTTCTCTTTTCCCTCGCTGGATTTTGACGTGCAAAGAGCTCTCCCACACTTAGCAACAATTTTGGGAAATTTCCTCCCCCTTTCTCATATACACGTTTCCAAGGATAAGCTCCCATTTTATTATTTTTTAACCCGTTTATGGGACCCACTTGCCATATGTCATGAGGGTAATTTATTTCTAACTTATCCCTTGATGACATGGTATTTTTATAACCAAGTAAAATTTTCATTTACTAATTAACAAAAATCCACAAAATCTATGCTTTGATGGACCATGTTGTTGTCCACCAATTCACGCCCCCTCTTAGCTTAGGTTTTGACATTTTTTTGCCACTTTTTCCACATATTTATATGCCCATTTACTTCACCTAGGTATTAGGCAACTTAGATACATATTTTAGCATTTTAAAAAATCAAATTTCCGTGCCCAAAGTACCCTTGGACGTCCACTTGTATGCCACATGCCCTAAGCTCCATTTGAGCTAGCTATTAGGCATTAAACCATGACATTTAATCCTTGAATTTTTCATGAATTTTAGCATTAAAAAAATCCTTAAAAATCCAGCTCCTTCCACCATAATTCGACACCTTACATAACATTAAAATATGTCATTTTCTCAAATACTTTTTATTTAATGCTATGGTAGTCTAGGGTACACAAAGTTAATGCTAGGTACCTTTTTCTAATTAACCACTTTTCCATGGTAATTAGCTTAGTCAAACTACTCATATCATATATTTTATAATTTTATTCAATCGTTTCAATTTTCATCTTAAACCGACGTTTCTAAGTCAAGTTATGAACCTTTGAAAATATCCTTAGAGTGTGAGATTAAAAATAATTAATTATCACCTTAATTTCATAACTTGTACCTTAATCCAATCATTATGTAATTTTGAGCCCAAAATTATGAGCTTGCCTTTAAAATTTCGTCTCATTTCACCTTATAGGCGTTAAGTTATGAATTTTCTATGATTTTCAACATAACCCCATAATTTCCATTTTAATCTCGATTAATTAAATCATGAAAATTAAAATAAATATTCTTGCTACATTATCATATATTAATCCTCCTTAAGCCTCTTTAGTCATCTTAACTCATATTGGGCTTTGGCGACTAATTGCAATCACCATTCTTAATTGCAAACCCTAATTGTAAAATTCATAAATTCATAAAAATCATTCTAAAATCAATCAATTCACACAAAAATCATAATTACACCTTAAATGAAATTATATGAGTCCTACTTCGGTCTAGGTATTACATACAGAGACCAATTCAAAGAACGACAAATGCGAGAAAATCTGGTGGCAAAAAAAAAGAATTAGGGAAATGTGAAAGTTGGAGTTGGTTAACATAAGATGATCAAACTGTAGTCAGGTTGACGACTTGTAGCGCCCCAGCCCGAGCATCACAACCTTACCTCAAGATCGTTCAACTAGTAAACGTGATCAGGATTGTTACCCTGTCACAAGGTGGGTTTTAACGGATATTTATCTAAGTAAATATATTTCATAGGAGTTTAATTCCTCCTTATTTTCGTCTCATGCATATCTGAGTCATTTCCATCCAATAATGTCATAACTTTTCATAACATATTTCAAACAATTTCATAAATCAGATGTCACTGCATGTATCATCATAGATGTCAACACAAAACATCAAAGTATTTACAATCATACGACATAAGTTTTTCATTAACACGAAACTTATAATGTCTTCCATTTCCTCAATAGTCAGCTCCTGCTTCTTTGCCAGGTCTCTTCTTCCACCTGTCTATGGTTTGGAAAACAAAAAAGTGAGTCAAAACTCAATAAGCAAGCTTATATTTTACAGACAATTCATTTTGAAGGCATATTTATTTAAAAGCATTTTTCTCCCTTCAGTAGAGACACTTATCAAGTGATTAACTACCTGTTGAGCAAAAACCTTTTCATAAATCATTCAAACACTTTTCATAAATATTTCATCAACATTGGATGTGCAAATTCATCATTTCCATTGATGACGTTATCCTTCATGTGACGGTACGCTAGCACGGGGAATCCTCTTTCATGACATGATCCTTTCCATCCTTGGCGCCGGACCTTCCGACTTGGCAACGTCAAGCGGAACTCATTGTCCACTTACTACCTCAACTAGCCTACCTCGCCGGTCCTTTCCGACTTGGCAACGTCAAGGGGGACTCCTTTTCCACTTACTACCTCGACTAGCCTACTTGATTTCCATTCTATGCATGACTTTTAGTTACCCCGGCATTATATACCCCCTTACACATGGAACTTGTCATTCTCATGTAGAGAATTCTTTGCACCATCCCTCTTTAAACATCATTTCAATGAAACATCGTATAAATTCATGTTTCATCACATTTCAAGCATAATTGCAAAACCATAAGCAATCATTTATTTCAATAGAAATAAACATTTCAATACTCATATAGACAAGGAATGACCATCCTTAAACACCTTGTAACGAAAACCAAAATCATTTAGAAAGCTGCTTGCTTACCTCGCTTGCTTAGCTTTCCGTTTCGCTTATCCCTTTGCCTTTGCCTATACATATAAGAATGATATAACATTCATATATTTTCTTTGCTTGCATTCAACTCAGTTTTCCAATCCATTTTCATTAACATACATAATTCCTTCGACTTCTCAAGTCGTTATGCCCATATAGCACATACTTGTGCATTACATGGGTCAATACATAACATGTTCAATCCCATAAGTAGGGTAACCATTCGACCATATAATAATCATCCAATAATTATTATTCATAGATTCATTACCCTCCATTTACCAACTCTCACTTATTTTCCAAAATTCACACATCGTTGCTCATTTTAAGCACACGTGGTCGCCTTAAGCCTCATTAATTAATTCCAAAATTTGAGATTAATATCATGCAATTCTAAACAGAAATATATTCACAACATTTATCATATTTTCATGTATTTTTGCACAAAACCAAATTATATAGGTCATTTACTACTCATGCATGTCTATCCTTTCACATATAGCCATTTAACAACACATATATGAGGCATTTTATAAAATTTTACAAGTCAGCAATTTAATCCACATTTCAGCATGATAATTATCCTTAATTAACACTGTAATTATTTTATTTTTATGGAATTTAAATCCACTAATCATAGGTTTCCAAAACAGCAACTTTGGAACCCATTTTTCACCCGTTTAACGTGTCTTTTGACACATAACCCTAAGCAGATTTATAAATCCGAATTTTCAGAAAATAATACCACTTTTCTTAATTAAAATTTATTATATTAACATATATATCAATTTGGATCATTTCTACATAGGTTTCATATTTCTTTTTGATTTTTTTCTCCAACTACCCACATATGCTGAAATCAGGCGTACTGAATTCTCAAAAACTTGAATTAATATCAAATCAATTATTTTTGATCCAAAATTTCTATAATACCTTAATAAATACATTAATTAACCGAAATAAATATTTCCAGCACAAAAAATTAGTCCTTTATATTTATTTTGGTATTTTTACCTTGCTGGACAGCAACATCTATTTTCAAACAGCCTGAATCACGTTAATTATCGGATATATTTATACCGATAAAAGCCTAATTTTTATTTTATTAATGTGATACCAAATATTTCTTATATATCATGTAAAATTTTCAGCAAAAAATTACTTTTATAAAAATTATTAAAAATATTTTGGTGCAGCTGATCCTGCCACCTGTACAACCCTGTTCAGGTTGATTTTCTCAGATTTTTAATTTGCAACTTGCTTATTATTTTAATATAAAAATTGGGTTGTTCTTTAATCACCCCATAATTATTATTCTCAAAATTTTCATGCTAAAATTAATCCATTTACTATTCCGTTCATATTTTAGTTTACAACATCATATAACTACCAGATTTGAGGTATAAAGTCAAAATAATCATATACTTACTTGATTAAATGATAATCCCTCCTTTTCCCCTTATTTTTCCCTTGTTTTTCTTCCTTCTTTGCTGGCTCTAGATCTGTACGTGAGGGCTGCCTTGGGGAAGAAGATTTCAGCACTTAGAAAAATCACAACACCCATATCACTTGAATGTGCATTCCCTTTTATAGAGCTAGAATTTCCAGTTGTGGGCCCCACTTTGGAGCTGGATTTTCCGCATCATTTAATATATTCTTATCCCCTTCATGTGCTGGACAAATATTAGCCATGTAAAATAATTTTTACACATTTTAATAAAACCAAAAATCTGCTCAAGATCTTGACCATCCAAGCTGTTCACTTGGCAACGTTCCATGTAGTAGCTCCTTTGAACGATTTTATGCCTTGGAATTCCACATGATTAATGGAACATTACTTACCCTAGGTTTTTAGGTATTTTAGATGTATATTTGAGATTTTTAAAAAATCCAAAAACCATACTTTATCACCCATGGGCGTCTCTTGTGTTGACACACATACATGCCTATTGAAGCTACTCCCTTAGCCATTTAATACCATGCATTTAAGCTCTTGATTTTCCATGGATTTTAGTATTTTTTTTAATTCATAAAATCCACTTGGAATTGCCTCCCTTTGACACCTCATATATACCATTAAATAATGCCTTAATTCCATGTACTCTAGCATTTAATACATGGTACCTTTGAGGAGCAAAAGTCAACTATGCACACCTTTTTCAATGCAGGTATTTTCCCAACATAATTCTTAATCTAAACCTTCCAAAATTTTTATCTCATAATTTCATTCAACCATTTCAAATTTCATCTCAATCCGATTTTCCTAGCTCAAGTTATAGCCGTTGGAAGTTAACGGTTGAAATTGAGATGTGATCAATAAATCATTAATCTAATTTCATCAAGGATTTTCATAACCCAATAATTCCATAATACCAAGCCCAACCTCATTAACTTTCATCTTAAATTTCACTTGATTCCGCCTTATAGGCGTTGAGTTTTGAATTTTTCTATGATTTTCCAACATAATTCCATAATTTCTATTTTAATCTCCATTAATTAAATCATGAAAATTAAACTAAACATTCATGCCACATTAGCATGTTTTAATCCTCATTATGCTCCTTTAGTCACCTTGACTCATATTGGGCTCCGGCGATTAAATTTTTTAATCACCATTCTTAATTGAACCTTAATTGCAAAATATTATAAAATCCTAAAATCATCCAAAAAATCCATTTAATCATATATAAGTCACATGTACATGTTCAATGCACACATTGAATCTTACTTAGGTTGGGGTTTCACACGACTTTAAACCAAGTTCTTTTGGATGACAACCTGACCTTTTTCTTTTTCTTTTAGGGGAGTCTTAGGGTGTGTTTGGGAATGGATAAAACTTTTGATGAAAAGTTGTAGAGAGGAGAAGTTGTCAAATGATGTGATATAATAGGGGTAATGATGATGAATAAATAGGATAAATTTGAAATATATAGATTAGTTGTGTTGGTAGTTGTGTAGAAATGATTAAAAAGTAGGGTAGTTGTATAAAAAATGTGAAGAAATGATTAAAAAAAAGGATAGTTACGGAAAGTGAAAGGTTTTAGGTTGAAAAGTTTTAAAATGAAAACTTTGTATTGTTACCAAACATACCCTTAGTTTTAGTTTTTCTTTTAGTTTCTTTTATTTTAGAATTTTGATACTTTTTAATTTGGAGCTTTATTGGTTACTTTTCAAAGACTACTTGAAAGGAAGCACCAAGGGATGAAAATTCAGTTCAACTCGCCAAAACAAGGAAGTTAATATCTCACATTTTTTGACAATTACTCTCTTTATTTTGATTTATCATTCTGATGGCATGATTTTCATTGAGGATAATATCAATTTCAAGTGTGGGGGTAAATGCATTGCATTAATTTTTTCTGAAGATTTCTTTCACTACCCTAATGATTATATTTTTGCCCTGATTACAATTTTTGTTAAATTTTGAAATATTGAAAAATATTGAAAAAATAAAAACAAATTTCTAAAATTTTTGAAAATTTTGGGTAATTCTTGCATAAATTGTGATATTAGATTGATTGAGACCCTACTTTGAACTCTTGTATGTCTTGTAAGCAAACCATACTTGGAATTTCAAAATCTTTGAGTTAGAAAAAAAGTTGAACCTTAATGAGATGTTAAATTTGTTTTTTAACATATACTTGTTGAAAATACTTCGATTTCTGTCCTGAATCACTTGATGAAACTGATATACCTAGGAACCAATCCTGTTTTCTTTTAAAATCAATGTAATCCTCTCTAATTTATCAAAGATTTTTCTAATACACACAATTGTCATTTAAGAAGGTAGTTTTTCCCATATACATGAAAAATTTAATTCTAGTTGAAGAATTTCCAAAGCCAAAACTCAATCTAACCAATTCATGGACATGATTAAGGCCTTTTTTTCATGATGAGCCTACCTTTGAAAGTATAATAATTGTTTACCCCCGTTGAGCCTGGACTTAAATTTTTTTTTTTAAAACCTCAATTCCCACTTAGTTGAACCAACTTTGAAATTGAATTCTGAGCTAAAAAGTGAAACGGGAATAAGGTTTGATCTACTGACTGTGCAAATAATAAAAATGACTTCCTAAATACCCTCAAATATGGTGAGGAAAATTATTGCCGGACTTGGTTAAAAAAATTGTTTAACCAAGGGTAAGAATAGTCTTAAAAGAGAATGAAAGCACTAAGTGTGGGGGTAGCTTTATTTCCTATTGCAAAATGAGGCTCGAATCATGTGGAGACGGTTTAATTTTAAAAAAAAATTTGAAATTTTATTTTTTGTACCAAACCTAACCATTGTCCTACTAAGCCATTTTGATCCTATGAATTGGCTAATTGAGTTGGTAAAGGAAATTTAAATGTAAAAATTTGATGAGATGCACATGAGGTAATTTGACTGATATTTTCTGCATTACTACCATTTCTTGAATTACTGAATATGTGTATTAAATAACCAAATAAATGGGGGGAAGATATCTGATAATTTGGAGTTTATTGCGGAAGTTTTTGAACTCTTAATGATTGAAAGCAAAGTAGGTGACAGGGTGTACAATTTTAGTCATGTGAGAAGGGATTGTTGACTGAGACTTTCAAAGAGTGACATGTTTCAAAATTTTTTGTTTAATACTCTAATTAGTTTTTGATGGTTGGCTAAACATTTATTTTTACTTTTTGCTTAGAGTTTTGAAATTTTGCAATCTGTTCTTGAATTCCTTTATATTTGCTTGAGAACAAGCAAAAGTTCAAGTGTAAGGGTATTTGATAATTGAAAATTAATAATATATTTTGTGGGCATTTTATACCAATTTGGTGGGTAATTAATTGAGTTTGGTATGAAATTTGCTTTAAAATACGTTTTGACAACATTTGGACATTCAATATTAATTTCAAGATATTTAAATAACTTTTGTTATCTTTTGGCTTAAAATTACATTTTATTTGTTTTCATAATATCAAATGGGTTTGAAATAATTTTTATATTAGTAACCCTTTAATAAATTTAATGAGTATATGAATTAAATATTTTTTTATGCAGATTCGCAAATACAAGATGTGGGGCCCACCATTTAATCAGCCGTTGATTTGTTCTCTCTCAAATAATCCTCACGGTCCATCAAAGCCATGCAATCACCGGCCAGAAATCAAAAGATCAAGGCGTCCAAATATCCCTCCAATGATGCAGATCTCATCCTAGTCGTCCACCTTTCAAGGCAGCGTGATCAGCCATGCAATCTTGCAATCTAGCCGTCCATCTCAGAAATCATGCAACGATCCAGCTTAAGCAAGTAACGTCCAGAAAAGTCTCCGAACCAAGCTGAAATATTCAGCACCCAAGAAGAAATATCCACCGTCCATTAATGTGGACCCCAACAGGCCATTCATTAAATCAAAACTGCATATGATCTCCACCGTCCAGCTGTCCAGAAATTCGCCCACCAGAAAATCTAAAGCTATCCATTATTCATCCAGATTATCCAGGGCCTCCATTTAATCCAAAGTCCACCCGTTCATCTTCACCATCCAGAATGTCCAGAAAATCAGAGCCGTCCATTTTTTATTTTCATCCACCGATCATACGAGATCCGGCTGCCCAACCTCTTTAATCCAAGCCGTCCATTTAATCGATTAACATGATCCAAACCGTCCAACGATCCATATTTTTACACCGCCCAAAGTTGCATTAGAATCGTCCATTTATATGCAGCTGTCCATCCATTAATCTCATGCAAGAGCTTGGACCCTCCAATCCAGCCAACCAATTTAATACTGTCCAAAAATCTGAGATGCAAAAATCATCCAGCACCGTTCTTCAGCCTATCAATTTCAGCAATCTCAGCCATTAAAAATTAATCAAGCCATCCAATATAGCCGTCAATCAGCGGCATTAATCAAAATTCAGTCCATTCATCATGCTGCCATTCAAGTCCTTTGCCCAAGCTATATAAATCAAATTGTCCGTATATATATATTGCACCGATCTAGACCGTCCAATCTGATGCAAGATCAATTAAATCTAGCCGTCCAAAATCTAGTGCACCGTCTAAAAAGCATGCAGCATAAAATCAGGCTGCCCAGGAAAAAATCCAAGCCGTCTCTTTTTACAAAATCCAGGTAATACGTAGATTTTGGCCGCAAAATAAATTGCGTAAGATTTTTACGCAATTTTCAACCTTTATATAAGAGGGAATTGGACGGGCAGAAGGGAGAAGGATATTCCAGCGGGAGAGGGAGCAGAAAATTTTTGGGAGTAAAAATTCTGGACAGCAGAGAGAATTGGGATGAGCAGAATTTTGAGAGAAATTTAAAAAGAGTGAGAGAGAAAGGTAGAGAGAACGGGCAAGAGGTAGACTGGCGAGTTGCGTGAAGCGGCGACACACTATTGAGAGCTTCAAACCATAAGTCCTCCTATCTTTTCCCTTTTTAATTTTTATTAATTTGTTTAAGATGAATTTGAGTTCTAACTTTATTTTGGACTTAAACATGCTCAGTTAAACCCTTAATCTAGGGTTTAGGATGTAGCATGCATACAATATAGCATGGTGTTGGTTTTTAATTTATTTATGATGAATATTATTGTTAATTTAATGTCTTGTGATTTTTTATGCTTGCTTAGTACATGGGCCTGTACTTTGGCTTGATTCTATATATTAAGGATGGAACCAAGAGGTGGAAATCTAATATGCGATAATCAAGATATTAAACCTGGAAATCTAAGACCATAAAAATAGACATGATGACCTTGAGGAATTCCATGAACAAACCAGAGAACTTAATAAATTCTAATTAACTTAATCTCATGAGAATACATAGTTAAGAAAATTAGAGTACGCTTTGTAGGTTTCGAGAGAAGGTGCAAGGATAAATTAGAGTTTGTTCTCCTTAAACAAACAATATCCAGATTAAATAATTATACCACTACCCATTGCAAAAGTCACATGTGAAATCCTAAAACCCAGGTACTCACGCTCTTCTTCTCTACTCGTTCTAGTTTTCAATTTTCTCTTTCCATTTTTCTATTTCTTTTCTATTTATTTACTATATTCTCTTCCCACTTTTCTATTCCATTTTATATCCAACACGGAAAGCGTTTAAAAGTGAAATTTATAGTCCCGAATTCCCTGTGGATCGAAAATTTATATACTACAATCTACGACCCGAGCACACACGGTGAAATTGCGAACATATGTATACCTGGCTGGAATTTTTCTTAATTCCTAATTAATATTGCCGTTTTATGCATATTACATGTTTGGATTATGATTAATGATTTTATGATTAACATATGTTGAATTGAGCATGAATTAAGTATCTTAGAAAGGTAAAACCTAAGGTTAACCATATGATGGAAATTCCACTCTTTTGAGATGGATATTGGACATGAATTAAACCAATTAATTCATGAATGAATTAAAGGGTAAAATACCCTAAATTTAGGGTACATGGGACGTCCAACATAGGGCTGGAGATAATTACAAGAATCTGATTTTTTTGGAACATGTGATGTGGACATCCAAGGGTGGCCAAGAAATGCATGAAAAGTTGTTGTTTTGGGAAACTTAAATTATGGACTTTGAATTCATGAAAATACCCTAAATGTGGAACAAGAAAAGTATGTTTAAGGGTTGAAATTAAGGAGACAAAAATCTGTTATGGAACATTCTTAAAAATGGACGTTGAATGTGAGAAAAAGTGATGGAAAAGTTGCTGTTTTGGAATCCTACAATTAAGGGATTATAATCTTATGAAAATACCCTAAATTATGTGCTAATTAAGTATTTTAACTATGCCAAAATAGAGGGCAAGTTTCTGTTTTGAAAAAGATTGAATAACACATGTTGTATGTGTAGTTAAAAGGGTACATATAAAGGGTATGCATGTCAAGGATGAGAAATGCCTAAGTATGATGCGCTAAAATGCAAAAATGAATGAAAATGTGATAAAATGGAAAAGTGAGGTGCTGTTTTGATAATGTTATGAAATCTCAAAATTTGAGATTAATAAGAGAGGCGTAAAATATTAAATATGTGCCTAAAGTGACCACCTATGTGAGAAACGTGGAAAATAGATATTAAATGAAAAATGGGAAGAAATGAACTTTTCCATATGTTAAGTGAATGAAAGATTATTATATATTTGAAAGTCTACCCTACATAAGGGTAGTGAAAGTGAAAAGAATGAATTATATGATATATAAGCTATGCTATTATGTATGGACACTCGACTTGAAATACAAGCGGGTTACATAAGATATGAGGGTTGGAAAACTAAATTATGTGCAAGCATAAGAGGTTATATGTATGAATGCAATGTCATTCTCATATATATAAGCAAAGGCAAGGAAAAAGTTAACGAGGAAAGCTAACGTGATTCAGGCAAGCAAGCAATTTTCTAAAAGAATTGCTTTCTCAAACTTTGACAAAATGATTGCAAATTCTATTTAAATGCTTTGTATTGATTTGCAAATGAATGCTCAATTGTTTCTAAGATAGTTTAAGGATGATTGGTAAACATGAGCGACACATCCTGAGCCTTACTCTGGGACCGTTATTGATTGGTAAACATGATCAGGATTATTGTCCTGTCACACGACATGATTTATTTGATATTTATCCTTTTATAATTCACTCCATAGGAGTTAAACTCATTATCCATGTTCAATTTCACATCACTTTGCCTATTCATGCCATTATCAAGTCCTAATATATTCATTATATATCATAAATTTTATATCGTTCGTAGCACGACATAGTCATACATGTTGGTCCCGAGTTTGTGGCAACTACCCAAGAGGGGAGAGGTGAATTGGGTATTTTAAAATTCTTTACTTAAACAGAAATTTTTCCCCTTTTTAGAGTTAATCCCCTTAATGAAACAAGCAGAAATATGGAGAGAAATAAAGCAATAAAACATAGATGATCAAGCCACACCAAGAGACAAAGTTTTATAATGGTTCGAGCAACCTTCCCTACTCCACACTTCCAAGCTCACACCTGTTGTGACTTTGGTTCCACTATTAGATTTCGAATACAACTAGAGCAACAACTCTCTTCTAGATTTCAGCTCTAGGGGGCTTGCACAAATACAGTACAAGTAGGTGACGAGTCACACTCTAGTCACAATGCTATTTTGCCTTCACTTGGTTTCGATTTCCAATATCAAACCAAGTGGTAAACACATATAATCAACAAAAGAAAGAACTACACTTTACAGATCCGTGCAGGCAGTTTGTAGTGAGTAGAAGAAGTTGTAGAAAGAGTGTAAGATTCAACAATGGAGATTTCAGCAACTTGAAGCACAGTTTTTCACTTAGAGTTGGTGTAGATCAACTTAAATGCAGAGAGAGTAGAAGGTAAGCTTATTGAATGCTTCTCTAACCCCTTGCACATCTTCTTGAAGCCTCTTTTATAATGGAAGATTGAATTTAAACGTTTGGTGGTAGGTGGTGCTCATTTAATGCACCAACATTTGAATTTTTTCGACCATTGTGAGCCAAGTCGCATGTGGGGTCGACTTGATATCCGACTTCATCCAAGTCGCATGGTGGAGTCGACTTCTGATGGAACTTCACCCAAGTCACAGGCTGGAGTCGACTTTGGGTACGACTTTGGTCTTCAGCTTCCACTCTGAGTTCCAACTTTAGGTCGACTTGGTCTTAGACTTGACCTAAGTCGCAGGTAGAGTCGACTTCGGGTGCTACTTCACCATCCATGTGTATATGTTAGAACTTTGGATTCTTGCAAGTGATATTGATACTTCAATTTCCTTTTCTTATGTTGTTCTTCATTTGATATCTTTGGTTTTCCTTATTTTGTCTTGAGACTTAGCATATTATTCTTCTCTTGAGAGGTTCTTCCTTATGGCCTTGATTTAGGATGATTGTCCTTCTTGATCTTGGTGTCCAATCTTCAGTATATAGTGTTTCTTTAATAATATTTCAACTTTGAAGGATTCTGACATAGCTATTTGCTTGAGTCGCTTGCTTGGGTCGACTTGGACTTAAACTTCACTCAAGTCGCAATACGGAGTCGACTTAGAAATGCAACTTGACCTTGAGATTCGAAGTCTTTTGTATGGCAGGACTCAAGTCGCATCTGGAGTCGACTTGGGTCTATGACTTCACCTAAGTTGTAGGTGGAGTCAACTTTGACTACGACTTCACCTGTCTCCGAGCCCAATTTTAACGCTGGAACATTCAATGCATTTGAAGTTGTTTCTGGAGTCGACTTGGGAATCGACTTCACCTAAGTCGATGGCTGAGTCGACTTGGGACTGCGACTTGGTCTGCTATATTCTGAAACTTGAGTTTTTAACCTCTAACAACACTTAGCAAACACATTAGTACCTAATTAATTCTCAAATTGAGTTTTTAATCATCAAAACATGGATTGTGCTTAATTTGCCTTGAATTCCAACAATATCCCCCTTTTTAATGATTTACAAAACTAATTTGAGATATATTTTTCATTTTCTTTCAAAACTGATATGTTATATTAGTTATGGCATTTAGAATGATTATGTTGTTTTGTTTGCACAAGAATTGCATATCTTTGCATTCCATTTTAACAATTTGTACAAATGAAGCAAAAACATTTCATTCTCAAACAAGTTATGCCAAGTACATATTCATTTTCATACAATCATTCAACATTGCATTTAAACACAACAATTTGCCCAATTGAAAACAAATTCATGTCATATATTCAATCATTGCATATAATGTTATTAAAAAAAATGACCTATATGATACATACTACCCAAACCTAACAAAAAATCAACCTAGAACCTAACTCAACCCTCTCAAACATCTCTCCTTCTTTTTGTCGATGAATAAAAAAGAAGATAGGGGAATCAGGATTTGTGATATTGGAAAGCTGTAATTGGATAGGAGGTTGGATAGGTAGGTGGAATGGGTTGTATGTAGGCCGATGAGAATGGTGTGGCGCCCCGAACCGGGGTGCCTAGAAGCCTTACTCCGGGACCGTTTTTGATTGGTAAACGTGACTTAAGATTGTTACCCTGATCACACAGCAGGATTATATATATATATAACATCAATACATGGAGAATCATCATCATTCATTCAACTTGTAATATACTTTACATATCAGCGTTATAATCTTTGTTTATTCATAACCATCATCATTAATCTAACTGAAAAGATATTTTTTTCCACATTAAGATCTTCATCATTGTCGTTACATAAACATTATCATATACAACATTTATATCTGCATGTCATTTTGCATGCTACCTTCCTCATCATTTCCTGTCTGACGTTTGAAAAACATGAGTGAGTCATAATACTCAGTAAGCAAACCATACATAATTTTTCAATCTTTTCCATGCATTTCATAAAATGCAAGTGCAATGCATCCATAACATTCATGACATTCCTTTGGATGCGACGCTAGCTAGGCACCCATCCCATACATGATCCCATCTCAGGGAGGTCGCCACCGGCCTGGGCCTATATAAGTGACTTCGCGATAGAGAGGGGGACATCCGGTCCGCTTATTACCTCAACTATGGCCTATTTCTCCTGCACCATGCTTATTTACATGCACATGCCGACATGATATTTACAAATCATAAATATTTTACAAAAATATTTAACAAGCAGTTAGCAATCATTTTATGTAAAGCATTATAGGAATGATCATCCTTAAATATAATTCATAAAACATGTGAGCAAACACTTTGCAATTATTTAGAAACATTTTAGAAAGTATACAACTTGCTTACCTCCTTAGTCAGTGTGCTCGACCTTTTCTTTCAATTTTTCTATTCAAGGAAAAAGGACATTTCATTCATTCCATTCAGGTTGCTTCCCATGCATGTTTTATAATATTTGGTCGTTATCTTCTTATACGGATTTTTTATCCATAGGTTCTTCAAAAATTTCATCCTTATATTCATAATATAAATATTAATCTTAAATTTTCTCTAAAATCACGCTGTTCACTATTCATAGTTACTGTAGCATATTAATATAGTAGATTACTGTTCACGTTTACTGTAGTAGGTTACTGTTCACAGCGTTGAAAGTTACTGTTCATAGGTTCCAAAAATCAACATTTTTTCCAAAAATAAAAAATACTTTGACATAGCTTACGTTTAGTATATCATGAAAAAATTCATAAATTTTGAATTTATCATCATTAACTTAGCCAATTAAATCATTTCCTCCATATACTAAAATTCATCATAATTTTACTTAAGCATAATCCTTAAATCCAAAAATCATGAGATTAATATATCATAATTCCAACATCATAACTATTATAAAAATTCATCTCAAATCATTATTTAGCAATATTGGTGTAACGCCCCATTCATAAAAATACTCAATAACTAATCAACGGCGCTACACAATCATAGGAAAATTCGGCAGCATCTCCCCATAACAAACAAGGGGTAATATGGAATACATGACCTGATATTCATTACATTTCCATTTGTAACATTCAATCCTATTTATATACTTGCATCTTCATATAATAAGAACATTCATATAGAAGGAAATCATTACATATTTTCCTTACACAACAAACAGATATAATAGTCATGCATATGTGCATCAACAAGGATTATAATCCAATCTGAAATACCAAATACATTATAGTTGTCAAAACGAATCCGCCTAAGTCATTGTCTACATATATGATTATCAAAAGAGCACAAGTCTAAAAGAACTGGAATCAACATATTGTGCTAGGGTCTCTCATGTTTGATCTTCAACTTGTCTCATCCTTAAGTTCTCCTTCTGACCTGCGATCTAAAACCACAATAACAATGATATGAGTCTAAATAGACCCAGTAAGTAGATAGTGGTTAGCACAAAGTGCAAATAAGCATAATGATGGATACTCATACAGTGATGAAGCTAATACATATGGGTCCAATACCCACTCCCAAGATCGTATACATATAACCATACACACAAATTGACCAACACAACCAATCATCTACTCATGTCCATCAAGAGCCATGAACAACCCTCTCCTCATGTAAATCAGGGGCCATGAACAACCCTTACAACCAACTATTTGAGATAACGCATCATACATAACAGACAATGAAACACATCGCAAACCACGCATACAACATCAACACAATTCAGATACAACACATAGATCTGTCACACAAGCATTTTATCAAACACATGATAGGTGCGAAATGAAAGAACCTTCAATTCATACTCTCGATTGGGGCAAATCAATTCACGTCACATTTCAACAATATAACAACTGCTAAGAAGTCTTTTACATCATAGAAATCACGCATTCAAAGTAAATTCACCATGAACCCTAACTGTTACGAACTCTACGCCTAATATCATGGAGTCGTTAGAAGCTATACATTCCCTCTAGCCTCGTATCGCGTTTAACGTAAAATTTCATCACTAAATCGAGAAGGGGCGACATCCACTTACCTTGACCGTGATCCCTCCCAAGACAGCGACCCTAGATGTGGACTGCAGAAATTCGGAGCCTTGGAGCTTCCTGAACTCGGATCTATGACCTTCAATGTAGTTGGTATAGTTTCCCTCAAGCGATCACAGGTGGTTCGAACTGAGTGGAAGAGAAAGTAGAAGAGGAACGAAGAACCAGAAGAGAAGGAGAAGAGAACGCGGTCGGACGCGAAATGGGAATGAAACCCTAGAGCGCGGGCCGCTTATGTTAATAGAATCCATTGAGTCGGGTCGGGACTCGGGTCGGGTCCAGTCGCAATTAGTAATTTAATTCCCCTCTCCTACAACTTAATAATTAAAATTTTCTTCAGGGGCGCTGCCCCCTGCACCCCCGCAAGGGCGTTGCCCCCTTGACCCCCGCGACCTGACCGGGCAGGTCGAACCCCGTACCTACTCTGCGACGGAAACAATAGTCATAGTGCCCATCAATGGAACGCTAATCATACATGCACATATGCACTATACATCTCCTAAATGTCGTGTCCATGTATGTTATGTATCCATTAATATCGTAAAATTCTTACTAGCATGTTCATAAGTTACCTCATAAATAGAGAAAAGTTATAATAAAAATAGAATAAAATACCTGGTCCTCACAGACTACCCTCGTTAGAAAAGTTTCGTCCTCGAAACTTGCAATCATTCCCATAAATAAGGATATTTCTCCCTCATTATCTCCTCCAACTCCCAAGTAGCCTCATCTTCTGTATGGTTACTCCACTGGATTTTAAGCAGCTTGATAGTCTTGTTTCTCAATTGTTTCTCCTTACTATCTAAGACTCGAACTGGCCTCTCTACATATTGCAAATTCTTTTCTACTCGTATTTCCTCAGGCTTGAGCACATGTGACGGGTCTGGCTCATATTTCCTTAATGATGAGACATGGAATACATCATGCACCCCGACTAAGAAAGGTGGCAAAGCAATGCGATATGCTACCTTTCCAACTCGTTCCAAGATTTCGTAGGGACCGATATATCTTGGACTTAATTTTCCTTTTGTACCAAACCGAACCACACCCTTCATTGGGGATACCTTTAAAAATACCTTATCTCCCACTTGGAACTCTAGCTCTCGCCTCCTAGTATCTGCATAGCTCTTTTGACGAGATTGGGCAATGCGGATCTGTTCCCGAATTCGTGATACCTTCTCCACTGTGTCTGCTATCATTTGAGGGCCAACTATAGTACTCTCCCCCACTTCATCCCAACAAAGTGGCGATCTACATTTTCGTCCATACAATGCCTCAAAAGGAGCCATTTGAATGCTGGAATGATAAGTATTGTTGTATGCAAATTCTGCCAAAGCCAGATGGTCACTCCAAGTGCTACCCCATTCCAAGACACAAGCTCTCAACATATCTTCTAACTGTTGGTTCACTCGTTCTGTTTGGCCATCAGACTGCGGATGGAAGGAAGTGCTAAAATCCAATTGAGTGCCCATTGCTCTATGTAAAGCCTTCCAGAACCTTGATGTGAACACTGATCCCCGATCTGAGATGATAGACATTGGCACCCCATGGAGTCTCACGATCTCCTTATGATATATCCATGCTAGCTTTTCAGCTGTAAAAGTGGTTTTAACAGCAATAAAATGTGCCACCTTAGTCAATCTATCCACAATAACCCAAATACTATCATATCCTGCCACTGTGCGTGGTAGTCCAACAATGAAGTCCATCGCTATACCTTCCCACTTCCACTTTGGAATTTCAATGGGTTGCAATGCTCCTCCAGGTCTCTGGTGTTCGGCCTTGACTTGCTGGCATGTTAAACACTTGGCCACATACTTAGCCACATCACCCTTCATTCCATCCCACCAATAGTGCATCTTTAAATCCTGATACATCTTTGTACTCCCAGGGTGAATCATGTAAGGTGAGTAATGTGCCTCTTCGAGTATCTTTTGTAAAATTTGAGCTCTCCTGGGAATGGCCATACGACCCCTGAATCTCATAATACCATCGGCCCCAATTATAAAATCTTGCAATTCTCCTTTCAATGCTCTCTCTCTCACCTTTTGAAAGGATTCATCTTGGTTTTCCTCTTGTGCTTGTCTAATTTCATCTCTAAGAGTAGGTTGAATCTTTAATTGGCTAATTTGTGCTGCTACCCCATCAACACACACATGCAAGTCCATTCTTCTTATTTCTTCAAATAATTTTTCTTGACCAGTAAGTAAACTAGCCATGCTACTCCCAGATTTCCTACTCAGTGCATCTGCAACAACATTTGCTTTACCTGGATGATAATGAATACTCAGGTCATAATCTTTTATTAACTCTAGCCACCTTCGTTGCCGCATATTTAACTCCTTTTGAGTAAAGATGTACTTCAAACTTTTGTGATCAGTATATACTTCACATCGTCCGCCATATAAGTAGTGCCTCCATATTTTCAGTGCAAAGATCACTGCAGCTAACTCCAAGTCATGAGTTGGATAATTCACCTCATGTGGTCTCAATTGTCTTGATGCATAGGCTATCACCCTACCATGTTGCATAAGGACACATCCCAATCCCTTCTTTGATGCATCACTATATATCACAAATCCACCATTTCCTGAAGGTACGGTTAACACAGGTGCTTCTACTAACCGTCTCTTCAACTCTTGAAATGCTTCATCACACTTGTCTGTCCATTCGAACTTTACTCCTTTGTGTGTGAGTTTCGTCATCGGAGTGGCAATGGTAGAGAACCCTTCCACAAATCGCCTATAGTACCCTGCTAAACCCAAAAAGCTTCTCACCTCAGTAACACTGGATGGCCTAGGCCAGTTTACCACGGCCTCTATCTTATGCGGGTCCACAGATATTCCATCTTTAGAAACAACATGACCCAAAAATCCCACACTGTTCATCCAAAAATCACACTTCTTAAGCTTTCCATAAAGCTTTTCTTCCCTTAGCCTTTGTAAAATCAATCTCAAGTGTCCTTCATGCTCTTCACTGCTCTTGGAATATACCAAAATGTCATCGATAAACACAACCACAATTTGATCCAAATATGGCTGAAATACCCTATTCATTAAGTCCATGAATGCTGCAGGGGCATTTGTTAAACCAAAAGGCATGACTAAGAACTCATAATGTCCATACCGAGTCCTAAATGCTGTTTTCTGTATATCTGACGCTTTAACTCTCATTTGATGATACCCAGATTGTAAGTCAATCTTTGAAAACTTACTTGCTCCTTGCAGCTGGTCTAACAAATCATCAATACGAGGCAATGGATACTTATTCTTAATAGTCACTTTATTGAGTTCGCGATAGTCAATGCATAACCTCAAACTCCCATCTTTCTTTTTCACAAACAAAACTGGGGC
Source organism: Annona cherimola (assembly GCA_030490835.1). NCBI lineage: Eukaryota > Viridiplantae > Streptophyta > Magnoliopsida > Magnoliales > Annonaceae > Annona > Annona cherimola. The sequence continues at coordinate 39,107,846 of CM059973.1, forward strand.
TCCCCATGGTGACACACTAGGCCGAATAAATCCTTTATCTAATAGATCCTGCAACTGAGTCTTCAATTCAGCCATCTCTATTGGTGCCATGCGATAAGGAGCTCTTGAAATTGGCTCCACTCCAGGCTGCAAATCTATTCCAAATTCCACTTCCCGTTCGGGTGGCAAACTAGGCAAATCTGCAGGAAACACATCAGGGAACTCACGTACCACAGGGATCTCATCCAACTGTTTGTCCACTAGGTTGATATCTACTACTGAGGCAAGATAAGCAAGACAACCTTTTCGAACCAAACTCATTGCTCCTAAGGCTGACACCAATTTGGGTAACCCACCTGTTGGTAATCCTCTGAATATGAATTCCATATCATTATGTAGCTTAAGGATAACTTGCTTTGATCGGCAACCTACATTAGCATCATACTTAGCTAACCAATCCATGCCCAAGATAATGTCCAATCCCTCCATCTCCAATACTATCAAATCTGCTAGGAACTGTCTACCCTCAATCATCACAGGAACACATCTACACATTTCAGTTGCTATACTAACTGCTCTCAAGGGGGTAGACACCCTCATTAGCTCATGCATGGGATGTTTAATCAACTTGGCTTTCTTCACAAAAGCTATTGACACAAACGATCGTGATGCACCAGGATCAAACAATACAAAGGCCATGCATCCACTAACAAGAAGGTTACCTGTAACCACATTCTCTGCGGATTGTGCCTCTTGTGCATTTGCAGCTTGAACCACTGCCATCACTTGTGGTCTTCTATCGACCTGAGGGCGAACCTGCTGAGGATAGGGTCCTCTCCCAACCTGCATCCCACCAGGAGGAATATTATGAACTGGTAATTGTTGTTGTACCCGAGCTGCCCCTACTCCTCCTCCACCTAAGAGTATAGGGCAATCCCTCCTAATGTACCCTTGTTGACGACAGTAGAAGCAAACAATATGTCGTCCTGTCCTCTGTCTTTGAACCTGTGGCTGTTGTGGTTGTTGCTCCCTAACATGGGCTTGTGCTTGTCCCCTGATTTGCTCTTCCCCTTGACCTACCAATTGCGGGCATGATGTTTTTTTATGACCCAATTGACCACATTGGAAACAGGCTGACTTAAATGTAAAAGTTCCACCCTCAATAGTCCTCTGCTTCTTGTGTCCTTGTACTTCTCCTCTTGGCCCTTTTCTCTTTTCCTTAATCCTCTCTTGCTCTTCTTCTTCCCGTTCTATCATGCGGGCTCGATCAAGCATTTCTCCATAATCACGTAACATGAAGGGTGCTAAGCCCCTTCGAATAGAGAATTTCAGTCCCTCTTGAAATTTACGTGCCCTTTCTTGTGGATTGGTCCTTATCCATGGAACAAATCTAGAAAGCGACCGAAATTTAGCATCATACTCTTCCACGGTCATTTTCCCCTGTACTAAGTGCATGAATTCTGATGCTCGACGTGTTTTCTCACTATCAGGCACATAGTGGGCAAGAAATCTTTCCAGAAATTCGGGCCATCGTAGTCTTCTACCCCCATCTGGTAACACAGCCTTCTCAGCATCCCACCACTGTTCTGCATCCCCCTCCATCACATAAAGAGCATACTTGACCTTTTGTTCTTCTGTGCATTCCATATAGTTGAAAATCTTTTCCATCTTCGCCACCCATCGATCCACAACTAAATAATCTCTTTCTCCTTGAAATATAGGAGGCTTCATCTCCTGGAATGCTTTGATGTCTAACTTCTCTTCTTGAGGCCTTCTTCCTTCTTGCTCTTGTCTTCTTGCTCCCATCCTTGGACCTGCACGATTTGTGTCACCTGAAGTCCTTTGTTGTTCTCTTTGAGTGTCCAGGGTTGCCGTCATTCTCTCCATCTGAGCTTGCATAAATTCTTGAAAATTCTGCATCATACCTCTCATCATTCCCATCATAGCCTCCGCACCTGTTTGTGCCCCAGTATTTACCTCTGGTCCTATAGGAATCTCACCACTACTGGTTCCTACTCCTCCTTGACTGTGTATCCCATGATAACCCCTGCTAGGATTCTCCCAGTATGCATCATCATCTGCGTTCTCCTCGTCTTCTTGAAGTGGGGACCTCTCCCGTGGAGCTTGCCCTTGTTGTTGGCCTTCAATAGCAAGTGACATTCCTTGAGGTGGAACTATTGTTTCACTTAGTCCACCCTCTTCCATAATGCCCTTTTCCTTATTAAGCCTTGTCCTTGGTGCCATCCTCTGTGCAACATCCATAAACAACTAAGATTAAGCAACATAAATTTGACCAATGTACGCAGACTAATTTAACATAGAGATATTCCAAGTCCCATATCAAGAACCTAGACTGCATCCCTGATAATATACTATGTACTTAACATGTATTCTCACCACTCACCTAATCGGTCTCTTTCACTAACTTAATAATTTAAAACATTCTTATGCTCTGATACCACTTTCTGTAACGCCCCATTCATAAAAATACTCAATAACTAATCAACGGCGCTACACAATCATAGGAAAATTCGGCAGCATCTCCCCATAACAAACAAGGGGTAATATGGAATACATGACCTGATATTCATTACATTTCCATTTGTAACATTCAATCCTATTTATATACTTGCATCTTCATATAATAAGAACATTCATATAGAAGGAAATCATTACATATTTTCCTTACACAACAAACAGATATAATAGTCATGCATATGTGCATCAACAAGGATTATAATCCAATCTGAAATACCAAATACATTATAGTTGTCAAAACAAATCCGCCTAAGTCATTGTCTACATATATGATTATCAAAAGAGCACAAGTCTAAAAGAACTGGAATCAACATATTGTGCTAGGGTCTCTCATGTTTGATCTTCAACTTGTCCCATCCTTAAGTTCTCCTTCTGACCTGCGATCTAAAACCACAATAACAATGATATGAGTCTAAATAGACCCAGTAAGTAGATAGTGGTTAGCACAAAGTGCAAATAAGCATAATGATGGATACTCATACAGTGATGAAGCTAATACATATGGGTCCAATACCCACTCCCAAGATCGTATACATATAACCATACACACAAATTGACCAACACAACCAATCATCTACTCATGTCCATCAAGAGCCATGAACAACCCTCTCCTCATGTAAATCAGGGGCCATGAACAACCCTTACAACCAACTATTTGAGATAACGCATCATACATAACAGACAATGAAACACATCGCAAACCACGCATACAACATCAACACAATTCAGATACAACACATAGATCTGTCACACAAGCATTTTATCAAACACATGATAGGTGCGAAATGAAAGAACCTTCAATTCATACTCTCGATTGGGGCAAATCAATTCACGTCACATTTCAACAATATAACAACTGCTAAGAAGTCTTTTACATCATAGAAATCACGCATTCAAAGTAAATTCACCATGAACCCTAACTGTTACGAACTCTACGCCTAATATCATGGAGTCGTTAGAAGCTATACATTCCCTCTAGCCTCGTATCGCGTTTAACGTAAAATTTCATCACTAAATCGAGAAGGGGCGACATCCACTTACCTTGACCGTGATCCCTCCCAAGACAGCGACCCTAGATGTGGACTGCAGAAATTCGGAGCCTTGGAGCTTCCTGAACTCGGATCTATGACCTTCAATGTAGTTGGTATAGTTTCCCTCAAGCGATCACAGGTGGTTCGAACTGAGTGGAAGAGAAAGTAGAAGAGGAACGAAGAACCAGAAGAGAAGGAGAAGAGAACGCGGTCGGACGCGAAATGGGAATGAAACCCTAGAGCGCGGGCCGCTTATGTTAATAGAATCCATTGAGTCGGGTCGGGACTCGGGTCGGGTCCAGTCGCAATTAGTAATTTAATTCCCCTCTCCTACAACTTAATAATTAAAATTTTCTTCAGGGGCGCTGCCCCCTGCACCCCCGCAAGGGCGTTGCCCCCTTGACCCCCGCGACCTGACCGGGCAGGTCGAACCCCGTACCTACTCTGCGACGGAAACAATAGTCATAGTGCCCATCAATGGAACGCTAATCATACATGCACATATGCACTATACATCTCCTAAATGTCGTGTCCATGTATGTTATGTATCCATTAATATCGTAAAATTCTTACTAGCATGTTCATAAGTTACCTCATAAATAGAGAAAAGTTATAATAAAAATAGAATAAAATACCTGGTCCTCACAATTGGAGCACTATTTACTCATTTTATGCATAATTTTCCTGAATGCTTTATCTTCGATCTAAATTTTTTATGTTTTGGCATAATTCCAATTAAGTAGCATAACTATACTTATTTTCTTATGCTTAGGCATTATCTAAGCATAGTTTTATCCCACTTAACACTCAAATGAAATTTGGGTAGAATCCCCTTACCTCAAGTGGAGAATTCTCTTCCTACTTGGCTCTTTCTCTCTCTTTCCTTCTCTCCTTCTCTCTCAAGGCTTGGAACGAATTTGGGGTGGGAAGGCTTGAATTTTTCTGGTTTGGAGTTCCTTTGGTCATTCATTGCACCCCCTATTTATAGTTTTTCATTTTTCATTAAATTATAATTTACCCCCTTGCTCAAGGTATTTAATTCTAAATATTTTTTTTCCAATTTCCCCCCTAGCATCCCTATTTATTAATAATTTTTTGATTTATTAAAATTAATTATTTTAAGCTAATTAAATCTCAACCGTTGATTCTTGATGAGGATGATTTTAGGCCATTGGATTTTGGCCCAAAAGTCCTCCCCCATTGCACGCACCTGCCCTCCTTGGCATTTGTGCTGATTTTTCATTAATTATTTTGATTTTAATTAATTATTTAATCCAAAAGTCAAAGATAATTAATGAAAAAGGTGGGCTATCTTTTTAATCTCCAAATGACGTTTCATCTTGACCGTTAATTCATGATTTTCATCACATGTTACATCATTCATCATGTTCATCATAAATGTTTAACCATCCATAAAAAATTTCATCTAAATCCAACGTCCGGATTGCAATTTATGAATTTTTCTTTATTTTCTCTTTATTTTCCACTAAATCCAAAATTTTCTTAAAATATTTAAAAGTATTGCTATTTTAACCTTTAGTGCATAAATCTTTTTTTTTGTCTTTTTGTGATTAGGTTAATCCAAGTGATTAACTCTTAATCACGTGTCTTAATCCCTGGGTTACTATTCATGTGCACTATTTACGTGGGTTAAATCCTTAATTGCATTATTTTAATCTCTAATACAAATATTTACGAATATAATCTCATTGCATTATGCCAAGAAGCTGGGTTTCACAATCCTTAATTGCATTATGCCAAAAAGCTGGGTTTCACAATCCTCCCCCCTTATAATAGGTTTCGTCCCGAAACCTATCTTTCCTTGAACAATTGAGGATATTTCTTTTCGACATCTTCTCATAGTTCCCAAGTGGCTTCGGACTCTGAATATCGATTTCATTGTACCTTTACATACTCAATTTCTCTGTTTCGAAGCTTCTTGATCTTGAAATCAAATATTTTAATCGGCCTTTCCTCATAGTTCAAATGTTCTTGGATTGGCAAATTTTCTGCTATCAACACATGGGTAGGATCGGAAACATATTTTCTGAGCATGGAGATGTGAAACACATTGTGGATGACACTTAGAGCGGGAGGCAGGGCTATTCTATAGGCTAGGTTGCCTATCTTTTTCAGAAATTCAAAGGGCCCAACGTATCTTGGGTTCAGTTTTCCTCTTTTTCCAAACCGGGTGACTCCTTTGAATAGCGTTACCTTGACAAACACGTGATCCCCAACTTGGATATTCAAATCTCTTCTTTTGCAATCGGTGTAACTCTTTTGCCTGCTCTGGGCTGTGAGGATACACTGGCGAATCACTTAGACCTTTTCTGTCATTCTTTTTGATAGGTCTGGAGCTAACTTTCTTTCTCCGACTTCATCCCAGTTTAGAGGAGTTCTGCATTTTTGTCCATACAATGCTTCAAACGGGGCCATTTGAATGCTTGCTTGGCAACTGTTGTTATAAGCAAATTTTGTCGTAGTCAAGTATTCATCCCATGATCTTCCAAATTCTATTGTGCACATCCTTAGCATATCATCAACTATTTGATTTACTCTTTTCGTCAGCCCATCAGTTTGAGGATGAAATGTCGTACTGAATTTTAGCTGTGTACCTAAGGTTTGATGTAAACTTTTCCAAAATAGAGACGTAAAACTGGAATCTTGATCGGAAACTATTGACTTAGGTACTCCATGCAGTCTTACTATCTCCTTATAATAAATCTTAGCCAATCGCTCAGTAGTAAAAATTTTCTTGATGGCTAGGAAATGAGCTACCTTTGATAATCTATCAACTATTACCCATATAACATCATTCCCATTTTGGGTTCTTGGCAACCCTTCAATAAAATCCATGGTGATATCATCCCATTTCCATTCTGGGACTTCTAGCGACTGTAACTTTCCAGGGGTCTTTTGGTGACCAGCCTTAATCCTTTGGCATGTTAAGCACTTAGCCACATACTCAGTAATTTCTCTCTTCATGTTATTCCACCAATACATTTTTTGATGTCTTGATATATCTTGGTGCTACCTGGATGCATCGAAAATGGAGAGAAATGTGCTTCTTTCAATATCTGATCTTTGATTTCTTCTTGATTGGGTATACACAGGCGTCCCCTATGTCTGTACATTCCATGTTCATCTTATATATATTCATTGGAATTTTTCTTGATCATTTTCTCAACATAACTTTTTAAATCCTCATTTTCTTGTTGAGCTATTTTAATTTGCTCAAATAAATTCGACTGGATTTGTAATTGAGACAATCTAACTTGTACCCCAGGTGGGCTTATAATTAATTCTAATTGTCTCAATTCTTGTAGTAGCCCTTCTTCCTTTGTGATGAGATGTGCTAAGCTAATATTTCTACTTAGTGCATCGGCTACTACATTGGCTTTGCCTGGATGATATAAAATGTTGAGGTCATAATCCTTAAATAACTAGAGTCATCTTCTTTGCCTCATATTTAACTCCTTTTGAGTAAAAATGTACTTGAGACTTTTGTGATCAGTATAGACTTCATATTTAACTCCATACAAATAATGTCTCCAAATTTTCAAGGCAAAGACTACTGCTGCCAATTCTAAGTCATGGGTTCGATAGTTTACATCATTTGGCTTGAGTTGCCTGGATGCGTATGATATAACTTTTCCATATTGCATTAGTACACATCCTAATCTTTTCTTTGAGGCATCACTATAGATCACAAACCCTTCCTTTTCCATAGGTAGTGTTAAAATTGGCGCTTTTACCAATCTTTTCTTTAACTTTTGGAAGCTATTCTCACATTCCTGTGTCCATTCATACCTAACTCCTTTCCTTGTCAGCTTTGTGAGTGGAGCTGACAATTGTGAAAATCCTTCCACAAATCTCCTGTAGTAGCCAGCTAGCCCTAGAAAGCTTCTTATTTCTGTGATATTTGTTGGTTGTGGCTACTTTGTTATTGCCTCAATCTTTTGATCATCTACCTATACTCCCTTCTCGGATATAATGTGGCCGAGAAAGGCTACCTATTTCAACCAAAATTCACATTTCTTGAATTTAGCATATAATTTCTCCCTTCGGAGAATTTCTAACACTATCCTTAGATGTTTCTCATGCTCTGCTTCTGTCTTTGAATAAATCAATATGTCATCGATGAATACCACCACAAATTCATCCAAAAATTCTTGAAAAATTCTGTTTATCATATCCATAAACACAGGCATTCGTTAGTCCAAATGGCATGACTAAGAATTCATAATGCTCATATCTTGTTCTGAATGCTGTTTTATGGATGTCTTTTGGACATATCCTCAACTGGTGGTACTGTAAGGACCAGGTATTTTATTTTATTTTATTTTCATTATAACCCTTCTCTATTTATGAGATAACTTATGAACATGCTACTAGGAGTTTATAATGTTAATGGATGCATAACATATATGAATATAGTATCTAGGGAACATATAGTGCATATATGCATGTATTATGATCTTAGCACACTGAGTATAAATTTAAATGTGTATGATTAGTGTGTCATTGTTAAGCACTATAACTATTTTTTTTCCTTCGCAGAGTAGGTGCGGGGTTCGACTTGACCGGTCAGGTCGCGGGGGTGAAGGGGGCAGCGCCCCCGGAGAAATTTTTAATTATTAAGTTGTAGGAGCGGGGAATTAAATTACTAATTGCGACTGGACCCGACCCATGCCCCGACCCGACTCAATGGATTCTATTAACATAAGCGGCCCGCGCTCTAGGGCTTCATTCCCATTTCGCGCCCGACCGCGTTCTCTTCTCCTCCTCTTTTGGTTCTTCGCTCCTCTTCTACTTTCTCTTCCACTCAGTTCGAACCACCCGTGATCTCTTGAGGGAAACTATACCAACTACCTTGAAGGTCATAGATCCGAGTCCAGGAAGCTCCAAGGCTCCGAATTTCTGCAGTCCACATCTAGGGTCGCTGTCTTGGGAGGGATCACGGTCAAGGTAAGTAGATGTCGCCCCTTCTCGATTTAGTGATGGAATTTTATGTTAAACACGATGTGAGGCTAGAGGGAATGTATAGCTTCTAACGACTCCATGGTATTAGGCGTAGAGTTCGTAACAGTTAGGGTTCATGGGGAATTTACTTTGAATGCACGATTTCTATGATGTAAAAGACTTCTTAGCAGTTTTTATATTGTTGGAATGTAACGTAAATTGATTTGCCCCAATAGAGAGTATGAATTGAAGGTTCTTTCATTTCGCACCTATCATGTGTTTGATAAAATGCTTGTGTGACAGATCTATGTGTTGAATCTGAATTGTGTTGATGTTGTATGCGTGGTTTGCGACGTGTTTCATTGTCTGTTATGTATGATGTGTTATCTCAAATAGTTAGTTGTAAGGGTTGTTCATGGCCCCTGATTGACATGAGGAGAGGGTTGTTCATGGCCCTTGATGGACATGAGTAGATGATTGGTTGTGTTGTTCAATTTGTGTGTATGGTTATATGCATACGATCTTGGGAGTGGGTATTGGACCCATGTGTATTAGCTTCATCACTATATGGGTATCCATCATTATGCTTATTTCCACTTTGTGCTAACCACTATCTACTTACTGGGTCTATTAGACTCATATCATTTGTTATTGTGCTTTTAGATCGCAGGTCAGAAGGGGAACTTAAGGATGGGACAAGTTGAAGATCAAACATGAGAGACCCTAGCACAATATGTTGATTTCAGTTCTTTTAGATTTGTGCTCTTTTTGATAATCATATATGTAGACAATTATTTAGGCGGATTTGCTTTGACAACTATAATGTATTTGGTATTTCGGATTGGGTTATAATCCTTGTTGATGCACATATGCATGACTATTATATCTGTTTGATGTGAAAGGAAAATATTTAATGATTTCCTTCTATATGAATGTTCTTATTATATGAAGATGCAAGTATATAAGTAGGAATGAATGTTACAGATGGAAATGTTATGAATATCAGGTCATGTATTCCATATTACCCCTTGTATGTTATGGGGAGATGCTGCCGAATTTTTCTTAGATTGTGTAGTACCCCTTGACTAGTTCTTGAGTAATTCTTGGAATGGGGTGTTACAGGTACCCTGACTGTAAATCAAATTTTGAAAATGTAGAACCTCCTTTTAACTGATGAAAGAGATCATCTATTCTTGGGAGTGTGTACTTATTTTTTACTGTTACTTTATTCAATTCTCTGTAATCAATACAGAGTCTCAAACTCCCATCTTTTTTTCTTACAAATAGTACTGGAGCTCCCTAAGGTGATGCACTGGGCCTCATAAATCCTTTATTTAATAAATCTTGGATTTGTATTTTCAACTCAGCTAATTCGGCTGGCGCCATCCTATATGAGGCCTTAGATATTGGAACTGTCCTTAGGATAATTTCTATTTCCATATCCATCTCTCTTTCCGGTCGTAAATTACATAGCTCTTTTGGAAAAATATTTAAAAATTCCTTTACCACTAGGATTTGTTCCATAGGTACCCCATCTCTTTTTATTGTGTTTATAGAGACCAGATAGGCTGTACGTTGTTGGCGTATCAGCTTGGCTGTCTTCATAGCTAATATCATCCTTATTGTGTTTTCTAGCTGTCTTATTTTACTAATTTCTATTTCATCGTTTGATGTTTCAAATTGCACCTTTTTATTCCTGCAGTCAATTGTTGCACCCCAATTACTTAGTCAATCCATCCCTAGTATGAGATCAAATTCTATCATTGGCAATAGGATAAGATCTGCTTCTAATATTTTTGATCCTATCCTGATAGGGCATCCTTTACATACTTGATTTATGCTTGTCAATCTATATACTGGGGATTCTACATGTATGGCACCACTAGTTTCTTCTACCCGGAGTGTGTGTGTGGTTACGAATTAGTATGATATAAATGAATGCGTAGCTCCAGAATCAAATAAAGCTACTATAGGATTTCCTAAAATGTAAATCATACCTGTAATCACTTTTTCCTCCATCTCCTGTGACTCTATTCGGGTGAGGGTTTGGGCATGCACTGTGTTGACAGTAGTACCAGGCCGATTGGTGATGGCGGGGACCTTTTGCTGGGCTGGTGCTCCTTGCGGCTTATTGGGATAGTTGGGTGAAATGTGTCCAACTTGACCATAGATGAAGCACTTTATTATTTTGGCTTTGGCGGTCCCGCAGTCCCGGGCCATGTGACCAACTTGGCCACACTTGTAGCATTTCCCCAATCCTTGTAAACATTCACCTGAATGGCGTCTGTGGCAAGTTTTGCAGGTCGAGGTGCTTTTTGCCTTGTCGCTGATCTTCTTCCTCCCGACGATTATCCTTCTGTCTTTTCCTTTATTAGCCTCGCCTTCCTTGGAGGCTATAAAGAATTGTTTATGAGCTTGCCTAAGCTCTTGAGTCCTCATTGACTCCATTTCCAATGCCCTAGCCCTCTCAATGCTAGAGGCATAGTCTTTTTGTGGCGCCCTAGCCCGAGCGTCACAACCTTACCTCAGGATCTATCGACTGGTAAACGTGATCAGGATTGTTGCCCTATCGCACGACGGGTTTTAATGGATATTTATCCAATTAAATATGTTTTGTTAGATATTTATTTCCTTCGATTTTTCCATCTCATGCATATTTAGTTCATTTCCATCCAATAATGTCATAACTAGACATGATTTTCATAATATATTTCAAACCATCTCATAAATCAGATGTCACTGCATATATCATCCATAGATGTGAACATAAAACATCATATTATTTTACAACCATCCAACATAAGTTTTTCACAAACATGAAAACTTATAATGCTTTCCCATTTCTTCAATGTCAGCTCTTGCTCCTTTGCCAAGTCTCTTCTATCACCTGTCTATGGGTTTGGAAAACAAAAATGCGAGTCGAAACTCAATAAGCAAGTTATACACATTTTTCAGGCAATACATTTTGAAGGCAACCATGTTTAAAACATTTTTCTCCATTTAGTAGAGACACTTAGCAAGTGATCAACTATCTGCGGCGCAAAAATCTTTTCATAAAACTTTCATGGACATTTCAAAAATATTTCATAAACATTGGATGTGCAAATGCATCATTTCCATTGATGATATTATCCTTCATGTGAGGGTACGCTAGCACAGGGAATATTTTTCCATGACATTATCCTTTCCATCCTTAGCGTCAGACCTTCCGACTTAGCAACGTCAAGGGCGGACTCCTTGTCCTGCTTTATGCCTTGACTAGCCTACTTGACTTCCATTCCATGCATGACTTTCGTCACCCCGGCATTATATACCTCTTACACATGGAAACTTATCATTTTCAGAGAATTCTTTGCACCATCCCTTTGAAACATCATTTCAAATCCATACATCATCACTTTTCATGAATAATTGCGAAACGGTAAGCAATTCATCATCATAATTAAAATAATACTTCATAACACATTGAGATAAAGGAATAATCATCCTTAAATACCTTGTAATGGAAACCAAAATTATTTAGAAAATTTGCTTGCTTACCTGTCTTACGTTAGCTTTCCGAGTCTGCCTTTTCTTTGCCCTTGCCTACATGAGAATGATATAATATTCATATATTTCTTTTGCTTGCATCTAACTTAGTTTTCCAACCCATTTTTATTAACAAACCTAATTTCTTTTGTTGGAAACAAGTGTTGAAATCAAAGGAAAAATACCCAAAGTATATGTTTTGATGATTAACAACTCAATTTGAGTAAGTTTTGGCTACCAATATGTTTTGTGCAATATTTAAGGATATAAAAATAAAAAATATGAAGCATGATAGGTCAAGTGGATCCCCAATTCTGTGAAACCCCAACCTAAGGAGGATTCAATGTGTGCATTGAACATGTACATGTGATATATATGATTAAATGGAGTTTTTGGATGTTTTTGTGATTTGCTAAATTATGGCAATGAGGGCTAAAGATTAGCAATGATGATTTGAGTGATCAGTATAAGCTGATATGGGACAATGGGATTAGAATAAATTTTTTTTGATTTAAATGTGCAAACACATCATGGAAAATCATTTTAATTCATTTAATATGAATTATGAGCATTTATATGATAATTGACAAGTTAAGTGGAAAAAACACTAGAAAATTCATAACTCAACGCTCGTAAGGCGGATTCAAGTGAAATTTGATATGGTAGTTGATGATGTTGGGCTTTATATTATGGAATTATTGGGTTATGAAAATTCTTGATGAAATGATTATAATGATTTATTGATCACATCTCAATTTCAATCGTTAACTTTAAACGACTATAACGGGAGCTAGGAAAATCGGATTGAGATGAAATTTGAAACGGTTGAATTAAATTATGAGATTTTTATTTTGGATGTCTTAGATTAAGCTTGAAATTTTGGGAAAATACCTGCATTGAAAAATGTGAGCTTGGTTGACTAATGCACCTCAAGAGTACCTTGCATTTAATGCTAGAGTACTTGAAATAATTGCATGACTTTAGTGGGAGTTGAGGTGTCAAATGAAGCCCATTTCTAGGGTATTTTATTTATTAATATGAAATATAAAAATAGAATAATTATCCAGCCATTAAATGCCCACCATGATGAAGCTACAAAGTGAGCAACCTAAGTATAGGTAAGGTGGCAAGAAGGGACGTCCATGGGCTGCATCACTATTTATTTTTGATTTTTGATTTTATAAATAATGCAAAAATATAGCTGACATGTTGGGATACATAAATGAGTATTTAATTATGTGAAAAAAATCCAAGAAAAATCGTGAATTGCAGCTGCCAAGAAAGGTGAAAAAGTTGACAGCTTGTTGCATGCAAATGACGTGCAATAGATTGATGCGCTGCTGCTGTTTTTGTTAATTTTTTTATGCTAAATTTATGGATAAATTAAAGGTTAATTATGTGTATAATTTACCCTTAAATTAGGGTTAAAAAATAGAAAAATTCCAAAATGGACAGCAGGATGGGCAATTGACGTGCAATGCTAAGTGTGATTTCTACAATTTTTGGTAATTTTTTAATACCAAATTAATGCATGAATTAAAGGGTAATTAGGTGAATATTTTAACCTTAAATGGGGATTAATAAAAAATTGAAAAATTTCTGGAAAAAGGGTAGCAGCTGGACGTTATGGTGGAGGCAAATTGACGGTCAAGATAAGGGCAAGTTTTGGATTTTTTTAAAATGGTCAAAACCCATTTTACTTGGCTGTAAAATAGCCAACACACGAGGGGGATAAGTGAGCATTTATGTGTGTGGAAAAAACTCAGGAAGTGGGGCCCATAGCTGGATCTTATCCAACCCTATAAAACCCATGCACGTTCACATAGAAGGGACTTTGGAAAATTGGCTAAGTGCTGAAAATTATTCCCCAAGGAACAGCAGTTCTCACATCCATTTTGGCCAGAAAGGAAAAAATAAAATAGAAGAAAAATAAGGGAAAAAGAAAAGAAAATTGGAGGAGAAAAATCCATCTTAAGTGTTTAGGGTTTGGTGCTCACAAATCAAGTAAGTTCATGTGTTGATTTGAGTTGTTCATCTTGAGTTTTAAACTCCAAAATTTGAATATGAAATTGATGCTTAAATACTCTTTAAGTAATGGTTTAATATGTCCTTAGATTGAATATGGAATGGGTATTAAGATATATGCATGAATTTCCATGTTTTGGATGGTGGAAATGAAGTTTAGAGTGGGTATTGAGTTGAAAACTCAACTTGATGAATTCTAAATTTACATGAAAAGTTTCTGTTTTGGATTAATATCATGTTCAGGTTATGAATCATGTTTTAATGAAATATATATGTTGATTTGAGCTTAAGGAATGAATTTTAGCAACTATGGAATGTAAAGCGACGTTTATGACCCGAACTCTTCATTTTTAGGTTAAAAATGCTATGGAAATGGGTTTATATGATTTGTGAATGCTATGTAGGGTAAGTAACTTGCTGTTTTGAGATAAACTTGTTTATAATTGTTAAACATGTGTTAATGCCCTAAATTTGGATTATAAAAATGAAATTATTTGCTGAAAATTCGGATTTATTAAACTGCTTAGGGTTATGTGTCAAAAGACACGTTAAATGGGTGAAAAATGGGTTCCAAAGTTGCTGTTTTGGAAACCTATGATAAGTGGATTTAAATCCCATAAAATACCCTAAATGCAGTGGTAATTAAGGGTAATTAACACACTAAAATATGGATTAAATTTCGGACTCAGAAAATTTCATGAAATCCATTATGTATGTGTTGCCAAATGGGCGTATGTGAATGGATAGATATGTATGGGTGATGAGTGACTTGTGAAATATGATTTATGGGGTTATATATGTTATGTGTTAGCCGATGAAATATGTAAAAATGTGCTAATATATGCAATATATGCTATATATGTGCATAATGACTTCAGAAGTCAAATAAATGATATATGTGAATGAAATGGGTTGGAAAACTAAATGAGATATGAGCAAAAAAAATATATGAAAAAGTACATTATTCTCATGTAGGCAAAGGCAAAGAAAAACGAAGTTGGAAAGCCAAGGGATACAGGTAAGCAAGCAAATTTTCTAAATGATTTTTGCTTTTCTAAATTGCTTTGATTAAATGTGATTTTGTACTAATTGTTTGATGTAAATATTTAAAATATTTTAGAGATATTTAAGGATGGTCATTCCTTAGTTAAATGGTCTTGAAATGATGTTTTTCCTTCAAATGCGATATTATGAAATTTTCTTTGATAAATGCTATAGAAAAATGATGTGGTTCTATGTTTCTAATTGAAAAATCATGCTAGCATGTTAAAGATGGATATATGAAAAGTTCATGTGCACAAGGTACTAGGTCTACTTGAAGGTTATAAGCGGACCCATTGTCCCCCCTTGGTGTGGCCAAGTCACTTAAATAGGCCCAAGGCTGGCAGCGCCCTCTCTGAAATGGGAGATGACATGGACTAATGGTCGTCTGACTTGCTTCCATCCTAAGGGAGATATGATGGATTATGTTCATGTTTTTATATGGCATTATGCATATCGTACTCGTGATGAGCACATGATTTATGTTTTCAATATATACCTTTTGATAAGGTATAAGTTGCTTTCCAAGATGATTTTAAATGTAAAATGTTACCTAAAATGATTTGCCTATAAAATGAAAATAGCTTGCTTATTGAGTTTCGACTCACGATTTTGTTTTCCAAACCCAAAGACAGGTGAAAGGCAAGATATGGCGAAGGAGCAAGTGCAAGCCGGATAAAGAAATGGAAAAATTTAGAATTCTTATGTTATGAGAAAAACACTTGCGGAATGGTTGTAACCATTTGAATGTTTATGTTGATGACTATGGTTAATACATGCTGTGACATCCGATTTATGTAGATGATGAAATATTTTTGATCAGCATGCTTTGTATGTGTTAATGGGTCGGAAATGACCTGATATGTTTGAGATGAAAACATGAGAAATTAAACTCTTATGAGGTTCTTCCTTATGGCCTTGATTTAGGATGATTGTCCTTCTTGATTTTGGTATCTAATTGTAATACCCAGACCTAAGTAGGACTCATATAATTGTATTTAAGGTGTAATTATGATTTATGTATGAATTGAGTGGTTTTTGGATGATTTTTATGAATTGATGAATTTTGCAATTAGGGTTTGCAATTAAGAATGGTGATTACGATTAGTCGCCAAAGCTCAATATGAGTCAAGATGACTAAAGAGGCTTAAGGAGGATTAGTATATACTACTGTAGCATGAATATTTATTTTAATTTTCATGATTTAATTAATGGAGATTAAAATGGAAATTATGGAGTTATGTTGAAAATCATAAAAAATTCCTAACTTAACGCCTGTAAGGCGAAATGAGATGAAATTTTAAGGAAAACTCATGATTTTGGGCTCAATATTATGTAAGGATTGGATTAAGGTACAAGTGATGAGATTAAAGTAATAATTAATTATTTTTAATCTCACACTCTGAGGATATTTTCAAATGTTCATAACTTGACGTAAAAACTTCGATTTAAGATGAAATTTGAAACGATTGAATAAAATTATGAAATCTATGGTATGAGTGGATTTGATTAATCTAATTACCATGAGAAAGTGGTTAATTAGAAAAAGGTACCTAGCATTGACTTTGTGGAAGGAGCTGGATTTTTAAGGATTTGTTTAATAGTCAAATCCATGAAAAATTGAAGAATTAAATGCAATGGATTAATGCCTAATAGCTAGCTCAAATGGAGCATAGATCTTGTGGCATATGTATGGACGTCCAAGGGCACTTCGGGCATGGAAATTTGATTTTTTAAAATGCTAAAATATGTATCTTAGTTTTCTAATACCTAGGTGAAGTAAATGGGCACATAAATGTGTGGAAAAAGTGGCAAAAAATGTCAAAACCTAGCTAAGAGGGGGCTTGAATTGGTGGACAACAACATGGTCCATCAATGCATGGATTTTGTGGATTTTTGTTAATTAGTAAATGAAAATTTTACTTGGTTATAAAAATTCCATTTCATCAAGGGATAAAGTATAAATAAATTACCCTCAAGAAATGTGACAAGTGGGTCCCATAAGCTGGTTAAAATAATAATAAAATGGGAGCTTACCTTGGAAATGTGTATATGAGAGAGGGGGAGGAAATTTCCCAAAATTATTGCTAAGTGTGGGAGAGCTCTTTGCACGTCCAAAGCCAGCAAGGGGAAGGAGAAAAGGAGAAGAAAAAGAGGAAGAAAAAGAAGAAGAAAAAGAAGAAGAGCCAAGCAACACAAGTTGGATTCAAGTTAGGGTTGATTCAAGTAAGTAAAAACTTAAGTTTTGAAGCATTTGAATCAAGTTTTCTCTCTCAATTCATAATCCATGAATATGGTTCATAAATAACTCTTAAAGGCTGAGTTATGATCCCTTAATATGGGGATTGAATGATTTTTTGAAACATATAAATGAGATCAAGACTTCAAGAGAGTGAAAATGGAAGCTTAAGTTGAAATTTGAGATGAAAGCTAACTTGGAAATTCTTAAAACCCTAAACCAAGTTGATGTATGATTAAAGAATGTTGATTTGGATATAATTCATGTTCTTTTGGATTACATATGTTAATTTAAGCATTTGTTAATGATTTTAGCAAATATGGAACTTAAGGTTTCAAGAAATGTCGATTTTTCCATTTTTAAGTTAAAAATGATATAAGGAAGTGCTTAAATTGATTATGGATGAATTGTAGGGTAAATTAACCTAAATTAAGGACCCTTTGGACGGCCTAAGTGGGCTGGATGAGTTTTCCCTAAATCTGATTTTTTAGGGTATGTGAATTGGACGTCCAAATGGGGGCCAAAACGGGTGCTTTCCATATGATTTTTGTTGCTTTTTGTAAATAAATGATTATAAATTTTATGGAGGGTAAATTACCCCAAGTTTAAGGTACTTTGAGTGTCCAACAAACTCATCCATAAGATTCATCATATTGTTTATCCGTTCATCTCAAATTTTGTCTCAAAACGACTTTTCTATCTCAATTTATAGTAATTTGAAATTAACTTTTGGATTTGGGAAGAAATAAATAATTATCATAATAATCTCATCATAATTTTCATAATCCAATCCATCCATAAGATTGGGTACAAAATCATGTGCTTCCCTTTCAAATTTTATCTCGATCCGCCGTATAGGCATCAAGTTATAAATTTTTTAGCATTTTCTAACTTAATTCCATATTTATCATTCGAATTCCTATTAATCAAATCATGATAATTAAAATAATTATTCATGACACATTAACATTTCCCAATCCTTATTAAGCCACGTTAGTCATATTGACTCTCATTGGGCTACGGCGATTAATCTTAATCACCATTCTTAATCATAACCCTAATTGCAAAATATCATTAAATCATTAAATCATCCATAAATCAACCAAATCATACGTAATTCATGTTTAATGCCAAATGCATATATATGAGCCCTAAAGGGCATTTGATGGAAATTGAAATGTATTAAATAATATAAACTCCTAAGGAGTCAAGGTTAAGTGGAAAAATATCCAATAAATCTCGCCGCGTGACAGAGAAACAATCTTGATCACGTTTACCAATCAATAATGGTCCCAGAGTAAGGTTAATGTTGTGACGCTCGGGCTAGGGTGCCGCAGAAGTTGGTATCAGAGCATGAATTGGTAAATGGGTGTGGAAAAATTACTATGGTATGAAAATTTATAGCATATGATGCTAGATATGTGATTATATGATGAGTTATCTATGATTATGATGATTTACATTATAATGTTTTGAATATAGTTGACACGCTATGTTTAAATTGTAGATGGCAGACAAAGGAAAGAGAGTCATGAGTGTGGAAGAGCTTAGAAAGGAAAGGGAGGAGGAGGAACGAAAATGAAGGGTAGAGGATAATATGAATAGTTGGGGAGATCTCAGCAGAATGTAACTCATTTTCCACCAGTTCCTCTAGGTTTTCAACCTAGGCACCCTTCATCACAAGCTCAAGGCGGTTACTATGTCAACCCCTATCCACAAAGGCAAAGCCTAGGCGCCAATACGCATCCGTATACGCGAATTCTAGTGTGTGTGCTGCGCAATGTCACTCTATAAATAGAACCTAGGGCTTTGCGTGCGGGAGGACGGTCTAGAGGGAGCCTAGAATGAAATTACACAGCCAGAGAAAGACGAAAACGCGATGAAAGCGCGAATTGAAGAGAAGATTCAACTCCGTTGGTGGAAGCCGCCGAAAAACCAGTTTTCTCTTAATCTTTCTATTTTTCTTTCTCTGCTTTTCTGGATACTTTCAATATGGATGTAATGGATTTCATGATCATGTCTTTGAACTAAACCTCTATTAGATGGATAGTTAGGATGAATTGAACTCTAAACTATATTGTCTTGGTTCTTTGAAATTCAGGAATGAATATTTGATATTTTCTATATGATTGTGTATGATTTGCCCTGGCATACGTGGTTGTAATTCTTTTTACAAGATTAGCTACCTTGTAAGATGATTTAATTAATTGATTTATCCTTGGAAGAGGAAAATCTCTGCTAGATCCATGTGTAGTGCGTAGGTTTTCTCTTTGTAAGGGGAGTTGTTTAACGGATAGTAATATACTATTAAACCCTATGTAGTCACTAAACAGGTTATGAACTTATTAATTTCACTTTATTTAATGGCATGAGAACATAGCAATTGAATAGAGTGTAATTAGCTTTATATAGTGTTGGAAGACATATATAAAGATTATTGAACTTGGGCTAGTAAATCCATACACAATCCAATGAAAAAGAACCAATGCGATACAGTTTAAATTCAAGGATTCCGAGCTATCCATCTGTCATCCCTAATTATCAAACTCGTTTCTAGTATTCCAGCAATTCTGTGGACTCTACTTTGATTTCTTATTGCAGTTGTTAGCTTTAGTTTAAATCCACAAACTCAGAATTTCCTACTCACCGAAATCAATTAAACTAATTAATAATTCTGGTTAACAATTCCTCATGGGAACGATACTCTACTCACACTTTATTACTTGACACGGCACGTATACTTGCATAAAAAAGTGAGCATTTTAATTAACATATACGCAGCTCGTCACTCATCCAATTTGATAATGAAAATAATAATGATAATGATAACGATGATGAGGACCCTATGAAATATCTTGAACCCGAGGTAGAGGAGGAAGAGGGTGTAAGTGAGGAAGAAGAAGTGGACGACGACGATGATGATGATGGTGGTGGTGGGGAGGAAAATGTCCCTGCATGGTCTGACACAAGTACGATTACCGATCAACCCACACAAGTTCCGCCTAGTCGTATACGTTATCTAAGGAGGGGTCCCGGTAGGAGATGATGGATTTTCATGACTTTTATGAAAACTTGTATATATAATTATGGTTTGATGACACTTTTGGTTGATTACGGTTTAGTATATGACATGTATACAAATATGTGTGCTATGCCATGATATGTTGAAACTTTGGTCCATGGATGGAATATTTGATGATATGACTAATGTAAATAGTTATGATGATATAACTATATTTAAGGGTTTTAAATGCATGAAATGAATGAATGGATATGAATGTTTATGATTGATGAAAATGGAATATGACATGATTATGATTGTGTGACATGGTTATGTTAAATTAATCTATGATAATGAAATATGTATGTGATGACCTAACCCTAAACATGAATGAAAGTTAGGTGTTTTTGATATATTCAGAAAAAGCACCATGGTAGATACAAGGTCAAGAGTAAGAAAGAATAAGGGAAAGGAAATTTGTAATACTCAGACCCAAGTAGGACTCATATAATTGCATTTAAGGTGTAATTACGATTTATGTGTGAATTGATTGATGATTTTCATGAATTGATGAATTTTGCAATTAGGGTTTGCAATTAAGAATGGTGATTTAGATTAATCGCCAAAGCCCAATGCGAGTCAAGATGACTAAAGGGGCTTAATGAGGACTAGTATATGCTAATGTGGCATGAATATTTATTTTAATTTCCATGATTAAATTAATAGAGATTAAAATAGAAATTATGAAATTATGTTAAAAATCATAGAAAATGGAAATTACCTTGCCGAGAGGTTCCTCAAACATCACCGTACTGAGAATCATAAAGAGCTAAGTTATCAAGGAGTTCGAGAGCCTTCTCGTCAGTGAGTCGCATGAATCGGCCACCAGCGGCTCAATTGACGGCGCTTCGGCTAGGTCGATCGAGTCCATTGAAAAGTTTTTAATAATATCACCTTGCGAGATGTCATGATGAGGGCACTTGCGCTGCAGATCTTTCATCCTCTCCCACGCATCATATAGGGTTTCACCATCTTTTTGGATGAACTGATTGATCTCATCTTTGATTTTCTTGGTTTTATTGGGTGGAAAGAATTTTTCTAGGAATGCAATAGAAATTTCGTCCCATGTGTTGAAAGTGTCGGGCGGCATAGAATAGAACCACTCGCTTGCCTTGTCACGAAGAGAAAATGGAAAAAGCTGTAGACGGATTACCTTGCATGGGATGTTTTGCACCCTGATCATGTTGAACAACTGCAGGAATTTAGTGATGTGTACAGTTGGGTTTTCAGAGGGTAGTCCTGCAAATTGGTCCTGTTGAACCATCCGAATAAGCCCGGGATTGAGTTCAAAGCTTCGTACATCAATTTCTGGTTCCACTATGCATGATCGAAATCCTCGAGGGTTCGGGCAGTTCTGATCACTAAGAGTTACCCTTCTTGGAGGGGCATTGTTCTTAGTTTGGCCTTCCTCCTGCTCTCAATGTGGCGGGTTTGGATTCTTGCATTTCGCCATGGTGTCTTGAGAAAATTGTTGCTGCTTGTAATAACGAATTCTTCTCCTAAAAGAACGTTCAATCTCGAGGTCAACAACAAAGAGTTTTTTAGCTAGTTGTTTTGCAAAGTTTCAGGTATGTGAGTGCATACAAAGATTAACTAGCTAATTCAGAAAAATAAAAACAAATAAGAACGAGAGATGAAAAAGAAAGAAAAAAATAAAATAAAAAAATAAAAATAAAATAAAAGAAATTAAATTAAATTAAATTAAATTAAATAAAAAATAATAAAAATATAAATAGTTAGAGACAAAAGATAGAAAGTAAAAAGAGAAAAAGAATAGGAAAAAAATAGAGAAAGGGAAAATAAACTAAGAGAAACAAAGAAAGTATCTAAAAACAAAATTTAAAGTAATGCCGAATTCTCCGGCAATGGCGCCAAAATACTTGTTCACAATCTTACCGCAAGTGCACGGGTCGTAGATTGTAGTATATAAATTATCGATCTACAGGGAATTCGGGACTATAAACTTTGCTTTTAAACGCTTTCGCGTCGGATATGGAGAAAATATAACAAATATAATAGAAAAGTGGGAAGAAAATATAGTAAATAAAATGGAAAAGAAATAGAAAAATGGGGAGAGAGAATTGTAAATTAGAACGAGTAGAGAACGAGAGTGCAAGTACCTAGGGTCTAGGATTTCACATGCGTCTTTTGCAACGGGTAGTTGTATAATTATTTAATTTGGATAATGTTTGTTAAAGGAGAACAAACCCAAATTTATCCTTGCGCCTTCTCTCAAAACCTACAAGGTGTACCCTAATTTTTCTTAACCACCTATTCTCATGGGATTAAGTTAATTAGAAATGATTAAGTTCTGTGGTTTGCTCATGGAATTCCTCAAGGTCATCATGCCTATTCTCATGGTCTTAGATTTCC
This sequence comes from Annona cherimola, assembly GCA_030490835.1. NCBI lineage: Eukaryota > Viridiplantae > Streptophyta > Magnoliopsida > Magnoliales > Annonaceae > Annona > Annona cherimola. The sequence continues at coordinate 39,130,623 of CM059973.1, forward strand.
AGGATTAATATCTTGATTATCGTATATTAAGTTTCCACCTCTCGGTTCCATCACCTAATATTTGGAATTATTTTAAAGTACAGGCCAATGTACAAAGCAAGCATTAAAATCGCAAGATATTAAATGAACAATAATATCCATCATAAATAAATTAAAAATCCAAACCATGCTACATTATACGCATGCTACATCCTAAACCATAGATTTAGGGCTTCGCTGAGCATGTTTAAGTCCAAAATAAAATTAAAATTCAAATCCATCTTAAACAAGATAATAAAAATTAAAAAGGGAAAAGATAGAAAAGCTTATTGGATTGAAGGCCCGATGGTGTGTCGGCCGCTCCACACAACTCACCAGTCTGCCTGTTGCCTGTGCTCTCTACCTTGCTCTCTCTCTCTCTAAATTTTTCTCTTTCTGGTCGTTGAATTTTTCTATGTTGCTGGAATTTCTTTCTTCTCGCTGAATACCCCCTGGCATTATTCTGCCCTCTGCTTTTATAGCTGTCCACGGCTGCGCTTTAGGTGGGTCCCATTTGGTACGCAATCTGAATTGTGTAGGGATTAACTGCGTTGAATGGGGTCCATTTTAAACGCAATTTGAATTGCTAGGCGGTTAAACAAATTGCGCAGCTTAGAACATCTATTTCTGGACGGCTAATCTGAAAATAAACGGTTTGGATGGTTATTGGAATTTTGGACGGTTAAGGTCTTGCAGGGGCTGGACGGTCTGGATTTTCTGGATAAATAATGGGCAGCATGATCATCTTGGATGATCTGGATTTGAATGGACGGTCCAGAATCATTTGAATTTTTGCATGAGCTGATCACGTGATCTGCATGGTGGGACATTTGGTTTTTATGATTTTCTAATGGATTTTTCTAAAACCATAAATCTGGACGGTGCTGATGCTAAGGCGTGCTGAAATGTGGCCATTGATTTTAGTAGTCGCTGATTTATCAAATGGATGGTTGTATGTGGACCCCACTAAAATCTGGATCGCCAGATTTAATTATTGCATGGATCTGGACATGATCTGGACGGTTAGAAAAAATTTTGGATGGTGCAATCCTGATGGCTAGATGGGTCTTGATTTTTGGACGGCCTGGATTTTTCTTTATTGCTGAAAATGGATGGCGCAAATTTTTTTCTGAATTGGTTGGATGTTGCTGATTTCTGGACGGTGTGGACAGCTGATTCAATGGCTGGATTAAATGGACAGTTGCTGATCAGATTTCTGATTGAGAATGGACGGCCTAGATGCAGCATTAAACGGTGGCTGAGCGGTGGACTTTGGATGGTATGATGAATGGACGTTTTAAATTTCTAGTGGGCCACAAGTGAGCTTGGATGGCAGGATGGTGCGGTGATTTTAGAACCTGATTTTCAACCGTTGAAAATTATAATTTGGATGGCTGAGATGGGCTGATGGGATTGGACCGTGATCTTCTTATTTTGGCGTTTAGGATTTTCTAGCTAATGATCATGTGATCAGATGGGTGTGGCCAGCTAGAAAGAAAATCTGGACGGCTGGATATTCTCTAAGGGTTGGACGGTTAGAATTTTCCTGGATAAAAGATATCCAGGCTGTTAATTTTCTGGTGATCTAGCGGGCCTTAATGAATAGTTGGATGGTTTAATCTTGACGTTGGGAATTAATGGATGGCTAGATGATTTGCTGCTGATTTTCTGGTGGGCCCCGCATGCTGAAATTTATTTTTTTCTCAGCAAAAAAATAATTATTTTAAATCATCAATTGATAAAATTAATAAATGGGTTTCCAATATAAAACTTAATTCAAACCCATTTAATTTTATAGTAACAAATAAAATGTAATTTCAAGCCAAAAAATCACGAAAATTATATAAATAACTTGAAATTAATATTTAATGCCCAAATGTTACAAAACCACATTTTAGAGTAAATTTCACATGAAACTCAATTAATTACCTACCAAATTGGTATAAAATGCCCTCAAAATATATTACTAATTTCCAATTATCAAATATGTGATGAAATGCAAAAGGATGTTTCTGAATGAATAATGTTTGATTATGTGACACCCCAAACCGAGCGTCACAACCTTACTCAAAGATCTAATGGATTGGTAAATGTGACTCAGGATTGTTGCCCTGATCACACAGCGTGGTTTTTAATTGGATCTCGTCAAAAAAAAAAATTTCTTTTCTTTCATCACATAAACATATACTCATCATTATTCATAATGGACTTATCCATATCATCATAAATCATCAACTTCTCATATTGTTCATAACTTCATAATTTCATACAACCTATGTCTTTTTCGTCATATCCCATTAGGACATCTATTCATACAAAAATCTACTAACCTTTATAGATTTCTCTTTTCCTTTAGCAAAACATGCCCTTCATCTCTTGGCTTTCCCTACACCTGTCTGAGGTTGGGAAAACAAAACATGAGTCGAAACTCAATAAGCAAGCATTTTTCTTTAATATCAATGCATTCCTCTCCGTTCGATAAAAGACACTACAAAGTTATCAACTATCAAATGTATAGAAACCTTTTCATAAAAATCGTTTCATAAACATTTGATGTGCAAATGCTTCATTTCCATTCCTGACATAAACCTTCGTGTGTGGGTACGCTAGCCTGGGAAACATCTCACATAGCATGGTCCATTACGCCAGCTTCTCCGACTTGGCCTCTTCAAGGGGACCTCGCGTCCTTTACCCTAATTAGCTTACCTGGTCTCCTACATGCATAACTTTTGATTCTCCCGGCATTATATACCTCTTACACCAGGTGACTTGTCATTCTCGTGTAGAGAATTATTTGCACCATCCCTTTAAAACATCATTTCAAATCCATGCTTTCCTTTTCAATCCCTATATGAAAAAATGCAATGCATTCATTCATACATAACATTCCTTTGCCTCCACCTCTTGGGAGAACGCCGCCGGCACACAGCCCATACGACTCGACAATAATGAAGGGGGACCCTCTGATCCGCTTTCTACCTCCACCAAAGCCTCTTCATTATGTATCATACATGTGCACATGTCCATGAACATCACATGATATCAATATGCCGACATGACTTTTCATAAAAACTCATAAGCATTCATTATTTCAAAACATTATATGAATGGCCACCCTTAAACACATTTCATAAATACTTGAGAATAAAACATATTTTTAAAAGGGTTTGCTTGCTTACCTTCTCAGTCCGTGTCCTCAACCTTCTCCTTTCCTCTTCCTATACAAGGAAATTAGATATTTTATCCATTTATTTCATGTCTTAGATTGCTTTCCATGCATGCTTTATGATCACATATTACCTCATTTTTATAGAGGTTATCCCTTTATAAATACTTGGTCATTACATCCTTATATGAATTTTTATCCATAAATCCTTAAAAATTAAATCCATACATCCTTATAAAAATAAATCTTAATTTTTCCCAAAATCACGCTGTTCACTGTTCATAGTTATTGTTCACGTTTACTGTTCACGTTTACTGTATCAGGTTACTGTTCATCCGAGGTTACTGTTAACAGCATGTCGGTTACTGTTCATGGGTTCCAAAAATTGACATTTTCTTCAAAAATATCATGACATAGCTCTTAGTTAGTATATCATGGGAAAATTCATGAATTTTGAATTTATCATCATTAACTTGGCCAATTAAATCTTTTTCTCCATATACTAAAATTCAACATAATTTCATTTAAGCATAATCCTTAAATCCAAAAATCATGAAATTAATATATCATTATTCCAACATCATAACTATCATAAACATTCATCTCATATCATCATTTAGCAATATTGGAGCATTATTTGCACATTGTATACATGATTTTCCCGAATGCTCTATCTTTGCTCCAAATTCTTGATATTTTTACATAATTCCACTTAGGCATTATAACTTTACTTATTTTCTCATGTTTAAGCATTATCTAAGCATGGTTTTACCTTACTTAATACCCAAAAGAAATTTTGGAAGAATCCCCTTACCTAAAGTAGAAAAACTCTCCACCTAGTTGCCTTTTCTCTCTCTAACCTTCTCTTTCTCTCTTCTTTCTTGGCTAGAACGTGTGGGGAAGGGTTTTGGCTTGATATTTACTCCTTGAAGCTGGGATTTGGAGTGCCTTGGACGTCCACCCCTTGGCCCCTTTTATAGGCATGCATTTTTCAAGTATTTGCATTTTACTCCCTTGCTCTAGGTATTAAATTCTAAATACCTTTTTTTAATTTCCATAAAAATGTGTTGAGCCTTGTGCAGTCACCTTAATCAGCAGCTCCTACCCCCTAGCTAGCCTCTATTTATTTATGATTTTTTATTTATTAAAATTAATTTTTTTAAGCTAATTCATCTCAACCATTGATTTTTTATAAGATTGATTTTAGACCATCGGATTTTGGCCCAAAAGTCAAGCCTCCAGAAGCCATTGTATCTTTTCATTAATTATTTGATTTTTTAATTAATTAAAATTAACAAAGTCAAACTTGAAATTAATGAAAAAACAAAATCGCTTTTTGATCTTCTAATGACGTTTCATCTTGACCTCTGATTCATAATTTTTTGTCAAATGCTAAACCATTCATCATGTTCATCATAAGATTTTGGCCATCCATAAAAAAATTCACCTTGATCCGATGTCCGGATTGCAAAATATGAATTTTTCTTCAAAATCACCCTTAAATCCGAAAATCATTAAAACATTCAAAAAGAATCACTATTTCTCTTTTGTCTTTTAGTGGGAAGCTTCCTTTTTCATCTTTTATGAATAAGTTAATCCAAAGTGATTAACTTAACATATTCCTTAATCCCACGTTTGCTATTCAAATTTCACTATTCATGTTTACTATTTATCCGAATTAACATTCCATAATTAGCTATTTAATCCTCCAAAGCCATATATTGCAAAATATCATTAATATATATTTCATATAAATATTATTACATTACCTAGGGTTTATAACTCTAGGGTTTCATACATGTTCCTAAAATCGGGGTTTCACAGATTATCTCAATTTATTAGATTTATTTATGAAGCTTAAAACGTCACTTATTGATAACTCGTAAAAATACGAGTTATCATGGCCCATTTCAGACTTTATTTGTGCATTAGTCGGAGAGATTAGACTTAGTTTGCATCCATTTAGCTTAATTTTTACTCACTTTTCATTTTAGGAGCATTATTTAATTTTTATGCATTTTTAACATTAATTAGGCGTTTTTAGTCCACCTACTTAGTTTTTCCATTTTTTGCAGGAAAGACGGGCCATATGAAGGCATGTGGGCGAGTGGAATGTGTTAGAAATAATGTTTAAAACAAAATAAAATTGACCAAAGCTTAAGTTTTGATGATTAACAAAGGCTAATTTGAGTATATTAAAGAGTACTAATGAGTTTGCTCAATGATTTAAGGAACTGAAATAGACAAGTCGATCCCCAAGTCGACTTGGACTTCGACTTAGGGTGAAGTCAATCCCAAAGTCGACTCCACTATCGACTTGACTTTGAACCTCAAAGGCAAAATCAGAAATGGAAGAGTAGCAGGTGAAGTCGCAGGCTAAGTCGACTCCACTTGCGACTTGGGAAGCCAAGTCGCACATGAAGTCGACCTCACTATCGACTTCAGTCGAGAAAAACTGTCCAGACCTGATTTTGGGGCACAAAGCTGCCCAAGTCGCAGACCAAGTTGACTCCAGGTGCGACTTGGGTGAAGTCGCAGACAAGGTCGACTCCATCCTCGACTTGAGAAGTTCAGACTTCAAAATGCAGTTCCAAGCCCATTCCAAAAACCTACTTGAACTTTATCAAGATCCAAATCAAGGAGCAAAGACTATTCTCAAAGATAACTTGAGTTTCACTCAAGTTCAAAGTAAGAATACATGTTCAAGATTATCAAGTCCTAAAGATCGAATGACTCCAAAGCAAAGCAAGGTACATGAATCTGTCCTACAAGAATCAAACTCTCCAAAGATTCATGAGGTTTAAGCCTATCCAAGATAAACCAAAAACAAGGACTTCAAGATTAACAAGATCTACAAGTATGAGGAATCATCCAGAATGAAAATGATTCAAAGGAAGAAAGCCAAGCATGATAGAAGCAGATCAAATGAAGATTAAAGCATTTTCAGCAAAAACCGAGCCAAGTCGCAAGTCAAGTCGACTCCAGGATCGACTTGAGTCGAAGTCTGAAGCCAAGTCGACGAAGACTCAGACCTGGGAATCTGAAGAACTGGAGTCGCAGACGAAGTCGACTCCAGATGCGACTTGGGAAGCCAAGTCGCATGCCAAGTCGACTCCACCTTCGACTTGGAAAATAACGTTCGAATTTTTGAACGTTGGAGATCATTTATTGCGCGCCAACCACCTCTACAACGTTCAAATCTTCCTCACTCTATAAAAGGACACTCAAATGAACGTGAAAGAAGATACAAGACACTCATATACACTACTATACACACTACAAAGTCCAAAGAGAGAAAAGAAGTGCAAGAAGGAGTTTCGATTGCATTTTCTCCATATTTGAGTGGTCCATATACATTCAAAGGAAGAAAGAGCCTGAAGTTGCAAGCTGCTTCATCGATACTCATCCAAGCTGCTTCTACAATCTCTTCCTCGAGCTAAACTTGCCTACACATCTCTGTAAAGTGTAGTTTTTCTTATTTCAAGTCTTGTTGTATTAAACTTGATTTAGCTTGGGTAGCTAAGATCAAGTATATGCAAAGTAGTGTGTGATTGGAGTGGAACTCATCACCTACTTGTGCTGTGTGTTGTGTATGCCCCTAGAGCTGGAATCTAGAAGAGAACGGAGACTCTAAGTGTATTCGAGGAATACATAGTGGAACCCAAGTCACAACGGAGTGTGAGCTTGGAAGAGTGGAGTAGGGAAGGTTTGCCCGAACCACTATAAATCTTGTCTTCTGCTTCCTTTTACTGTTTTATCTTAATTGCTCTCTATTTGCTTTCAAAAGGGGATTAGTCTTTCAAGGGGTTAAGATTTTTAATTTACCAAAGAATTTTTTAAAGAACCCAATTCACCCCTCCCCTCTTGGATTTAGCCATCAACTCGGGACCAACAAGTGGTATCAGAGCAGGTCTTTGAGTTTACCAAAGAGATCTTATCGATATGGCATCCCAATCTACTTCCGTTCCCGCATTTGCTAAAGGCCAATCCTTTACAAGGCCACCATTGTTTGATGGGAATAATTTTGGATATTGGAAGCTTCGTATGAAGCAACTCATCATGGCCACCGACATGGATTCTTGGATTGCAATCCAAGATGGAGTAACCTTGCCTACCGACGAAAGAGCTTCCAAATGGACCAATGAGGAAGTAAGAATTGTAAAGAGCAATGCCAAAGCTATGAACTCACTATTCTGTACTCTTACTGCTTCTGAATATGATAGAGTATCCTCTTGTTTAACCGCCAAAGAGATATGGGATACGTTAACCTCCATTTATGTAGGAACTTCTCAAGTCCAATGGACTAGAAGAAATATTTTGATTGGAGAACTAGAAAACTTTAGAATGCTAGAAACAGAAAATATTTCTGAAATGTTTGCTAGATTCTCAAAAATTACTAATGCTTTAAAGGGTCTTGGAAAGGCTATATCTGAATCTGAGCAGGTTATGAAGATTTTGAGAGCTCTACCGGAATCTTGGACTCCAAAGATTACTGCGATAGAAGAAGCCAAGGACCTCAACACATTGAAGCTAGAAAACTTAATTAGCTCATTAATGTCACATGAGCTAATTAAGAAAAGAAATGAATATCATCACAAAGGCAAAAGAGCAATTGCCTTGAAAGCCGCACAAGATACAGACGACACCTCATCCTCTCAAAATGGCGATGAGATTGCCCTACTCAAAAAATGATTCAGAAAATTTGTGAGGAAAGGCAGAAATTTTAGAAGTTTCAAAGATAGAAATTCTAGAGAGAAAAAGAAAGAACCAACCAAATGTTACCGATGCGGCGGTTCGGATCACATGCAAGCTCAATGTCCAACTCCCGAAGAAAATAAGGCAAAAGAACAAAGAAAAGATCGAGGGGACAACAAAAGATTCCAAAGAAATAAGGGAAGAGACATGTACGTGAATGACGAGGAATCTACAACGAGTAGCTCTTCATCCCGAGTTAATGACAAAACCCAAGAGGGGAGGGGTGAATTGGGTATTTAAAAATTTGTAACTTAAACAGAAACTTATCCCCGGATTAATCCAGTCCCCTTAATGAAGAATCGAAATGGAAAGCAATATAATGTAGAGAGCAGATAAATAAATCAAACACACAAGATTTTTATAGTGGTTCGGGCAACCTCCCTACTCCACTCTTCCAAGCTCACACTCCTTGTGACTTGGGTTCCACTATTGTATTCTCTCAATACAATTAGAGTCACTGCTCTCTTCTAGATTCTAGTTCTAGGGGGCATATAACACACTGCTCAAGTAGGTGATGAGTCACACTCCAATCACACACTACTTAGCATACACTTGATCCTAGTTTCTCAAACTAGATCAAGTTCAGTCACAAATAAATGAAACAACAAAGAAATCTACACTTTACAGATGTGTAGCAACAATTAGGCGCAGAGAAGAACTTGAAGAGTTGGCTTTGAAGATTCTGAAATGAAGCTCTTGCAGTTTGAAGTAGAGTTCTTCTTCTTTGAGTGGCTTGATTTCTTTTGAGCTCTTGAATGTAGTAGTTAAGCACACTTAATGATTCTCAGCTACTTCCCTCGTCCACCATGAATGCTATTTATAATTTTGGAGGGAATACGAACGTTAGGGGGTAGGTGGCGCGCATTTAATGCGCCAACGTTCGAATAAATTCCGACCGTTGCGACCCAAGTCGCATGTGGAGTCGACTTGGCCTGCGACTTGGCTTCCAAGTCGCACCTGGAGTCGACCTCGTGTGCGACTCCAGTTCTTCAGATTTCCAAGTCCAAGTCTGGGTCAACTTGGCCTTCAGTCTTCAACTCAAGTCGATCCTGGAGTCGACTTGGGTTGCGACTTGGCGTGGTCTTTTGCAAAAACACCTTGATCTTCTTGAACTGGCTTGAACTTTGTAAAATTGGTCTTCATGACTTGGGTATTGCTTCATTTGAAATAAGCTTGAAGATTAGCTTTGGACTTGATAGACTTGATTTGAACTTTGAATATGAATCTTAACTTTTGATCTTCAAGAAACTTCAGTTGCTCTTTGAGAATGAACTTTGCATCTTATTTGGATTTGATAAAGTCCAAATGGATCCTTGGAATAAGCTTGAAACTTCAATCTTCAAGTCTGAACTCTTCAAGTCGAAGTTGGAGTCGACCTCGTCTGCGACTTCGCCCAAGTCGCACCTGGAGTCGACTTCGCCTGCGACTTCGTCATGTTCGTTTCCACTTTTTCAACTCTGGATGCTTGAAGTCGATGCTGGAGTCGACTTTGTCTGCGACTTGGTTTCCTAAGTCGCACCTGGAGTCGACTTGGCCTGCGACTTCACTTGCTTGTTTTCTATTTTCAATGCTATCCACCTTTTGCCATTTGAAGTCGCTTGTGAAGTCGACTTAGGTATCGACTTCACCCCAAGTCGAAGTCCAAGTCGACTTGGTAATCGACTTGACTTCTTTGTTTTCCTTAAACACTTGGCAAACTCATTAGTACACTTTATATACTCAAATTAGTCTTTGTTTAATCATCAAAACTTATGATTTGGTCAATTTGTTTTGTTTGGAACATTGTTTCCAACAGAATCTACAACGAGTAGCTCTTCAACCGACGAAATCGAGGCGGAAGATTATGCGAGAATATGTTGCATGGCGCAAATCGAACAAGAAGAACAAACCATCTCAATAAAGTGCACAAGCAATGAAGAGGTAAGTTCCAAACCTTGCCATTCTCAATCAAGTTATTCTTCTTCTCAAGAATGCCTCAAACGTGCTGAATTAGAAGAACTACAAATTGCATATGATTCATTATATGAAGAAATGAAAAAATTAGGAAGCAAGTTTACAATTAAGAAAAGACAATGTGATGCAGTAATAATTGTAAATGGTAAACTTGCAGAAAAATTAGAAAAATTGAAAGATGAAAATGATTTGCTAAAAAAGGAGAACAAATCATTAAATGAATCATTAGCTAAGTTCTCTAATCCAGGAGAAAGTGTTAAAATGTTTCTGAACATGACCTCCCAAACAAATAAAAGAGGTCTTGGTTACTATACATTTGAGCAAAAAGAAAGTGGTGAATCGAATGTGCCAATGCTTCGGAAATATCAAACCAAAACTACACCTATATACAAGCCACAAAAGAAAAAATTTATGTGGACTAGAAGGCCAACGTTTGAACCATTAGATACTTGGAGGCCTACTCCAAGATTACCTATGGCTTGCAATTTTTGCAATAAAATGGGTCATACAATCTATAAATGTAACCTTAAGAAACTGTATGATCATGGTGCAAAATTAGTTTGGGTTCCAAGGAACACAAGATTTGGGCTTTCAAAGTTAGAACTACAAAGATTGAATTATTTTACTAACCCAAATGGACCCATAAAATGGGTACCAAAGAGATAAGATTTACTTGTTTATTTTTCAGACATGTTTTAAAGCAAAGGCAAATAATGTATGGTTCATGGATAGCGGTTGTTCAAGGCATATGACTGGAGAAAGAAGTCTATTTCATAAACTTACGCCTTGCAACGATGGAACAGTTGCCTTTGGTAATAATGAAAAAGGTAAAATTAAAGGAAAAGGAAAAATACATAGTAGTTCAAATGCATGCATGGAAGATGTTTTGTTTGTTAAAGGACTCAAGCACAATCTAATGAGCATTAGTCAATTATGTGACAAAGGATATAAAGTTGTGTTTGAATCATCTATATGTAATGTATTTAATGGAGAACATATCATGTTTAGTGGAAAAAGACATGGAAATGTATATTTGGTTTCACTAGATGAACTAAATGGTCAATGTCTAATGGCCATTGATAATGATCCATGGGTTTGGTATAAAAGGCTTGGATATATAAACATGGGAAATATAAAGACCCTATAGAAAAAGAGTTTGGTAGAAGGATTACCAAGATTTAAATATGACAAGGATAAAATTTGCAAGGCATGTCAATTATCAAAACAACCCAAGATGCCTTTCTCTACCAAAAAAGAAATTTTCACTACTAGGCCACTTGAATTGCTACACATGGATCTATACGGGCCATCCGACATTCTAACCATTGGTGGAAAGAGATACGTGTTTGTGATTGTTGATGATTTTTCAAGATTTACATGGATAATTCTCTTAGCTAGCAAAGATGAAGCCTTCTCTATGTTTGCAACCTTTGTAAATTTGGTGCAAATGAAAAACAAAGTACAATTGTAACCATAAGAAGCGATCATGGAGGTGAATTCGAAAACAAACGATTCATAGAATTTTGCAATGAAAAAGGAATTCATCACACATTTTCTGCACCAAGAACTCCACAACAAAATGGAGTAGTTGAAAGGAAAAACAGAACTATACAAGAGATGGCTAGAACAATGCTAAATGAGAGCAAACTATCCAAGAAATTTTGGGGTGAAGCTGTAAGTACAACTTGTCATGTTTTGAATCGAGTTACCATTAGAGCAATCTTGAAAAAGACCCCATATGAGCTATGGAAAGGAAGAAAACCAAATATCTCTTATTTTCATGCTTTTGGATGCACATGCTATGTTTTGAACAATGGAAAAACCAACTTGGGAAAACTAGATGCTAAAAGTGATGAGGCAATATTCCTTGGTTACTCATCAAATAGCAAAGCATATAGAGTATTCAATAAACGAAACCAAGTTGTAGAAGAATCCATACATGTTGTATTTGATGAATTTAACCAAACTCCGAGAAAGGAGGATGAATTAAGTGATGCCGATGAAACAAAAGGAAAAGAACAACCAAAGGAAATCGAGCTCAAGCCAAAAAATCTCATGGAGGAAGAGGTAAGTGAAGGTAATGACTCTTACAAACCTCCAACTGATTTAAAGTTCAAAAATGCCCATCCAATTGAGCAAGTCATTGGAAATGTGTATGAAGGAGTAAAAACTAGAAGATCAAAGCAAAACATTTGTGGACAATATGCTTTTGTGTCCAAGATCGAACCAACTACCATTGAACAAGCTCTTAATGATGAAAGCTGGGTTATTGCAATGCAAGAAGAGCTAAATCAATTTGAAAGAAATGATGTATGGCATTTAGTTTCTAGACCAAATGGTCATACCATTATTGGTACAAAATGGATATTTAGAAACAAATTGGACGAAAGAGGACTTGTAATTAGAAACAAGGCTAGATTAGTAGCCAAAGGGTATTCCCAGGAAGAAGGAATTGATTTTGAAGAATCATATGCACCCGTGGCTAGATTAGAAGCCATACGTATTTTATTAGCATTTGCTTCTCATATGAATTTCAAATTGTTCCAAATGAATGTAAAAAGTGCATTTCTGAACGGATATTTGAATGAAGAAGTGTATGTTGAACAACCCCCAGGATTTGAAGAAAAGGATCAATCGAAATATGTTTATAAATTGACCAAAACGTTATATGGATTAAAACAAGATCCAAGAGCTTGGTATGAAAGGTTGAATAAATTTTTGATTGATCATGAGTTTCAAAGAGGAAAAATTGATACTACTTTGTTCACTAAATATAAAAATAAAAATATTTTAATTGTACAAATTTATGTAGATGATATTATATTTGGTGCTACTGACGAAAATCTATGCCAAGAATTTTCTAAGATTATGCAGAGCGAATTCGAAATGAGCATGATGGGAGAATTAAATTTCTTCCTTGGACTGCAAATCAAGCAACAAAATGAAGGGATATTTCTAAACCAGTCCAAGTATGTCAAAGAGATGATCAAGAAATTTGGAATGCAAAATAGCAAAGGGGCAAATACTCCAATGAGCTCTACAATCAAGATCGACACAGATGAAAACGGTAAATGTATCGATCAAAAGCTTTATAGAAGCATGATAGGATCTTTGCTATATTTAACTGCTTATAGACCTGATATTTTATTCAGTGTTTGTATGTGTTCTAGATTTCAAGCATGTCCTAAAGAATCACATCTACTTGCTGTAAAAAGGATTTTTAAATAGTTAACAAAAACTACCAATCTTGGACTATGGTATCCAAAGGGGTCAGCCTTTGATTTAATCGGCTATTCGGATGCGGATTTTGCTGGCTATAAGGTAGATAGAAAAATTACTAGTGGAACTTGTCAGTTTCTAGACATATGTTAGTTTCATGGCACTCATGAAAACAAACAAGCGTTGCTCTATCCACTGCGGAAGCCGAATACATAGCCGCCGGTAGTTGTTGTGCCCAATTACTTTGGATGAAACAACAATTGAAAGATTATGGTATTGATTATTTTGATATTCCTATTAGATGTGATAATACAAGTGCAATTTGTCTGACTAAGAATCCTGTACTGCATTCAAGAACCAAGCATATTGATGTAAGACACCATTTCATTAGAGAACATGTTGAAAACCATGATATTTGTTTAGAATATGTGAAAACAGAAGACCAAATTGCTGATATCTTTACCAAACCACTAGCCAAGGAATCATTTTGTAAAATTAGGAATGATATGGGGATGATAGAGCTAAATTAAGAAAAATTAAACAAGAAACTAAAATCTGAAAAGGTCAAGTCGATGGGTCAAGTCGACTCCATGGGAGCCAAGTCGACTTGGGAAAGTGAAGTCGACTCCGCTTCTATAGCGAAGTCGACTCCATAGGGTCGAAGTCGACTTCGCCTAGGGCAAGTCGACTCCACGCGCGCGACCGTCCGACTTCCTCGTCTCTTCCCCTTTTCTTCTCTTTTTCTCTTTTCTTCTCCATTTTCCTGCCAGCAACCTTCCCTTCATCCGGCAGCTCTTCTCCTCTCTCTCTCTGCGCTCTCACAAGCCCTCTCTCTATCTCTGTTCTCTCTCTCCCAACTCTCTCAGCTCTCTCTACCAGCTCTCTCTCTCATTTTCCATTCCTTTCTCCCTCAGTTTCCAACTCCCAAATCAAAATGACACCAAAAGCTAGACTCCCAAAGCTAGCAGTCAAAAAGCCAGCCCAAAGACCAGTGCCCAGACCTTCCCAATCCAACACAGAAGAGGAAGTTCCTAGAAAACAAAGGACACCCACTAAGAGAGCAAGGGAGGAACCATCGACATCAATGGGTAGACGGGTTCGATTTCAAACCACTACTCAATCGTCTGATCGAGCTCCGAGGTCGGAAAGTCAACCTCAAAGCTCAACCTCCTCAAGAATCCTGATAAAAAAGGGGCAAGTCTTGAAAATGCCCACGACCTACTTCAAGTCTGAGCAGTAACACAGTCGCTTCTACAAATATTTTTATGAGAGAAAGGTATTCATTCCCAAAATCATCGATTTCAAATTTCTCAGCGACTACGAGTTTGATATAGAAGAGTTGCTTGACTTCCAAGGTTGGACACAACTGTTAAAGTCTGACGAAAGGATCTATCCCGATCTCACTAGACTGTTCTACTATTTATGGGATGATACCAAGTTCTCAGCCTATGTCAAAGGAAGCGAGATGTATCTGGGTTCTCTAAATTATCCAAATCAAAATGAAGCCTTAAGGAGAATCGGGAGCATTCTTCAAGTACCCTATGAAGAAGAACAACTTCCTAAAGACCTGACAATGGACAAAATCTACAACGAGCTGACAAAGAGCAACAAGTACCATGCAGGCACAAAGTTTTTGCATTACATGGATCTTTCTCCTAGGCTCAGAGTCCTCCGTCTGCTAATCGCCCACTGTATCTATCCAAAAGGGGGCGGGAGAAATCAATTGAATCCACAAGAAGCCATGATCCTGTGGAAGTTAATTAATAAAGTCAAGATCAGCCTTCCCAGGCTATTTCTAGAAGCCTTGGCGTGCCGGAAAGACAATCCGAGAGGCGTACTACCTTACGGATCCTGGATCACTAGGATTCTAGAACGGTTCGAGGTAGACATCGACGGGGAACCATTTGAAGTTCCCAAAACGACGAATGCAATCAACAAGGCACTGCTCCAACGAATGAAGATCAATCTGGAGCAATTCAGAGAAGATAGAATCCGGGAAAAGCTAGGCGAGCCAGCCCGAGAGCAAGAGGACCACGCACAGGCTGAGGGGGAGCAACCTCCCGAAGCACCGCCTGCTCAAGCGGAGCCCGCATCTCCCGCGACGCACGGATCCTACTCACCTCAAGGATCTGCTGCACCCGAACGAGCGCCTCCTACATCATCTCAAGAGGCCACTCTTCAGAGCATTAAAGAAGAGATTTCGGCTCTTCGGGAAGAAATGGGTCATCAAGAGGATAGGATGACTAGTCTTGTGACTGAGGTCTTGAATGCTATCAATGATATGCATTCCCGACAAGATCGTATCGATCAGGAAATGCGTACCATTCGGTATCACCTCGCCTCAGGCCGTCACAAAAAGCGACCCATGCCTGAACTCGATCCCTTCGAATCGGGTTCAGTTCATCGCGAGCTGTCTCCCGCATCCGTTTTCTCCTTCTATTCATCAGCCCATAACCGTCCCATCAAACCTCTCTCATACCCCATCTCTCAATTTCAATTCACAAAGTCTTTGCGAATTGAGAAATTTTTGATAGATTGACAAAAAGGGGGAGATAGAATAGGAATTGAGTAGAAATTTTGAGTTTTTGGGTCAGGTAGTTGGTATTTAGGAGTTTCATTTTCATTTTTGCTTTACATTGTAAACTGAAAACATGAATGATATATGAAACTTGTTTATGCTCAAATATGTGTTTATGATTGATATGTGTGATATGAATGATTGAAAAGATATGTTCTGAATGTTTGAAAGTCATATTTTGTTGAAAGCTATGACAGTTATGTTCTGTTTTTGAAATGCAATTATCTTAAAAGAAACAAGCTCAATTTAGTTTTGTCAATCATCAAAAAGGGGGAGATTGTTAGAAACAATGTTTAAAACAAAACAAAATTGACCAAAGCTTAAGTTTTGATGATTAACAAAGGCTAATTTGAGTATATTAAAGAGTACTAATGAGTTTGCTCAATGATTTAAGGAACTGAAATAGCCAAGTCGATCCCCAAGTCGACTTGGACTTCAACTTAGGGTGAAGTCAATCCCAAAGTCGACTCCACTATCGACTTGACTTTGAACCTCAAAGGCAAAATCAGAAATGGAAGAGTAGCAGGTGAAGTCGCAGGCTAAGTCGACTCCACTTGCGACTTGGGAAGCCAAGTCGCACACGAAGTCGACCTCACTATCGACTTCAGTCGAGAAAAACTATCCAGACCTGATTTTGGGGCACAAAGCTGCCCAAGTCGCAGACCAAGTTGACTCCAGGTGCGACTTGGGTGAAGTCGCAGACAAGGTCGACTCCATCCTCGACTTGAGAAGTTCAGACTTCAAAATGCAGTTCCAAGCCCATTCCAAAAACCTACTTGAACTTTATCAAGATCCAAATCAAGGAGCAAAGACTATTCTCAAAGATAACTTGAGTTTCACTCAAGTTCAAAGTAAGAATACATGTTCAAGATCAAATCAAGTCTATCAAGTCCTAAAGATCAAATGACTCCAAAGCAAAGCAAGGTACATGAATCTGTCCTACAAGAATCAAACTCTCCAAAGATTCATGAGGTTTAAGCCTATCCAAGATAAACCAAAAACAAGGACTTCAAGATTAACAAGATCTACAAGTATGAGGAATCATCCAGAATGAAAATGATTCAAAGGAAGAAAGCCAAGCATGATAGAAGCAGATCAAATGAAGATTAAAGCATTTTCAGCAAAAACCGAGCCAAGTCGCAAGTCAAGTCGACTCCAGGATCGACTTGAGTCGAAGTCTGAAGCCAAGTCGACGAAGACTCAGACCTGGGAATCTGAAGAACTGGAGTCGCAGACGAAGTCGACTCCAGATGCGACTTGGGAAGCCAAGTCGCATGCCAAGTCGACTCCACCTTCGACTTGGAAAATAACGTTCGAATTTTTGAACGTTAGAGATCATTTATTGCGCGCCAACCACCTCTACAACATTCAAATCTTCCTCACTCTATAAAAGGACACTCAAATGAACGTGAAAGAATATACAAGACACTCATATACACTACTATACACACTACAAAGTCCAAAGAGAGAAAAGAAGTGCAAGAAGGAGTTTCGATTGCATTTTCTCCATATTTGAGTGGTCCATATACATTCAAAGGAAGAAAGAGCCTGAAGTTGCAAGCTGCTTCATCGATACTCATCCAAGCTGCTTCTACAATCTCTTCCTCGAGCTAAACTTGCCTACACATCTCTGTAAAGTGTAGTTTTTCTTATTTCAAGTCTTGTTGTATTAAACTTGATTTAGCTTGGGTAGCTAAGATCAAGTATATGCAAAGTAGTGTGTGATTGGAGTGGAACTCATCACCTACTTGTGCTGTGTGTTGTGTATGCCCCTAGAGCTGGAATCTAGAAGAGAACGGAGACTCTAAGTGTATTCGAGGAATACATAGTGGAACCCAAGTCACAACGGAGTGTGAGCTTGGAAGAGTGGAGTAGGGAAGGTTTGCCCGAACCACTATAAATCTTGTCTTCTGCTTCCTTTTACTGTTTTATCTTAATTGCTCTCTATTTGCTTTCAAAAGGGGATTAGTCTTTCAAGGGGTTAAGATTTTTAATTTACCAAAGAATTTTTTAAAGAACCCAATTCACCCCTCCCCTCTTGGATTTAGCCATCAACTCGGGACCAACAAAATGCAGATCGAGACCAAGTCACGAGGCAGGTGGATGGTTCCCAGGCGTTGACGAGATGCGTATATGTCAATTAAAATGCTCGCTATTTATGCAAGTATACGTGCCGTGTCAAGTAATATAGAGTGAGTAGAGTATCGTTCCCACGAGGAATTATTAATTAGTTTAATTGCTTTCGGCGGGTAGAAAATTCTGAGTTTATGGATTTAAGCTAAAGCTAACAACCACAATAAGAAGTCAGAGTAGAGTTTACGGAACTGCTAGATACTAGAAACAGGGTTACTAATCGGGGATGGCAAATGGATAGCTCGGAATCCTTGAATCTAAACTATATCGCATTAGTTCTTTTTGATTGGATTGTGTATGGATTTACTAGCCCAAGTTCAATAATCTCTATATATGTTTTCCAACACTATATAAAGCTAATTACACCCTATTTAATTGCTATGTTCCCATGCCGTTAAATAAAGTGAAATTGATAAGTGCATTACCTGCTTAGTGACTACACAGGGTTTAACGGTATATTCCTATCCGTTAAACAACTCCCCTTACAAAGAGGAAACCATGCCCTGCACATGAATCTAGCAGAGATTTTTCTCTTCCAAGGATAAATCAAGCAATTAAATCATCTTACAAGGTAGCTAATCTTGTAAAAAGCATTAAGACCGCACATGTAAAGATAAATCACACACAATCATATATAATATCAAATATTCGTTCCTAAATTTCAAAAAACCAAGACAATATAGTTTAGAGTTCAATTCATCCTGACTATTCATCTAATGGAGGTTTAGTTCAAAGACATGATCATAACATTCATTACATCCATATTGAAAGTATCCATGAAAGTAGAGAAAGAAAAATAGAAAGAATAAGAGAAAACTGGTTTTCTGGCGGCTTCCACCAATGAAGTTGAATTCTTTCTTCAATTTGTGCTTTAATCGCGTTTTCCACTTTCTCTTCTGTGTAATTCCATTTATGGGCTCTCTCTTCTGCATTTTTTTTCCGCGCACAAACCCATAGGATCTATTTATAGAGTGATAATGTGCAACACACACACTGAAATCTGCGCATACGGATGGATGCGTATTGGCGCCTAGGCATCCCTAGATGGCACCTAGGCACCCCTAGATGGCACCTAGGCTGCAACTCTCTATGTGCTGGGCAACTTAGAACTTTTCTGTAAATCTTAGGAATTCATGCTTTGGTGCCTAGGCTCCAACTCCCTGGAGTTTCATGACTTGGAGCATTTCCTGGACACACCTGTGTGATCATGCCTAGCACCTGGGCGCCCCTGGCTGGTGATTAGGCGCCAACTCCCTAGAAGTAATCTCTCCCATGTGACTTCACAACCCATCTGGAATGGTCTGCCTGTTGGTAAGGTGGCGCCTAGGCACCATCTCACTGCTTCTGGACTTGGTTCCACTTTGCATTCAACTTGCCTGCATGCCTTTATATAGCCCGTCCCTCCTGTAAAAGATGAATAAACTAAGTAAATGAACTAAAAATGCCTAATTAATGCTAAAAATGCTTAAAAACTAAATAATGCTCATAAAATGCAAAGCGAGTGAAAATTAAGCTAAATGGATGCAAACTAAGCCTAATCTCTCGGACTAACACACAAATATAGTCTGAAATGGGCCATGATAACTCATAATTATGAGTTAGCAGGCGCCACCCTATGTGCCCTTGCCAGGATCTCCAGGACTCCAGCACAATTCAACAAGCAAAATTCTCCTAAAGAGCCATCCAGGGGTGCCCAGGGGCCACTTCATCAACTTAGAACTAAATTCAGAAGAGTTTTGAGGTCAGTAAACATAGTAGCTTATAGGGAATTGGCGCCTAGGAGCTAGGCATGATCACACAGGTGTGTCCAGGAGAAGCTCTAAGTCATGAAACCTCCAGAGAGTTGGCGCCTACGCGCCAACCAGGGGCACCTACGTGCCAAGGCATGAACTCCTAGGGTTTGCGGAAAAGTTCCAAGTTGTCCAGCACGTAGAGAGTTGGAGTCTAGGCGCCAATACACATCCGTATGCGCAGATTTCAGTGCGTATGCTGCGCAATGTCACTCTATAAATAGATCCTAACGGTTTGTGTGCGAAGAACGACTGGAGAGAGAGCCCAGGAACAGAATTACATAGAAGAGAAAGATGAAAACGCGATCAAAGCACAGATTGAAGAGAGAATTCAACTCCGTTGGTGGAAGCCGTCGAAAAACTAGTTTTCTCTTATTCTTTCTACTTTTCTTTCTCTATTTTTATGGATACTTTCAATATGGATGTAATGGACGTTATGATCATAACTTTGAACTAAACCTCCATTAGATGGATAGTTAGGATGAATTGAACTCTAAACTATATTGTCTTGGTTCTTTGAAATTCAGGAATGAATATTTAATTTTATATATGATTGTGTATGATTTACACTTGCATGTGTGATTTTAATATTTTTTACAAGATTAGCTACCTTGTAAGATGATTTAATTACTTGATTTATCCTTGGAAGATGAAAATCTCTGCCAGATCCATGTGCAGGGCATAGTATCCAGCAGTTCCGTGAACTTTACTTTGATTTCTTATTGCAGTTGTTAGCTTTAGTTTAAATTCATAAACTCAGAATTTTCTACCCACCGAAAGCAATTTAACTAATTAATAATTCCGGTTAATAATTCCTCGTGGGAACGATACTCTACTCACTCTTTATTACTTGACACGGCACATATACTTGCATAAATAGCGAGCATTTTAATTGACATATACGCAGCTTGTCAAGTTTTTGGCGCCGTTGCCGGGGAATTGTTTAGCTAATTATTGTTACTTTTATTGGTTTCTTGTATAATTCTGTAGAATAGTTTATTTTCATAATTTCTTTTAGTTTAGAATTTTTTTCTGCTAGTTCAATTGAATTAGTTTCTGCAGATTAATCTCATATTGCATGTGCCGTGGCAGAGCCGGAAAGGAGATTGTTATTCCTTTTGATTCGGAACTCAAACGAACTTATTTGAGAAGGCGTCGAAAGAGTAGGGAAGCTAGGAGCCAACAACATACTATGCAACGCATCGAGAACCGGGATAAGAATGTTCACGCAAACCAACAGGGGAACTAAAGGATCGAAATTCCAAATCATCCGCCCCAAGATGATTTGGACCAACCTATTTGGGATCTCATTGCGCTGGGCTAGAATGCAGTTCAGACTAGCATCTCACCTCCTCCTATCGACACCAACAATTTCGAAATCAAGCCGGTGATTTTCCAGACGCTCCAGTCCATTGGGCAGTTTGGAGGTCTAGCGTCTGAAAATCCACACCGCGATTTGCGGAATTTCTTGCAGATTATGAACAAGTTCAAGCAGAACGGAGTCTCCGATGAAGCAATGCAGCTATGGACTTTTCTATTTTCTCTGCGGGATAGAGCTTCAGAGTGGCTAGACTCTTTGCCCCCGAACTCTAACAACACATGGAACAACTTGGCTCGTCCTAGAGAAATATTTCTCACCTACCAAGTTAGCCAAGCTGAGGATGGACATAGTCTCGTTCAAGCAACACGGAGAGGAGACCCTATCGGAGGCGTGGGATTGCTTCAAGGACCTACTCCAGAAGTGCCCACATCATGGAATTCAGCCGTGGGTTCAAATTCAAATTTTTTACAACAGTCTCCAGGATTCCACCCGACACATGGTGGATTCTTTTTCAAACGATTCTCTACTGAGGAAAAGCTATCGAGAATCATACGCCCTACTTGAAAACATGATAGCCAATACCTATAACCTGCCATCTGACAGAAGCCGAAATGGGGGTCTACTCTAACTGGATGCAGTTTCATCGATAAAGGCCCACATCGAAGCTTTATCCTGGCAGATTCAAAACTTATCTAGGCCAGCCAACGTTAGTGCACTAGGGGCATCTACACCACTACAGCCGACAACAATAGATATTTGCACGTGGTGTGGATAATTCACCCATCCCAATGATGAATGTGCCTCCAATCCGGAGTCCATTAATTATGTAGGAAATTTCTAGAGAAATCCAGCAAATCAATATAGAAACAACTACAACCCAGGCTGGAGAAATCATCCCAATTTCTCATGGAACAACTAGACGAGGCCGAATCAGCCACCGGAATTCTCACAGCAGCCCCCGCAGCAACAGCCAGCAAGGCCAATGCAATTTAATCCACCATCGCAAGAAGAGAAGAAATTTGATCTAAAAAATCTCTTTATGCAATTCCTGCAATCTAACTGGCCTCAGGTCTAAATAACCAGCCTCAAGGTTCTTTGCCAAGTGATACAGAGCAAAATTCGAAAGGAAAAGGTAAAGAACAGGTTCAAGCAGTCACGTTGCGTAGTGGAAAGCAGTTACCCGATGTCATTCCACCAGATTCGGTAACTGAATCCACCAATCCTCTAATTCAGTATTCATAGGAGCCAGAAGAACCAGATACTGCTCAAAAGCAATCGGATGCTGAAATCGCCACAAATCAAAGGCCGCCTCCTCCATTTCCTTAGAGATTCGCAAAGACTAAAAAAGAGGGCCAATTCAAGAAATTTCTAGAGGTATTAAAGTAGCTACATATCAACATACCTCTCATCAAAGCCTTGGAACATATGTCGAGCTACACCAATTTTATGAAAGATGTGCTATCAAAGAAAAGACAGTTGACGGAATTCGAGACGGTGGCATTAACAGAGAAAACCAGCGCTGTGGTGCAGAGGAAGCTGCCTCCTAAGCTCAAGGATCCAGGGAGTTTCACTATGCCTTGCACAATTGGGAACCACTACTTCGGGAGAGCCCTATGTGACTTGGGAGCTAGCATTAATCTTATGCCCAAGTCAATTTTTAAAAAACTGGGCTTCGGGGAAGCCCGACCTACGACAGTAACGCTACAACTGGAGGACCGATCTATTATGTATCCGGAGGGTATTATTGAGGATGTTCTTGTCAAGGTGGACAAGTTCATTTTCCCTGCTAATTTTATTATCTTGGATTACGAAGAAGATCGGGACGTGCCAATTATTCTAGGTCGATCTTTCCTTGCAACGGGCAACGCAATAATTAATGTACGAGCTGGAGAATTAACCATGCAAGTGCAAAATGAAAAATTCACGTTCAATGTGCTCAAGGAAATACAGAGCTGGTCAATTCAAAGGTTCAAGAGTTTTCCTCAACTGGTATTGAGAAGGACCTAAAGGAGACTGCAAATAGAGACCGCGAGTTAACTGCTTATACAGAAGACCGATTAGCTGATCACATCGGGCTCGAACAATTGACCGAGTCGGTGGAAAACCAGGACATGAAAGAAAAAGTCGATGATGGAATAGAAGGGGGTACAACTGAGAAAACTGAACATTATCATATCCAAATCCTCTATTCCACCCGCCGGAAAGTTAGACTCGGCATGACTCAATGGACCAATGCAAAACCCTGGAGCCACTATCAAGTCAAAACCCTGACAAACCCCTATATATCTTTTTAAAAGATTAACTCATCCATTTGAAGGGGCTACGATTAGGTCTGAGCCTCAATGTTGCAGTCTGAATGGAAGAGAGTTCAAGGTGGTGAAATTGAAAGAAGATTGAACAGCGGGAACATCGGGCTAAAGACGTTAAACTTAACGCTGAATGGGAGGCAACCCATTACTCATTTTGATTTTGATTTTTGCTTTTGTTTTTATTTTTGTTTTTATTTTTATTTTCAGGAAAATAATTTGGAGCATAATTTCACAAAGATCATGCTTGGAAGCAGTCAGGAGAAAAACTTCAAAAAAATATTACTGAAAGATATCGCCGCATGCAGGCGCCCCGGCGCCGTGATGAAGATCCAGAAGAACACGAAAGCACAAACTGGTGCCTCGGCGCCGGGTCGTGGACAACGCGATCGGACGGTTTATAAAGTCCGGGGTTAGGGTTCTAAACCCTAAACCCCACGCCCCAGCACCGAAAACCCCTTTTTCTCATCCCCAATCAATCTCCCATTGATTCCAAGCCATTTCAACTCCAATCCAACGCCAGTTCACCAAGAAATCATCCCTCCATTCCATCCGTTCCAACCATTCCATTTTCTTCCCTTTTCTCCTTTGCGTAGATCTAATCAAATCCATCCAAAAATCCATTTTTTCAACACCAAATCCTAAGCAACACTACCACATTTGATTTTCCATCATTTTTCCCATGATTTAGGCTCCATTTTGAGCCAATCCATCTTCATCTTCTTCGTCCGGCGCCGGAAACCCGCTGTCAGCAGATTGGCGCCTAGGCACCGCGACCCTGCGCCCCAGCGCCAGTTCAGAAATAACTCCCCTACAAATTTGAAAGTGCCAAGCTTCCAGGGTTAAAAATTTCTCCATCTTTGGTCATTATCATTGTTTTGAAGTGTTGTGGTGATTGTTTGAGTGGAGAATTGGATTGGATTGGTCGAATTTTGTGAGTGGCGAATTGGAGGGTGGTTTGGCTTGATTGGCTTGGTAATTGCTTGTCGATTGGTTTCCGGAGATTGGCTTGTTGATTGCTTGTGTACTGTGTTAGATTGGATTGATTCGCTTGATTGGCGTGTTGATTGGTTTGTGGAGATTGGTTGGTGGACTTTGGTTTGTTTGGTTGTGTTGGATTTGAGATTTGTCAGAGGCATAGCTTCATCATCATCGGCCAAGTGGAAAAAGGTTCAGGAATCTGTGGAATTTGATGCCAACTGATTCGTGTCCGCTCAGGCATTTAAGTGGTACACAGATTCACTCCAAAAGCGGCATTTGATTCCGGAGAGGGGAATCAAGATTACTTATTTTTCGAATAACTTCATCAATGCATTGAATGCTCGAGGTTAGCAGAAATTCCTCGCATAGCCAGAGTCTGCGATCGTCCCAGTTGTGAAAGAGTTCTATGCCAACGTGGTAGAACATGAGCAAGGCATGGTGAAGGTCCGGGGCAAGATCGTCTTATTCCATGCTGAGGCGATCAACTCCTACTACGGGTTGTGTTCTTTTGATCACCCGGACCAGTACGAGGCGTTTTTGGCGAGAGAAGACCGAGATGTCAACTCCATCACCAGGCATCTCTGTGAACAGCCTCCAACATGGAAGTCTACGAGAGGCAACTGACCTCCATCAAGCGCAGCGAGATGATGTACGACGGGCGGATGTTCTTCCATTTCATTTCAGCCCGGATGATTCCGTCGACACACGTCAATGAGGTGATGATGGATACGGCATTGCTACTTCATGCCATATATAGTGGCATGACGATCGACGTGGGCAGACTAATCTACAATCATATTTGTGCCAGCGCGACCTCACTCTAAGGCAGCTACTATTTTTCGTCCCTCATCACCGGGCTCTGCAAGCGGGCCGGCGTGAGATGGGAGCAGACGGAGGAGGTCCTGAACTGTCAGGCACTCATCGACGACCTCTCTTACCGCACCCAGCCCTGGGTCCGCACCACCACGACGTGCCCCAGAGCGGCTCCACCTGCAGGTCCCTCGTCGCAACCGCCTACCACCAGCGAGCGGCTAACCAACCTGGGGAACCTAATGGCGGCTCAGGCTAGGTTTTTGCAGCAGTCCAACAGGGCGATGAAGGCCCACTTTTGACGGCTGATGGATGACCGCCAGATCGACGCCTCATCCCTCCCACCTTTTCCATCGACGCCGCCGGAGTTCCGCACCTGTTTCGGGCATCCATCCCAGCCCCAGCCAGACGACAACGAGGACGAGAATGCCACCGAGTCCGATTCTTGAGGGAGTGCCAGTCCTTTCATTTTTTTTCATTGTATTTCCTTTATTAGGTCATTCTAGGCCATCATACATTGGGGACAAATGCATCTCTCAAGTTTGGGGGGTGTATAATTCTCAACCATAGGTTAGTTTTTCATGTTTTATTTTATGTTGCTTGTTATGTCAATTCTAGCTAATGAAAGTCATCTTCGTTTGATCCATCTTATTGAAAATGTGCAAGTTTGTGATTAATGTTGACTTGAAAGTGAATTCATGAAAAATGGGCAACAGATTAAGGACCAAGTATAAAAGTAAGTTGAAATTGACATGTGAAAGAATTAAAAGAATTTCATAATACATTGTTCTAATTCAATTGCATGTATATCTTCCAAACTGAGATGATGAGAATTGAATTAAATAAATGCTGACTAAGTACTTTAATGGGTTCAGAAATGGTATTATTTCACATCAATCACACAGACATGTTTAGTACCCCTAACAAAATAAGAAAAATAAAAAGGGAGTGATTGACCTAAGCTGAGTAACCGGGACTTGGCATTAACAAATGGCAAGGTTCACGTAAAAAAGCAAAGGACAATCACAGTAATAACGCTTTAAAATCAAAATTCTCTCTAGATACCCTGAAATATGGTGAGAGGAGCCAAAAAATAGATCTCCAGATATTCTGAAATATGGTGAGGAGAATTTTTGCAATAAGTTTGGGGGGGAAAAGAATGTGCAGTTGGTAGAAATTGAATCCAGTGACTTATTACTATTTTCTGTAACCAGTTAATTCAGATTAAACCTTGGTTTGCCTATTTCCATTAATTTTCTAACCAGTTTTCTGATCCAATGGAAGATTAACGTGTTGAATTATGACCATGTACTAAGGAATTTTGTCACCCACATGTAACTTGGTTTGAGAATGAAAAGGCATTCCTTGTTTTGTGTAATGGAGGATTTTTCAAGTCAAATTACTCTTAACCTTGTTGAATAGATAAATGGATTAATCAAAGCATCACGGGAAGCAAACAGAGTTGACAGTGTCTGCATTCATTCATTTCTTTATTGTGTTTGCATGTGTTGCTCGAGGACTAGCAATATTTAAGTTTGGGGGTGTGATAACTCGTAAAAATACGATTTATCATGGCCCATTTTAGACTTTATTTGTGCATTAGTCCGAGAGATTAGGCTTAGTTTGCATCCATTTAGCTTAATTTTCACTCACTTTGCATTTTAGGGATTACTTAGTTTTTATGCATTTTTAGCATTAATTAGGCATTTTTAGTCCATCTAATTAGTTTTTCCATTTTTTCCATGAAGGACTGGCCATATGAAGGCATGCGGGTGAGTGGAATGCAGATCGAGACCAAATCACGAGGCAGGTGCCACCGTACGTGCCCCTGCCTGGATCTCCAAGACTCCAGCACAATTCAGCAAGCAAAATTCTCCTAGAGAGTTGACACCTAGGCGTCATCCAGGGGCGCCCAGGCGCCACTTTATCAACTTATAACCAAATTCAGAAGGGTTTTGAGGTCAGCAACACAGTAGCTTCCATGGAGTTCCCGCCTAGGCGCCAGGAATGATCACACAGGTGTGTCCAGGAGAAGCTCCAAGTCATGAAACCTCTAGAGAGTTGGTGCCTAAGCGCCAAGGCATGAACTCCTAGGGTTTGGGGAAAAGTTCCAAGTTGTCCAGCACACCGAGAGTTGGCGCCTAGGCGCCAATACGCATCCATATGCGTAGATTTCAGTTCATGTGTTGCGCATTGTTACTCTATAAATAGATCCTAGGGGTTTGCGCTCGAAGAACGACCGGAGAGAGAGCCCAGGAATGGAATTACACAGAAGAGAGACAAAAACGCGATCAAAGAACAGATTGAAAAGAGGATTCAACTCCGTTGGTGGAAGCCGCCGGAAATCCAGTTTTCTCTTATTCTTTCTACTTTTCTCTCTATTTTTATGGATACTTTCAATACGGATGTAATGGATGTTATGATCATGTCTTTGAACTAAACCTCCATTAGATGGATAATTAGGATGAATTGAACTCTAAACTATATTGTCTTGGTTCTTTGAAATTCAACAATGAATATTTGATTTTATATATGATTGTGTATGATTTACCCTTGCATGTGTGATTTTAAATCTTTTTATAAGATTAGCTACCTTGTAAGATGATTTAATGCTTGATTTATCCTTGGAAGAGGAAAATCTCTGCTAGATTCATGTGCAGGGCATAGGTTTCCTCTTTATAAGGGGAGTTATTTAATGGATAGGAATATACCGTTAAACCCTATGTAATCACTAAACAGGTTATGAATTTATCAATTTCACTTTATTTAATGGCATGAGAACATAGCAATTAAATAGGATGTAATTAGTTTTATATAGTGTTGGAAGACATATATAGAGATTATTGAACTTGGGCTAGTAAATCCATACACAATCCAATTAAAAAAAACCAATACGATATAGTTTAGATTCAAGGATTCCGAGTTATCCATCTGCCATCCCCGATTACTAACCCTGTTTCTAGTATCCAGCAGTTCTGTGAACTCTACTATGATTTCTTATTGCAGTTGTTAGGTTTAGTTTAATTTCATAAACTCAAAATTTTATACCCCCCGAAAGCAATTTAACTAATTAATAATTTCGGTTAACAATTCCTCATGGGAACGATACTTTACTCACTCTTTATTACTTGACGTGGCACGTATACTTGCGTAAATAGCGAGCATTTTAATTGACATATACGTAGCTCGTAACTTATATGCTTAGAATGAGCATTGACATAGACAAAATGGAAAATAGATGAAAAATGGATAATGGGAGATATAAATCCCCCATATGTTGAATTATGAATGAAAGTTATGTGTTTACGCTAGATATGGGATTAAAACACAATATGAAATGGATGATATGATGCACAAGTGCACGTTGTGTATGTATGATCGACTTGAAAATTCAAGTTGATTATGTACGATATGGATTATGGGATTGGAAAACTAAATGAATGCAAGCAAAGGGATTGTTATGAATGCAATGTTATGTTTATGTATAGGCAAAGGCAAAGAGATAAGCGAGACAGAAGGCCAAGCAAACAAGGTAAGCAAGCAGTTTTCAAAATGCTTTATTTTATCAAAATATGTGCAAATGTTTATCAATGATATTCTAACTGTTTAAATGAGTTAGCAAATGAATGATTTCAATTCTTTCTAAGTTGTTTAAGGATGGTCATTCCTTATTTAAATGTGTATTGAAATGTTATTTCCAATGGAATAAATGAATTGCTTACAGCTTTTCAAGCTCTTATGTCAAATAATGAATTCATGATTTATGAATGAAAAATCATGCTAGCATATCAAAGAACGCTTATGAAAGATACATGTGCACAAAGCATGAGGTCCACATCAAAGGTGTAAGCAGACCGAATGTCCCCCTTTTGTGCTGCCAAGTCACTAAGAGAGGCCGAGGGCCAGTGGCTTCTCCCTAGAATGGGAGAGAGGATGAAAGTGGATGATTGCCTAGCTAGCTTCTATCCAAAAGAATGTCATGATTTTAAATGATACATTGCATTGTTTATGACATACCCTAGACGGGTATAAGAAGCATGTTTTAAAATATACCCTTGAGTGGGTATAATATGGCTTTCCAAGATTATTTTCAACGAAAATGAATTGCCTGAAAACCTTATAACTTGCTCATTAAGTTTCGACTCACAGTTTTGTTTTTTAAATCCTAAATACAGGTAAAGGGAAGAACCATGCAAAGAGCACAGGTGGAGATTCAAGAGAAAATTAATTTCTTCAAGTTACCTGTGATTGAATTCTATGAATTGTATGGTTGTATGTTTGATGACATTAATGGTGATTTAATGTTGTATAAAGATTATATTATGTTTATGACTATGTAGTGATTGTGACTATAAATAGTGAAAAACTTTTATGGTCAATTGTTAAGAAAGATTTATCATGAAATGGTTAAGGATGGAAAATTATGCGATCACATGTGTATATTTCAAATGGAATGTATAAAATGATATAAACTTCTAAGGAATTAAGATAAAGCAGATAAATATCCAATAAGCCCGCCGTGTGACAGGGCAACGATCCTGATCACGTTTACCAATCAATAAATCTTGGAGTAAGGTTATGACGCTTGGGCTGGGGCGTCACAAAATTGCTACTGAAGAAGTTCTAGCTAACATGAGGTTGGAGAAACTAGTAGAGCCAAAAGGGGTAAACCAGAATCACGTGGGCAAAACTTAAGAACTCATTAAAGACGAGAAGATGTGAACCCAGGACCGAATAGGGAAGAGGAACAGGAATCAACGCAAGCCCGTATAATTGAGGAAAGGGTAGCTTCAACAGTAAAAGAAGCTATGTACTAAGCTACACGAAACTGGGCAGCCCAAGCCGCAGACATTATCTAAGGCTTATGGGAAAGAACCCAGCAAGGCCAATTGGGAAGTATTGAAAAAGAAGGACTTGTTGGTCCCGAGTTTATGACAATTACCCAAGAGGGGAGGGTGAATTGGGTATTTTAAAATTTTTCACTTAAACAGAAATTTGCCCCTGTTTGATTTAATCCCCTTTAATGAAACAAATAGGATATAAAGAGAATAATGAAGCAATGAAAATAGAAATACAAATCACAGTAGAAGACAAGGTTTTTATAGTGGTTCGGGCAACCTCCCCTACTCCACTCTTCCAAGCTCACACTCTTTGTGACTTGGATTCTACTATGTATTCACAAATACAACTAGAGCAACAACTCTCTTCTAGATTCCAGCTCTAGGGGGCGTGTACAAATCACAGCACAAGTAGGTGACGAGTCCCATTCGAGTCACAACACTACTTTGCTTCCACTTGGTTCAAAAATCCAATATTAAACCAAGTATCAAATACAAACAATGAATCAAATAAAGAAGTCTACACTTTACAGATTGTGCAGGCAGATTCAGCTCGTGGAAGAACTTGTAGAAGAGAAGATTTGAACAACGTTAAAGCATGCAACAAGTTTGAGCTTTGTTCTTCCCTTGAAAACTTGTGCTGATCACTTAATGATGGTAGTTGAATCACAGTTAATGCTCTATCCAACTTCTAGTACGTTCACTTGAATGCGTATTTATAATGGTGGAGTAAATTCGAACGTTTGGAGGTAGTTGACACACATTTAATGCACCAACGTTCGAATTTTTCCGACCGTTGCGACCCAAGTCGCAGGCTGGAGTCGACTTTGGGTGCGACTTCGGTCTTCAGTGATGTTCCAAGTTCCTGCTTCAGGTCGACTTGGTCTTGAACTTGACCTAAGTCGCAGGTGAAGTCGACTTCAGGTGCGACTTCACATTTTGTATTCACTTGATGAACTTGGTTTCTTTGGAAATCTGATTGATATTGATTCTTGTATCTGTTCTTCCTCTAATTCACTTGAACTTTGAGTTATGTTCAATCCATACTTGGAAATCTTATCTTCATGTCTTGGCTTTAAAGTACTTTGATAATCTTGATTTTGCAATCTTGAAAATGTCCAAGTGAGTATTCCTTGATCTAGAATGATTTATTCATGCAAATCTGCTTGTCTTGGACTTGATTTATCTTCAATCTGTCTCAAGTCGGATGCCTAGGTCGACTTGGATCCCGACCTCACTCAAGTCGCATGTGAAGTCAACTTGGGTATACGACGTCACTTTCTGAATCCCCAATTTCAGCGTTGGAAGTTCTGGGTTCTTCGAAGTCGATACTGGAGTCGACTAGGGTCTGCGACTTCACACAAGTCGCAGATGGAGTCGACTTGGCTATGCGACTTCGCCTGTTCTGGATCCGAGTTTCGACACTGGATTGTTTTGTATTCTCGAAGTCGGTGCTGGAGTCGACTTGGGTTTGCGACTTCACCCAAATCGCAAATGGAGTCGACTTGGCTATGCGACTTCGTCTGCCTTGGATCAATTTTCAGCGCTGGATTGTTTTTCTTCTTTCAAGTCGCTTTTAAGGTCGACTTGGGTATCAACTTGACTCAAGTCGATAGCTGAGTCGACTTGGATTGCGACTTGATCTGTCAGCTTCAGATTTTTCATTTTTATATCCTTTAAACATTTCCACAAAATATGTTAGTAACCAAAACTTATTCAAATTGAATTGTTAATCATCAAAACATAGATTTTGCTTAATTTTCCATTGATTCCAACAATCTCCCCCTTTTTGATGATTGACAAAACCAATTTGAGTTTACACCTTTCAATGTCTTAAAGCATACCAGTTTTTCTTATTTTGTTATTTTAGGATAATCATAGGTCATTTGTATTGCATTTCAAACTTAATGAAATTAACATACATATTTTATTTTCAACAATTGCATATATCATATAGGTCACAAGTTAAAATCATTCAATTTATACACAAACAGAACATAAAGAAACCTTTTTCATATATAAAAGTTTATACAGAAATGCAAAATGGAATGTAACCTGAAATGCAATCTATATAAGTACAAACTACCCAACCCATGACTCGACTCCTATCTAAAAGCTAGAAACTCGCTCAAAATGTTCTCCCCCTTTTTGTCAATGAATCAAAAATGGGGATTAGGAATTTGAGATTTGGCAAATAGAAATGCCGATATGGGATATGGGGCTTGACGGATGGGTGGGATAGGCCTCACATGGGCAGATGAATAGAATGACGATACAGGCTGAGGTGTGGGCGTTCGTGTTACTGACTCACTGACGAGCGGATCTAAATCGGGTATAGGCCAAACCCTGCCGCTTCCAGATGCAAGTCGGTATCTGATCGTTCTAACCTCTTGATCCATACGACCTTGCCTCGAATGCATGTCCATAATGGCGGTGTGGATCCCGGCAATCTAAGAGGTCAATCTATCCTCCATCTGTTCCAAGTGCTCCTTTATCGCATTTACTGAAGTGTCCCAAGAAGGCGGACATGGATCCAAATCTGGTATCTCCGAACCTCGCGGTGAACAGGATCCATGGGAGTGAGGCGATGCGGGCTCAGCTGGGACTTCAGGTGGTGGAGATAGATGTGAAACCCTGACCGTATACGTGTCATTTCGAGATTGTAATCCTAGTTTTTTTGTAATTATTTTATGATAAATGAAAATTCATAAATTATATTGATGGATATGAGCATTGGAGATTAAAATAGTACAATTAAGAATTTAACCCATGTGAATAGTGCATGTGAATAGTAACCAGAGATTAAAATACGTGATTAAGAGTTAATCACTTGGATTAACCTAATCACAAAAAGATAAAATAGAGATTTAATCACTACAGGACGAAATAGAAATTCTTTTTGTTATTTTAATCTAATTTTGGATTTTAGTGGAAAAATAAAGAAAAATTCATAATTTGCAATCCGGGCATCGGAATTCGATGAAATTTTTTATGGATGGTTAAAAATTCATGATGGACATGATGAATGGGTTAAGATGTGATGAAAATCCAAATCAAGGTTCAAGATGAAATGTCAAATGAAGATCAAAAAGTAACTTATCTTTTTCATTAATGTTACTTTTGACTTTTTATTAAAATAAATAATTAAAAATTAAATAAAAAGCAGCTGAAGCAGGGGCGTGGCAAAGGGTGGTTGAGCAATTGAACAAAATCAATGGTCCATGATCATCATCATCCAAAATCAACGGTTATGATTTATTTAGCTTAAACTAAATAATTTTAAAAATCAAAAAATAAATAAAAATAGGGCTGCATAGGATGGGCTGGAACAAGAATAGGGTGGCTTCTCTTGACTCAATGCATTTTTAAAATTATAAAAATACATTTTTATAATCAAATACCTCAAGTAAGGGGGTAAAATCTAATTTGATGAAAAATCAAAAAGTATAAATAGGGCAGCAGGGGGGACGTCCAAGGAATCATTTCTTCCAGCTCCACTTGAGAAATCCCAGTTCTCTAACCCTCCCTCATGCCCAAGGAAGAAAAGGAGGAAGTTAGAGAGAGAAAGTGTGAAAAAAGTGGGATATCTCCACTTCGGGTAAGTGATTTCTATAAAAATTTCTTTTGAATGTTAAGTAAGGTAAAATCATGCTTAGATAATGCCTAAGCATGAGAAAATAAGTATAGCTATAATGCTTAATCAGAATTATGCCAAAACATCAAAAATTTGGAGCAAAGATGGAGCATTCGGGAAAATAGCATATGATATGTGAAAATAATGCTCCAAAATTTATAAATGATGATTTGTGATGTATGAATATGATAAATATGATGTTGGAATGATGATATATTAATTTCATGATTTTTGGAATTAAGGATTATCTTTAAGTAAATTTATATCGATTTTTAGTATATGGAGAAAGTGATTTATTTAGCCAAATAAATGATGATAAATTCAAAATATATAAATTTTTCCATGATATACTAAGCATAAGCTATGTCATGGTATTTTTTATTTTTGGAAAAAAATGTCAATTTTTGGAACCCATGAACAGTAACCCACGTCGCTGTGAACAGTGATTTGCTACAGTAATCTACTACAGTAAATAGCGTGATTTTGGAGAAAATTCTAAATTAATATTTAAATCTAAGGATGGAATTTTTGAAGAATTTATGGATAAAAATATCTGTATAAAGAAATAATGCCCAAATATCATAGAGCATGCATGGAAGCAGCTTGAATAGAAGAAATGAAATATCATTTTTCCTTGAATAGGAAAAGGAAAAGAAAAAGTCGAGGACGCCAACTAAGGAGGAGGTAAGCAAGTTATATGTTTTGCAAATTATTTCCAAAATGCTTGAAATTGTTTGTGAATTGCTTTATGAAATTTATTTAAGGTTGGCCATAACTATAACTGCTTTACATGAACTGAAGTGCGTTTGCTAAATTGTTTATGATTTACAAATATCATGCCAGCATGTGTATGTAAATGAGCATGGGCACGGGGAATAGACTATAGTTGAGGTAGTAAGCGGACCGGATGTCCCCCTCACTATTGTAAAGTCGCTTATATAGGCCCAGGCCAGCGGCGACCTCCCTGAGATGGGTGCATGTATGAGATGGGCGCCTAGCATCGCATCGCATCTAAAGGAATGTCATGAATGCTATGTATGCATTGCATTTGCATTTTATGAAATGCATGAAAATGATTGGAAAATTATGTATGGCTTGTTTACTGAGTATTATTACTCATCTATGCTTTTTCAACAACAGACAGGAAATAATGATGAAGGCAGCATGCAAAATATATGTAGATTGTGATATAAATGTTGTATATGTAAATTTTATGTAAAGACAATGATGAAATTTTAAAATGGAAAAGTATATCTTTCAATGATGATGTTTTATGAACAGGTTCTGATTATAACTGTGATATGTAAATATATTATGTTTGATGAATGATGGAAATTTTCCATGTATTGATGATATATATATATATATAAAATCCTGCCGTGTGATCAGGGCAACAATCCTAAGTCACGTTTACCAATAAAAAATGATCTCGAAGTAAGGCTTCTAGGCACCCCGGTTCGGGGCGCCACAGAAGTTGGTATCAGAGCATTGATTGGTAAATAGGCAGAAAAATAAAGCTAGAATACATGAAATCATGATTATAAATGATTTATTTATTTTTGATGGTGGATATGTAGATGACAGATAGAGGAAAGGCTCCACGAAGTGCAAGGGAACTAGAAGAAGAGCAGGAGCCGGAACGGGCTCAGGAGAGGGTTAATAGATGGTTAGGCTCCCAAGAAGGTCTAACCATACAACCTCCAGTCCCCACTAGTTACTAGGCACTTCCATATATTAGGAGACCAGAAGCACGTCGCCCAATAGTCCCCAGCCATCCACTAGGGTTTCCAATATTATTTGAAACCCACCAAGTAGAGTCCTCTAACTAGGCACTTGCACTCCTAGATTCTCCAGAATATACCCCTGCCAGCCCACTACCTAGACCATCAGTGGTCACCAATTGGGTCACTGAGGAGGGTGAGAACCCAGGACCTCAAGACTGGTCTGATACCAGTACAGTCACTGAGGAACCCACACGGGTACCCTTCAGTCTTAGAAGGTTACTGAGGTTAAGGAGAAGGGGACGATAAATGGGATGGGGATCAGGAAGACACAACCACCGCCACCGCCAAGACAATTTATTTTTCTTTTTTTTTTTATAAATATGTAAATATTGTTGGAACAGGT
This sequence comes from Annona cherimola, assembly GCA_030490835.1. Lineage (NCBI taxonomy): Eukaryota > Viridiplantae > Streptophyta > Magnoliopsida > Magnoliales > Annonaceae > Annona > Annona cherimola. The sequence continues at coordinate 39,166,252 of CM059973.1, forward strand.
ACATAAGGCTAAGTTAGCCTATGTACAAAAGTTTGACTTATGTATAAATGGTTTGCTGATAAGTTATGATGATATATGTGAATTATGTGATCGTGTGATTATATGTTTGAATTTATTTAAGTATATTATGATGAATATTGATGTTATACTAATAAATGTTTTATGAAGTTGAAAATGTCGCTCACCAGAGCTAAAGCAAAAGCCAACAAAGGAAAGGCCCCAATGGAAGAATTAGTAGATCAAGCAAGGGGCAAAGCCAGTAAAAGAACTTATAGGGCAAGATCCGAGGAGCAATCATCTAGGAGCCACCCACGGCGAGAGGAAAGCCCTAGACCTCAAGCAGAGGTCAATATAGAAGAAAGAATTGCTGTGGCTATCAAGAAAGCTATGCAGCAATGGACAACCCAGGCTGCTGGGTTACTACAAGAAATGATGAACCAGCAGGTCCCGCCATTAAGAGGAGACGGGGAAAGAACAGGCCCTCGGCCAGTCCTGGCACGTCAAGGGGAGTAGAGGATAGTCTCCTTGAGGCCGACAGAAAGGCTATCAATGTCTTTCTTGCCCAGCGCCTGCCCAAGTTTGTAGGGGAACCGGACCCCCTCATTGCAGAGCAATGGATCACGGAAATTAAGAAATTATTCAAAATATCACCCTGCAATGATCAGCAGAAAGTATTGTGAGCCACCCACCTACTGATAAAGGATGCTTATGAATGGTGGGAAACACTAATGGTCACCATGTGTGAAACTCCGATCTTAGACAAGTGCATAAAATCCTAGGTAATATATTTGATAAATATACATTCATAAGTATGAAATATGTAGGAATAGAGGTTAAAATAACTATTTATGAAAATCGGATGAATAGTGAACGTGAATAGTAACCCTGGATTAAGACACGTGATTAAGAGTTAATCATTTGGATTAACTTAATCACAAAAAGACGAAAAAGGAGATTTAATCACTACAAGACAAAATAGCATTACTTTTTGTTATTTTAATCCAATTTTGGATTTTTGTGGAAAAATAAAGAAAAATTCATAAGTTGCAATCCGGGCGTCGGAATTCGTTGAAATTTTTTATGGATGGTTAAAAATTCATGATGGACATGATGAATGGGTTAACATGTGATGAAAATCACAAATCAAGGGTCAAGATGACGCGTCAAATGAAGATAAAAAAGTAACCCAACTTTACATTAATTAACTTTTGACTTTTTATTTAAAATAAATAATTAAAAAATAAAGAAAGTTAATTAAAAGGCAGCTTCTGCAGGGGCTGGAGCAGGCTAGGGTGGCCAGAGGTTTGACCAAGATCAATGGTCCATGATCAACCTCATCTTTAATCAACAGCTAAGATTTATTTAGCCTCAACTAATTAATTTTAAAAATAAAAAAATAGGTAAAAATAGGGCTGCATAGGTTGGCTACAGCAGGCATAGGGTGGGCAGCTCTTGGCTCAAAGAAATTTTCAAAATTAAAAGGAAATACCAATTTGTAATTAAATATCTCAAAGCCAGGGCGTAAATTCCAAATTCTTGAAAAATGCAAGACTATAAATATGGCAGCAGGGTGAATGTCCAAGGCCATCAAAACCCAGCTCCATTTGAGCCATTCCAAGTCCCCAAACCATCCCCCATGTCCAAGGAAAAAAAGAAGTAAGTTAGAGAGAGAGAAAGTGTGAGAAAAAGAGGCGTATCTCCACTTCGGGTAAGTGATTTCTACCCAAATTTCTTTTGGATGTTAAGTAGGGTAAAAACATTCTTAGATAATGCCTAAGCATGAGAAAATAAGTATAGATATAATGCTTAAATGGAATTATGCCAAAACATCAAACATTTGGAGCGAAGATAGGGTATTCGGGAAGATAGCATATGATATGTGAAAATAATGCTCCAAAATTTATAAATGATGATTTAGGATGTATGAATATGATAAATATGATGTTGGAATGATGATATATTAATTTCATGATTTTTGGAATTAAGGATTATCTTTAAGTAAATTTATATCGATTTTTAGTATATGGAGAAAGTGATTTATTTAGCCAAATAAATGATGATAAATTCAAAATATATAAAATTTTCTATGATATACTAGGAATAAGCTATGTCATGGTATTTTTTATTTTTAGAAAAAATATCAATTTTTGGAACTCATGAACAGTAACCATGTCTTTATGAATAGTAACCTCGGATGAACAGTAAGCTCAAAAACAGTAACCTAGCATTGAGAGGGCTAAGGTGTTGGAAATGGAGTCTATGAGGACTCAAGAGCTTAGGCAAGCTCAAAAACAATTCTTTACAGCCTCAAAGGAAGGTGAGGCTAATAAAGGAAAAAGGGGAATCGCCGGGAAAAAGAAAATCGGCTACAAGATAGAGAGCACCCCGACTTGCAGAACTTGCCACAAAAGCCATTCAGGAGAATGTTTACAAGGAACGGGAAAATGCTACATATGTGGCCAAATTGGTCATGTGGCCCTGGACTGCGGGACCGACGAAGCTAAAGTAATAAAGTGCTTCGACTGCGGTCAAGTTGGACACATTTCGCCCAACTGTCCGAAGAAGCCAGAAGGAGCACCAGCCCGAGGGAGGCCGACCCAGCAAAAGGTCCCCGCTATCACTAACTGGCCCAGTACTACTGCCAACCCAGTGCGTGTCCAATCCCTCACTCGAACAGAATTACAGGAGATGGAGGAGAAAGTGATTATAGGTATGATTTACATTTTAGAAAATTCTGCAGTAGCTTTATTTGATTCTGGAGCTAAGCATTCAATTATATCATACCAATTCGTAATTACACACGCGCTTTGGGTAGAAGAAACTAGTAGTACTATACATGTAAAATCTCCAGTATATAGGTTGGCAAGTATAAATCAAATCTGCAAAGCATGTCCTATCAGGATAGGAACAAAAATATTGGAAGATGATCTCATCCTATTGCCAATGATAGAGTTTGATGTCATACTAGGGATGGATTGACTATGTCAATGGGGTACGACAATTGATTGCAGAAATAAAAAGGTGCAATTTGAAGCACCAAAAGATGAATAAAGATCAAAAAAATAAGACAGCCAGAAAACACGATAAGAATGGTATCAGCTATGAAAGCAGTTAAGCTGATACGCCAACAATGTATACCCTATCTGGTCTCTATAAACACAATAAAAAGAGATGTGGTACCTATGGAATAAATTCCAGTGGTAACTGATATCTTTCCAAAAGAGCTATGTAGTTTACCACCGGAAAGGGAGATGGATATGGAAATAGAAATTATCCTAGTTACAGCCCCACTCTCTAAAGCCCCATATAGGATGGCACCAGCCGAATTGGCTGACTTGACAGTACAAATTTAAGATTTATTAGATAAAGGGTTTATTAGACCCAGTGCATCACCTTGGGGAGCTCTAGTACTATTTGTAAGAAAAAAGGATGGGAGTTTGAGACTCTGTATTGATTATAGAGAATTGAATAAAGTAACAGTAAAAAATAAGTACCCACTCCCAAGAATAGATGATCTTTTTGATCAGTTAAAAGGAGCTTCAACATTTCAAAAATTGATTTACAGTCAGGTTACCACCAGTTGAGGATATGTCCAAAGGACATCCATAAAACGACATTTAGAACAAGATATGGGCATTATGAATTCTTAGTCATGCCATTTGGACTAACAAATGCGCCAGCTGTGTTTATGGATATGATGAATAGGATTTTTTGAGAATTTTTGGATCAATTTGTGGTGGTATTCATTGATGATATATTGATGTATTCAAAAATAGAAGGAGAGCATGAGAAACATTTGAGGATAGTATTGGAAATTCTCCGAAGGGAGAAATTATATGCTAAATTCAAGAAATGTGAATTTTGGTTGAAACAGATAGCCTTTCTCGGCCACATTATATCCGAGAAGGGAGTACAAGTATACCCTCAAAAGATTGAGGAAATAACAAAGTGGCCACAACCAACAAATATCATAAAAATAAGAAGTTTTCTAAGGCTAGCTGGCTACTACAGGAGATTTGTGGAAGGGTTCTCACAATTGTCAGCTCCACTCACAAAGCTGACAAGGAAAGGAGTTAGATATGAATGGATACAGGAGTGTGAGAATAGCTTCCAAAAGTTAAAGAAAAGACTAGTAAAAGCTCCAATTCTAACACTACCTACGGAGAAGGAAGGGTTTGTGATCTATAGTGATGCCTCAAAGAAAGGATTAGGATGTGTGCTGATGCAAAATGAAAAAGTTATATCACACGCATCCAGGCAACTCAAGCCAAATAAGGTAAACTATCTAACTCATGACTTAGAATTGGCAGCAATAGTCTTTGCCTTAAAAATTTGGAGACACTATTTATATGGAGTTAAATGTGAGGTCTATACTGATCACAAAAGCCTCAAGTACATTTTTACTTTGAAGGAATTAAATATGAGATAAAGAAGATGACTCGAGTTACTAAAGGATTATGACTTCAACATTTTATATCATCCAGGCAAAGCTAATATAATAGCCGATGCGCTAAGTAGAAATATTAGCTTAGCACATCTCATCACGAAGGAAGAAGAGCTACTACAAGAATTGAGACAATTAGAGCTAATTGTAAGCCCACTTGGGGTACAAGTTAGATTGTGTTAATTACAAATCCAGTCAAATTTATTTGAGAAAATTAAAAAGGCCCAACAAGAAAATGGGGATTTGAGAAGTTATGTGGAGAAAATGATAAAAAAAAAATCCCACTGAATATATACAAGATGAACATGGGATGTACAGATATAGGGGTCGCCTGTGTATACCCAATCAAGAAGAAATAAAAGAACAAATATTGAAAGAAGCACATTTTTCTCCATTTTTGATGCATCCAAGTAGCACCAAGATGTATCAAGACATCAAAAGAATACATTGGTGGAATAATATGAAGAGAGAAACTGCTGAATATGTGGCTAAGTGTCTAACATGTCAAAGGGTTAAGGCTGATCATCAAAGAACTCCTAGAAAATTACAGTCGCTAGAAGTCTCAGAATGAAAATGAGATGATATTACTATGGATTTTATTGAAGGGTTGCTAAGAACCCAAAATGGAAATGATATTATATGGGTAATAGTTGATAGATTATCAAAAGTAGCTCATTTCCTAGCCATCAAGAAAAATTTTACGGCTGAGCGACTGGCTAAGATTTATTATAAGGAGATAGTGAGAATACATGGAGTACCTAAGTCAATAGTTTCTGATCGAGATTCCAGTTTTACGTCTCAATTTTGGAAAAGTCTACATCAAACCTTAGGTACACAGCTGAAATTCAGTACAACATTCCATCCTCAAACTGAGGGGCAGATAGAAAGGGTAAATCAAATAGTCGAGGACATGCTAAGAATGTGCACAGTAGAATTTGGAGGATCGTGGGATGAATATTTGGCTATGGCAGAATTTTCTTATAACAACAGTTATCAAGCAAGTATTCAATGACCCCATTTGAAGCTTTATATGGACGAAAATGCAGAACTCCTCTAAACTGGGATGAAGTAGGAGAAAAGAAGTTAGCTCCAAACCTTTCAAAAAGAATGGCAGAAAAAGTCTAAGTAATTCGCCAGTGTATACTCACGGCCTAGAGCAGGCAAAAGAGTTACACCGATTGCAAAAGAAGGGATTTAAATATCCTAGTTGGAGATCGTGTATTTGTTAAAATAACGCCATTCAAAGGAGTCACCTAGTTTGGAAAGAGGGGAAAACTAAACCCAAGATATGTCGGGCCCTTTGAAGTTTTGGAAAAGATAGGCATTCTAGCCTATAGAATAGCCCTGCCACCAGCCCTCAGTGCCATCAACAATGTGTTTCACATCTCCATGCTCAGGAAATATGTTTCCGATCTGACCCATGTGTTGATAGCAGAGAATTTGCCAATACAAGAACACTTGAACTATGAGGAAAGATCAATTAAAATATTGGATTTCAAGATCAAGAAACTTCGGAACAAAGAGATCGAATTTGTAAAGGTACAATGGAATTGATATTCAGAGTCCAAAACCACTTGGGAGCTACAAGAAGAGGTCAAAAGAAAATATGCTCAATTGTTCAAGGAAAAATAGGTTTCGGGACGAAACCTATTGTAAGGGGGGAGAATTGTTAAACCCCGATTGTATACGCGTCATTTCGATATTGTAACCCTAGATTTTTTTTATAATTATTTTTATGACAAATGAAAATTCATAAATTATATTTATGGATATGTTTAATGGAGATTAAAATAGTATAATTAAGAATTTAACCCATGTGAATAGTGCATAAGAATAGTAACAAGGGATTAAGACACGTAATTAAGAGTTAATCACTTCGATTAACCTAATCAAAAAAAGAATAAAATAGAGATTTAATCACTACAGGATGAAATAGCAATTCTTTTTGTTATTTTAATCCAATTTTGGATTTTAGTGGAAAAATAAAGAAAAATTCATAATTTGCAATTCGGGCGTCGGAATTTGATGAAATTTTTTATGGATGGTTAAAAATTCATGATGGACATGATGAATGGGATAAGATGTGATGAAAATCACAAATCAAGGGTCAACATGAAACGTCAAATGAAGATAAAAAAGTAACTTATCTTTTTCATTAATGTTACTTTTGACTTTTTATTAAAATAAATAATTAAAAAATAAAAAAATAAAATAAAAAGCAGCTGCAGCAGGGGGCGTGGCAGGGGTGGTTGAGAAATTGACCAAAATCAATGGCCCATGATCATCATTATCCAAAATCAATGGTTAGGATTTATTTAGCTTAAATTAAATAATTTTAAAAATCAAAAAATAAATAAATAATAGGGCTGCATAGGGTGGGCTGGAGCAGGCATAGGGTGGATTCTCTTGGCTCAATGAATTTTTTAAAATTATAAAAAAATACATTTTTATAATTAAATACCTCAAGCAAGGGGGCTAAAATCCAATTTGATGAAAAATCAAAAAGTATAAATAGGGCAGCAGGGTGGGACGTCCAAGGCATCATTTCTTCCAGCTCCACTTGAGAAATCCCAGCTCTCAAATCCTCCCACGCGTCGAAGGAAGAAAAGGAGGAAGTTAGAGAGAGAAAGTGTGAGAGAAAGTGGGATATCTCCACTTCGGGTAAGTGATTTCTATCCAAATTTCTTTTGGATGTTAAGTAGAGTAAAAATATGCTTAGATAATGCCTAAGAATGAGAAAATAAGTATAGTTATAATGATTAATCGGAATTATGCCAAAACATCAAAAATTTGGAGCAAAGATGGAGCATTCGGGAAGATAGCATATGATATGTGAAAATAATGCTCCAAAATTTATAAATGATGATATGGGACGTATGAATATGATAAATATGATGTTAGAATGATGATATATTAATTTCATAATTTTTGGAATTAAGGAGTATACTTAAGTGAATTTATATTGATTTTTAGTATATGGAGAAAGTGATTTATTTACCCAAGTAAATGATGATAAATTCAAAATATATAAATTTTCCCATGATATATTAAGCATAAGCTATGTCATGGTATTTTTTATTTTTGGAACCCATGAACAGTAACCTACGTTGTTGTGAATAGTAACCTTGGGTGAACAGTGATTTGCTACAATACTGCTAGAGTAATCTACTACAATAATTTGCTACAGTAAACACGTGATTTTTGAGAAAATTTGAAATTAATATTTAAATCTAATGATGGAATTTTTGAAGAATTTATGGATAAAAATATCCGTATAAAGAAATAATGCCCAAATATTATAGAGCATGCATAGGAAGCAGCTTCAATAGAAGAAATGAAATATCCTTTTTCCTTGAATAGGAAAGGAAAAGAAAAAGTTGAGGATGCCAACTAAGGAGGTAAGCAAGTTATATGTTTTGCAAATTATTTCCAAAATGCTTGAAATTGTTTATGAATTGCTTTATGAAATTTATTTAAGGTTGGTCATACTTATAACTGCTTTACATGAACTGAAGTGTGTTTGTTAAATTGTTTATTAAATATTTTGTATAAAATTGTTTATGATTTACAAATATCATGCCGCCATGTGTATGTAAATGAGCATGTGCACGAGGAATAGGTTATAGTTGAGGTAGTAAGCGGACCAGATGTCCCCCTCACTTTTGCCAAGTCGCTTATATAGGCCCAGGCCGGCGGCAACCTCCCTGAGATGGGAGCATGTATGGGATGGGCGCCTAGCTAGAGTCGCATCTAAAGGAATGTCATGAATACTATGTATGCATTGCATTTGCATTTTATGAAATGCATGAAAATGATTGGAAAATTATGTATGGCGTGCTTACTGAGTATTATTACTCACCTATGCTTTTTCAACAACAGACAGGAAATAATGATGAAGGCAGCATGCAAAATATATGTAGATTTTGATATAAAGGTTGTATATGTAAATTTTATGTAAAGACAATGATGAAATTTTGAAATGGAAAAGTATATCTTTTCAATGATGATGTTTTATGAACAGGTTGTGATTATAACTGTGATATGTAAAATATTATATGTTGGATGAATGATGGAAATTTTTCATGTATTGATGATATATATATATATATAATCCGGCCGTGTGATCAGGGCAACAATCCTGTGTCATGTTTACAAATTAGAAACGATCCCGGAGTAAGGCTTCCAGGCACCTCGGTTCGGGGCGCCACAATGGAGCTGCCTGTGGCTGAGGTGATGGCGGGGGCTGCTCCCCCTCAACGTGTGCGCCTCCAAGTTCCTCTTGGGCCGGTTGTCCCATCCTTTCTCTTATCCTTTCTTCTCTAAATTGATCCACATTTATCTTCATCCTTTGTAGTAATACCTTGTTTATGGCATTAGTGGGTTTCAATACTTCGAAAGACTCACCATCTAGATCCACATGATAGAACTCGAGGATCTTGGTGATCCATGTCCCATATGGCAGGATCCCTCGAGAGTTATCCTTCTTTGAAGCCAAAGCTTCCAAGAGTAGTGCAGGCAAACTAACTTTTATTCTGTTCTCCACTTTCCATAGTATTTCAGCTTCCTATGGATTCAGCTGATTCCTACCTCCTCCCTTAGGGTAGATGCAATGAGGAATCAGTAGTCTAAGAACCCTCAACCTAGGAGATAGATCCATATAATGAAGGAACTTGATCCCCGGGTGATATTTGTTGCTTCTTGTGAGCTGATTGTACATCTGGGTCAAGTATAGGTTGTTGGGTACTTGTTCATCCTCAAATGGAACCTCTAAGATTCTTCCAACTTGTATAATAGCATGATCTTGGCTTGGGACTCCCAATGTGCCCAAATAAATCTCAACACCCTTCACATATGTACTAAAGTACTGTTGATCCCAAAGATAGCAGAATAATCTGGTTAAATTAGGGTATACTTTATCATCTGCCTTCAAGAGGCGAGTCCAACCTTGAAAATCCAACAATTCTTCTATTCTGAATTCATATTCATGCAAAAATTTGAAATCTATGATTTTGGGCACAAATATCTTACGCTCATAGAAATGTCGAAAGAATTGGCTGTGTTGTCGTTTTGTTCTGAAGTAGGTATTAGGCATTTTTAGAACTTGGCCCTTTAGCGTCGGGGTACCCTTTTTTCTAGCCCCAATTTCGGAACTATCGGAGTGTTAGTCCCGAGTTGATGGCAATTACCTAAGAGGGGAGGGGTGAATTGGGTATTTAAGAATTTAAAACTTTAATTACAGATTTTACCCCGGTTTAGTTTAAACCCCTTTAATGAAACAAATAGAAAGCAATAAGATAATGAAAGCGGAAATGAAATACAGTAGACAAGATTTATAGTGGTTCAGGCAACCTTTCCCTACTCTACTCTTCCAAGCTCACACACCCTTGTGACTTGGGTTCCACTATGTATTCCGCAAATACAACTAGAGTCTTCACTCTCTTCTAGATTCTAGCTTTAGGGGGCATATACAACCAGAGCCTCCGCTCTCTTCTAGATTCTAGCTCTAGGGGGCATATACAACCAGAGCCTCCGCTCCCTTCTAGATTCTAGCTCTAGGGGGCGTGTATAACAAGCAATACAAGTAGGTGATGAGTTACACTCCAATCACAACCCTACTTGCTATATCTTGGTTTGAAACACCGAACTCAAACCAAGCACCAAAATCAAATAACAAGATGAAATAGAAGGAATCTACACTTTACAGATTTGGGTAGCAAGTTTCAGCTCGAGGAAGAATCTGTAGAAGCAACTAATCGTATTGCGTTGAAGCAAACAACAACTTTGAAGCTTGTTCTTCCTTTGAAAGTGTATAGATCACTCAATTGTAGAGAAAAGTGGATTGAAACTCTTAGTAGCACTTCTTTCCTCTTTTTCAGCTCTATCTTGTGTGTTTCCACGTTTGCTTGAGTGTCTATATATAGAGGAGGGAGAATTTTGAACGTTATAGAGTTGGTTGGCGTGTAATAAATGTTTCGACGTTCAAAAATTCGAACGTTACACCTCCAAGTCGCAGGTGGAGTCGACTTCGTGTGCGACTTCACCCAAGTCGCATGCTGGAGTCGACTTCGTGTGTGACTTCAGCTGTTCTTCAGTTTCCAAGTTTGTCCTCTGGGTCGACTTGGTCTGAGACTTGGCTTCAAGTCGATCTTAGAGTCGACTTCGGGTGCAACTTGGCTTCTTTCTTTTGCCAAGTCAGTTTGATCTTTGTTGAAGTGTCTCTTGCTTGCTTAACTTCTTCTTCTTCTTTTGTCTTTCAATACTTGGAACTTATTTGTACAAAATTTCTTTAGCTTTAAGTCTAGAGAACTTGAAAAACTCGAATCTTGTATGAACAAATCCAACTTTGATTTAGAATGGTTGAATCCATGTGTCTTGCTTGCTTTAAACTTGGATTAGTCTTCATATATTCAAGTTGAAAAATTTAAGTCGACTTCATCTTCAATTTGGCTCAAGTCTATCTTGAAGTCGGCTTGGCCTTCGACTTGAAATTTTGAAAATCTGCACTGCCCATCTGAAGTTGATGCAGGAGTCGACTTTGCCTGCGACTTCACCCAAGTCGCAAGTGGAGTCGACTTCATGTGCGACTTCGGCAGCTGTGCTTTCTAATTTCAACGCTGGAAGGAAAATGTTATATGAAGTCGATACTGGAGTCGACTTGGTCTGCGACTTCGCCCAAGTCGCAAGTGGAGTCGACTTCATCTGTGACTTCAGCAGCTCTTGGTCTCCAATTTCAACGCTGTCCAAAAATCAACACTTGAGGTCGCTGCTGTTGTCGACTTGGGGATCGACTTGGCCTAAGTCGTTATCTGAGTCGACTTGGAGATCAACTTGATCTGTCATACTTTGCATATTTCATTTTTATAACCTTAAACACTGCACAATACATATTAGTAGTTAAGATTTACTCAAATTGTGTTGTTTAATCATCAAAACACATGGTTTGGATATTTTTCATTCAATTTCAATAATTGTTTCCAACAATCTCCCCCTTTTTGATGATTTACAAAACCAATTTGAGTTTGTACCTTTCAATATGTCATATTTATCATACTTGTTCAAACATTCAATAATTTTCAAATATATCATCAGTGATTAGAGCAAGACATAATCAGAGCATAAAACAGAACATAATTCAAACTTTTCATATTAGCATAATTCATACAGATGACAATGCAAAGTAAAAAAGAAACCTATATACAAGCTACCCAACCTAAAAAGAACTTAAAAAATCTAAATTTAACTCCTAAAACTCAACCTATCCTATCCTATCTTCCCCTTTTTGTCAATCAGGCAAAATAAGAGTCAATTACCAAAGATTTGGTGAATTAAAACTTGGAAATGGGATATGATTTTTGGGTAGGTTTGATGGGTCAAATATGGGCAAAGAGTAAAAAGAGGACATGGGTACCGGTGTAGGATCTCGGCGAACTGATCCGGTATCAAATAGATCTAGTTCGGGGATGGGTTTATTGCGATGATGCCCGGATGCCAGATGATATCTGATGGTCCGCAATTCCCGATCCATACGATCCTTACGGGAATGCATGTCCATAATAGTTGTAAGGACCTCTGAGATTTGACTTGTTATCTTGTTTTCTAGCTGCTCTAGGTCCTCTCGTAGGGTCTGTATTGAGGTATCCCGGGACGGTGGTCGTGGTGCTAAGTCTGAAATCTTAGATCCTCTAGGCGAGCACGACCCATGCGAAGTAGGCGATGCAGGTGCCTCGAGATCATCCTGTGGAGCTGGCTGCTCCTCTAGAGGTGTCGGGAGCTGCTCCCCCTCAGCCTGTGCATCTCTGGCTTCTTCTGGAGCTAGTGCTCCCTCTTCTGCTTCAGCCCTGAGTTGATCTACATTGATCTTCATTCTTTGGATCAATGCCTTGTTGATCGCATTCGTCGGTTTTAACACCTCGAATGACTCTCCATTGATATCAACTCCAAAATGTTCTAGGATCTTTGTGATCCAAGTACCATAAGGCAAAACCCCCCGTGGGTTGTCTTTCCTAGAACTTAGGGCTTCTATGAACAACCAAGGAAAGCTGACTTTGACCCGGTTCACTATTTTCCAGAGAATTCCCGCCTCCTGCGGGTTTAACTGATTCCTTCCTCCGCCCTTTGGATAAATGCATGGGTTATCAGCAGACGTAGAACCCGTAGCCTCGGGGATAAGTCCATGTAATGTAGGAACTTAATCCCAGGATGATACTTATTGCTCCTGGTGAGCTGATTGTAGATATCCGAGAGAGTGAGGTTTTCAGGCAACGGTTTATCCTCATGAGGTACCTCTAAGATTTTCCCCACATTGATGATTGCTTCCTCTAACCTTGGGGTTACCGATTCCAAAGAACATATCAACTCCTTTTACAAAGGTACCAAAGTACTTGTCATCCCATAGATAATAGAAAATACGAGTCAAGTCGGGATATACTCTTTCATCTTCCTTTAGTAGGCTAGTCCATCCTTGGAAATCCAGCAATTGCTCAATGTCGGACTCATAATCCTTCAAAAATTTGAAATCGATGATTTTAGGGATGAATACCTTGCGTTCATAGAATGACTTGTAGAAATGACTATGCTGTAACTCGGTCTTGAAGTATGTGGTCGGCATCTTCAATACTTGAGCTTTAACAGCCGTGGAACCTTTCTTTCTGGCCCCCGATTGCGTGCTTTATGACGTTTGTGTATGTTCTTCTCGGGCAGCAGTAGTGGATGAAGTTGCAGCTTGGAAATGGACTCTGCGGCTTGTGGAAGTGATGGTTCTTCCCGGGCTCACTTTGAGGGGGTCCGTTGTCTTCTTGGGACTTCTTCTTCGTGTTGGGAACTAGATGGTGGAGGGACATGCTTCAGTGATGGTTTGGACACTGCTAGTTTAGGCAGTCGGGATTTAGGAGCCATTGTAATGAGATAGTGATCTGGGAGTTCTAGTGGGATTTTGAGAAAGAACTTGGGAATGGCAGTTTAAGATGAGAAATGGGAAGAGGTGAAATTTGAGCTTCAGAGGGATGCTTTGCTGACAAATAGAGAGAGAGACAGAGATTGAAAGAGAGATAGTTAGAGAGAGAGTGAGGCAGGGGGTGCCAAAAGAAGAGAGTGAAAGAGAGATTGTTTACCGGAGATGGAGAAAAATAGAGAGATGAAATGAGGGAAATGAGAGCAATGGAAGCGAAAAATTGCCTGAGAGGTTGCTGTCGGAACGAGAGAGTGAGTGAGAGAGAAAGAGAGATTGAGGCAATGGTGCGAAAAGGGAGAGAGGGAAAAATTGAGAGAGAGTGAGGCTGTTGGTGCGAAAGGAGAGAGAGAGAGAGAGAGAGAGAGAGAGAGAGATCCAGAGAGGAAGAAGGAAGAAAAAAAACTTGAATGCCAAAAAGAAAAAAAAAGAGAGAAGACGGCTGCCACGGGAGAGGAGAAAAGAAAACAGAGGAAAGAAGAAAGAAGAGAAAGAAGAAGAAGGGAGAGGAATCCCGACGGTCGCGCGTTGGAGTCGACACTGCCGTAGGCGAAGTCGACTTCACTCCAGCGGAGTCGACTTCGCCCAGAGGAGGAGTAGACTTCGCCATGCCCAAGTCGACTTCACTGGAGTCGACTTGGCGGCTCTGGAGTCGACTTCACTATCGACTTGGACTTTTCAAGTCTGATTTTCCTGTCTAATTATTCCTAATTTAACTCAATCATCCCCATATCATTTCTAATTTTGTAAAATGATTCCTTTGCTAAAGGCTTGGTGAATATATCAGCAATTTGATCCTCAGTTTTCACATATTCTAAACGAACATCATGATTTTCAACATGTTCACGAATAAAATGATGTCTTACATCTATGTGTTTGGTTCTTGAATGTAATACTAGATTTTTAGTTAAACAAATAGCACTTGTATTATCACATCTGATAGGAATGTTATAATAATCAATACCATAGTCTTTTAATTGTTGTTTCATCCAAAGTAATTGGGCACAATAGCTCCCGGCGGCTATATATTTAGCTTCTGCCGTAGATAGAGCAACACTAGTTTGTTTCATTGAATACCATGAAACCAACATGTTTCCAAGGAGTTGACATGTTCCACTAGTACTTTTTCTATCTACTTTGTAACCGGCAAAATCTGCATCCGAGTAGCCGATTAAATCAAGTGTCGATCCCTTTGGATACCATAGTCCAAGATTAATGGTGTTTATCAAATATTTAAAAATTCTTTTCACAGCCAATAAATGAGATTCTTTAGGACATGCTTGAAACCTTGAACACATACAAACACTGAAAAGAATATCTGGTCTAGAAGCACTTAAATACAACAATAATCTATCATACTTCTATAAAGCTTTTGATCGATACATTTACCATTTTCATCCGTGTCGATCTTTATTGTTGAACTCATTGGATTATTTGCCCCTTTGCTTGTTTGCATTCCCAATTTCTTTAGCATTTCTTTGATGTACTTGGATTGATTTATGAATATTCTTTTGGCTTGTTGCTTGATTTGTAGTCTAAGGAAGAAATTTAATTCTCCCATCATGCTCATTTCAAATTCACTCTGCATGATCTTAGAAAATTCTTGGCATAGAGTTTCATCAGTAGCACCAAATATTATGTCATCTACATAAATTTGTACAATTAAAATATTTTTACTTTTATACTTGATGAATAAAGTAGTATCAACTTTTCCTCTTTTAAATTCATGATCAATCAAAAATTTATTTAACCTTTCATACCAAGCTCATGGAGCTTGTTTTAGTCCATATAATGCTTTGGTTAATTTATAAACATATTTTGATTGATCATTTTCTTCAAATCCAGGGGGTTATTCTACATATACTTCTTTATTCAAGTATCCATTCAAAAATGCGCTTTTCACATTCATTTGAAACAATTTGTAATTCATGTGAGAAACAAATGTTAGTAAGATTCGTATGACTTCTAATCTAGCAACGGATGCATATGATTCTTCAAAATCAATTCCTTCTTTTTGAGAATATCCCTTGGCTACTAATCTGGCTTTGTTTCTTATTACAAGTCCACTTTCATCCAATTTGTTCCTAAATACCCATTTGGTACCAATAATGGTGCAATCATTTGGTCTAGGAACTAAATGTCATACGTTATTTCTTTCAAATTGATTTAGCTCTTCTTGTATTGCAACAACCCAGTTTTCATCATTAAGAGCTTGTTCAATAGTGGTTGGTTCAATTTTTGACACAAATGCATATTGTCCACAAATGTTTTGTTTTGACCTTCTAGTCTTTACTCCTTCATAGATATTACCAATGACTTGCTCAATTGGATGGGCATTTTTGAATTTCAAATCAGTTGGAGGTTTGTAGGAATCATTACCTTCACTTATCTTTTCTTCTGTAGAATTTTCTAGCTTGAGTTCGATTTCCTTTTGTTGCTCTTGTTGTTTTGCTTTAGCATCATCTGCATCACTTAATTCGTCCTCCTTTCTAGGAGTTTGGTTAAATTCATCAAAAACAACATGTATTGATTCTTCTACTACTTGATTTCTTTTGTTGAAAATCCTATATGCTTTGCTATTTGATGAATAACCAAGGAAAATAGTTTCATCACTTTTGACATCTAATTTTTCTAAATTTATTTTTCCATTGTTTAACACATAACAAGTACATCCAAAAGTATGGAAATATGATATGTTCAGTTTTCTGCCTTTCCAAAGTTCGTATGGGGTCTTTTTCAAAATTTCTCTAATGGTAACTCGGTTCAATACATGACAAGCTATACTCACAGCTTCTCCCCAAAATCTTTTGGATAATTTACTCTCATTTAGCATAGTTCTAGCCATTTCTTGTATTGTCCAGTTTTTCCTTTCAACAACTCCATTTTGTTGAGGAGGTCTAGGTGCAGAAAATGTATGATTGATTCCTTTTCATTGCAAAATTCTATAAATTTATTATTTCCAAATTCACCACCATGATCACTTCTAATGGAAATGATTGAACTTTGCTTTTCATTTTACACAAAATTTGAAAACGTGACAAACATAGAAAATGTTTCATCTTTGCTAGCTAAGAGTATAATCCAAGTAATCTTGAAAAATCATCAATAATTACATATACGTACTTTTTTCCACTAAGAGTTAAAATGTCCGATGGCCCATAAAGATCCATATGTAACAACTCAAGTGGTCTAGTTATCGAAATTTCCTTTTTGGTGGAAAATGGCATTTTGGGTAGTTTAGATAGTTGACAGGCTTTACAAATCTTATCTTTGTCATATTTGAGCTTTGGTAACCCTTGTACTATATTCTTTTTCCACAATGTTTTAATATTTGACATATTTATATGTCCAAGCCTTGTATGCCATATCTATGGATCATTTTCTATGGCTATTAGACATTTTCCCTCTAGTTCATCAAGGCAAACCAAATATACATTTCCATGTCTTTTGCCACTAAATACTATGTGTTCATCATCAAAAACATTGCATATAAAGGATTCAAATACAACTTTATATCCTTTATCACATAGTTGACTAATACTCATCAGGTTGTGTTTGAGTCCTTCGATAAATAGTACATCTTCAATACATGCATTTGAAATACCATAAACATTTCCTTTACCTTTTATTTTACCTTTTTCATTATTTCCAAAAGCTATTGTTCCTTCATTGCATGGGTTGATCTTATGGAATAGTCCTTTTTCTCCTGTCATATGTCTTAAGCAACCACTATCCAAAAACCATATGTTATTGGCCTTAGCTCTAAGACAAACCTGCAAAAATTAAGTCAAGTGGAGCTCATCCTTTTGGTACCCATTTTATGGGTCCATTTGAGTTAGTTATCCTTTGGAGTCTATGTTGGTCTACCTTTGAAGCCATAAATCCAATGCTTTTCGGCATCCAAACCAATTTTGCACCAAGGTTTTGCAATTTTCTCAATTTGGATTGATAAACCTTGTGTCCTAACTTGTTGCAAAAATTACAAGCTCCTGGAAGTCTAAAAGCAGGAAGCCATTTGGTAATTTGTTCCTCGGTTGGTCTTTTGGTCCAAACTACTTGATTTATCTTAGGTTTAGTATAAATGGGTTTGGCGTTGTTTCTCGGAGCATTAGATTTCTCTTGCTCAAATGTATTATACCCAAATCTTTTCTTACAAGTTTGGGTTGTCATTTTTAAGAACATTTTCACATTTTCTCCTGGATTAGAAAACTTGACAAGCGATTCATTTAATGATTCATTTTCCCTTTTGAGTTTCTCTAACTCAACTTCCAAGGTATTCTTTTCACTTTTTAATTTATTTATCTTTTCAGCAAGTTTACCATTCACAATTATTACTGCATCACATTGTTTTTTCTTTATTATAAACTTGTTTCCTAATTTCTTTATTTCCTCATATAATGAATCGTAGGCTTGTTGAAGTTCTTCCAATTCAGCACATTTGAGGCATTCATTTGTAGAAGAGAAAATTGAAAATTTTTTTTGTTTGGAGGTTACGTCTTGACTACTTGTGCAGTTCGTTGAACTAGCTTGATCCTCCAAGATTTTCGTGGCTGCAAAACATATGTCGAAATTTACTATGCAACAAATTTTTGCGCAATCTGCTTCATATTCTTCGCTTGAAGAGCTACATGTTGTAGATTCCTCTTCATTTACGTACATGCCTCTTCCTTTGTTTCTTTGAAATTTTCTGTTGTTGCCTTGATCTTTTCTTTGCTCCTTTGCTTTATTTTCTTCGGGCATTGGGCATTGGGCTTGCATGTGCCCCGAACCACCACACCGGTAACATTTTATTGATTCTTTATTTTTCTCTTTAGAATTTCTTTCTTTAAAGTTTCTGAAATTTCTACCTTTCCTTACAAATTTTCTGAATTGTTTTGTAAGCAAGGCAATTTCATCGTCGTTTTGTGATGATGAGGTGGTGTCATCCGAGTCTTGTGAAGCCTTTAAGGCGATTGCTCTTTTGCCTTTGTGGTGATCCTCATTTCTTTTCTTGATTAGCTCATGTGACATTAGCGAGCTAAAAAGGTCTTCCAACTTCAATGTGTTTAGGTCCTTGGCTTCTTCTATTGCTATGATTTTTGGAGTCCATGATTCGGGTAGTGCCCTTAGAATCTTCATGACCTGTTTAGATTCAGAAATTGTCTTTCCTAACCCTTTCAAGGCGTTAGTAATCTTGAAAAATCTAGCAAATATTTCAGAAATATTTTCTGTTTCTAGCATTCTAAAGTTTTTCAATTCTCCAATCAAAATATTTCTCCTTGTCCCTTGGACTTGAGAAGTTCCTTCATAGATGGATGTTAGTGTATCTCATATCTCTTTGGCAGTTAAACAAGAGGATACTCTATCATATTCGGAAGCCGTAAGAGCACAAAATAATAAATTCATAGCCTTGGCGTTGCTCTTTACAATTTTTACTTCCTCATCGGTCCATTTGGAAGCTCTTTCATCAATAAGCAAAGTCACACCGTCTTGGATTGCAATCCAAGAGTCCATATCTATAGCCATGATGAGTTATTTCATACGTAGCTTCCAATATCCAAAATTGTTCCCATCAAACAATGGTGCCTAGTAAAGGATTGGCCTTCGGCAAATGCGGGAACGGAAGTGGATTGGGATGCCATATCAAAAAGATCGCTTTGGTAAAACTCAAAGACCTGCTCTAATACCACTTGTTGGTCCCGAGTTGATGACAATTACCCAAGAGGGGAGGAGTGAATTGGGTATTTAAGAATTTAAAACTTTAATTAGAAATTTTACCCCGGTTTAGTTTAATCCCCTTTAATGAAAAAAATAGAAAGCAATAAGATAATGAAAGCGGAAATGAAATATAGTAGACAAGATTTATAGTGGTTTGGGCAACCTTTCCCTACTCCACTCTTCCAAGCTCACACACCCTTGTGACTTGGGTTCCACTATGTATTCCGTGAATACAACTAGAGTCTCCACTCTCTTCTAGATTCTAGCTCTAGGGGGCATATACAACCAGAGCCTCCGCTCTCTTCTAGATTCAAGCTCTAGGGGGCGTGTATAACAAGCAACACAAGTAGGTGATGAGTTACACTCCAATCACAACCCTACTTGCTATATCTTGGTTTGAAACACCAAACTCAATCCAAGCACCAAAATCAAATAACAAGATGAAATAGAAGAAATCTACACTTTACAGAATTGTTTAGCAAGTTTCAGCTCGAGGAAGAATCTGTAGAAGCAACGAATCGTATTGCGTTGAAGCAAACAACAACTTTGAAGCTTGTTCTTCCTTTGAAAGTGTATAGATCAATCAATTGTAGAGAAAAGTGGATTGAAACTCTTAGTAGCACTTCCTTACTCTTTTTCAGCTCTATCTTGTGTGTTTCCACATTTGCTTGAGTGTCTATATATAGAGGAGGGAGAATTTTGAACGTTATAGAGTTGGTTGGCGCGTAATAAATGTTCCGACGTTCAAAAATTCGAACGTTACGCCTCCAAGTCGCAGGTGGAGTCGACTTCGTGTGCGACTTCAGCTGTTCTTCAGTTTCCAAGTTTGTCCTCTAGGTCGACTTGGTCTGAGACTTGGCTTCAAGTCGATCTTGGAGTCGACTTCGGGTGCGACTTGACTTCTTTCTTTTGCCAAGTCAGTTTGATCTTTGTTGAAGTGTCTCTTGCTTGCTTAACTTCTTCTTCTTCTTTTGTCTTTCAATACTTGGAACTTATTTGTACAAAATTTCTTTAGCTTTAAGTCTAGAGAACTTGAAAAACTCGAATCTTGTATGAACAAATCCAACTTTGATTTAGAATGGTTGAATCCATGTGTCTTGCTTGCTTTAAACTTGGATTAGTCTTCATATATTCAAGTTGAAAAATTAAGTCGACTTCATTTTCAATTTGGCTCAAGTCTATCTTGAAGTCGGCTTGGCCTTCGACTTGAAATTTTGAAAATCTGCACTGCCCATCTGAAGTTGATGCAGGAGTCGACTTTGCCTGCGACTTCACCCAAGTCGCAAGTGGAGTCGACTTCATGTGTGACTTTGGCAGCTGTGCTTTCTAATTTCAATGCTGGAAGGAAAATGTTATGTGAAGTCGATACTGGAGTCGACTTGGTCTGCGACTTCGCCCAAGTCGCAAGTGGAGTCGACTTCATCTGCGACTTTAGCAGCTCTTGGTCTCCAATTTCAACGTTATCCAAAAATGAACACTTGAAGTCGCTGCTGGAGTCGACTTGGCCTAAGTCGTCATCTGAGTCGACTTGGAGATCAATTTGATCTGTCATACTTTGCATATTTCATTTTTATAACCTTAAACACTGCACAATACATATTAGTAGCTAAGATTTACTCAAATTGTGTTGTTTAATCATCAAAACACATGGTTCGGATATTTTTCATTCAATTTCAATAATTATTTCCAACATGGAGGTCTGCAATTCCTCCCCTCTTGGAGCAGATGTGGTTGGAATTCCATCCTGGAATCAGACTCGTCGGCCTGTAAACGTAGACAGTTCTTTCCGGGCTCGTTTGGATGGAGTCCTTTGTCTCCTAGGGATCTCCTCCTCAGTTTGGGATCCGGATTGTCTGGGTACCGGCCTTAGAGAAGGCTTGGAAATGGCTAATTTAGGAAGTCTAGTAGCCGATTTGGGTGCCATTGTGATTTGTTTGAGATGGGTTTTGAACTGGGGGCTTTGAGAGAGGGCAGTTGGGAGAGGGAACAGAGAGAGATAGAACAAAGTTGGAGAAGTTGCCGCCGGGGAATGACGAGAACTGGCAGACAATGTGAGAGAGAAGAAATGAGGAAGAAAGAAGCTGCTGGAATGGAGAAAAGAGAGAGAGGAGAGAGGAAACAAAGATGGAGTGGGAGTCGAATAGAGAGAGAGAGGGATAGAACCGAAAAGAGAACGGAGAGGGAGAAAAAGAGAGCAAAGAGGAATGGAAAGGGAAGAAAGAGGTTCGGTGCCGGAGAAGAAGAAAGAAGAGAAAGAAGAAGAAAAGGAGAGGAAAAAGAAGACGCGCGGGAAGCCTAAGAGGCGCGCGTTGGAGTCAACTTGCCCTAACCGAAGTCGACTTCACCCCAATCCGAAGTCGACTTCTACTTCCTGGAGTCGACTTCACTGAAGTCGACTCGGGACGACCAGAGTCAACTTGGCTCTATCGACTTGGATGTTTCTAGATACTCCCCCTATCATGTATGCTTCTAATCAAGTTCAATCATACCCATATCATTCCTAATTTTATAAAATGATTCTTTTGCTAAAGGTTTGGTGAATATATCTGCAATCTGGTCCTCAGTTTTCACATACTCCAAATAAATATCATGATTTTCAACATGTTCACGAATAAAAGGGTGTCTTATATCTATATGCTTTGTTCTAGAATGCAACACAGGAATTTTAGTTAAACAAATTGCACTTGTATTATCACATCTAATTGGAATATCATGATAATCAACACCATAATCGACACCATAATCTCTAAGTTGTTATTTCATCTAATGTAATTGGGCGCAACAGCTCCCGGTGGCTATATATTTGGCTTCCGCCGTATATAGGGCAACACTAGT
This sequence comes from Annona cherimola, assembly GCA_030490835.1. Lineage (NCBI taxonomy): Eukaryota > Viridiplantae > Streptophyta > Magnoliopsida > Magnoliales > Annonaceae > Annona > Annona cherimola. Next base: position 39,188,175 of record CM059973.1, read on the forward strand.
CTGTTTTCTTAAAAACCATGAAACCAACATGTTTCCAAGAAATTGACAAGTTCCACTAGTGCTTTTTCTATCGACTTTGTAACCAGCAAAATCCGCATCCAAGTAGCCGATTAGATCAAAAGTTGACCCCTTTGGATACCATAGTCCAAGATTAGTGGTGTTTATCAAATATTTAAAAATTCTTTTTACAGTCATTAAATGTGATTCTTTTGGACATGATTGAAATCTGGAAAACATGCAAATACTGAATAAAATATCTGGTGTAGAAGCAGTTAAATATAGTAAAGACCCTATCATGATTCTATACAATCTTTGTTCGATAGGTTTATCCTTTTGTCCTTGTCGATCTTGATATTTGCACTCATTGGTGTGCTTGCGCCTTTGCTATTCTGGATTCTGAACTTCTTTAACATCTCCTTGATGTACTTGAACTGGTTTATGAATATACCTTCTGCTTGTTGCTTAATTTGCAGTCCAAGAAAGAAGTTCAATTCTCCCATCATACTCATTTCAAATTCGCTATGCATAATCTTAGAAAATTCTTGGCATAGAGTTTCATTAGTGGCACCAAATATAATATCATTAACATAAATTTGAACAATTAATATATTATTGTCTTTATACTTGATAAATAATGTTGTATCAACTTTTCCTCTTTGAAAATTATGATCAATCAAAAATTTGCTTAATCTTTCATACCAAGCTCGTGGAGTTTGTTTTAATCCATACAAAGCTTTTTTTAATTTATAAACGTATTTTGATTGATCCTTTTCTTCAAAACCCGGAGGTTGTTCAACATATACCTCCTCATTCAAGTATCCATTCAAAAATACATTTTTCACATCTATTTGAAACAATTTAAAATCCATGTGAGAAGAGAAAGCTAATAAGATACGTACGACTTCTATTCTAGCCACAGGTGCATATGATTCTTCAAAGTCTATACCCTCTTCTTGGGAATAACCTTTGGTTACTAATCTAGCTTTGTTTCTCACCACAAGTCCACTTTCATCTAATTTGTTCCTAAATACCCATTTGGTACCAATAACCAAACAATCTTTGGGTCTAGGAACTAAATGTCATACATTGTTTCTTTCAAATTGATTTAACTCTTCTTGAATTGTGGTAATCCAATTTTCATCACTAAGAGCTTGATCAATAGTTGTTGGTTGAATCTTTGACACAAAAGAAAATTCACGATAAATATTGTGTCTAGATCTTCTAGTTTTTACTCCTTCATAGATATTACCAATGACTTGTTCAATTGGATGGTCATTTTTGAAATTAAATCAGTTGGAGGTTTATAGGAGTTATTACTTTCACTTACCCTTTCCTCCATGATGTTTTCTTATTTTGCCTCGGCTTCTCCTTGTTGCTCTTGTTGTTCCTCCTTTGGATTTTTTAATGTATCATCTGCATTACTTAATTCATCCTCTTTCCTCAGAGTTTGGTTAAATTCATAAAAAACAACATGTATTGATTCTTCTACTATTTGATTTTTCTTGTTAAAGACTCTATATGCTTTGCTATTTGATGAATAACTAAGGAAAATTGCCTCATCACTTTTAGCATCTAATTTTTCTAGATTTGTCTTACCATTATTTAGCACGTACCAAGTACATCAAAAAGCATGAAAATAAGATATGTTTGGTTTTCTGCCTTTTCAAAGTTCATATGGGGTCTTTTTCAAGATTACTCTAATTGTAACTCGGTTTAATACATGACAAGTTGTACTTAAGCTTCACCCCAAAACATTTTGGACAATTTACTTTCATTTAGCATAGTTCTAGCCATCTATTGTATTGTCCGGTTTTTCCTTTCAATAACCCCATTTTGTTGGGGAGTTCTTGGTATAGAAAAGTATGGTGAATTCCTTTTTTATTGCAAAATTATATGAATTTTTTATTTTCAAATTCACCACCATGATCACTTCTTATCGAAATAATTGTATTTTATTTTTCATTTTGCACCAAATTCGAAAACGTGACAAACATAGAAAATGCTTCATTTTTGCTAGCTAAGAGTATAATCCAAGTAAACTTTGAAAAATCATCAATAATTACAAATACATACTTTTTCCCACCAAGAGTTAAAATGTCTAATGGCCCATAAAGATCCATATGCAATAATTCAAGTGGCCTAGTCGTTGAAATTTCCTTTTTGGTGGAAAATGGCAGTTTGGGTTGCTTGGATAATTGACAAGCTTTGAAAATCTTATCCTTGTCATATTTAACTTCTGCTAACCCTTCTACTAGGCTCCTTTTCCATAAAATTTTAATGTTTGACATATTTATGAGTCCAAGTCTTTTATGTCATATCCATGGATCATTCTCTATGGCTATTAGACATTTTCCTTCAAGTTCATCTAGGCAAACCAAATATACATTTTCATATCTTTTGCCACTAAATACTATGTGATCATCATCAAATACATTGCATATAGAGGATTCAAATACAACTTTATAACCTTTATCACATAATTGACTAATACTCATTAAGTTGTGTTTGAGTCATTCAACAAATAGTACATCCTCAATACATGCATTTGAAATTCCATAGACATTTCCTTTACCTTTGATTATATCTTTTTCATTATTTCCAAAAGCAACTGTTCCTTCACTACACGTTTGATCCTATGGAACAATCCTTTTTCTCCCGTCATGTGTTTTGAGCAGCCGTGTGGAGCCCCAAACTGAGCGTCACATCCTAGCCCTTACCTCAAGATCGTATTGATTGGTAAACGTGATCAGGAGTGTTGCGCTGTCACACAGCGGGTTTTATTGGATATTTATCCCATTAATTATGATCATATAAAAGTTCATATGACAGTTCAGATCTTCATATTTTCAACTCATACCTAATTGAGTCATTTCAATCCAATCAACACATATACATAGCATGTTGTTCAAGCAACATTTCATCATTTGCCTAAATCATATGTCACTGTGTATATACAACATAATCATCAAACATAACTTAAAATCAGTTTACATCCATTTCACATGAGTTTCCCATATCATAAGAATGCTAAAAAATTTCCATTGATTCCTTAAGCTGGCACTTGCTCCTTTGCCATGACCTGTTCTTCACCTGTCTTTGAGTTTGGAAAACAAAATCGTGAGTCGAAACTCAATAAGCAAGCTATTTTCATTTTACAGGCAAATCATTTCAGGCAACATTTTGCATTCAAAATCACATTGGAAAGCAATCTATACCTTATCTAAAGGTATATCTTAAAAGCATGAAATCCTGTACCCATCACGGGTCCCATATGCATAATGTCATATGAAAACATGAACATATATACCATTTCTCCCTTAGGATGGAAGCTAGCCAGGCGACCATTCGTCACGTTAACTCCCATTTCAGAGAGGGCGCCGCCGGCCTTAGGCCTGTTTCAAGCGACTTGGCCACACCAAGGGGGGACAATCGGTCTGCTTATACCCTTCAAGTGGACCTAGTAACTTGTGCATATGAACTTTTGCATAAATCCATCTTTAACATGCTAGCATGATTTTTCAATCAGAACATAAACTCACATCATTTTTCCATAGCGTTTATCAAAGAGAAATTTCATAATATTGCATTTGAAATAAAATATAATTTTAACACTATTTTGCTAAGGGATGGCCATCCTAAACACATTAGAAACAATTTCCATAGTTTCATCAACCAAGTTAAAGAAAAAATTTCATTTAAGGAAATAATTTAGAAAAGCAAAAATCCTTTAGAAAATTTGCTTGCTTACTTGAATTCCTTAGCTTTCCGTCACAACTTTTTCTTTGCCTTTGCCTACATGAGAATAATATGATTTTTTCATATAATTCTTTTTCTCATATTTCATTTAGTTTTCTATTACATATACATACATCATTTATTTGAATGCCTAAGTCATCATACACATATAACTCATTTTGCACATATTAGCACATTTTATACACATTTCTTCGGCTACCATATAACATAACATGTATAACCCCATACATAGGGTATTCATTTCAATTACACAATATTCATTCAATAACCATCATACATCGGTTCATTAAGCTCACTTTGCCATTTATCCATTTTTTCCAAAATACACACATGGGTGTTTCTTCTACGTACTTATCATTGCCTTGGCTTCATAAATCAAGTCCAAAAATTTGAAATTAATATCATAAAATCTCAAATAGATATATAAACATGGAATTTATCTCATTTTCATGCATTTTTGCACAAAATCATTTTTCATAAATCATTCATCACCTATTCACCTTTATCCCTTCACATAAGCTCATTTAGCACATAAACATAATGCTTTTCATAAAATTTGCTAACTCAGAAATTTAATCCATTTTTCAGGGGTTTAATTACCCTTAATTACCACTACATTCAAGGTATTTTTATGGGATTTAAATCCATTCAACCTAGGTTTCCAAAACAGCAAGTTTGGAACCCGTTTTTCACCCGTTTTACGTGTCTTTCGACACATAACCCTATGGAGTCATATAATTCCGAAATTCCAGAAAATAAATCCATTTTTCCTAATTCATATTTAGGGATTAAACACATATATATCATCCATGCAATATCATTTCTCAAAACAGCAAGTTACCCACACGTTTTGAGTTCCATTTCACGTCGGTGTGACGTTCTTTCATAAAATCTATAAAAATCAGTTTTAGGGTTTCTTTTCCCAAATATTTTTGGGCATCCATAATAATTTAATCCTAGGGTATTTTACCCTACATATCATTCATAAAACATGCAAACCAATTTTCATAACATTTTTAGCATAGAAACATGGAAATTAGGTCAAAATCATTACTTTGCATTCCATAACTTCAAAAATTCATCATTTAAGCATAAACCATCATATATTTTGCACAAATACATGATTTATAACTGAATCACATCATCAAACCAAAACAGAAACTTCTCTTGGAGATTTAGGGTTTATCAACTTGGATTTTCCACTTAATATACATGCAAAACCTCATTTTCATCAACTTAAACTTAAAAATTCATACGTAAAACCTAATATCCATTCCATATTCATTCAAAAGCATGTGAAATCACCATTTTACAGATCCTTTAAGCATCCCTTCCATTTTCAAGTTTTGAGTTTAAAACTCAAGTTAAACAACTTAAAACCAAACACATACTTGGTTTTGAGCTAAGCCAAACCCTAATTCTTGGAGATGATTTCCCTCCACAAATCCTCCTCCTCTTTTCTTGTTTTTCCTTCTTCCTTGCTGGGGAAAAATGGACGTGAGCTGCTGCTGGTTTGCTTGCGTGAAAAATCCCACACTTAACCCATTTCCAACCCTTTCTCACTATGGACGTGCATGGTTTATAGGAGCTGGAATTTTTCCTGCTGTGGGCCCCACATTTTGGGCAATTTCCACAACCTTTTAATGCCCCCTTATCACCTTCATGTGTTGGCACAATTATAGCCAAGTAAAATGAAATTTTACCATTTTACAAAAATAAAAAATCTGCTCAAAATCCTAGCCGTCCAAGTGCCCAGCCTTGCATGTCCATTGTTGCACTCCTTGGCAATGTGACCCGTTTGTCCACATTCGTAACACCGATTCGAGCCTTTTAAACACTCGCCTGTATGTCGCCTTTGACATTTCTTACACAATGGCGAGCTTTTCCTCTTTTGAATTCCTTTTCCCTTTCTTACACTGCCTTTTCTAGCTTTCTCTTTTCCGGTTTCATGTTCCTTAGGACCCATACTGAACGCCTTCGAACCTAGTCTTAATTCTTGGGTTCTCAAGGCCTAAATTTCTAAAGCCCTTGCTCTCTCAAGGCTTGAAGCGTAATCCTTAATCAGTAAAGATGCAAGGCTTTCCCACATATATGGCCTCGACCCTTGTTGAAATCTCTGTGTCTTATTTTGTGGCACATTTGCGATCCAAGGGACATATCTGACCAGAGCATTAAACTTTGTAGCATACTCAGTGACCGTCATCCTCCCTTGATATAATTTCTCAAATTCTATCACCTTTTGACTCTGCAAACCCACCGGGAGATATTCTTTATTAAATTCTTCCACAAATGTTTGCCAAGACACTTCTTGGGGTCGTGGCATTGTGATTAACATGGTCTCCCACCATTCATGTGCTTCCTTTGCTAACAAATGGGTGGCACACAGTACTTTCTGACGATCGTTGCATGGAGATATCCTGAACAATCTCTTAATCTCCATCAACCATTGCTCTGCTTGAACCGGGTCGGGTTCTCCAGAAAATTTCGGGGGCCATTGTGCTAGAAAGGCATTTATGGCTCTTCTATCAGCTTCCATTAGCTGATTTTCATCTCTTAGCGATGCCAGTGTGGCTACAGGGTCCACCATAGGAGCAAGTCCTTCTTTCTTTACACTTTCCAACTGAACTTGTTGGGTTCTTTCCCATAATCCTTGTATAATGTCGGCAGTCTGCACTGCCCAATCCCTAGTGGCCCGCTGCATTGCTTTTTCCACTGCTGCAGCCACTCTTTTCTCCATGAGTCTATTCTGCCTCGACTCAGTTTCCTCTTCCACATTCCGTTCAGGACTTTCATCATTCCGCCTTTGTTGGTTCCTTTGATTCTATGTCACTGGCCTTCCCCTTTTAGGTCGGCTATATTCGCCAACTTCGTGTTGGCTTGGAACCTCTGTCTTAGCCTCTTTCCCTTTATTTTTCCTCAATCCTGCTCTCATTTTCACCATTGTTTTAATCTGTATATATAATAGACACTTTTCATTTTCAATTAGCATTAAATCATTATATACACATTTCATTGATAATCATCATAAAATCATCGTATATGCATTTTAGTTTCATTAAATATTAAATCATTGCATATGCATCTCATCATCACATGGTCACAATCATTCTATTCAATCATAACATATCACACCATTCAGCTCTTACTCATTCATCCATACACATCTAAAACATAAGAAGTTCAGTATATCAACATATTCATTCACATACACCATATTCACAGTTAGTACATACAAAAGTAAGTCACACTTATGTACATCTTCAGCATAGCATACCCATTTCACACTTACATACATGTCAGTTCACCATAGAAACCATAGTGTCATCCAACCATAATTATACATACACCACATGATCATCAACCACACTTATATATACACAGCTGCTTAAAAAAAAGCAAAACAAGTAAGTTCATCGTACTCCTAGACCTCTCCCTCGACGTCTACGTCTACGTGGAACTTGTGAGGGTGCCTCTGTGATAGTGCTAGTGTCGGACCATGCCTGAATCTCATCATCACTATCATCATCATCCTCATCCTCATCATCCTCTTCAAACTCCAATATTTCTTCCTCTACTTCCTCCTCTACTTCATCCTCTTCCTCCTCCTCCTCTTCCTCAAAAGGTTCGAGGAATTCCATCGGGTCGTCATCATCATTCATTTCGGTCAGAGGAACAATTTCTCCTGTGTTCTCCATTATATATAACATAACCTCGTCAAGTTTAGGAGGTGTAGGCATATCGATGACTCCCTCGACACGACGCCTGTTTATATAAAGGGCCATGTCTACTTCCTGCTGATGGAGTCTATCCCAAGAAGCTCGATAACGAAACCGGACACATCCGTCAATGAACCTATACCATGGGCATGGGTCGGGAGTTTTAGGTGCTTGAGTCCTCATCCAAAAGTCCTGTAGGTTTTGTGGATCTACTCTGTCAGTTGGAACAGGAGGATCCCGGGGAATGCCAAGGTAGGTGCCTGGTAACACTCGTGCCCTAGGTTTATAACTGGAGGGCTCTCCTAGATCTTGTGCATGTTGACTTGAGGAGCCATAGTAGCTTCCCTTAGTGTGATAATGTGTGCGCATTGGTGAAAATTCTGGGGGGTCTGATGGAAACGGTGTATTTTCGGGTTGTGATTCCCACCATCTATTAATATTTTCTTCTCTTCGCCGTCTCCTATCCTCTTCCTCTCTTTTTCTTCGTAACTCCTCCGCACTCATCATCCTCTTTCCTCTATCCACCATCTGTGTAGACATAGCAATTAAATTGCATTGCAAGAACAATACATTATCATATGTCATGCATTTCATCATGTTAGAAGCATACCAAATCATCATCTAGCATGTATTTCACCATGTTATAGTCATACATGAGCATCATACAATCATATCTAATTCATCACATAATCATGGTTAATCATGTATGTTCATGTGTAATCATGCATATCTCTTTATATTCTATCAATGTCCTGTACTTAGAAATTTCTCAGGCCTATTTACCAATCCATGCTTTGATACCAAGTTCTGTGGCGCCCCAAACGGAGCGTCAAGTCCTAGCCCTTACCTCGGGATCGTATTGATTGGTAAAAGTGATCAGGATTGTTACCCTGTCACACGACGGGTTTTATTAGATATTTATCCCATTAAATATGATCATATAGAAGTTCATATGATAGTTCAAATCTTCATATTTTCAACTCATACCTAATTGAGTCATTTCAATCCAATCAACACATATACATAGCATGTTGTTCAAGCAACATTTCATCATTTGCCTAAATCATATGTCCTTACATATATACAACATAGTCATCAAACATAACTTAAAATTAGTTTACATCCATTTCACATGAGTTTTCCATATCATAAGAATGCTACAAATTTTCCATTGATTCCTTAAGCTGGCACTTGCTCCTTTGCCATGACCTGTTCTTCACCTGTCTTTGGGTTTGAAAAACAAAATCGTGAGTCGAAACTCAATAAGCAAGCTATTTGCATTTTACAGACAAATCATTTCAGGCAACATTTTGCATTCAAAATTATATTAGAAAGCAATTTATACCTTATCTAAAGGTATATTTTAAAAGCATGAAATCCTGTACCCAGCATGGGTCCCATATGCATAATGTCATATGAAAACATGAACATATATACCATTTCTCCCTTAGGATGGAAGCTAGCCAGGCGACCATTCGTCACGTTAACTCCCATTTCAGAGAGGGCGCCGCCGGCCTTAGGCCTGTTTCAAGCGACTTGGCCACACCAAGGGGGGACAATCGGTCCGCTTATACCCTTCAAGTGGACCTAGTAACCTGCGCTCATGAACTTTTGCATAAATCCATCTTTAATATGCTAGCATGATTTTTCAATCAGAACATAAACTCACATCATTTTTCCATAGCGTTTATCAAAGAGAAATTTCATAATATTGCATTTGAAATAAAATATCATTTCAACACTATTTTGCTAAGGGATGGCTATCCTTAAACACATTAGAAACAATTTCCATAGTTTCATCAACTAAGTTAAAGGAAAATTTTCATTTAAGGAAATAATTTAGAAAAGCAAAAATCCTTTAGAAAATTTGCTTGCTTACCTAAATTCCTTAGCTTTCTGTCACAACTTTTTCTTTGCCTTTCCCTACATGAGAATAATATGATCTTTTCATATAATTCTTTTTCTCATATTTCATTTAGTTTTCCAACCCATTCTATATACATACATCATTTATTTGACTTCCTAAGTCATCATAAGCCGCTATTCATAAACCATATATTATTGGCCTTTGCTCTAAAACAAACCTGCAAGAATCAAATCAAGTGGAGCTTATCTTTTTGGTACCCATTTTATGGGTCCATTTGGGTTAGTTAACCATTGGAATCTATGTTGATCTACTTTTGAAGGTATAAATCCAATGCTCTTAGGTACCCAAACCAATTTTGCACCAAGGTTTTGTAGTTTTCTCATTTTGCATTGATATACCTTGTGTCACATCTTATTGCAAAAGTTACAAGCTCCCGGGAGTCTTGGAGTGGGAAGCCATGTAGTAGTCTGTTCCCAAGTTGCTCTTTTGGTCCAAGCAACATGATTCATTTTTGGTTTAGTATGAATGGATTTTGCTTGGTTTCTATGAGTCCTTGGAGCATTTGACTTATACTTTCTCCTTTCTCAAATGTGGAATACCCAAGTCCTCTCTTGTCACTTTGGATGGTTATATTTAAAAATATTTTAACGCTTTCCCCTGGATTGGAGAACTTAGCGAGTGATTCATTTAACGATTCATTTTCCTTTTTTGAGTTTTTCCATCTCTTTCATCAAGACATTCTTTTCATTTGTCAAGTGATCAACCTTTTCAGCAAGTTTTCCGTTCACAATTATTACTGCATCACATTGCTTTTTCTTCATTCTGAACTTGTTTCCTAATTTCTTCATTTCCTCATATAACGAATCATATGCTTGTTGTAGTTCTTCCAATTCAGCACATTTGAGGCAATCATTTGTAAAAATAGAAATTGAATTTGGTTTAGAGACCTCTTCACTACTTGTGCAGTTTGTTGAGCATAATCCTTAATTCCAAAAATCATGAAATTAATATATCATCATTCCAACATCATATTTATCATAATCATACATCCCAAATCATCATTTATCAAATTTGGAGCATTATTTCCACATATCATACATGATTTTCCCGAATGCTCCATCTTTGCTCCAAATTTTCGATATTTCGGCATAATTCCAATTAAGCATTATAACTTTACTTATTTTCTCATGCTTAGGAATTATCTAAGCATGATTTTACCCTACTTAACATCTAAAAGAAATTTGGAAAGAAATTGCTTACCCGAAGTGGAGATATCCCACTTTTTCTCGCACTTTCTCTCTCTAAGTTCCTCCTCTTCTTTCTCCTCAAGGCTAAAACGTGGTGGGGGTGAAAAATGCTCAAATGGAGCTGGGATGAAGTGCCTTGGACGTTCACCCCTGCCCCCTATTTATACTTTTTGATTTTTCATCAAATTGGAATTTACCCCCCTTGCTTGAGGTATTAAATTATAAATGTATTTTTTTCTAATTTCCAAAAGGTGCATGGAGCCTTGTGCAGCACACCCTAGGCCTGCTCCAGCACCCCTATTGCAGCCCTATTTTTCTAACTTTTTTATTTATTAAAATTTATTTATTTTAAGCAAATTAAATCCTAGCCGTTGGTTCTTGATGAGGATGATCATGGGCCATTGGATCATGCCCCAAAAGTCCATTCTCCAGCAGCAATTGCAGGCTTTGCATTAATTTTATTTAATTAAAATTAATCAAAGTCAAATGCCATTAATGAAAAAGTAAAGTTACTTTTTCCCTTTTCAAATGACATTTAATCTTGACCCTTAATTCATGATCCTTGATTAATCTTAGACCATTAATCATATCCATCATCATATCTTGGCCACCCATAAAAAATTTCATCTTGATCCGATGTCCGGATTGCAAGATATGAATTTTTCTTCATTTTCTTCAAAAATCAATTAAAAATCCGAAAATACTAAATAAATCAAAAAGTTGCTATTTTTTCCTTTTGTGGGAAGCTTCCTTTTTGTCTTTTTGTGATTAATTTAATCCAAAGTGATTAACTTAACATATTTTTTAATCCCACGTTTACTATACACATTTCACTATTCACGTGCACTATGCACTATTCATCCGAATTTCATAATTAACTATTTTAACATCTATTCCCATATATTTTTCATACTCATGAATATATATTAATATATTACCTAGAGTTTACAACCCCAGGGTTTCATACATGTATCTAAGATCGGGGTTTCACAATTGATGAACACAACCACAAATTGATCCAGATAGTCCTGGAAAACCCTATTCATCATATCCATGAACACAGCAGGGGCATTAGTAAGTTCGAAAGGCATTACCAGAAACTCATAGTGTCCATACCTGGTTAGAAATGTCGTTTTATGAGTATCAGTCGGACTTATTCTTAACTGATGGTATCCTGACTGTAAATCAATTTTGAAGAAAGTCGTTGCTCCTTGCAACTGATCAAATAGGTCATCAATCCTGGGCAAGGGATATTTATTCTTTATTGTGACCTTATTCAGCTCCCGGTAATCAATGCATAATCTTAAGCTTTCGTCCTTTTTCCTCACAAACAACACCGGAGCTCCCCAAGGGGACACACTTGGTCTAATTGAACCCTTGTCTAACAGCTCCTGTATTTGCGCTCTCAGTTCATTCATTTCCGCTGGCGCCATTCTATAAGGAGTTTTAGAAATCAGAGTTGTACCCGACATCACATCAATAGTCATGTCCATTTTCCATTGTGGAGGCAATGTGGTTAATTCCTTTGGAAATACATATGGAAATTCTTTAACCACAGGTATTTGATTAATTTCTACCTCCATGCCTTTGTCCACATTCACAGACACCAAATAGGCTTGACACTTTTGTCGAACCATTCTGACAGCTTTCATAGATGATATCAGTATACTTGAAATGTTAGGTTGCCTTAGTTTTCCAATAGCAATCTCCTTTCCTGGAGTCGCTTGAAATTGCACTTTCTTATTCTTACAGTCTATGGTCGCTCCCCATTGACTTAGCCAATCCATTCCCAATATCACGTCGAACTCAGTCTAGGCAATAGGATCAAATTAGGTGCTAGAATCAATGATCCTATCCTAATTGGGCAGGCTTTGCATACTTGGCTAGTACTTGCTAACCTATAGACTGGAGATTCTACATGTATAACCTGATTGGTCTCTTCTATCGGCGGTGCATGGGTGGTCACTTATTGGCATGCTATGAATGAATGGGTGACACTATAATCAAACAAAGCTACTGCCATATTCCCTAGAATATAAATCGTACCTGTGACCACCTTTTTTTCCTGTTCTTGAGATTCTGTCTGGCTCAAGGCATGCACGTGCACTGAGTTCGTAGAAGTTCCTTGCTTGCTTGTGGTTCTAGATATCCTAAGCTGAGCAGGTCTTCCACGTCCTTGGGATGACTGCGCCTTAGTTGGGCAGTTCGTGGCTATGTGACCCACTTGATCACATATATAACACTTAACCACTTTTGCTTCCCCTGGCTTGCACTCCTTGGAAATATGACCCGTCTGTCCATATTTGTAACACCGATTCGAGCCCTTTAGACACTCGCTTGTAAGTCGCTTTTGACATTTCCTACACAGCGGCGAGCTTTTCCTCTTTTGAATTCCTTTTCCCTTTCTTACATTGCCTTTCCTAGCTTTTTCTTTCTTGGTTTCCGGTTCCTTAAAACCCGTACTGAACACCTTTGAACCCAATCTTAGTTCTTGAGTTCTCAAGGCTTCAATTTCCAAAGCCCTTGCTCTCTCAAGGCTTGAAGCATAATCCTTTATCAGTAGAGGTGCCAAACTGTCTCGCAAATATGGCCTCAACCCTTGTTGAAATCTCTGTGCCTTATTTTGTGGCACATTAGCGATCTAAGGGACATATCTGACCAGAGCGTTGAATTTTGTAGCATACTCAGTGATCGTCATCCTCCCTTGATATAATTTTTTGAATTCTATCACCTTTTGACTCTGCAAACCCACCGGGAGGTATTCTTTATTAAATTCTTCCACAAATGTTTGCCAAGACATTTCTTCGGGTTGTGGCATTGTGATTAACATGGTCTCCCATCATTCATGTGCGTCCTTTGCTAACAAATGGGTGACACAGTACTTTCTGACGGTCGTTGCACGGAGATATCCTAAATAATTTCTTAATCTCCGTTAACCATTGCTCTGCTTCGACCGGGTCGGGTTCTCCAAAAAATTTCGAAGGCCGTTGCGTTAGAAAGGCATTTACCATTAGCTGATTTTCATCCCTTAGCGGTGCCGGTGTCTCAACGGGGTCCGCCCTCAGAGCAGGTCCTTCTTGCTCAATACTACCCAACTAAGCTTGTTGGGTCCTTTCCCATAATCCCTGTATAATGTCGGCAGTCTGCGCTGCCAAATCCCTAATGGCCTACTGCATTGCTTTTTCCACCGCTGCAGCCACTCTTTCTTCCATGAGTCTATTCTGCCTCGACTCAATTCCTTCTTCCACATTTCGTTCAAGGCTTTCATCAACCCGCCTTTGTTGGTTCCTTGGGTTTTGTGTCAATGGCCTTCCCCTTTTAGGTCGGCTAGATTCGCCAACTTCGTGTTGGCTTTGAACCTTTGTCACTGCCTCTTTTCCTTTATTTTTCCTCTGTCGTTGCCTCTTTTCCTTTATTTTTCCTTACTCCTGCTCTTGTTTCCACCATTATGTTAATCTGAGTATATAACAGCACACTTTTCATTTTCAATTAGCATTAAATCATTATATACGCATTTCATTGATAATCATTGTAGAATCATTGTATACGCATTTCAGTTTCATTCACTATTAAATCATTGCATATACATCTCAACATCACATGGTCACAATCATTTTATTCAATCATAATATATCACACCATTCAGCTCATGCTCATTCATCCATACATATCTTAAAACATTAAGAGTTCAATATATCAACATATTCATTCACATACATCATGTTCTCAGTTAGTACATACAAAAGTAAGTCACACTTATGTACATATTCAGCATAGCATACCCATTTCACACTTACATACATGTCAGTTCACCATAGCAACCATAGTTTCATCACACTATATTTATACATACACCATATGATCATCAACCACACTTATATATACACAATTGTTTTTAAAAAAAAATAAGTAAGTTCATCGTCCTCCTGGACCTCTCCCTCGACGTCTACGTCTACGTGGAACTTGTGAGGGTGCCTCTGTGATAGTGCTAGTGTTGGACCTTGCCTGAACCTCATCATCACTATCATCATCATCCTCTACAAACTCCACTATTTCTTCCTCTACTTCCTCCTCTTCCTCCTCCTCTTCTTCCTCAAAAGGTTCGAGGAATTCCATAGGGTCGTCATCATTATTGACCTCAGCCAATCGAACTATTTCACCTGTGTTCTTCATTATATAGAGCATCACCTCGTCAGGTTTAGGAGCAGCAGGTACTTCGATGACTTCCTCGGCATGACACCTTTTTATATAGAGGGCCATGTCCACTTCCCACTGATGGAGTCTATTCTAAGATGCTCCGTAATGAAACTGGACACATCCATCAACGAACCTGTACCATGGACCTATGTCGGGGGGTGTAGGTGTTTGATTCTTGGCCCAAAAGTCATATAGGTCCTGTGGGTCTACTCTATCCATTGGAACATATGGATCCTGGGGAATTCCAAGATAGGTTCCTGGGAGAACTCGGGCTCTAGGCTTATAACTTGAGGTCTCTCCTAGATCTTGTCCATGTTGACTTGAGGAGTCGTAGTAATTTTCCTGAGTACGTATAGGTGAAAACCCTGGAGGAACTGTTGTAAACGGTGCAGTGTTGTGCTGGGATTCCCACCACCTATGTATACTCTCTTCCCTTTGCTGTTTCCTCTCCTCTCTTTTTTCAACTCTTCCGTACTCATCCGCCGCTTACCTCTATCCACCATCTGTATAAACATAGCAATCAAATTGCATTGCAACAATAATTCATTATCATATGGCATGCATTTCACCATGTTATCAGCATACCAAATCATCATATAACATATATTTCATCATGTTATAATCATACATGAGCATCATGTAATCCTAGCTAATTCATCACATAATTATGGGTAATCATGCATAATCATGTACATTTATGCATATCTCATCATATCCTATCAATTTCCTACACTTAGAAATTTTCCACGCTTATTTATCAATCCATGCTTTGATACCAAGCTCTGTGGCGCACCAAACCAAGCGTCACATCCTGAGCCTTATCTCGGGATCGTACTAATTGGTAAACATGATCAGGATTGTTGCCCTGTCACACAACGGGTTTTAACGGTGTTTAACTGATTTAATATTCTCTTATCAGTATTTGATTTCTCATGTTTTCATCTCAACCATATCTAAATCATTTTCAACTCATTCATAACCAAACCATTTCAAAGTCATTTAACACATTTACCTAACCTGGTGTTCAAGCAACATTTTCATCTTTTGCCTAAACCAGATATCAATGCATGTATATATCATCAACATCACAGTAAAACACTTCATATAATATATAATTATTTCACATGAGTTTTCATAACATAAAAATTCTAGAATTTCTCCATTGATTCCTTAAGCTTGTATTTGCTCCTTCGCCATGTCCTGTCCTTCACCTGTCTTTAGGGTTTGGAAAACAAAAAAATCGTGAGTTGAAACTCAATAAGCAAGCTATTTGCATTTTACAGGGAAATCATTTCAGGCAACATTTTGCATTTAAAATTACCTTGGAAAGCAACTTATACCTTATCTCAAGGTATATCTTAAAAACATGAAATCTTGTACCTATCACGAGTATCTTATGCATAATGTCATTTAAAACATGAATATAGTCATCATAAGTCCCTTAGGATGGAAGCTAGCTAGGTGACCATCCGTCACATTAACTCTCATTTTAGAGAGGGCGCCGCCGGCCTTAGGCCTGTTTCAAGCC
Organism: Annona cherimola; assembly: GCA_030490835.1. Lineage (NCBI taxonomy): Eukaryota > Viridiplantae > Streptophyta > Magnoliopsida > Magnoliales > Annonaceae > Annona > Annona cherimola. Next base: position 39,204,486 of record CM059973.1, read on the forward strand.
ACTTGGCCACACCAAGGGGGGACAATCCGCTTACACCCTTCAAGTGGACCTAGTATCCTGTGCACATGAACTTTTGCATAAATCCATCTTTAACATGCTAGCATGATTTTTCAATCAGAACATAAAATCACACCATTTTTCCATAGCATTTATCAAAGAGAAATTTTATAATATTGCATTTAAAGTAAAATATCATTTCAACACCATTTTGCTAAGGGATGACCATCATTGAACACATTAGAAACAATTTCCATAGTTTCATCAAACAAGTTAAAGAAAAAATTGCATTTATGTAAATAATTTAGAAAAGTAAAAATCCTTTCCGTCACAACTTTTTCTTTGCCTTTGCTTACATGAGAATAAAATAATTTTTCATATATTTTCTTTTTCTCATATTTCATTTAGTTTTCTAACCCATTCCATCCACATATATCATTTATTTGACTTCACAAGTCGTTATGCACATATATAGCACATTTTGCACATTTTGCACATTTCATTGGCTAACACATAACATAACGTATATATGTAACCCCACTATTAGGGTATTCATTTCAATCACACAAAATTCATTCAATAATCATCGTACATAGGTTCATTAACCTCACCTTGCCATTTTTTCCATTTTTTCCAAAATACCTGCATGGGTGTTTCTTCTACGTACATATCATTGCCTTAACTTCATAAATCAAGTCAAAAATTTTGGAATTAACATCACAAAATCTTAAACAGATATATAAACATGGAATTTATCTCATTTTTATGCATGTTTGAACAAAATCAGTTTTCATAGGTCATTCATCACCTAGTCACCTTTATCCCTTCACATAAGCCCATTTAGCACATGTACATAATGCATTTCATAAAATTTGCTAACTCAGAAATTTAATCCATTTTTCAGGGGTTTAATTACCCTTAATTACCACTGCATTCAAGGTATTTTCATGGGATTTAAACCCATTCAGCATAGGTTTCCAAAACAGCAAGTTTGGAACCCGTTTTTCACCCATTTAACGTGTCTTTTGACAAATAACCCTATGCAGTCATATAATTCCGAAATTTCAACATGTAATCCCACTTTTCCTAATACATATTTAGGTATTTAACACATATATAACATTCAGGAATTATCACTTCTCAAAACAGCAAGTTACCTACACTTTTTGAGTCCCATTTCACATCAGTTAGACATATTTTCATAAAATCTATAAAAATAAGTTTTAGGGTTTATTTTCCCAAATATTTTTGGACATCCATAATACCTTAAACCTAGGTATTTTACCTTATATAACATTCATAAAACATGCAAACCCATTTCCATAGCATTTTTAGCATATAACATAGAAATTAGGTCAAAATCATCACTTTGCATTCCATAACTTCAAAAATTCATCATTTAAGCATAAAACATTATATATTTTACGTGAATACATAATTCATAACCTAATCACATCATCAAACCAAAACAGCAACTTGTCTTGGAGATTTAGGGTTTATCAACTTGGATTTTCCACTTAATACACATGCATAACTTCACTTTTATCAACTTAAACTTGAAAATTCATACATGAAACCTAATATCCATTCAATATTCATCCAAGAACATGTTAAATCACCATTTTACAGATCATTTAAGTATCCCTTCCATATGCTTTGTACTCTAGCATTAATGAAAAGGTACTTTTGAGGTGCATTAGTTAACCATGCTCACCTTTTGCAATGCCGGTATTATCTCAACATTTTATGCTTAATCTAAGCCATCCAAAATAAACATCTCATAATTTCATTCAACCGTTTCAAATTTCATCTCAATCCGAGTTTCCTAGCTTCCGTTATAGTCGTTTAAAGTTAACGGTCGAAATTGAAATATAATCAACAAATCATAATTCTCATTTCATCAAAAATTTTCATAACCCATTAATTATATAATACCAAGCCCAATATCTTTAATTTCAATTTCAAATTTCACTTGAATCCACCTTATAGGCGTTGAGTTATGAATTTTTCAATATTTTTCCATTAAACTTGTCAATTATCATATAAATTCCCATAATCATATTAAATAATGGAAAATGATTTTTCATGATATATTTGCATAATTAAATCAACATCAATATGCTCTAATCCCATTGTCTCATTTTAGCTCAAAATGCTTAATCACATCATTATTGCTAATCTATAACCCTAATTACAATAATTAGCAAAAAATCATATAATACCTTCATAATTCAATAATTCACAAATAATATCATATACATGATTAATGCATACATATGGGTCCTACATGGGTTAGGTTTTCACATATTGATTCTTGTATCTGTTCTTCCTCTGATTCACTTGAACTTTGAGATTTTGATATGTTCAATCCATACTTGGAAATCTTATCTTCATGTCTTGGCTTTAAAGTACTTTGATAATCTTGATTTTGCAATCTTGAAAATTTCCAAATGAGTATTCCGTGATCTAGAATGATTTATTCATGCAAATCTGCTTGTCTTGGACTTGATTTATCTTCAATCTGTCTCAAGTCGGATGCCTTGGTCGACTTGGATCCCGACTTCACTCAAGTCGCATGTGAAGTCGACTTGGGTATGCAACTTCACTTTCTGAATTTCCGATTTCAGCGCTGGAAGTTCTGGGTTCTTCGAAGTCGATACTGGAGTCGACTTGGGTCTGCGACTTCACCCAAGTCACAGATGGAGTCGACTTGGCTATGCGACTTCGCCTGTTCTGGATCCAAGTTTCAACGCTGGATTGTTTTGTATTCTCGAAGTTGGTGCTGGAGTCGACTTGGGTCTGCGATTTCACCCAAGTCACAGATGGAGTCGACTTGGCTATGCGACTTCATCTGCCTTAGATAAATTTTCAGCATTGGATTGTTTTTCTTCTTTCTAGTAGCTTTCGAGGTCGACTTGGGTATCGACTTGACTCAAGTCGATAGCTGAGTTGACTTGGATTGTGACTTGATCTGTCAGATTCAGATTTTTCATTTTTATATCCTTTAAACATTTCCACAAAATATGTTAGTAACCAAAACTTACTCAAATTGAATTATTAATCATCAAAATATAGATTTTACTTAATTTGTCATTGATTTCAACAGGACCCATTCCAACGGCTAACTCGACTCCCCTGATGGCACCAACAGGAGATGAAGTTGCTTTATGAAATTTATTTAAGGTTGGCCATACCTATAACTGCTTTACATGAACTGAAGTTCGTTTTGTGAAATTATTTATTAAATTCTTTTTATGAAATTGTTTATGATTTGCAAATATCATGCCGGCATGTGTATGAGAATGAGCATGTGCACGAGGAATAGGCCTTAGTCGAGGTAGTAAGCGGACCGGATGTCCCCCTCGTTATTGCCAAGTCGCTTAATAGGCCCAGGCCGGCGGCGACCTCCCTGAAATGGGAGCATGTATGGGATGGGCGCCTAGCTAGAGTCGCATCCAAAGGAATGTCGTGAATGTTATGTATGCATTGCATTTGCATTTTATGAAATGCATGAAAATGATTGAAAAATTATGTATAGCTTGCTTACTAAGTATTATTACTCACCCATGCTTTTTCAACAAAAGACAGGAAAAGATGATGAAGGCAGCATGTAAAATGACATGTAGTTTTGATGAAATATTGTATACGTAAATTTTATGTAAAGACAATGATGATAATTTCGAGATGGAAATGAATATTTTTGTTTTATGAAACAGTTTTGGTTCATAACTGTGATATGTGAAATATATTTCATGATAGATGAATGATGGAAAATTTTCATGTATTAATGAAAAAAAAAATCCTGCCGTGTGATTAGGGCAACAATCCTGAGTCACATTTACCAATCAAAACGATCCCGGAGTAAGGCTTCTAGGCACCTTGGATCGGGGCGCCACACTTACGCTCATAGAAACTTCTGTAGAAGCGACTATGCTGCAACTCTGTCTTGAAATACGTCGTCGGCATTTTCAAGACTTGCCCTTTCATGGCAGGGGTTCCTCTCCTTCTAGCGCCGTGTCCGTGCTTTGGGAAGTTTGTGGTTCCTCTTCCCTAGCAGTTGTGGTTGATGGAGTCCCAGCTTGGAATCAAACCCGACACCGGTAGAAGTTGACGGTTCTTCCCGAGCACATTCGCGGGAGTCCGTTGCCTTCTGGGAACCTCCTCTTCGGCTTGGGAGCCGGATTGTCTAGGAACGGGCCTTTGGGAAGGCTTTGATACAGCTAGTTTGGGGATTTTAGATTTGGGTGCCATTGGATTTGATGGAAATGGGATTTTCAAGTTGAACTATGGAAACTTTGAAATGGAGATACCAAGAGTGATGAGAAAGTTTATTAGAGATAGAGAAATGAAGAAAGAAGAGATGGAAGCTCGAGAGACTTGACAGGGGGCTCAAATAGGTGGATGCCTAGTTTAAGAGAGAAACCGAAGAGGGAAGAGATAGAGTCTGGAAACGGAGAAGAAATAGAGAGAGAGAGAGATGCCGGAAAGAATCTGCTGGCGCTAGAAACGAGAAATGTCGGAAGTTTTGCCTGCGAGAGAACGAAGGCCGGAGAAGAAAATGAAAAGGGAGAGAGGCTGTTGGCGCGGGAGAGAAATGAGGAGGAAGAAGACAGGAAGGAAGAAAAAGGGAGGAACCCCGACGGTCGCACGCTGAAGTCGACTTGCCCTAGGCGAAGTCGACTTCGCCCCTGCGGAGTTTACTTCGCCCTGACGCGGAGTCGACTTCGCCTACCTGGAGTCAACTTCACCGGAGTTGACTTGGACTCTTCTAAGTCCATTTCTCCTATCTAATTATTTCTAATTTAACTCAATCATCCCCATATCATTTCTAATTTTGTAAAAAGATTCTTTTGCTAAAGGTTTGGTTAAAATATCTGCAATTTGATCCTCGGTTTTCACATATTCCAAACAAACATTATGATTTTCAACATGTTCACAGATAAAATGATGTCTTACATCTATATGTTTGGTTCTAAAATGCAATACAGGATTTTTAGTCAAACAAATTGCACTTGTATTATCACATCTAATTAGAATATTATAATAATCAACACTATAGTCTTTTAGTTGTTGTTTCATCTAAAGTAATTAGGCATAACAGCTCCCAGCGACTATATATCCGGCTTCTGCTGTAGATAGTGCAACACTAGTTTGTTTCCTTGAATACCATGAAACCAACATGTTTTCAAGGAATTACATGTTCCACTAGTACTTTTTCTATCTACTTTTTATCCGGAAAAATCCGCATCCGAGTAGCCGATTAAATCAATAGTTGACCCCTTTGGACACCAAAGTCCAAGATTAGTGGTATTTATCAAATATTTAAAAATTCTTTTTACAGCCAATAAATGTGATTCTTTAGGACATGATTGAAATCTAGAATACATGAAAACACTAAAAAGAATATCTGGTCTAGAAGCAGTTAAATACAACAAAGATCCTATCATACTTCTATATAGCTTTTGGTCGATACATTTACCGTTTTCATCCGTGTCGATCTTAATTATCAAACTCATTAGAGTGTTTGCTCCCTTGCTGGTTTGCATTCCAAATTTCTTTAGCATTTTTTTGATATACTTGGACTGATTTATAAATATCCCTTCAGCTTGTTGCTTGATTTGCAGTCCAAGGAAGAAATTTAATTCTCCCATCATGCTCATTCCGAATTCGCTCTGCATAATCTTAGAAAATTCTTTGCACAAAGTTTCATCAGTAGCACCAAATATTATATCATCTACGAAAATTTGAACAATTAAAATATGATTACTCTTATACTTGCTGAATAATGTAGTATCAACTTTTCCTCTTTGAAATTCATGATCAATCAAAAATTTGTTCAACCTTTCATACCAAGCTCGTGGAGCTTGTTTTAGTCCATATAATGCTTTGGTTAATTTATAAACATATTTTGATTGATTCTTTCCTTCGAATCCAGGGGGTTGTTCAACATATACTTCTTCATTCAAGTATCCATTCAAAAATGCACTTTTCACATCCATTTGAAACAATTTGAAATCCATGTGAGAAGCAAATGCAAGTAAAATGCGTATGACTTCTAGTCTAGCCACAGGTGCATATGTGTGAAACCCTAATTTGAGTAGAAGTAATGTAAATGCTATTGAATGATTTATGTATGAATAATGTATTCATAATTGAAGTATTTGCAATTTTTAAGATTTTTACAATTAGGTCATTTGTGGGAATGATGTTTAAATATTCCAGTTGAAGATAATATGGTTTAATATGATTGAAATATGATACTGAGGATGGATAAATATTAGTATGTCATGAAAAAAAATTAATTAAATTTAATAAGGTGATTTATGGAGATAAGGAGGCTAATTATAAAGCCAAGTTGAGAAAATATTGAAAAATTCATAACTTGATGACCGTACGATGGATTAAGGTTAAAATTGAGGGGAAAGCACATAATTTTATGCTTAATAATATGAGAAAATTAAATTATGAAAATTTTGATAAAAATTGATCATCACCGTTCAAAAATTAAAATGATCATAACTTGGGCTAGAAAGATCGAATTGAGATGAAATTTGAAATGAACGGCTAAAATTGTGAAATCAAAGTTATGGAAGGATTTGATCATGCAAATAATTATAAGATTAAGCTTTCACGAAATTTCGATTGGAGATTTTGACTTTTCAAACCATAAAGCAAATAACATCTATGATGAAATTGAATAAAATAAGCAAATGAATAAAGACAAATTTGAGGTGTCAAGAGGGGGTAATTTGTAGGGTATTTTGTGAATTACTAAAAATAAGAAAATCCCTGCAATTATCTCTTAATTAAATGCATAATTTAATGGTTCAAAAGGAGCATGGAATATATGGCAGCTAAGGACATGTAAACAGCCATATAACTTCATTTTATGAAATATTTTTTAATAAAATAAATACCAAAAGTCAACTATGAGTTAATGAGGATAAAAATGCATTAAAATAAAGTGAAATTCGGATTTAAAAAGGGCAGATCTGGACCGTTGAATGGAAAAAGAAAAAATGGACAGCAACATGCCTCTTGGATGATGTGGACGGTTTGGCAGCTCTATGCATATTTTATAATTTTTTTTAAAATAAAATGACCCTAAATGCCCTACACTACGAGGTAATTAAATAAAACTGCAAAAAAATTAATAATGATAAGATAAGTGCTGCAAAACAGGGATGTGCATAGGCATCAGAAAATGGAGCAAAAAAATGTGACCGTTCAAGTGATCAAAATGTGATTTTTTAAAATTTTTAAAAACTGGAAAAATGCATAGATAATTAGCCTAGGTAATAGGGAATATAAATGTGCATTTAAAAGCTGCAAAATTCGTTGAAAAAAATTGGAAAATAGCAGCTGATTGCGGACGTGATCTGGTGGACAGATTTGAGATGGTTTAATGCAATGGATAATTAATAAATTTTTAATTAAGAAAAAATTAATTTAAATGGCCCACAAGTTGCCATGTCAGATAAGGGGATAGAATTACATTGTAATTAGCATAGATGAGGTGGCATGTGGGGTCCACTAGCTGGAAATTTCAACTATTATTAAGGAGAGGAGGAACGTCCATATGCATAAGAGGACTTAGAAATTTTCAACATTTGGAACTCTCCTTTCCAGCAGCAGCCCACGTTCCCTTTTCCACCACCTTTCAAACTCAAAAATAAGTGAAGAAAGAAAAAAGAAAAGGAGGAATTAGAGTGAAGAAGCTTGCTTGAGAAGAGGAGTTAAGTGTTATTTAATACAAGTAAGTATATGCTTGTGTTTGAATGATTTTAATTTAACTTTTCTAACTTAGCATTTCAGATGTAAATATGATTCATAATGAATCTTTTAATGAGGACTTATGATGTTTTCAATTTGGAAATTTAATGGGAATTTAATAGCAATTATGAAATCAAGAAGTATAGATGAAAGTAGGAAGTGATTAGTGTTGAATATGAGTTCGTTAACTAGCCTAAACTTGCTCAAAATTTTGCTTGATATTGCTGTTTTATTTAGTTGATATAATCACATGATAATTCATGATTTTATGTTGAATGTATATGAAATTTAGCATGAATTATGAAGTGTAGAAGATAAGCTAGTTAGGGTTTCTTCTAATGCCCGAAATTCACATTTAAATGTTGAGAATGATATATGAAATTATTCAAATAAATTGTGGGTGAATTTTAGGGTAAAATAACCTAAATATAGGACACTTTGGAAGTGAAAGGGGACCTTGTATGAACTGTTCAAATTCGGATTTTGAAGGGAGTGTAAAGTGGACGTCCAAATGGTGTAAACGGGTACCCTATACTTGTATAAAATGTTGCTGTTTTGCAAATAACTTATATATGGATTTTAAATATGTGAAAATGCATTGAATTTAGGGTAATAAAATTGGGATAAATTTCTGGAATCAAGTAGATAAAAATCTGTTTAAGTTGGAGTATCAAAAGAGACGTTTAAAGTATAGAAATCGGATGTCAAAGTTGCTGTTTTTGGAACTTTGAAAATTGTGGATTAAAAATTCATAAAAATGCACTAAATAAGTATTAAATTAAGTGTATAAACTTGCTGAATTAGAGGACAAGTTGTTGATTTGAAAAATTTTAAGAAATATATGAATTAGACGTTGTTAGATGTACATATGTGAAACAGTGCACATGATAAGATGATAAATGCATTATGTAAAATATTAAAATGAGAAAATATGTTAAAATATGATGGAAAAACATGAAATGCATTGCTATTTGATAATCTCAAAATTTGAGATTAATATATAGGAATTAAATATGAGGCATAATGAATAATTGAGATACGTAAGTGTAAAGTACGCATACCTGACTTGGAGATTAAACAGGTTATGAATATTTATGGAAATGGGTTCGAAAACTAAATAAATGCAAGAAAATAGAATTTACATGGATATTATGTTATTCTGTCATAAGCAAAGGAAAGGAAAAGGTTGATTTGGAAAGCTCTCACGATTAAGGTAAGCAAGTAAATTTTCTAAATGAATTTCTATTTATTAAAATTTTTTAAAATTAATTATAAATAATGTTTTAACTGCTTTTCTTGATTTAGCAAATGTTTTTTTGAAATTTATTTCTAAATTTTTAAGGATGGTCATTCCTTAGTTCACTATGTATTTCAAATTTATTTTTATAACTGCTTTAGGATTGATGAAAATTGTTGTCCTATGATATTATGTGTGAAAATTCATGCTAGCATGTCATGGATAATGCATAAGCGGACCAATTGTCCCCCTTTCGTGTAACCGAGTAGCTAAAATAGGCCAAGGACCGGCGGCGCCTCCCTGGATGGGAGAAGACGAAGACGGATGGTCGCCTAGCTAGCCTCCATCCTAAGGGATATAAAGTTGTCATTATAAAGTTATCATTATATATCCCCAAGAGATATAAAGTTGCTTTCCATAATGATTAGAAATAAAAGGTTTCTGCTCCGCAGGTAGTTGATCACTTGATAAGTGTTGGAAACAATTGTTGAAATCAAATGAAAAATATCCAAAGCATGTGTTTTGATGATTAACAACACAATTTGAGTAAAGTCTTAACTACTAATATGTTTTGTGCAATGTTTAAGGTTATAAAAGTGAAAAATACAAAACAGAACAGGTCAAGTCGTAACTCACGTCAACTCAGACATCGACTTGGGCCAAGTCAATTTCTCAAGTCGACTCCATCTTCGACTTCAAAAGACGTCCTCTGTCCAACGTTGAAATTAAGAGCAAGAATTCACGAAGTCGCAGACGAAGTCGACTCCACTTGCTACTTGGGCGAAGTCGCAGAACAAGTCAACTCCAGTATCGACTTCAAGTGACACTTTCCTTCCAGAGTTGAAATTGGATGGCAGAACTGCCGAAGTCGCACATGAAGTCGACTCCACTCGAGACTTGGGTGAAGTTGCAGACCAAGTCGGCTCCAACATCGACTTGAGCACAACAATGTAGAATTTGAAAAGCTAAGTCGCAGACCAAGTCGACCTGACTTGCAACTTGAGTAAAGCTGAAGGTTAAGATAACCCAAGCTTTCTACTTAGATCAAAATGAAGACTAAAACAAATTCAAAGCAAGTAAAGTTGTATAAATTCATATAAAAGTGATGAGAGAACAATTATTGGATAACCGGAGTCATTTCAAAGTATTTTAAGTTCACTTGGCAGGATATGAAGGCCAAGTCGCACTCGAAGTCGACTCCAGCATCGACTTGGGTGAAGTACAAGACCAAGTCGACATAAGGAAGAACTTGAACAAGCTGAGCATGGTGAAGTCGCAGGCCAAGTCGACTCCATATACGACTTGGAGGTGTAACGTTCAAATTTTTGAACGTTGGAACATTTATTGCGCGCCAACCAACTTCATAACGTTCAAAAATCTCCCTCCTCTATATATAGACGCTCAAGCAAACATGAATACACACAAGATAGAGCTGAAAAAGAGGAAAAAAGTTCTACTAAGAGTTTCAATCCACTTTTCTCTAAAATTGAGTGATCTATACACTTTCAAAGGAAGAACGAGCTTCAAAGTTGTTGTTTGCTTCAACGCAATACAATTCGTTGTTTCTACAGATTCTTCCTCGAGCTGAAAATTGCTATACAAATCTGTAAAGTGTAGATTTCTTCTATTTCATCTTGTTATTTGATTTTGGTGCTTGGTTTGAGTTCGGTGTTTCAAACCAAGATATAACAAGTAGGGCTGTGATTGGAGTGTAACTCATCACCTACTTATGTTGCTTATTATACACGCCCCCTAGAGCTAGAATCTAGAAGAGAGCGAAGGCTCTGGTTGTATATGCCCCCTAGAGCTAGAATCTAGAAGAGAGTGGAGACTCTAGTTGTATTCGCGGAATACATAGTGGAACCCAAGTCACAAGGGAGTGTGTGCTTGGAAGAGTGGAGTAGGGAAAGGTTGCCCGAACCACTATAAATTTTGTCTACTGTTTTTCATTTTCACTTTCATTATCTTATTGCTTTCTATTTGTTTTATTAAAGAGGTTTAAACTAAACCGGGGTAAAATCTCTAATTAAAGTTTTAAAATTTTAAATACACAATTCACCCCTCCCCTCTTGGGTAATTGCCATTAACTCGGGACCAACAATAAGTGTCTCTATTAAATGGAGGGAAATGCTTTTGGAAAATGTTGTTTTTAAAAAATATTTTTCCTGAAAACACACACACACATATATATATAATGCTTGCTTATTGAGTACACAACTCACGTTTTGTTTTCCAAATCCATAGACAGGTAAAAGAGGAGACACGACAACGGAGCAAATGAAATATCTTTAAATTGAGAGAAAAACATTAACAAATATTATGATGTAGAAAAATTTATGTTGAATGGATGTAATTATGTTGTTGTTTTCATGATGACAACCATGATTATAACATGCAGTAACATCTGATTTAGGAGAATGATGTAATGTTTTTGAATAACATGCTTTGTTGTGTTTTGAATGGTTAGAATGACTTAGTTATTACCTGAGATATAATTAAGAGGAAATAAACTCCTATGAAAATATATTTAACTAGATAATTATTCGTTAAAAACCCACCGTGTGATAGGGCAAAAATCCTGATCACGTTTACCAATGATACTGATCCCGAGGTAAGGCTTAGGATGTGACGCTTGGGTTAGGGGCGCCACAATATGATTCTTCAAAATCAATTCCTTCTTCTTGGGAATACCCTTTGGCTACTAGTCTGGCTTTATTTCTTATCACAAGCCCACTTTCGTCTAATTTATTCCTAAATACCCATTTAGTACCATTGATAATGCAATCTTTGGGTCTAGGAACTAAGTGTCATACATTATTTCTTTCAAACTGATTTAGCTCTTCTTGCATTGCAATAACCCAGTTTTCATCATTAAGAGCTTGTTCGATAGTTGTTAGTTCAATTTTTGTTACAAAAGCATATTGCCCACAAATGTTTTGTTTTGACCTTCTAGTCTTTACTCCTTCATAAATATTGCCAATAACTTGCTCAATTGGATGAGAATTTTTGAATTTCAAATCAGTTGGAGGTTTATAGGAATCGTTACCTTCACTTACCCTTTCCTCCATGAAATTTTCTGGCTTGGGCTTTGTTTCCTCTTGTTGCTCTTGTTTTTTTGCTTTTGAATTCTTCGATGTATCATCTGCATCACTTAATTCATCCTCCTTTCTCGGAGTTTGGTTAAATTCATCAAAAAACAACATGTATTGATTCCTCTACTATTCGATTTCTTTTGTTGAAAATTCTATATGCTTTGCTATTTGATGAATAACCAAGGAAAATTGTTTCATCACTTTTGGCATCTAATTTTTCCAAATTTGTTTTTCCATTGTTTAACACATAACAAGTACATCCAAAAGTATGGAAATATGATATGTTTTTTTTCTGCCTTTCCAAAGTTCATATGGGGTCTTTTTCAATATTGCTCTAATGGTAACTCGGTTTAATACATGACAAGTTGTACTTACAGCTTCACCCTAAAATCTTTTGGACAGCTTACTCTCATTTAGCATAGTTCTAGCCATTTCTTGTATTGTTCGATTTTTCCTTTCAACAACTCCGTTTTGTTGAGGAGTTCTTGGTGCAGAAAATGTATGGTGAATTCCTTTTCCATTGCAAAATTCTATGAATCATTTATTTTCAAATTCACCACCATGATCACTTTTAATGGAAATAATTGAACTTTGTTTTTCATTTTGCACCAAATTTGAAAAAGTGACAAACATAGAAAATGCTTCATCTTTGCTAGTTAAGAGTTAATCCAAGTAAATCTTGAAAACTCATCAACAATTACAAATACGTACTTTTTCCCACCAAGAGTTAAAATGTCCAATGACCCATAAAGATCCATATGCAGTAATTCAAGTGGCCTAGTTGTTGAAATTTCCTTTTTGGTGGAAAACGGCATTTTGGGTTGTTTAGATAATTGACAAGTCTTGCAAATCTTATCCTTGTCATATTTAAGCTTTGGTAACCCTTGTACTAGACTCTTTTTCCACAATGTTTTAATATTTGACATATTTATATGTCCAAGCCTTGTATGTCATATCCATGGATCATTTTCTATGGCTATTAGCCATTTTTCCTCAAGTTCATCTAGGCAAACCAAATATACATTTTCATATCTTTTGCCACTAAATAATATGTGATCATCATCAAATACATTGCAAATAGAGGATTCAAATACAACTTTATATCCTTTATCACATAATTGACTAATACTCATTAGGTTGTGTTTGAGTCGTTCAACAAGTAGTATGTCATCAATACATGCATTTGAAATTCCATAAACATTTCCTTTATCTTTGATTTTACCTTTTTCATTATTTTCAAAAGCAACTGTTCCTTCGTTGCAAGGGTTAATCTTATGAAACAGTCCTTTTTCTCCTGTCATGTGTCTTGAGCAACCACTATCCATAAACCATATGTTATTGGCTTTTTCTCTAAGACAAACCTGCAAAAATAAAGTCAAGTGGAGCTCATCCTTTTGGTACCCATTTTATGGGTCCATTTGGGTTAGTTATCCATTAGAATCTACATTGATCTTCCTTCGAATCCATAAATCCAATGCTTTTGGGCATCCAAACCAATTTTACACCAAGGTTTTGTAACTTTCTCAATTTGCATTGAAATGCCTTGTGTCCCATCTTGTTGCAAAAGTTACAAGCTCCTGGAAGTCTAGAAGTGGGAAGCCATTTGGTAATTGGTTCCCCAGTTGGTCTTTTGGTCCAAACCACATGATTTATCTTAGGTTTATCATGAATGGGTTTAGCTTTATTCCTTAGAGCATTAGATTTCTCTTGCTCAAATGTGGTATACCCAAGTCCTTTCTTACAACTTTAGGTGGTCGTTTTCAAGAACATTCTGACACTTTCTCCGGGATTAGAAGACTTAGCAAGCAATTCATTTAATGATTCATTTTCCTTTTTGAGTTTTTCTAACTCATTTATAAAGGTATTCTTTTCATTTTTCAATTGACCAACTTTTCAGCAAGTTTACCGTTCACAATTATTACTGCATCACATTGTCTTTTCTTTATTGTGAACTTGTTTCCTAACTTCTTTATTTCCTCATATAATGAATCATAGGCTTGTTGAAGTTTTTCTAATTCAGCACATTTGAGGCATTCATTTGTAGAAGAAAAAATTGAAAAAGATTTTTGCTTGGAGGTTACCTCTTGACTACTTGTGTAGTTTGTTGAAGTAGCAGCTGGAAACATGTGAAAAATAAGCCAAGTTTATGTTTTGATGATTAACAAATCAATTTGAGTAAGTTTTGGTTACTAACATGTGTGTGAAGATGATTAAAGGGTATACAAATGAAGAATTTGAAGCATGACAGGTCAAGTCGATTTCCAAGTCGACTCAGGCATCAACTTAGGCCAAGTCAATCCCCAAGTCGACTCCAGCAGCGACCTCAAGACGTCGTTATTAGGGAGCCAAGCTGCCGAAGTCACAAACGAAGTCGACTCTGCATGCGACTTGGGTGAAGTCGCAGACCAAGTCGACTCCGGCATCAACTTCAAACTTGTTTTTCTGTCCAGAGTTGAAATCGAGGACGAGAGCTGCCGAAGTCGCATCCCAAGTTGACTCCGCATGCGACTTGGGTAAAGTTGCAGACCAAGTCGACTACAGCATCGACTTCAACCATGATTTTCTGTCCAGAGTTGAAATCGAGAACGAGAGCTGCCGAAGTCGCATCCCGAGTCAACTCCGCATGCGACTTAGGTGAAGTCGCAGACCAAGTGAACAAAAGCTTCGACTTCAGTGCGGAACTTGCAGAATAAGTCGACTCAATGCTAGACTCAAGTGAAAATGAAGTCCAGAACAAGCAAAGCTGCATATTTTCATGGAGGATCGAGATCACACATGCATTCCAAGACTCAAGACTCAAGACATAGAGTCAAATATTTTTAAGATAGAAGAATTATAAAGAGTCTTAAATAAAATAGTGGAAGAACAATCAAATATGAAGAAATTCAAGCAAGCAAGTCATTCCAAAGAATTTCAAGTTCAACTAGCAAGCTGAGGAAGTGAAGTCGCACTTGAAGTCGACTTCACTTGTGACTTGGGTCAAGTCGAAGACCAAGTCGACCTAGAATGGAACTTGAATAAGCTGCGGGCAGCCGAAGTCGCACCCGAAGTCGACTCCACCAGCGACTTGGGTCGCAACGGTCGGAAATTTTTGAACGTTGGCGCATTAAATGCGCCCCACCTACTTCCAAACGTTTGGATTCCCTCAACATTTATAAAAGGCATTCAATATGAACGTAGAGGGTAGCTGAGAATTCATTGAATGAGCATAACTCCTATCTCTAAGAGCATTAAGTGATCAAGCCAACATCTAGAAGAAGAACCTTGCTTTCAAACTGCCAAGAGCCGCTCGTTGAATCTTTCAGACTGCTTTACAAGTTCTTCTCTACCCCAAATCTGCCTCTATACACCAGTAATGTGTAGAAACTTTCTTTTACTTTCTCTTGTTGTATTGAACTTGATTTAGTTTGGGTAACTAAGATCAAGTGTAAGCAAAGTAGTGTGTGATTGGAGTGGAACTCGTCACCTACTTGTGCTGTGAATTGTTGATGCCCTCTAGAGCTGGAATCTAGAAGAGAACAGTGACTCTAGTTGTATTTGTGAAATACATAGTGGAACCCAAGTCACAAGAGGTGTGAGCTTGGAAGAGTGGAGTAGGGAGGGTTGCCCGAACTACTATAAAATCTTGCTTGTTGATTTATATTTCTGCTCTCAGCACTTATTGCTTTCCATTTGTTTCTTCATAAAGGGGACTAGATTAATCCGGGGTAAAATTTCTGTTTAAGTTGAAAATTTTTAATTACCCAATTCACCTCTCCCCTCTTGGGTAATTGCCATTAACTCGGGACCAACAAGTGGTATCAGAGCAGGTCTTTGAGTTTTACCAAAGAGATCTTTTGATATGACATCTGAATCCACTTCCGTTCCCGCATTTGCCGAAGGCCAATCTTTTACTAGGCCACCATTATTAGATGGGAACAATTTCGGTTATTGGAAGCTACGTATGAAACAACTCATCATGGCTACAGATATGGATTCTTGGATTGCAATTCAAGACGGTGTAACCTTGCCTATTGATGAAAGAGCTTTCAAATGGACCGATGAGGAAGTAAAAACTGTTAAGAGTAACGCTAAAGCTATGAACTCACTGTTTTGTGCTCTTACCGCTTCCGAATATGATAGAGTATCCTCTTGTTTAACTGCAAAAGAGATATGGTATACATTAACATCTATCTGTGAAGGAACTTTTCAAGTCCAAGGGACAAGAAAAAATATTTTGATTGGAGAGTTGGAAAGCTTTAAAATGCTAGAAACAGAAAATATTTCTGAAATATTTGCTAGATTCTCTAAAATTACTAATGCTTTGAAAGGTCTTGGAAAAACTATTCCCAAATCTGAACAGGTCATGAAAATCTTAAGAGCTCTACCGGAATCTTGGACTCCAAAGATTACTGCAATAGAAGAAGTCAATGACCTAAACACATTGATGCTAGAAGACCTTATTAGCTCATTAATGTCACATGAGCTAATCAAGAAAAGAAATGAAGATCACCACAAAGGAAAGAGAGCAATTGCACTAAAAATCACCCATAACTCGGATGAGTCCACCTCATCATCTCACAGCGATGATGAAGATATTGCTCTACTTACTCGCAGATTTTGAAAGTTTGTGAGAAAAGAAAAGAACTTCAAAGATTTTAAAGAGAGACCTTGAAAAGAGAAGAAGAAGGAGACTACAAAGTTTTATAGATGCGGCGGTATGGGACATATGCAAGCTCAATGTCCTACACTGGAAGAAATATCAAAGGATCATCCAGAAAGGAAGGAAACATATGAAAGCCGAAAATTCTAAAGGCCTAAGGGAAGAGGAATGTACATAAATGAAGAAACTTCATCAACAAGTAGCTCCTCAACCAATGATTTTGAAGTGGCAAATTGTGCAAGAATATGCTGCATGGCGCGGATTGAGCAAGAAGAAAATTTGCTATGTTTAAACACAACAGAAGTTTTGGAAGAACAAACCACTTCAACAAAATATACAAGTAATGAAAAGATAACTTCCAAATTTTGTTATTCTCAATCTACTCATTCTTCTATTCAAGAATGTCTCAAATGTGCTGAATTAGAGGAATTACAACATGCATATGATTCATTATATGAGGAAATAAAAAACTAGGAAATAAATTATCTTTAAAGAGACAACAATGTAATTCCATTATTATTATAAATGGAAAACTAGCAGAAAGAGCAACAAAACTGAAAGAAGAAAATGAACTGCTTTTGAAAGAAGTGGAGAAATTGAAAAAGGAGAATGAATCCTTAAATGAATCATTAACTAAGTTCTCTAATCCATGAGAGAATGTGAAAATATTTCTAAACATGACCTCTCAAAACAATAGAAGAGGTCTTGGATACACCAAATTTCAGCAAGGTGAAAGTAGCAAATCAAGTGTGCCAAAACTCTTGAAAAATCAAGCTAAAGCTACACCTATTTACAAACCCAAAGGGAAACAAGTTGCTTCGACTAAAAGGCCAACTTTTGAACCGTTACATATTTGGAGGCCTACTCCTAGACTACCAATGGCTTGCAACTTTTGCAATAAGATGGGTCATAAAATCTATAAATGCAACTTCAAGAAACTGTATGACCATAGTGCAAAATTAGTTTGGGTTCCAAGAAACACAAGATTTGGGCTTTCAGGAATAGAACAACAAAGATTAAATCAGTTTTCTAACCCAAATGGACCCATAAAATGGGTACCAAAGAGATAAGATTTATTTGTTCATTTTTTAGATATTTTTCAAGCCAAAGGCAAGCAACGTTTGGTTCATGGATAGTGGTTGCTCAAGGCATATGACTGGAGAAAGAATTTTATTTCATAAACTCAAGCCTTGCAACGATGGAACTGTTGCATTTGGAAACAACGAGAAAGGTAAAATTAAAGGTAAAAGAAACATTTATAGTATTTCAAATGCTTGTATGGAGGATGTGTTATTTGTTGAAGGACTCAAGCACAATCTAATGAGTATTAGCCAATTATGTGACAAAGGATACAAGGTTGTGTTTGAATCATCTATATGCAATGTATTTGATGGAGAACATATCATGTTTAGCGAAAAAAGACATGGAAATGTATATTTGGTTTCACTTGATGAACTAGATGGTCAATATCTAATGGCCATTGACAATGATCCGTGAGTTTGGCATAAGAGGCTTGGGCATATAAACATGACAAATATTAAGACCCTATGGAAAAAGAATTTGGTAGATGGATTGCCAAAATTGAAATACGACAAAGATAAAATTTGTAAGGCATGTCAACTATCAAAACAACCTAAAATGTCTTTCTCTACCAAAAAGAAGATTTCCACCACTAGGCCACTTGAATTGCTACACATGGATCTATATGGGTCATCCGACATTTTAACCATTGGTGGAAAGAAGTATGTGTTTGTAATAGTTGATGATTTTTCAAGATTCACATGGGTAATTCTCTTAGCTAGCAAAGATGAAGCCTTCTCTATGTTTGCAACTTTTGTAAACTTGGTGCAAAATGAAAAATAAAGTACTATTATGACCATTAGAAGTGATCATGGTGGTAAGTTTGAAAATAAACGATTCATAGAATTATGTAATGAAAAAAGAATTCACCACACATTTTCCGCACCAAGAACTCCACAACAAAATGGAGTGATTGAAAGGAAAAATAGAACCATACAAGAGATGGCTAGAACAATGCTAAATGAAAGTAAATTATCCAAGAAATTTTGGGGTGAAGCTGTAAGTACAGCTTATCATATGTTGAACCGAGTTACCATTAGAGAGATCTTAAAAAAGACCCCATATGATCTATGGAAAGGTAGAAAACCAAATATTTCATATTTTCATGCTTTTGGTTGCACATGTTATGTTTGAACAATGGAAAAACTAACTTGGAAAAACTGGATGCTAAAAGTGATGAGGCAATATTCCTTGGCTACTCATCAAATAGCAAAACATATAGAGTCTTCAATAAGAGGAACCAAGTCGTAGAAGAGTCAATACATGTTGTTTTTGATGAATTTAATCCATGCCCCAAAAGAAAAGATGATTTAAGTGATGCGGATGATGTCACAAGTAATCTTGAATAAATTCATGTGGAAAAGCAAGAAGAATCCACGGAGGAAAAGGTAAGTGAAGGTAATAATGCCTATAAACCTCCAACTGACTTAAAATTCAGAAATGCTCATCCAATTGAGCAAGTTATAGGGAATATCTATGAAGGTGTAAAGACTAGAAGGTCAAAACAAAATATTTGTGGACAATACGCCTTTGTATAAAAAATTTAACCAACCACTATTGATCAAGCTCTTGATGATGAAAACTGGATCATAGCAATGCAAGAAGAGCTAAATCAATTTGAAAGAAACCAAGTTTGGCATCTTGTTCCAAGACCAAAAGACTGTATTGCCATTGGCACAAAATGGGTCTTTAGGAACAAATTAGATGAAAGTGGACTTGTGGTGAGAAACAAAGCTAGACTTGTGGCAAAAGGATACTCACAAGAACAAGGAATAGACTTTGAGGAATCCTATGCTCCGGTTGCTAGATTAGAAGTTATTCGCATCTTACTAGCTTTTGCATCTCACATGAACTTCAAGTTGTTTCAAATGGATGTTAAAAGTGCATTTTTGAATGGGTATATAAATGAAGAGGTGTATGTTGAACAACCACCTGGATTTGAGGAGAAAGATCAATCCAAATTTGTATACAAATTAACCAAAGCACTATATGGATTAAAACAAGCTCCAAGAGCTTGGTATGAAAGATTAAGCAAATTTCTGATTGATCATGACTTTCAAAAGGGAAAGGTAGACACCACTTTGTTTATCAAATATAAAGAAAGAGACATTTTAATTATTCAAATTTATGTAGATGATATTATTTTTGGTGCTACTAATGAGATTCTTTGTCAAGAATTTTCTGAGCTTATGCAGAAAGAATTTGAAATAAGTATGATGGGGGAGCTAAACTTCTTCCTTGGACTACAAATCAAGCAATTAAGTGAAGGGATCTTCATAAACCAGTCCAAGTATATCAAAAAAATGTTAAAGAAGTTTAGCATGAAAAATAACAAAGGGGCAAACACGCCTATGAGCTCAACCATTAAAATTGACAAAGACGAGAAAGGCAAACCAGTTGATTTAAAGTTATATAAAAGCATGATAGGCTCTTTATTATATTTAACTGCTTCTAGACCCGATATACTGTTTAGTGTTTGTATGTGCTCTAGATTTCAATCATGTCCAAAAGAATCACACTTGGTAGCTGTAAAAAGAATTTTTAGATATTTAGTAGATACTACCAACATAGGACTTTGGTATCCAAAGGGCTCTGAATTTGATCTAATCGGCTACTTGGATGCGGATTTTCCCAGTTACAAGGTAGATAGAAAAAGCACTAGTGGAACATGTCGGTTTCTTGAGAACATGTTGGTTTCATAGTTTTCAAGAAAACAAACTAGTGTTGCTCTATCTACGGCGGAAGCCGAATATATTGCCGCCGGGAGCTATTGTGCCCAACTGCTTTGGATGAAACAACAACTTAGGGATTATGGCATGGATTTTAAAGATATACCTATTAGATGTGATAATACAAGTACAATATGTTTAACTAAAAATCTAGTATTGCATTCTAGGACCAAGCATATAGACCTAAGACATCATTTTATTAGATAACATGTAGAAAATCATGATATATGTTTGGAATATGTAAAAACAGAAGATCAAATTGCAGATATTTTTACCAAACCTATAGCAAAAGAACCATTTTATAAAATTAGAAATGATATGGGAATGCTTGAATTAACTTAGAAAAGCACAAGCAGAGGGGGAGCACAGGTTCAGGGGGAGCAGCCCCGCCATTCTCAAAGGATTAACCCGCTCCATCTTTATTTTTTTATCAATTGACAAAAAGGGGGAGAAGAGATTAGGATTTGAGTAGTCTCATTTTTTAAATGCTTGTATGGTATTAACTTGTGATTTATTGGAAATGAAATATGTATGTTAAAGCTCCAAATGCAAATGATCTATGATTATTCTAAAGATACCAAAACAAGATGAAATAGTATGTTTTAAAGACATTGAAAGGTATATAATTAAATCAGTTTTGTCAATCATCAAAAAGGGGGAGATTGTTGGAAACATGTGAAAAATAAGCCAAGTTTATGTTTTGATGATTAACAAATCAATTTGAGTAAGTTTTGGTTACTAACATGTGTGTTGAGATGATTAAAAGGTATATAAATGAAGAATTTGAAGCATGACAGGTCAAGTCGATTTTCAAGTCGACTTAGGCATCGACTTAGGCCAAGTCGATCCCCAAATCGACTCCAGCAGCGACCTCAAGACGTCATTTTCGTCCAGCGTTGAAATCAGGGAGCCAAGCTGCCGAAGTCGCAAACGAAGTTGACTCTGCATGTGATTTGGGTGAAGTCGCAGACCAAGTCGACTCCGGCATGGACTTCAAACTTATTTTTCTGTCCAGAGATGAAATCGAGGACGAGAGTTTCCGAAGTCGCATCCCAAGTCGACTCAAGCTTCGACTTCAGTGCGGAACTTGCAGAATAAGTCGACTCAATGCTAGACTCAAGTGAAAATGAAGTCCAGAACAAGCAAAGCTGCATATTTTCATGGAGGATCGAGATCACACATGCATTCCAAGACTCAAGACTCAAGACATAGAGTCAAATGTTTTTAAGATAGAAGAATTATAAAGAGTCTTAAATAAAATAGTGGAAGAACAATCAAATATGAAGAAATTCAAGCAAGCAAGTCATTCCAAAGAATTTCAAGTTCAACTAGCAAGCTAAGGAAGTGAAGTCGCACCCGAAGTTGACTTCACTTGCGACTTGGGTCAAGTCGAAGATCAAGTCGACCTAGACTGAAACTTGAAGAAGCTGCGGGCAGCCGAAGTCGCACCCAAAGTCGACTCCATCTGCAACTTGGGCGAAGTCGCACCCGAAGTCGACTCCACCCGCGACTTGGGTCGTAACGGTCGAAAATTTTCGAACGTTGGCGCATTAAATGCGCGCCGCCTACTTCCAAACGTTCGGATTCCCTCAACATTTATAAAAGTTATTCAATATGAACGTGGAGGGTAGCTGAGAATTCATTGAATGAGCATAACTCCCATCTCTAAGAGAATTATGTGAACAAGCCAACATCTAGAAGAAGAACCTTGCTTTCAAACTGCCAAGAGCCGCTCGTTGAATCTTTCAGACTGCTTTACAAGTTCTTCTCTGCGCCAAATCTGCCTCTACACACCAGTAACGTGTAGAAACTTTCTTTTACTTTCTCTTGTTGTATTGAACTTGATTTAGTTTAGGTAACAAAGATCAAGTGTAAGCAAAGTAGTGTGTGATTGGAGTGGAACTCATCACCTACTTATGTTGTGAATTGTTGATTCCCCCTAGAGCTGAAATCTAGAAGAGAGCAGTGGCTCTAGTTGTAATTGTGAAATACATAGTGGAACCCAAGTCACAAGAGGTGTAAGTTTGGAAGAGTGGAGTAGGTAGGGTTGCCCGAACTACTATAAAATCTTGCTTGTTGATTTATATTTCTGCTCTTAGCACTATATTGCTTTCCATTTGTTTCTTCATAAAGGGGACTAGATTAATCCGGGGTAAAATTTCTATTTAAGTTGAAAATTTTTAATTACCTAATTCACCCCTCCCCTCTTGGGTAATTGCCATTAACTCAGGACCAATAGTAGCTTGATCCTCCAAGATTTCCATTGCTGCGAGACATATGTCGGAATTTCCCATGCAATAAATTCTTGCACAATCTGCTTCACATTCTTCACTGGAAGAGCTGCATGTCGTTGATTCTTCTTCGTTTACGTACATGCCTCTTCCTTTGATTCTTTGGAACTTTCTGTTGTCGCCTCGATATTTTCTTTGCTCCTTTGCTTTAGTTTCTTCATGCGTTGGGCATTGGGCTTGCATATGCCCCGTATCGCCACACCGGTAACATTTTATTGTCTCTTTCTTTTTCTCTTTAGAATTTCTTTCGTTAAGGTTTCTGAAATTTCTTCCTTTCCTTACAAATTTTCTGAATTTTGTAAGTAAAGCAATTTCATCGTCGTTTTGTGACGACGAGGTAGAGTCATCTGAATCTTGTGCTGCTTTCAAGGCGATGGCTCTCTTGCCTTTGTGTTGATCTTCGTTTCTTTTCTTGATTAGCTCATGTGACATTAATGAACTAATGAAATCTTCTAACTTCAATGTGTTTAGCTCCTTTACTTCTTCTATTGCAGTAATCTTTGGAGTCCATGATTCCGGTAGAGCTCTTAGAATCTTCATGACCTATTCAGATTCTGAGATAGCTTTTCTAAGACCTTTAAAAGCATTAGTAATTTTAGAGAATCTAGCAAATATTTCAGAAATATTCTCTATTTCTAACATTTTAAAGCTTTCCAATTTTTCAATCAAAATATTTCTCCTTGTCCCTTGGACTTGAGAACTTCCTTCATAGATAGATGTTAATGTATCCCATATCTCTTTGGCGGTCAAACAAGAGGATACTCTATCATATTCGGAGGAAGCAAGAGCACAAAATATTGAATTCATAGCCTTAGCGTTGCTCATAATAATTTTTACTTCCTCATTGGTCCATTTGGAAGCTCTTTCATCAGTAGGCAAGGTCACACCGTCTTGGATTGTGATCCAAGAGTCCATATCTGTAGCCATGATGAGTTGTTTCATACGTAGCTTCCAATAGCCAAAATTGTTCCCATCAAACAACGGTGGCCAAGTAAAAGATTGGCCTTCGGCAAATGCGGGAATAGAAGTAGATTGGGATGCCATATCAAAAGATCTCTTTGGTTTAAACTCAAAGATCTGCTCTGATACCACTTGTTGGTCCCGAGTTAATGACAATTACCCTAGAGAGGAGGGGTGAATTGGGTATTTAAAATTTTTCAACTTAAGCTGGAAACTGTACCTCAGTTTAGTTTAGTCCTCTTTTGTAAAGCAAATGGAAAGCAACAAGATTATGAAAGCAGAAATGAAAAACAATTGACAAAATTTATAGTGGTTCGGGCAACCTTCCCTACTCCACTATTCCAAGCTCACACCCCTTGTGACTTGGGTTCCACTATGTATTCTGCGAATACAACTAGAGCCTCCACTCTCTTCTAGATTCCAGCTCTAGGGGGCATATACAACTAGAGCCTCGACTCTCTTCTAGATTCTAGCTTTAGTGGGCATATGCAACACGCGGCACAAGTAGGTGACAAGTCCCTACTCCAGTCAAACGCTACTTTGCTATCACTCGGTTTGAAACACCAAAATCAAACGAAATATCAAAAACCTAATAACAAATTGAAATGAAAGAAATCTACACTTTACAGATTTGTGTAGGCAAGTTTCAACTCGAGGAAGAACTTGTATAAGTGACAAGTGGATCGACGTTGGAGTATGCAGCAAGTTGAAGCTCGTTCTTCCTTCAAAAGTGTATAGATCACTCAAAAGTAGAAGAAAGTGGAATATAGACCTTAGTATCTTCTCTTTTCTCTTTTTCTGCTCTATCTCATGTGTTTCCACATTCACTTGAGTGTCTATATATAATGCAAGGAGAGATTTGAATGTTGGAGAGTTGGTTGGCGCGTAATAAATGCACCAACGTTCAAATTTTCTAATGTTACGAACCAAGTCGCAGGTGGAGTCAACTTCAGATGCGACTTCAGTTGCGAATAGGCTGCTCAAGTTCTTCCTCAGGTCGACTTGGTCTTGAACTTGACCCAAGTCGCATGTGGAGTCAACTTCGGCACCGACTTCGGATTCCTCCAATTTCCAAGTCATTTTTTTAGGTTGACTTGACTGAGACTTGACCCAAGTCGCTGCCGGAGTTGACTTCGGTTGCGACTTGACTTTCTCAGCTTGCTAGTTGAACTTGAATTCTTTTGAAATGACTTTGGTCACTTTATTTCCTTCAAATTAAATGTTCTTCCCTTGATTTGTATCATTTGAAATTCTGTATGATTATTTTAGCTTGAAACCTTTTGACTCCATGTCTTGAATTCTAGAGTACTTGGATCATGGAGTGCATGAAAGATGTCTAAGTGTGTGTTCTCGATCCAACATGATGAATTCATGCAACCTTACTTGCTTTGGACTAGTTTTGATCTTCATTTGTTCCAAGTCGAAAGTTTGAGTCGACTTGGTCTTCAACTTCACTCAAGTCGAACATCAGGTCGACTTGGTTTGCGACTTTGCTCTTCAAAAACTGTACTATCAGTCTGAAGTCGAAGCTGGAGTTGACTTGGTCTGGAACTTTACCCAAGTCGCATGTGGAGTCGACTTCGTTTGAGACTTCAGCAGCCCTTGGCCCCCAATTTTAACACTGGATAAAAATTGCCCCTTGAAGTCGCTGCTGGAGTCGACTTGGGGATCGACTTGGCTTAAGTCGATGCCTGAGTCAACTTGGGAATCGACTTAACCTGCTATGCTTCATATTTTTCATTTTTATAACCTTAAAATTGCACAAAACATATTAGTAGTTAAAACTTACTCAAATTGAGTTGTTAATCATCAAAACATATATTTTGGGTATTTTGCTTTTGATTTCAACACTTTTTTCCAACATGATAGAGTGTTCATGCTTGACCACCAAAGAGATATGCTAACTTAATTTATGAAAGAACTTCTCAGGTCTAAGGGATGAGAATAAATATTTTGATTGGAGGGCTAGAGAGTTTCAAAATGCTTGATATGGGGAATATTTTTGAAATATTTGCAAAATTTTCTAAAATCTCTAATCCTTTAAAAGGCCTATGAAAGGATATATCTGAATCCAAGCAAGTTATGATGATCTTGAGAGTATTAACGGAATCTTTGACCCCCAAGATCATTGCAATCGAAAAGGCAAAAGACCTCAACAACACATTGAAGCTTGAAGAATTAATCAGCTTACTCATGTCACATGAGCTGATAAAGAAAAAATGAAGAACATCACAAAGGAAAAAAGACCCTTGTACTAAAAGACACACAAAGCTCAGAAGAGTGAACCTCATCATCCCAAAATGAAGATGAGGAAATTGCCCTCCTTGCAAGAAAATTTAAAAAGTTTGTAAGAAAGGGAAAGAACATGAGCTCTTCCAAAGGTTTAAAGGAGAAGAGTAGAAGAGAAAAGATGAACGAAATACCTAATGCTTCAGATGTGGTAAAGTGAGACACAAACAAGCTCAATTTCCACACTCAAAGAGAACAAGTCCAAAGAAAGGCAACAAAAGAAAGAAAGGAGTATCACTAAAAGGTTCCTAAAGCAAAAAGGTAATGTAATGCATGTCAGTGAAGATTCATTATCAACAAGCATCTCTTCAATTGAAGATCAAGAGGCTACAAACTGTGCAAGAATTTGCTGTGTAGCAAGGATCGTAGAGGAAGACACACAAAATTGCCTTACAACCACAGAATTGGTGGAGGGTATGACTACCTCAACAAATTATATAAGTAGTGAGGAGGTAACCTCTAGATTTGACCATTCTCACTCTAAATCCATTTATTCCTCTACTTATGATTGTACCAAATTTGCTAGGTTAGATGAATTGCAACAAGCTTATGATTCATTATTTGAGGAGACAAAGAAACTTAAAATTAAGTACACATCATGGAAGAAATAATGTGACTCTACCATTATTATCAATGAAAAACTATATGAGAGAGTTAAATGCTTGGCTGAGGAGACTAAAAACTTAATTTATGAGATTGAAAGGTTGAAGAAAGAGAATGCTTCTTTAAATGAATCATTAGGAAAATTCACTAACCTAGGAGAGAGTGTCAAGAGTTTCCTAAACATGAAAACTTAAACAAATAAAAGAGGACCAGGATATCTATATTTGAGTATCGAGAAAGCAACAAATCAAATGCTCCAAAATGGGTCAAACCTCAAGCCCAGGTAGCTACACCTCATGGCCAAGCTAGAACAACTAGGGTAGCTTGGGTAAGAAGACCAACCTGGCAACCAACATGTACATGGAGCCCTCCTTAAAGAATTCATGGGACATGTATTCTTTGCAACAAGTTTGGTCAAAATCTATCAAAGCAAAATTAAGAAATTCCTTAATAAAGGTGTTAAACTAGTTTGGGTACCAAAGAGCATTAAATTTGTGTCATCTAACCATGAAGAACATAGACTCTAAATGCTTACTAACCCAAATGGACCCATGAGATGGATACCAAAAAGTTGAACTTTATTTGATTAATTTTTTTGCAGATATGTCTTAGAGCAAAATCAAGCAACACGTGGTTCATAGACATTAGTTGCTCAAAACATATGACAAGAGAAAAAAGCCCTATTCAATGACCATAAGCCTTACAATAGTTGAACCATTGCATTTGGTAGCAACGAGAAAGGTAAAATAAATAGTAAGGGAAACGTTTATGGTATTTTTAAGGTATGCATAGAGGAAGTTCTATTTGTTGAAGGATTTATACACAATCTAATGAGTATTAACCAATTATGTGACAAAGGATATAAGGTTGCATTTGAATCATCCATATATAATGTTTTTGATAGAGAACATATAGTCTTTAGCAGAAAAAGATAGAAATATATATATATATATTCGGTATGCCTTGTTGAATTGGATGAAAATGTTTAGTAACAGTTGATACTGATCCATAGATTTAACACAAGAGACTTGGACATATAAACATGTCAAATATCAAAACTTTTATGGAAAAATAGCTTGGTAGAAGATTTACCACAACTCAAGTATGACAAAAATAAATTTTATAAATATTGTCAAATGTCCAAACAATCAAAGATATCTTTCTCACTAAAGAATGATATTTCAACACCTAGGCCACTTGTGTTATTAAAATGGATCTTTATGGATCATCTAATATATTGAGCCTTGGAGAGAAGAAATATGTTTGTGTCATTGTTGATAATTTCACTTAGATATAGAACTTCATTAGCTAGCAAGGATGAATTCTTATCTATATTTGTTGGTTTTTCTAAGTTGGTGCGAAATGAAAAGCAAAACCTAATTATATCTATTGGAAGTAATCATGATAGTGAATTTGAAAAGAAATGTTTCATAGAATTTTGCAATAAAATAGAAACTCACCACACATTGTTTGTGCCAAGAACTCCTCAACAAAATGGAGTTGTAGGAAGAAAGAATAAAACCATACAAGAGATGGCTAGAACTATGTTAAATGAAAGCAAACTATCCAAAAATTTTTAGGATGAAACTGTGTTATACTCAGAATAAATGTGACTCATACATGTAGTCTAGGCATGTAATTAGTATTAATTATATGATTGAAGTGGATGGATGAGATTAGGGCAAATGATTAAGTAAGGTGGTTAAGTTAATTACCTTAGCCCAATATGAGTTAATGTGCTAAAAAAAGGACAAAATGAGGTATGAAAATGATGATTTGGCACAATCTTTAATTCCATTAATTATGATTAAGTTAATGATAATTAAGAGAGAGAAACATTTAGGGTAAAAAATAAAGAAAAGGGGAAACAACATGGGATGTTTAAGGGGAGAAGATGTTGGTCCCGAGTTGATGGCAATTACCCAAGAAGGGAGGGGTGAATTGGGTATTTAAAAATTTATAACTTAAACATAAACTTTACCCCGGATTAATCTAGTCCCCTTAATGAAGAAATGAAATGGAAAGCAATATAAGGTAGAGAGCAGAAATATAAATCAAGCACACAAGATTTTTATAGTGGTTCGGGCAACCTCCCTACTCCACTCTTCCAAGCTCACACTCCTTGTGACTTGGGTTCCACTATTGTATTCTCTCAATACAATTAGAGCCACTGCTCTCTTCTAGATTACAGCTCTAGGGGGCCTCAACAAATCTCAGCACAAGTCGGTGATGAGTTCCACTCCAATCACACACTACTTCGCTTACACTTGATCTTAGTTCCTCAAACTAAATCAAGATCAATACAACAAAATAAAATAACAAAAGGAGTCTACACTTTACAGATGTGTAGAAGCAATTTGGCGTAGAGAAGAACTCGTAATGTAGGCTTTGAGGATTTAGAGATATAGCTCTTGCAGTTTGAAGCAAAGTTCTTCCTCTTTGAATGGCTTGATCTCTTTAGAGCTCTTGAATATAGGAGTTAAGCACACTTAATGATTTCAGCTACTTCCCTCGTCCACAATGAATGACTTTTATAATTTTGGAGGGAATCCAAACGTTAGAAGGTAGGTGGCGCGCATTTAATGCGCCAACGTTCGAATAAATTCTGACCGTTACGACCCAAGTCGCATGCGGAGTCGACTTCGGATGCGACTTCGCCCAAGTCGCAGATGGAGTCGACTTCGGGTGCGACTTCGCTTCTCCGTAGCGACTTCAAGTTCCAGGCTGGGTCGACTTGGTCCTCGACTTGACCCAAGTCGCAGGTGAAGTCGACTTCGGGTGCGACTTCACCTCGGCAGGATGCTTGATGAACTAGAAATCTTGAAATGCTTGGTTCCTTCATTTTCTTTGCATTTTTAATTTCCTTTTGAGTCATCGTCTTTATTTTTCTTTAGCTCCATGATTTTGCAAGCCTTGAGTCCTTGAGTTTATGCATCTTGCTTTTGATACTAGTCTTCATGACTTGAGTTTCTTTATCTTCAAATATGTTTGAAGCTTTGTCTTGGACTTCAGAGACTCATTGATAATGATCTTGTTCTCTTGATTTGGTCTTGAGAAAACTCAAGTTGATTCTTGGAATGAGCTTGAAACTGCATCTTTGAGTTTGAGAGCATCAAGTCGAACTTGGGGTCGACTTCGTCCGCGACTTCGCCCAAGTCGCAACTGGAGTCGACTTCGTTTGCGACTTCGGCATTCTTCCATCCCAAATTCAGCTCCGGAGTGATTTTCCCGAATGAAGTCGATGCTGGAGTCGACTTCGTTTGCGACTTGGCTTCCCAAGTCGCAACTGGAGTCGACTTGGCCTGCGACTTCACTTGTTCTTCTCCCATTTTCAACTCTGGACAGATTTGGCTTCTTGAAGTCGATCTTGGGGTCGACTTGGAGAACGACTTGGCCTTCCATACTTTATTTTCTTCAAATGAATATTCCTTAAACATTTCCACAAACGTGTTAGTAGCCAAGACTTACTCAAATTGATTTGTTAATCATCAAAACGTAGATTTAGCTAGTTTTCCACATATTTTCAACAATCTCCCCCTTTTTGATGATTGACAAAACCGATTTGAGTGTATACCTTTCAATAATTTAAAAAGAATAACATGCTTTCAACATTCAACAAACATATGCTCATGCAAATTTTCAAGTTGAAAACATTTCAAACTCTTCTCCCCAACCATATCCTACTCTTCTCCCCCTTTGGAGTCATTGGGACTCAAATCCTACTCTTCTCCCCCTTTTTGTCAATATATCAAAAAGTTAGAGGGTAAAGAAAGAGATAGGTGGGTGTGCTCCCCCTAAATAGGTGCTCCCCCTAAGTTTATGCTAAGTTAATTCAATCATTCCCATGTCATTTCTAATCTTATAAAATATTTTTTTTGCTAGGGGCTTTGTAAATATGTCTGCAACTTGATCCTCTGTTCTTACATATACCAAACATATGTCATGATTTTCTACATGTTCTTTAATGAAATGGTGTCTAAGGTCTATATGTTTGGTCCTAGAATGCAAGACTGGATTTTTAGTTAAACATATGGCACTAGTATTATCACATTTAAGGGGTATATCTTTAAAATCCATGCCATAGTCCCTAAGTTGCTGTTTCATCCAAAGTAATTGGGCACAACAGCTCCCGGCGGCAATGTATTTGGCTTCCGCCGTAGATAGAGCAACACTAGTTTGTTTTCTTGAAAACCATGAAACCAGCATGTTCCCAAGAAATTGACATGTTCCACTAGTGCTTTTTCTATCTACTTTGTAACTGGCAAAATCCGTATCCGAGTAGCCAATTAGATCAAAATTAGAGCCCTTTGGATACCAAAGTCCTATATTGGTAGTGTCAACTAGGTATCTGAAAATTCTCTTCACAGCTACCAAGTGTGATTCTTTTGGACATGATTGAAATCTAGAACACATACACACACTAAACAATATATCAGGTCTAGAAGCAGTTAAATACAACAAAGAGCCTATCATGCTTCTATACAATTTCAAATCAACTATTTTTCCTTTTTCATCTTTGTCGATTTTGATTGTTGAGCTCATTGGTGTGTTTGCTCCTTTGCTATTTTCCATGCCAAACTTCTTCAGCATTTCTTTGATATACTTGGACTGGTTGATGAAGATTCCTTCATTTAATTGCTTGATTTGCAGTCCAAGGAAGAAGTTTAGCTCTCCCATCATGCTCATTTCAAATTCTTTCTGCATAAGCTCAGAAAATTCTTGACAAAGAATTTTATTAGTAGCACCAAAAATGATATCATCAACATAAATTTGAATGATTAATATATCCTTTCCATTGTACTTGATAAACAAAGTGGTGTCTACCTTTCCTTTTTGAAAATCCTGATCAATCAGAAATTTGCTTAGTCTATCATACCAAGCCCTTGGAGCTTGTTTTAATCCATATAATGCTTTGGTTAACTTGTACACAAATTTAGATTGATCTTTTTCCTCAAATCCAGGTGGTTGTTCAACATACACCTCTTCATTTATATAACCATTCAAAAATGCACTTTTAACATCCATTTGAAACAATTTAAAGTTCATGTGAGATGCAAAAGCTAATAAGATGCGAATTGCTTCCAATCTAGCAACCGGGGCATAGGATTCCTCAAAGTCAATTCCTTCTTCTTGTGAGTATCCCTTTGCCACAAGTCTAGCTTTGTTTCTCACTACAAGTCCACTTTCATCTAATTTGTTCCTAAAGACCCACTTGGTACCAATAACAGTGCAATCGTTTGGTCTAGGAACAAGGTGCCAAACTTGGTTTCTTTCAAATTGATTTAGCTCTTCTTGCATTGCTATAATCCAATTCTCATCATCAAGAACTTCATCAATATTAGAAGGTTCAATTTTGGATACGAAGGCATATTGTCCACAAACATTTTGCTTTGACCTTCTAGTTTTCACACCTTCATATACATTCCCTATAACTTGTTCAATTGGATGGGCATGTTTGAATTTCAAATCTGTTGGAGGTTTGTAGGAATTATTACCTTCACTTACCCTTTCCTCCATGAAATCTTCTTGTTTTTCCACATGCAGTTTTTCAAGATTGCTTGCTATATCATCTGCATCACTTAAATCATCTTTTCTTTTGAAGCATGGGTTAGTTTCATCAAAAACAACATGTATGGACTCTTCTACCACTTGGTTTCATTTATTGAATACTCTATATGCTTTGCTATTTGATGAGTACCCAAGGAATATTGCCTCATCACTTTTAGCATCTAATTTTCCCAAGTTGGTTTTTCCATTGTTCAAAACATAGCATGTGCATCCAAAAGCATGAAAATAAGAGATATTTGACTTCCTTCCTTTCCATAGCTCATATGGGGTCTTTTTCAAGATTGCTCTAATGGTAACTCGATTCAAAACATGACAAGCTGTACTTATAGCTTCACCCCAAAATTTCTTGGATAATTTGCTCTCATTTAGCATTGTTCTAGCCATCTCTTGTATAGTTCTGTTTTTCCTTTCAACTACTCCATTTTGTTGTGGAGTTCTTGGTGCAGAAAATGTGTGATGAATTCCTTTTTCATTACATAACTCTGTGAATCGTTTGTTTTCAAATTCACCACCATGATCACTTCTTATAGTCATAATAGTACTTTGTTTTTCATTTTGCACCAAATTTACAAAGGTTGAAAACATAGGGAAGGCTTTATCTTTGCTAGCTA
Source organism: Annona cherimola (assembly GCA_030490835.1). Taxonomy (NCBI): domain Eukaryota; kingdom Viridiplantae; phylum Streptophyta; class Magnoliopsida; order Magnoliales; family Annonaceae; genus Annona; species Annona cherimola. Next base: position 39,237,358 of record CM059973.1, read on the forward strand.
AGAGAATTATCCATGTGAATCTTGAAAAATCATCAACAATAACAAATACATATTTCTTTCCACTAATGGTTAAAATATCGGATGGCCCATATAGATCCATGTGTAGCAATTCAAGTGGCCTAGTGGTGGAAATTTCCTTTTTGGTAGAGAAAGGCATTTTAGGTTGTTTCGATAATTGACATGTCTTGCAAATTTTGTCTTTGTCATATTTCAACTTTGGCAAGCCTTCTACCAAACTCTTCTTCCATAGGGTCTTTATATTTCCCATGTTTATATGTCCAAGCCTTTTATGCCAAACCCATGGATCATTATCAATGGCCATTAGACATTGACCATCTAATTCATCAAGTGAAACCAAATATACATTTCCATGTCTTTTTCCACTAAACATGATATGTTCTCCATCAAATACATTACATATAGATGATTCAAACACAACCTTGTATCCTTTATCACATAATTGAATAATACTCATTAGGTTATGCTTGAGTCCTTTAACAAATAAAACATCTTCCATGCATGCATTTGAAATACTATAGATGTTTCCTTTACCTTTAATTTTACCTTTCTCATTATTACCAAAGGCAACCGTTCCATCGTTGCAAGGCTTAAGTTTGTGAAATAAACTTCTTTCTCCGGTCATATGCCTTGAACAACCGCTGTCCATGAACCATACATTGTTTGCCTTTGCCTTGAAACAAATCTGAAAAATAAAAAGGTAAATCTCATCTCTTTGGTACCCATTTTATGGGTCCATTTAGGTTAGTAATATTATTCAACCTTTGTTGCTCTAACTTAGAAAGCCCAAATCTTGTGTTCCTTGGAACCCAAACTAATTTTGCACCATGGTCATACAATTTCTTAAAGTTACACTTGTAGGCTTTATGACCCATTTTGTTGCAGTAATTGCAAGCCATTGGTAATCTAGGAGTAGACCTCCAAGTATGCAATGGTTCAAATGTTGGCCTTTTAGTCCACATAACATATTTCCTTTGTGACTTGTATATAGGTGCAGTTTTGGTTTGATATTTCTCAAGTATTGGCAAATTCGATTTGCCACTTTCTTTTTGCTCAAATGTATAATATCCAAGACCTCTTTTATTTGTTTGAGCAGTCATATTCAAAAACATCTTTACATTTTCTCCAGGATTAGAGAACTTTGCTAATGATTCATTTAATGATTCGTTCTCCTTTTTCAATTTTTCTATATCATTTATCAATGATTCATTTTCTTCTTTCAGTTTTGTTGATTTTTCAGCTAGTTTTCCATTTTCAATAATAACGAAGTTACATTGTTGTCTCTTCAATGACAACTTGTTTCCTAGCCTTTTGATTTCCTCATATAATGAATCATAAGAAATTTGTAGTTCTTCTAATTCAGCACATTTGAGGCAATCATGAAAAGAAGAATAAGTAGATTGAGAATGACAAAGTTTGGAAGTTACCTCTTCATTTTCTGTATACTTTGTTGAAGTGGTTTGTTCTTCCAAAACTTCCGTTGTGTTCAAACACAACAAATCTTCTTCTTGCTCAATCCGCGCCATGCAGCATATTCTTGCACAATTTGCCGCCTCAAATTCGTCGGTTGAAGAGCTGCTTGTTGATGAAGTCTCTTCATTGACATACATGCCTCTCCCCTTTGGTCTTTGGTATTTTCTTCCTTCATGTCCTTCCTTCCTTTCTTCCGGTGTAGGACATTGAGCTTGCATATGTCCCACACCTCCGCATCTATAGCACTTTGTTGGTTCCTTCTTCTTCTCTCTTCGTGATCTTTCTCTGAGGTCTTTGAAGTTCCTTTCTTTTCTCACAAATTTCCGGAATTTGTGAGTGAGTAGTGCTATGTCTTCATTGTCGTTATGAGACGAGGAGGTAGATTCTTCTGAGTTGTGTGCCGCTTTTAATGCAATGGCTTTCTTCCCTTTGTGATTGTCTTCGTTTCTTCTCTTAATTAGCTCATGTGACATTAATGAGCTAATTAGATCTTCTAGCTTTAGTGTATTTAGGTCTTTGGCTTCTTCAATCGTCGTAATCTTTGGAGTCCAAGATTCCGGTAAAGCTCTTAGTATCTTCATGACCTGTTCGGATTCAGGTATAGCCTTTCCAAGACCTTTCAAGGCGTTAGTAATCTTAGAAAATCTAGCAAACATTTCAGAAATATTTTCTGTTTCTAGCATTCTAAAGTTTTCCAACTCTCCTATCAGAATATTTCTCTTAGTCCCTTGGACTTGAGAAGTTCCTTCATAAATTGATGTTAAAGTATCCCATATTTCTTTAGCAGTTAGGCAAGAGGATACTCTATCATATTCAGAAGCCGTAAGAGCACAAAATAAAGAGTTCATAGTCTTAGCATTGCTCTTGACGGTTCTTACTTCCTCTTCGGTCCATTTGGAAGCTCTTTCATCGATTGGCAAGGTTACACCACCTTGGATCGCAATCCAAGAGTCCATATCGGTAGCCATAATGAGTTGCTTCATACGAAGCTTCCAATAACCGAAATTGTTCCCATCAAACAATGGTGGCCTAGTAAATGATTGGCCCTCAGCAAAAGCGGGAACAGAAATAGATTGGGATGCCATGTGATTGGATATCTTTGGTTTAACTCAAAGACCTGCTCTGATACCACTTGTTGGTCCCGAGTTTATGGCAATTACCTAAGAGGGGAGGGGTGAATTGGGTATTTAAAAATTTATAACTTAAACAGAAACTTTACCCCGGATTAATCTAGTCCCCTTAATGAAGAAATGAAATGGAAAGCAATATAAGGTAGAGAGCAGAAATATAAATCAAGCACACAAGATTTTTATAGTGGTTCGGGCAACCTCTCTACTCCACTCTTCCAAGCTCACACTCCTTGTGACTTGGGTTCCACTATTGTATTCTCTCAATACAATTAGAGCCACTGCTCTCTTCTAGATTCCAGCTCTAGGGGGCCTCAACAAATCTCAGCACAAGTAGGTGATGAGTTCCACTCCAATCACACACTACTTCGCTTACACTTAATCTTAGTTCCTCAAACTAAATTAAGTTCAATACAACAAAATAAAATAACAAAAGGAGTCTACACTTTACAGATGTATAGAAGCAATTTGGCGCAGAGAAGAACTCGTAATGTAGGCTTTGAGGATTCAGAGATATATAGCTCTTGCAGTTTGAAGCAAAGTTCTTCCTCTTTGAATGGCTTGATCACTTTAGAGCTCTTGAATATAGGATTTAAGCACACTTAATTATTTCAGCTACTTCCCTCGTCCACAATGAATGCCTTTTATAATTTTGGAGGGAATCCGAACGTTAGAAGGTAGGTGGCGCGCATTTAATGCGCCAACGTTCGAATAAATTCTGACAGTTGCGACCCAAGTCGCATGCGGAGTCGACTTCGGATGCGACTTCGCCCAAGTCGCAAATGGAGTCGACTTCGGGTGCGACTTCGCTTCTCCGTAGCGACTTCAAGTTCCAGGCTGGGTCGACTTGGTCCTCAACTTGACCCAAGTCGCAGGTGAAGTCGACTTCGGGTGCGACTTCACCTCGGCAGGATGCTTGATGAACTAGAAATCTTGAAATGCTTGGTTCCTTCATTTCCTTTGCATTTTTAATTTCCTTTTGAGTCATCGTCTTTATTTTTCTTTAGCTCCATGATTTTGCAAGCCTTGAGTCCTTGAGTTTATGCATCTTGCTTTTGATACTAGTCTTCATGACTTGAGTTTCTTTATCTTCAAATATGTTTGAAGCTTTGTCTTGGACTTCAGAGACTCATTGATAATGATCTTGTTCTCTTGATTTGGTCTTGAGAAAACTCAAGTTGATTCTTGGAATGAGCTTGAAACTGCATCTTTGAGTTTGAGAGCATCAAGTCGAACTTGGGGTCGACTTCGTCCGCGACTTCGCCCAAGTCGCAACTGGAGTCGACTTCGTTTGCGACTTCGGCATTCTTCCATCCCAAATTCAGCTCCGGAGTGATTTTCCCGAATGAAGTCGATGCTGGAGTCGACTTCATTTGCGACTTGGCTTCCCAAGTCGCAACTGGAGTCGACTTGGCCAGCGACTTCACTTGTTCTTCTCCCATTTTCAACTCTGGACAGATTTGGCTTCTTGAAGTCGATCTTGGGGTCGACTTGGAGAACGACTTGGCCTTCCATACTTTATTTTCTTCAAATGAATATTCCTTAAACATTTCCACAAATGTTAGTAGCCAAGACTTACTCAAATTGATTTGTTAATCATCAAAACGTAGATTTAGCTAGTTTTCCACATATTTCCAACAGAAGAAAAGGAGAAGAAAAGAGGAGAAGAAGGAAGGGAAGAAAAGGAGCAACCAACTTGAGCAAGGACCAAGCAAACCTAGCTCATCAAGTAAGTGGTTGAACCAAGTTTCGGTTTGATAAATTCTAAGTTTTCTAAATCAATGAATGGTTCATAAAATTGATTTATTATGAACCCTACATGATGATTCAAGAAGCCCTTGATAGGTTTATTAAAGTATAAATGAACTAGAAGATTTACTTCAAGCTGTCAAGGATGGACATGTACGATTTAGGGTTGATATGCACATGATAACCATGCTGAAATTTTGATTAATTTCAGATTTAAGTTGTTGTTTTAACCCTTTATTATATGTTGATTATGTGTATAATTTTCATGATTAATATATGTTAAACCAAGCATGTTTGAATGGACCTTAAATGGGTGGAACTTTGGTTTAACAACTAGGTGAAATTTTCAATTCAAATAGGGTGGAAAAGATGCATGACTTGAACAACAAGTTATATGGATAATCATAAGGGTAATATACCCTAAATATGGAGCAAGATGGGACGTCCAAATGTAGGAAACAAAAATTTAAAAATCTGTTTTACAAGGTTATACAAAAATCTGATTATCCTAAATGGGATTTTATGAGCCTATACAAAAAGGTTACCCTAAAAATAGGGTGTTTTACACAAAAAGTGTAAATATCAAAGATGAGATAAAATATTTTCTATGCAAATGCTTTCATGAAAAAGGATTATGTGTATATGTCTTGTTTTCTATAAACAATCCCCAAAAGGGGGATTACAAAAATGGATTTATATGAAAAAATATTTTGGACATAAAAATATCTATTGCCAAAAGGATTTATGTGAGAAATATTTTTGGGACATAAAAATGTCCATTGCTAAAAGGATTTATGTGAAAAATGTTTTAGGACATATAAATGTCTACTGCCAAAAAGGGCTTACGTGAAAAATATTTAGGACAAAAAAATGTCCACTGCAAAAAGGCTTATGTGAAAAATGTTTTAGGACATAAAAATATCACTAGCAAAAAGGGCTTATGAGAAAAATGTTTTGGATGTAAAAATACTCATTTCCAAAATGGTTTATGTGGAAAAAATGTTCTAGGATATAAGATTGTTCTCATGAACAAAGGTTTACATGGAAATATTTTAGGACATAAGATTGTCTTCATGAATCAAGGTTTATATGAAAATATTTTAGGACATATAATTGTCCTCATATAAAAGGTCTATGTAAAAATGTTTTAGGACATACAAATGTCCTCATGAAAAAGGATTTATATGAAAAGATGTTTATGAAAATGTTTTAAAGAAAAGTGCATGCCTAAAGATAAAATGCTTGCTTTCTAAGTTATCACTCACGTTTTGTTTTTTCAAACGAAGCTCAAGAGGTTGCGAACCTGAGCAATTGAGGAAAGGTATGATGTGTATGAGATGATATTCATGTGTGCTAAAATGATTAGCCATGATATATGGGATGGTATGATTGAAAGTTTTAAGGTATGTTAACGTATGTGAACTTATTGAAAGTTCTAAGTTCTATGTGAACTGATGATTGAATATATGTATATATGCTATATATATGTGCAAGTATGGATGTTGCATAGTTGATGATGAGTGAATTTTACATGGCTATGGCATGACCAGGTTGATAAAACCAAAGATGTAAGAGAACAAGATAGAAGTTTATGTATGATATGTGTAGTTGATGACAGCTACTAGGTTGTAAGATTATGAACAAGAATAAGGATGAAAGGGGAGCCAAATGATATTTTTAAATATTAATTGCAACGATTCACAAATGTATCGTTGCTTATGAATGAAGTGAAATGTAAAGAAATAAAATGATGAAGGGAAAGGAATGAAACGAAAAAAAATTTGGACGAGATCCAATGTGATACCCAGACCCAATTAGGACCCATACATGTACATTTTACATGTAAATGTGATTTATTTATTATTTGATTGATTTATTGAATTTAAGGCTATTAATTAAGAAAGGTGATTAAATTAATCACCATAGATCAATGTGGGTTCATGTGATTAAAGTGTCCTAATGAGGGTTAGGAAATGTTAATGTGATGTGAATAATTATCTCATATATTATGATTTAATTAATGGAGATTATGATGATAATTATGAATTTAAGGTGATAAAGGTTACAAAATTCATAACTTGACGCCTACAAGGCGGAATGAGGTGAAATTTGAAAGGTAAGCATATGATGATGTGCCAAACCTTATGAATGGATTGGATTATGAAAATTATAATGAGATTATGATGATAATTATTTATCTTCATCCAAATCCAAAAATTAATTTCAAATGGCCATAACTCAAGCTAGAAAGGTCATTTTGAGATGAAATTTGTCATAAACGGTTAAAACGATATGGTGAATCTTATGGTAGGGTTTGATTAAGCTAATTATCATCGAAAAATATTTTATCACAAAAGGACGAAAGGTATTGACTTTTGCTCCCATAAAGTGACATACCCATTAATGAGAAGTCAAGCCTGTTAATGAGGTGATTAATGGCTCCAAATGAGGTGGCTTAAGGAGAGATTTTTGGAGGATTTTTGCATTTCTAAAAATTCAAAAAATCCATGAAATGTCAAGGATGTTTAATGGCATGGGTATAGGCTAGATGTGGTAGACATAATTGCTTAAAGAGGTGGCATACAAGGGACGTTCAAGGGGGACTTTGAGCTGACTTTTGTGATTTTTCAAATGCTAAAAATCACATGTAATTAGCCTAGATGACTAGGGTGGTAAATGACATTAAATTGGACAGCTTTTGGATGGCATAAAATGCCAAAATCCTAGACACATGGGACGTGCATAAGGTGGACAGCAAGATGCCTTGATTTGAGCAGATTTTGATAATTGAAAAATATATTTAAAAGGTATTTTACTTGGGTAAAATTTTGACAAAACATCAAGCAATAAGTATAAATTAACTTACCCTCCAAATGAGGTGGAAAATTATAATAAAAAAATTCAGAAATATATATAAGAGAGAGAGCATAAGGGATGTCCATTGTTTAGGCAAAACTTGAGAGGAAAAAAAATCTCAAAAGAGGGCAGGAGCTTGGACGTCCCAAGGAGGAAAGAAAAGGGAAGAAATCAAGATAGGAAAGCTGGAGGACAACCCCTCCAATTCAAGTAAGTGTTGAGTTAAGTTTAATTCATTGAATTCTAAGTTTTATAGCTTCATTCATGGGTCACAAATTTGATTCATAATGACCCTTAAACGATAAGTTATGATGCCCTTGATTAGGGTACTAAATGAGGAATAAATGAAAGGAATTGATTTCAGGGTTCGAGAGAGCTAAGTGTAAGGTTAAGGTTGATTATGACTTATGAACCTAGCTGGAAGTTTTCTTAAATTCCAATTAATGTTGTTGTTTTAAGCATGTATCATGACTAGTTTACGATTAATATTTCCATGATTAATATATGTTGATTCGGGCAAGATTTAAGAAACTTAGGAAGGGTTAAACCTAGGGTTAATCACATGGACAAATTCCACTCTTGTGAGATGGATATGGGACACGAATTAAATCAATTGATACATGGATGAATTAAATGGTAAAATACCCTAAACATAGGGCATATGGGACGTCCAATATGGGGATGGAAAGAAATACAAAAATCTGAATTTTTGAAACCTAAGGTGTGGACGTCCAAGGGTGGCCAAGACATGTAATTACCCTAAATATGGGACAAGAAAAGTATCACTAAAGGCTGGAATTTAGGAGATAAAAATCTGTTATAGACTATATGTCAAGATGGACATTAAAAGTGGGAAAGAATGGTGCCAAACTTTCTGTTTTGGAACCATGTCATTAAGGAATTAAAATCCTATGAAAAAACCCTAAATTATGTGCTAATTAAGTGTTTCAATTATGCCAAAATAAAGGGCAAGTTTCTTTTTTGAAAAAGATTGAAAAATACATAAAATATGTGGTGCCTCGAACCGAGCGTCACATCCTAAGCCTTACTCCAAGATCTTATTGATTGGTAAATGTGAATCGGATTGTTGCCCTGATCACACGACGAGTTTTTAATTGGATCTAGTCCAAAAAAAAATTTTTGTTTCGATCCTTTTCCTTCATCATTTCATTTCTTTATATTTCGCATCATTCATCTTACAAGCAACAATACACTTGTAATCAATTGCATATATTAAGTTTGCATTTCATTCATAACATCTCAACTTGCTCTTCTACGTAAAGGTCCTTTTGACATGACTATGATATTTTCATTCCATACATATATACATTCATCAGTTCTTAGCATATAAGCACTAATCATTTAACTCATTTCTAATCTTAGTCATGTCATAACTATACAAGGTATTCGTAGCATATCCCATTAGGGCATTTGTTCACGCTTCAACATACAAAGGATTACAAATCTTAGAAAATTCATTTTTCCTTTCCTTAGTAAGAACATGCTTTTCGTCACTTGATTTCCCCTGCACCTGTCTAATGGTGGGAAAAACTATGGTGCCCCAACCCGAGACGTCACAACCTTACTCCAAGATCTATCAATTGGTAAATGTGAATCAGGATTGTTGCCCTGATCACACGACAGGTTCTTAATTGGATTTTGTCCAAATTTTTTATTTTTTTAATCTATCTTCATTCATTTCTTTACATTCTACATCATTCATCATACAAGCGACAATATACTTGTATTGAATTTCATATTTCATTCATAGCACCTCATCATGTTTTTTTACAATGACATTTACATTCCATACATACATACATTCAATCATTGGATCACATAGAACTAAGAACTTTACATAAGTTCACATATACGTTAACATACCTCAGAACTATAATCATGCTATCCCATTCCTTATAGCCCATATGGCTACCATCACATACCTTTCCTTCATTGTTTTGATTCGCAACCTCCAGAGTTTCCCGGTAACCGTCTAAGGTTTGGGAAAACAAAACGTGAGTGATAACTCAGTAAGTAAGTATTATATCTTTTAGGACAAGACTTCTTTTAAAATATTTTCCTTAAACATCTTGAACACCTTTTTAGCTAAGGACATTTATATGTCCTAAAACATTGACATAAGATCCTTTGTTCATGAGGACAATTCTATGTCCTAGAATATTTTCATAAACATTCATTCTTAAAAACCATTTACAAGCCATGTCCGAGCATGTTAAGGCAAAGCATATGCGTTTTACCCTCTTTAATTAATTTTCTTTAGTCTTGTGTGAACATTTATAATGTTCCAAGACATTTACATAAAACCATCTTTTACCAGTGGACATTTATGTCTAAAATATTTTTCTCATAAATTATTTTTAGAGAAGGACATTCTCATGTCCTAAAACATTATTCACATAAGCCTTTTTCGATAAGGGACATTTTTATGTCCAAAAATATTTTTTTATCATAAATTCCTTTAGCCAAGGGACATCTGATGTCCCAAAACATTTTTTGACATAACTTTCTTTGGCAATGAACATTCATATGTCCTAAAACACTTTTCATTTAAATACTTTGGCATTGGACATTCTCATGTTCGTAAACACTTTTCATTTAGGCACTTTAGAAATGGACATTCTTATGTCTAAAACCAAGTTTGACATAAATTCTTTTCATAAACCCCGTCTTGGGGTTTGTTTATAAACAAACAAAGCATATAAAATACACAATCCATTTTTTATAAAAGCATTTACATAGAAAATATTTTCTTTCATTCTTGTTATTTACACTTTTATGTAAAACACTCTATTTTTAGGGTAATCATTTCATAAAAATTCCTTTAGGATAACTTTTCATAAAAATGCTTTTATGTCCCATTCTTTGGGCTTTTCAAAACATATGCACATGAATTTCTCCCCATCCAGTAGTGACACTTAGCAAATGATCATTCTACCTTTTGGAAGAAAATCCTTACCAATACGCTAGTCAGGCGGCTGTTCATTCATCTTCTCACATCTCGAGGAGGGCACCGCTGTGAAACCCCAAATTTACGAACGTGTATGTAACCCTAGGGTTATAAACCCTGGGTAATATAATGATATGAAATATATATTAATGATATATGACATTCGAAGATTAAATAAGTAATTATGGAATGTTAATTCAGATGAATAATAAATGTGAATAGTAAATGTGGAATTAAGATATATGTTAAGTTAATCACTTTGGATTAACTTAATCATAAAAAGACAAAAAAGGAAGGTACCCACTAAAGGACAAAAGTGATTTTTGGATTAAAATAATTATTTTCAAATTTTTATGGATTTTTGTGAAGAAAAGGATGAAAAAATCATATCTTGCAATTCGGAGGTCAGATTGAGATGAAATTTTTTATGGATGGTCAAAATATGATGATAGACATGATGATCATCCATAAACTCATTAGCATAATTCATGCTGATGAAAATCGGGTCATATACGTAACCCTAAGTTTCGTCCTTTCCAAAATCCACCTCTAATAGGTTAAACTCTCATAATCACTTATGATACCTATTTATATCCCATTAGAAGTTAAATTCCATCCCAAAAATTTTGAATTTAACATTTATTTTGATTTATTCCTCAATCTGTCCATAATATTGAAATTAGACATGCTGATCTCTCTAATTTTTTATTCATAATCAAATCAAGGAATTTAAATTTGAGATTTATATCATACCTTAATAACTACATGAATTAACCAAAATAAATATTTTCAACACAACATTTTAATTATTTATATTTATTTTGGTATTTTTACTCTGCTAGGCAGCAATATCTATTTTCAGACAATTCAAATCACGTTAATTATTAGGTACATTTATACCCTTCCAAAATCAATTTTTATTTTGGTATAGTGTTCTTCAACATGTATTCTATATCATATAAAATTTCAGCTCAAAATTTCATGTATAAAAATTATTAAAAATCATTTGGTGCAGCTGATCCTGACACCCGTTCAACCCTATTCAGGTTGATGTTCCTAGATTTTTAATTTACAACTTGATTAACCTTTTAAGCTGAACATTGGGTTGTTCCTTAATCATCCTATCATGAGTTTTCATATAAATGTTTATGCTAAAACTCATTCATTTACTATTTTGTTCATATTTTAGATTTCTGTCTCATTTCTTCTAGGTTTTGCTCCCATATTTGCATCTAATTTCAATAGATATGCTAAAACCCTTAATCATTTGTTCTTAATTCTTATACCCAGCATATATCCTCTCTTAAAACTAAGATTTCTGATTTCAATACTCATGAAACATTAAAGATAATTACATACCTATTTTTGAAGATTTTTTTTCCCTTTCAATGGAGCCATGAACGCCTAGGGCATCCCTTCTCTTCCTCCCCAAGTTGCAACTGTGTTTGGACGTCCCATGTTGCCTTCCTTTGTTATTGAGAACCATCCCCATGTTATCCCTTTTCCCCTTTTAATTTTTCTGAATTTTCGGGACATTTCTCCCTTCCTCTCTCTCTCTCTTTCTCTCTTTTTCTCTCTCCTTTCCTCTCTCCATGCCAAGGACGTCCCAAGGGCTGCCCCTCTTGCCCCTTTTATAAGGGTGTTTGCTTGCTCCTTAAGTCTTTTACCTTTCTTGCTACCCAAGAAACCCCTTTGCTTGCTCTTTAAGAAATCCCTTTGCTTGCTCCTTAAGAAACCTACCTTGCTTTCTCCTTAAGTTTCCTACTTTACTTGCTCCCTAAGAAACATCTTTCGTTCTTTTGTGATTAAGAAATTTCCATGATAATTAGCTTAATCAAACTCATCCATAAGATTCATCATATTGTTTTATCCGTTCATCTCAAATTTCGTCTCAAAACGACTTTATCCGTTCATCTCAAATTTCATCTCAAATTCATCATATTGGATTTGGGATGAAAATAAATAATTATCATCCTAATCCCATCACAATTTCCATAATCCAATCCATCCATAAGATTGGGTACAAAATCATGTACTTCCCTTTCAAATTTCATCTCGATCTGTCGTATAGGCATCAAGTTGTGAATTTTTTAGCATTTTCTAACTTAATTCCATATTTATCATTCTAATTCCTATTAATCAAATCATGATAATTAAAATAATTATTCATGACACATTAACATATCCCAATCCTTATTAAGCCACATTAGTCATATTGACTCTCATTGGGCTACGACGATTAATCTTAATCACCATTCTTAATCATAACCCTAATTGCAAAATATCATTAAATCATAAAATCATCCATAAATCAATCAAATCATACATAATTCATGTTTATATGCCAAATGCAAATATATGAGCCCTACTTGGGTTTGGGTATCACATAGAATGTCCTAAAGGGTATTTGATGGAAATTGAAATATGTTAAATGATATAAACTTCTAAGGAGTCAAGGTTAAGTGGATAAATATCTAATAAATCTCGCCGCGTGACAAGGTGTTAAACCCCAATCTTAAACACGTGTATAAAACCCTAGGGTTGTAAACCCTAGGTAATATATTAATGAAATATATATTCATGGAATATGAAAATATGTGGGAATAGATGTTAAAATAATTATTTATGAAATTCGGATGAATAGTGAAACATGAATAGTAAATGTGGGATTAAGAAATATGTTAACTTAATCACTTTGGGTTAACTTAATCATAAAAGACGAAAAAGGAAGCTTCCCACTAAAGGACAAAAGTGCTTTTTTGATTAAAATAATAATTTTTGGATTTTTATGGATTTTTGTGAAGAAAATGAAGAAAAATTCATATCTTGCAATCCGGACGTCGGATTGAGATGAAATTTTTTATGGATGGCCAAAATCTTATCATTAACATGATGAGTGGTCCAAGATCTATTAAAAATCATGAATCAAGGGTCAAGATTAAACGTCATTTGAAGATAAAAAATGTAGCCCACTTTTCATTAATTATAATTTGACTTTTGGGTTATTTTTAATTAATTAAAAATCAAAAATTAAATGCATATCTGCAAGGAGCAGCTAGGATGTGGACATGCATGGACTTTTGGGGCCAAAATCCAATGGCCTAAAATTATTCTCATCAAGAATCAACGGCTAGGATTGAATTAGCTTAAAATAAATAATTTTAATAAATTAAAAAATCAAGAAAATTAGGGATGCCATGGGGGGCGTGAACAGTAGCTAGGGTGGCTGCACGTGGCTCAAAGCACCTTTTGGAAATTAGACAAAAATACATTTACAATTTAATACCTCAAGCAAGGGGGGGTAAATTCCAATTTGATGAAAATCAAACCCTATAAATAGGGTGTGGCGCCCCAAACCCGAGCGCCACATCCTGAGCCTTCCTTGGGATCGTATTGATTGGTAAACGTGATCAGGATTGTTGCCCTATCACACGACTAGTTTTATCGGATATTTATCCTACTAATCATGACCATATAGAAGTCCACCTAACCTGTCAAGTTTTCATAATTTCAATCTCAGACATATCTAAGTCATTTCGATCCATCCATCACATACAAACATGTTGTTCAAGTGACATTTCAACAAGTGCCTAGATCAGATGTCACGACATATATACAACATAGTCATCAAACGCAACATAAAATTTCAATTTACATCCATTCCACATAAATTCCATAACATGAGACTTCTAAAGTTTTTCCATGAATTCCTTAAACCGGAACTTGCTCCTTTTCCATGACCTGTCCTTCACCTGTCTTTGGGTTTGGAAAACAAAATCGTGAGTCGAAACTCAATAAGCAAGCTATTTGCATTTTACAGGCAAATCATTTCAGCCAACATTTTGCATTCAAAATCATATTGGAAAGCATTCTATACCTTATCTAAAGGTATATCTTAAAAGCATGAAATCCTGTACCCATCACGGGTTCCATATGTATAATGCCATATGAACACATGAATACATATACCATTTCTCCCTTAGGATGGAAGCTACCAAGGCGACCATCCGTCACGTTAACTCCCATTTCAGAGAGGGCGCTGCCGGCCTTAGGCCTTTTTTAAGAGACTTGGTCACACCAAGGGGGGACAATCGGTCCGCTTATACCCTTCAAGTGGACCTAGTAACCTGTGCACATGAACTTTTGCATAAATTCATCTTTAACATGCTAGCATGATTTTTCAATCAGAAACATGGAATCACATCATTTTTCCATTGCATTTATCAAAGAAAGATTTCATAACATTGCATTCGAAGTAAAATATCATTTCAACATCGTTTTCCTAAAGGATGGCCATCCTTAAACACATTAGAAACAATTTCCATAGTTTCAACAAACAATTTAAAGCAAGAATTGCATTTCTGGAAATAATTTAGGAAAGCAAAAATCCTTTTAGAAAATTTTCTTGCTTACCTGAATTCCTTAGCTTTCCGTCATAGCTTTCTCTTTGCCCTTGCCTACATGAGAATAGTATGATTTTTCATATATTTTCTTTTCTCATATTTTATTTAGTTTTCCAACCCATTCCATATACATACATCATTTATTTGACTTCGTAAGTCATCATACACATATATAGTTCATTTTGCACATTTTAGCACATTTTATACTCATTTCTACGGCTACCATATAACATAACATATATAACCCCATACATAGGGTATTCATTACAATTACACAAAATTCATTCAATAACCATCATACATAGGTTCATTAAGCTCACTTTGCCATTTATCCATTTTTTCCCACAATACACACATCGGTGCTTGCTTTAGCTCATGTTATTGCCTTAGGCTTCCTTAAAAAAATTTCAAAATTTGTAATAAATCATCATACACTCAAAACAGATGTATAATCATGGAATTCATCTCATTTTCATACATGTTTTCATAAAAATCATTTTTCATAAGTCATTCATCACCCATATACCTTTATCCTTTCACATAAACTCATTTAGCATGTAAATGTAATGCATTTCATAAAATTTGCTAACTCAGAAAGTTAATCCATTTTCAAGGGTTTAATTACCCTTAATTACCACTGCATTCAAGGTATTTTGTGGGATTTAAATCCATTCAACCTAGGTTTCCAAAACAGCAAGTTTGGAACCCGTTTTTCACCCGTTTTATGTGTCTTTCGACACATAACCCTATGCAGTCTTAAAATTCAGAAATTCCAGAAAATAAATTCATTTTTCCTAATCCATATTTAGGTATTAAACACATATATAACATCCATGCATTATCATTTCTCAAAATAGCAAGTTACCCACACGTTTTGAGTCCCGTTTCACATCAGTTTGACGTTCTTTCATGAAAATCATAAAAATCAGTTTTAGGGTTTCTTTTTCAGAAATTTTTTGGGAATTCATAATAACTTAAACCTAGGGTATTTTACCCTACATAACATTCTTAAAACATGCAAGTCCATTTTCATAACATTTTTAGCATATAAACATAGGAATTGGGTCAAAATCATCACTTTTCATTCCATAAGTTCAAAAATTCATCATTTAAGCATAACTCATCATATATTTTTCATGAATACATGATTCATACCCTAATCATATTATCAAACCAAAACAGCAACTTGTCTTGGAGATTTATGGTTTTCCAACTTGGATTTTCCACTTAACACACATGCATAACTTTACTTTTATTAGCTTAAACTTGAAAATTTATACGTAAAACCTAATATCCATTCCATATTCATTCAAGAGCATGTTAAATCACCATTTTACAGATCCTTTAAGCATCCTTTTTATTTCCAATTTTTGAGTTTAAACTCAAGTTAAACAACTTAAAACCAAATACATACTTACTTGGTTTTGAGCTAACCCAAACCCTAATCCTTTGAGGTGCTTTTCTTCTCAATTTCTCCACCTTTTCTCCTTGATTTTCTTCCTCTTTTTGCTGGGTAAATTGGACGTGAGCTGCTCCTATGTCTTTGGGGTGAAAAATTCCACACTTAGCAATTTTCCAAACTCCTCTCTCAAGTTACGTGCATGGCCTATAAGAGTTGGAATTTTTCCAGCTGTGGGCCCCACTATGTGGTGCATTTCCACACACTTAAATGCTCCCTTATCTACCTTATGTGGTGGCACAATTGTAGCCTAGTAAAATTGGGATTTTACCATTTTACAAAAATAAAAAACTGCATCAAAATCCTAGCCGTCTAAGTATTCCAACTTGCACGTCCATTGCTGCCCATATTTTCATCCATTTTTCATTTTTTTTTCAACCCTAATTTAAGGGTAAATTGTACACTTAATTAACCATTAATTTATATATTAATTTGGTGTAAATAAATTTAACAACAACTGCAGCAACTTAGCATATAAAATCACATTTTCCACCCCCATAAGCTGTCCACGTTTCAGCTGTATGTACCTGCCTTTTTCAAATTTTTTTATTGCTTAAAATCTACATTATTGCTTGAAAATATCATGTACTTTCATCTCAGAAACTTATATACATATTTTAAAAAATAAAAAATAAAAAATATGCACCAAACAGCCCCTTGGACGTCCCATGTTGCCACCTTAGCTATGCTTGTGTAGCTTCATCATCACATGCATTAAATGGATGGATAATTTTCACATTTATGCATTTCAAATAATTGAACAAAATCCCCAAGAAATGGCCAGCAATTTCCACCTCAAATTCCATTCCCATCATGCATTTATGCTTGGTACTCTAGCATTAATGGAAAGCTACTTTTGTGGAGCATTAGTCAACCATGCTCACCTTTTTCAATGCAGGTATTTTTCCAAAATTTTATGCTTAATCCAAGTCATTCAAACTAAACATCTCACAATTCCATTCAACCGTTTCAAATTTCATCTCAATCCGAGTTTCCTAGCTCCCATTATAGCCGTTTAAAGTTAACGGTTGAAGTTGATATATGATCAATAAATCATAACTCTCATTTCTTCAAGAATTTTCATAACCCATTTATTCCATAATACCAAGCCCAATATTATTAATTTTTATTTCAAATTTCACTTGAATCCGCCTTATAGGCGTTGAGTTATGAACTTTCCAATATTTTTCCATTAAACTTGCAATCACCATAATAATTCCCATAATTCATTTTAAATAATGGGAAATGATTTTTCATGATATATTTTCATATTTAAATTAACATCAATATGCTTTAATCCCGTTGTCTTATTTTAACTCGCAATGCTTAATCACATCATTATTGTTAATCCTTAATCCTAATTGCAATAATTAGCAAAAATCATGTAATACCTTCATGATTCAATAATTCATAAATGAACATCATATACATGATTGATGCATACACGTGGGTCCTACATGGGTTAGGGTTTCACATATACACTATCCTCATTGGCAAGTCAATCTATATTGGATACTTCATTTATTAGAGCATATTGAGCATTGTAAGGGCAGATAGTGGATCATTTTGGGTACTCATTTCTCATTACAGGTCTATGCTATTTATCGAGGGTGTGTTGGGCAAGGATCGACGAAGTGTTGCACTTTCAATTAGTCATGGATGATCAGCTTATCTTCCACCTCATTCTAGAGCCACCCCGACCCTTTGCAATATTCCATTTGATCGGATCATGATAAGTGTCCAAGCCATGAGCAGCTTAAGGATATCAAGGAGTAGCTGGCAATTCATATTGGATATGGGCACAGGTAGTTATGGTGACTCGAGTTACCTGTAATGGATTGCCCAGCAAATTGTGGCGTCCAAACCGGAGGCACCAGAGCCTTACTCTGGGATCGTTTATTGATCGTAAATGTGAGCAGAATTGTTTCCCTGGTCACGCGGTGGTTTTTTTTTCTATTTATATCATAAACATACCTTGATAATTCATTCCTTAGGAGTTTTACCTCATGCAATATGTTCACTTATTCCCAAATTTTGTCCATCTTGGGTATCAACATGCTCTGGTATTTACATTCATTATCCATTCTCAACACATCAATTCCATCATCTTAAATAAATTTCACATCATTCTTGTCACATTAAATTCATACATATATATAACCCTTTAATCCTTTCATATCAAGGTCAAATCCAATCACACATACCACATCCAAGATGTTTAATTTCATAAAAAGTAAACGAATCACAATCATTACTTCCATAGGACTTAACCATTCACGTAGATGTATACAAAGGAGTACAAGAAATATAATTCTTCAGTTAAACCTGTTCTTTTCTTCTGTAGTTTTCTTTCACCTGTCTTTGGTTTGGAAAATAAAACATGAGTGTTAACTCAGTAAGCAAGCTACATCATTTTCAGGAAAACTTTTTCCTTTGTATAAACATTTTCAAATAGCTAACATCATACCCAACATAGGCATTTCATAAATAATGCAAATGCATTATTATCAACATGATATGAACATCATAGTGATGTATGCTAGCTACGTGACCATCGCATCATCTTGCTCCCATTTGAGGGAGGGCACTTGTTCACAATCTCACCACAAGTGCACGAGTTGTAGATTGTAGTATATAAAATATCGATCCACAGAGAATTCGGCACTATAAACTTTGCTTTTAAACGCTTTCCGCATCATCTCGCTCCCATTTTAGGGAGGGCACTTGTTCGCAATCTCACCACAAGTGCATGGGCCGTAGATTGTAGTATATAAAATATCGATCCACAGGGAATTCGACACTATAAACTTTTCTTTTAAACGCTTTCATGTCGGATATGAAGAGAATATAGTAAATAAAATGAAATAAAAAATAGAAAAGTGGGAAGAGAAAATAAAATTGAAAACTAGAACGAGTAGTAGAAAATAAGGATGCGAGTTGTGATACCCGTACCTAAGTAAGGCTTATGTATATGCATTTGGCATATACATATGAATCATGTATGATGTAAATGAATTATGAATGATTTTCCTAAGCAATATTGATGATTTATTGCAATTAGGGCAAGTGATTATGAATGATCAATATAAGTTGATATGGGATAATGTGATTAAAGAGGCTTAATGAAGATTAGAAAATGTGAATATATTGAGGATAATTACCTCATATATTATGGTTTAATTAATGGATATTATGTTGATAATTATGGATTTAAGGTAGCAAATGCTAGAAAATCCATAATTCAACGCCGGGAAGGCGGATTAAGATGAAAATTGAAAGGTAAGCATATAATTTTGTGCTTAACCATATGGAAAGATTGGATTATGAAAATATTGATGAAATTAAGGTGAAAAATCGATCATCACCATCAAAATCAAAAGATGGTTTCAAATGATCATAACTTGAGCTAGAAAAGTCGGATTTAGATGAAATTTGAAATGGACGGTTAAAATTATGAGATCAATGCAATGAGAGGCTTGGATTAAGTTAATGATGATGGGATCATGGTTGCACAAAAAAGGGATGAGAACCCTTGACTTTTGTGCCCACAAAGTAAGCTCTCATTTATGTTAAAGTCAAAGTGATTAATTAAATCATTAATGGCATAAATGAGGTGTCAAAAGGAGATAATGACACATCGATTTTATGAATTATTTAAAATGACAAAATTCCTGATAAAATTTAGTGATTAATGACATGATTTAA
Source organism: Annona cherimola (assembly GCA_030490835.1). Lineage (NCBI taxonomy): Eukaryota > Viridiplantae > Streptophyta > Magnoliopsida > Magnoliales > Annonaceae > Annona > Annona cherimola. Next base: position 39,257,116 of record CM059973.1, read on the forward strand.
AGGCTAATGACCTAGCTCAAGTTAGGTAGAGGAGGTGGCCCACACATGGACGTTCAAGGGGCTAATTTCATGGAATTTTTTATTTTTAAAAATTACAAAAAAATGTATTTAAGTGAGCTACAAGACAAAGGTAGTTAATGGCTTTGAATTTGGATAGATTTTGTGGCACAAAATGCCAAATATCCAAAGCATATGTGACGTTGAAAGTGTGAACAGCAAGATGGGTGTGGAAAAAGCGTGCAAAGGGCTGCTGAAATGGACGTCGCATTGAGTGGGCAGATTGTGTCCATTAATGATTGGATTTTTGATATTTTTTTAAGATAATTATCTAATTTAAATGGACCACGTTTTGCCATGTCAGCAATAGGGGATAAATATGTTTTAATTACATGATAAATGATGTGGCAAGTGGGACCCACAAGGCTGGAAAATCCAGCTTATGTTAAGGTATACACGTCCATAGCATATGAGAGAGAGAGAGATAGAAGTCAAGGGGCAAATCCCCTTAAAATTTTCCAGCGATGCATGTTCCTTTATTCCAGCAGCTTGAGGGGAAGAAAAAAAAAAGAGAAAAAGAGAAGGAAAAATGGGAGGAAAGAAGAGGAACCAAGCAATGGAAATTTGGTTTAAGTTTGATCCAATACATGTAAGTATACCCCTTGATTATGGGTTGAAAATCATAACTGAAATTTTCTTAAACCCTATGTGATGTTACTGTTTTGATGTTTAGTTATGTTTACATGATGATTCATAATTTAATAAATTACATATGCTGATTTGGGCTTAAGTTATGAATTTTAGAAAGAATGAAAGTTAGGGTTACATGTATGACCCGATTTTCATGTTTTTGTGTTAAAAATGATATATGAATGCGCCCAAATAATTTATGGATGATTAAAAGGGTAAAGTGCTGGAAACATGTGGAAAATAAGCCAAGTTTATGTTTTGATGATTAACAAACCAATTTGAGTAAGTGTTGGTTACTAACATGTTTGTGAAGATGATTGAAGGTTATAAAAATGAAGAATATGAAGCATGGAAAGTCAAGTCGATGTCCAAGTCGACTCAGGCATCAACTTAGGCCAAGTCGATCCCCAAGTCGACTCCAGTAGCGACTTCAGCTCGACATTTTCATCCGAAGTTGAAAACGGGGAACCAAGCTACCAAAGTCGCAAACGAAGTCGACTCCGCATGCGACTTGGGTGAAGTCGCAGACCAAGTCGATTCCAGCTTCGACTTCGAGGCGTCATTTTCATCCAGAGTTGAAATCGGGGACGAGAGCTATCAAAGTCGCATCCCAAGTCGACTCCGCATGCGACTTAGGTGAATTCGCAGACCAATTCGACTCCAGCTTCGACTTCAGTGCGGAAATTGTTGAACGAGTTAATTCAATGACAGATTTGAATGGAGATGAAGAAGAAAACAACTCAAACAATCAAATGAAGATCAAATGGAGAATCAAAGCAATCAGGGTTGCATGAATCCATCAAGTTGGATCATGAACACTTACTCGGACATCTTCCATGCATTTTAAGAGTCAAGTACCCAAGAATTCAAGAAAAGGAATCTTAGGTTTTCTATGTAAATAATCATATAGTGTTCCAAAGAGATATAAATCAAGGGAGAACAATCAATATGAAGAAAATCAAGTGATCAAAGTCATCTCCGAAGATTTCAAGTTCATCAAGCAAGCTGAGGAAGTGAAGTCGCACCCGAAGTCGACTTCACCTGTGACTTGGGTCAAGTTGAAAACCAAGTCGACCTAAACTGGAACTTGAAGAAGTTGCGAACAGGAAGTTGCACCCGAAGTCGACTCCACCTGCGACTTGGGTCGCAACGGTCGAAAATTTTTCGAACGTTGGCGCATTAAATGCGCGCCACCTACTTCTAAACGTTCGGATTCCCTCGCAAATTATATAAGGCATTCAATATGAACGTGGAGGGTAGCTGAGAATTCATTGATGAGCATAGATCCCATCTCTAAGAGCATTAAGTGATAAGGCCAACATCTAGAAGAAGAACCTTGTTTCTAAACTGCCAAGAGCTGTTTGTTGAATCATTAAGCCTACGTTACAAGTTCTTGTCTGCGCCAAATCTGCATCTACACAACAGTAACGTATAGAAACTCTCTTTTGTTATTTCTTGTTGTATTGAACTTGATTTATTTTGGGTAACTAAGATCAAGTGTAAGCAAAGTAGTGTGTGATTGAAGTGGAACTCGTCACCTACTTGTGCTGTAAATTGTTGATGCCTCTTAGAGCTGGAATCTAGAAGAGATCAGTGACACTAGTTGTATTTGTGAAATACATAGTGGAACCCAAGTCACAAGAGGTGTGAGCTTGAAAGAGTGGAGTAGGGAAGGTTGCCCGAACCACTATAAAATCTTGTTTGTTGATATTTATTTATGCTCTCTGCACTATATTGCTTTCCATTTATTTCTTCATAAAAAGGAGACTAGATTAATCCGGGGTAAAGTTACTGTTTGAGTTGAAAAATTTTAAATACCCAATTCACCCCTCCCTTTTTGGGGTGAAGCTGTAAGTAAAGCTTTTCATGTGTTGAATCGAGTTACTATTAGAGCTATCTTTAAAAAGACCCCATATGAGCTATGGAAAGGAAGAAAACCAAATATTTCTTGTTTTCATGCTTTTGGATGCACATGCTATGTTTTGAACAATGCTAAAATCAACTTGGGAAAACTGGATACTAAGAGTGATGAGGCAATATTCCTTGGTTATTAATCAAATAGCAAAGCATATAAAGTCTTCAATAAAAGGAACCAACTTATAGAAGAGTCGATACATGTTGTTTTTGATGAATCTAATCCATGCTTCAAAAGAAAAGATGACTTAAGTGATGCAGATGAGATAACAAGTAGCCTTGAAAAATTGCATATAGGGAAGCAAGAAGAAGCCATGGAGGAAAGGATAAGTAAAGGTAATAACTCCTATAAATCTCCAACTGGTTTAAAGTTCAAAAATGCCCATCCAATTGAACAAGTTATAGGGAATGTCTATGAAGGTGTAAAGACTAGATAGTCAAAACAAAATATTTGTGGACAATATGCTTTTGTATCCAAAATTGAACCATCCACTATAGACCAAGCCCTTGATGATGAAAATTGGATCATAGCAATGAAAGAGGAATTAAATCAATTTGAAAGAAACCAAGTTTGGCATCTTGTTCCAAGACCAAAAGATTGCAATGCCATTGGCACAAAATGGGTCTTTAGGAACAAATTAGATGAAAGTGGACTTGTGGTGAGAAACAAAGTTAGACTTGTGGCAAAGGGATACTCACAAGAAGAGGGAATAGACTTTGAGGAATCCTATGCTCCGGTTGCTAGATTAGAAGTCATTCGTATCTTACTAGCTTTTGCATCTCACATGAACTTTAAATAGTTTCAAATGGATGTTAAAAGTGCATTTCTGAATGGTTGTATAAATGAAGAGGTGTATGTTGAACAACCACCTGGATTCAAGGAGAAAGATCAATCTAAATTTGTATACAAATTAACCAAAGCATTGTATGGATTAAAACAAGCCCCAAGAGCTTGGTATGAGAGATTAAGCAAATTTTTGATTGATCATGACTTCCAAAAGGAAAAGGTAGACACCACTTTGTTTATCAAGTACAAAGAAAAAGGTATCTTGATTATTCAAATTTATGTTGATGACATTATTTTTGGTGCTACTAATGAGATTCTTTGTCAAGAATTTCCTGAGCTTATGCAGAAAGAATTTGAGATGAGTATGATGGGGGAGCTGAATTTCTTCCTTGGACTACAAATTAAGCAATCAAGTGAAGGGATCTTCATAAACCAGTCCAAGTATATCAAAGAAATGCTAAAGAAGTTTGGCATGGAAAATAGCAAAGGGGTAAACACACCTATGAGCTCAACCATTAAAATTGACAAAGACGAGAAAGGCAAACCAGTCAATTTAAAATTATATAGAAGCATGATAGGCTCTTTATTATATTTAACTGCCTCTAGACCCGATATTTTGTTTAGTGTTTGCATGTGCTCTAGATTTCAATCATGTCCAAAAGAATCACACTTGGTAGCTGTAAAAAGAATTTTCAGATATTTAGTAGATACTACCAATATAGGACTTTGGTATCCAAAGGGTTCTAATTTTGATCTAATCGGCTACTCGGATGCGGATTTTGCCGGCTACAAGGTAGATAGAAAAAGCACTAGTGGAACATGACAGTTTCTTGGGAACATGTTGGTTTCATGGTTTTCAGGAAAACAAACTAGTGTTGCTCTATCTACGGCGGAAGCCGAATATGTTGCCACCGGGAGTTGTTGTGCTCAATTGCTGTGGATGAAACAACAACTTAGGGATTATGGTATGAATTTTAAAGATATACCTATTAGATTTGATAATACAAGTGTCATATGTTTAACTAAAAATCCAGTATTGCATTCTAGGACCAAGCACATAGACCTTAGACATCATTTTATCAGAGAACATGTAGAAAATCATGACATATGCTTGGAATATGTAAGAACAGAAGATCAAATTGCAGATATTTTTACCAAACCTCTAGCAAAAGAACCATTTTATAAAATTAGAAATGATATAGGAATGATAGAATTAACTTAGACAAGCACACGCTGAAGGGGAGCACAGGTTCAGGGGGAGCAGCCCCGCCATTCTCAAAGGATTAAACCGCTCCATCTCTATTTTTGATCAATTGACAAAAAGGGGGAGAAGAGATCGGGATTTGAGTCTCCGTTTTAAATACGTGTATGAATGGTTTTAGGTCTTAAATGTTTATATGAATGATTTTAACTTGTGATATATTGGAACAAATATGTATGTTAAACTCATGTTTTTTAACTTATGATTCATTGGAAATATATGTTAAAAATCAAAATGCAAAAATAGTTTGTTTTAAAGACATTGAAAGGTATATACTCAAATCAGTTTTGTCAATCATCAAAACCAGGGAGATTGTTGGAAACATGTGGAAAATAAGCCAAGTTTATGTTTTGATGATTAACAAACCAATTTGAGTAAGTGTTGGTTACTAACATGTTTGTGAAGATGATTGAAGGTTATAAAAATGAAGAATATGAAGCATGGAAAGTCAAGTCGATTTCCAAGTGGACTCAAGCATCGACTTAGGCCAAGTCGATCCCCAAGTCGACTCCAGTAGCGACTTCAGCTCGACATTTTCGTCCAGAGTTGAAAACGGGGAACCAAGCTACCGAAGTCGCGAACGAAGTCGACTCCGCATGCGACTTGGGTGAAGTCGCAGACCAAGTCGACTCCAGCTTCGACTTTGAGGCGTCATTTTCATCCAGAGTTGAAATCGGGGACGAGAGTTGCCGAAGTCGCATCCCAAGTCGACTCCGCATGCGACTTGGGTGAAGCCGCAGACCAAGTCGACTCCAGCTTCGACTTCAGTGCGAAAATTGTTGAACGAGTTAATTCAATGATAGATTTGAATGGTGATGAAGATCAAGACAACTCAAACACTCAAATGAAGACCAAATGGAGAATCAAAGCAATCAGGGTTGCATGAATCCATCATGTTGGATCATGAACACTTACTCGGACATCTTCCATGCATTCTAAGAGTCAAGTACTTAAGAACTCAAGAAAAGGAATCCAAGGTTTTCTATGTAAATCATCATACAGTGTTCCAAAGAGATATAAATCAAGGGAGAACAATCAATATGAAGAAAATCAAGTGATCAAAGTCATCTCCGAAGATTTCAAGTTCATTAAGCAAGCTGAGGAAGTGAAGTCGTACCCGAAGTCGACTTCACTTACGACTTGGGCCAAGTCGAAAACCAAGTCGACCTAAACTGGAACTTGAAGAAGTTGCGAACAGGCGAAGTCGCAACCGAAGTCGACTCCATATGCGACTTGGGCGAAGTCACATCCGAAGTCGACTCCACCAGCGACTTGGGTCGCAACGGTCGGAAAATTTTCGAACGTTGGCGCATTAAATGCGTGCCACCTACTTGCAAACGTTCGAATTCCCTCGCAAATTATATAAGGCATTCAATATGAATGTGGAGGGCAGCTAAGAATTCATTGAATGAGCATAACTCCCATTTCTAAGAGCATTAAGTGATCAAGCCAACATCTAGAAGAAGAACCTTGTTTCCAAACTGCCAAGAGCTGCTTGCTGAATCATTAAGCCTACGTTACAAGTTCTTCTCTGCGCCAAATTTGCCTCTACACAACAGTAACATGTAGAAGCTCTCTTTTGTTATTTCTTGTTGTATTGAACTTGATTTAGTTTGGGTAACTAAGATCAAGTGTAAGCAAAGTAGTGTGTGATTGGAGTGGAACTCGTCACCTACTTGTGCTGTAAATTGTTGATGCCCCCTAGAGCTGGAATCTAGAAGAGAGCAGTGGCTCTAGTTGTATTTGTGAAATATATAGTGGAACCCAAGTCAGAAGAGGTGTGAGCTTGGAAGAGTGGAGTAGGGAAGGTTGTTCGAACCACTATAAAATCTTGTTTGTTGATATTTATTTCTGCTCTCTGCACTATATTGCTTTCCATTTGTTTCTTCATAAAAAGGGGACTAGATTAATCCGGGGTAAAGTTTCTGTTTGAGTTGAAAAATTTTAAATACCCAATTCACCCTCCCCTCTTGGGTAATTATCATTAACACGGGACCAACATAAAGTACCCTAGACTTAAAACATGTTGGACGTTCAATGTGGGTTGAGATGATTGCCCTAAATCTGATTTGTAGGGGCATATATGTGGACGTCCAAAATGATGCAAAAAGGATATTCAAAATGCATATGAAAGTTGCTGTTTCACAAGCAAACGAATTTTGGAATTTAAATATGTCTTAATACCCTTAATTTGGGTTAAAAAAAGCATGATTAATTGCTGGAATTAAGTGATTAAAAATCTGTTTTGATTTAAGTGTCAAAACTGGCTTTGAAAGTGTGAAAAACAGGTTCTAATGTTGCTCTTTTGGAACCCTAAGTTGAATTGATTAAAATCCAAAAAATAAACAATAAATTATAGGTTAACTAAGTGTTTTAATCATGCTAATTAGGGACACAAGTTTCTGTGTTGAAATATTTTAAGAAACACATGATTTATGTATTGTGAAATAGACGTATATGAAGAGATAAATATGAATGAATGGTATATGGTTTATGTAAGTTGTTAAAATGAAAAAGTGCATGAAAAATATGATGAAAAATGTTGATGATGTTTCTATTTAGATAAATAATGATAATCTCAAATTTTGAGATTAATATTTGAGGATTAAGACATCAACTAAGTGCTTAAGAATGAGCACAATGTGCGAAATGTGGAAAATATGTGAAAAATGATAAGTGAAAGTAATAAACTTCCGTATGATGTCAAATGAATGAATAATGAATGTATTATGGTATATGGGAATGATACCTTAAAAATGAGCATTAAAAATATGGTGAAATGAATGGTATAATGCATAAGTTATGATATGCATGTACACCCGACTTGAAATTCAAGTGGGTTGTAAATGTTAATGGAAATGGGTTGGAAAACTAAGTTGAATGCAAGCAAAAGAAAGTATATGAACGCTATCTAATTGTTATATGTATAGGCAAAGGCAAAGGGATAAGCGAAACGGAAAGCTAAGCAACCAAGGTAAGCAAGCAGCATTCTAAATGAGTTTTGTTTTAAATGCTTTCTAAAATATTTAAGGATGGCTATTCCTTACTTCAATATGTATTGAAATGTTTCTTACTATTTCGCAAGTATTTATGAAAGACGATGAAGTATGGATTTATACTATGTTTCTTTGAAATAATGTTTAAAAGGGATGGTGCAAAGAATTCTCTACATGAGAATGACAAGATATCATGTGTAAGAGGTATATAATGCCGGGGTGACTCAAGGTCATGCATGGAATGGAATTCAAGCAGGCTAATCGAGGTAGTAAGTGGACAAGGAGTCCCCCTTGACGTTGCCAAGTCGGAAAGGACCGGCGAGGCAGGCTAGTCGAGGTAGTAAGTGGACAAGGAGTCCCCCTTGACGTTGCCAAGTCAAAAGGTTCGGTGTCAAGGATGGAAAGGATCATGCTATGAAAGAATGTTCCCCGTGCTAGCGTACTGTCACATGAAGGATAATGTCATGAATGGAAATGATGAATTTGCACATCCAATGTTTATGAAATGCCCAAAAACTGGGATTTACGAACAGTTTTCATGAATGATTTTCATGAATGTTTTATGAAAAGTTTTCTGCTTCGCAGGTAGTTAATCACTTGTTTAGTGTCTCTACTAATTGGAGAGAAATGTTTTTAAGGAATATTGCCTTCAAAAATGAATTGCCTGAAAAATATACAGCTTGCTTATTGAGTTGAATTTCAACTCACGTTTTGTTTTCCAAACCCATAGACAGGTGAAAGGAAGGAGGCAACGAGCATAGGTGGAGATTCAAGGTTGAATGGATTTCTATGATTACGTGTGTATGAACCTAAGGGTTGAATGATTATATGAATGATGACATTAAATAGTTGTTTCATATTGTATATGAATTATGTTATGGTTTTATAACCATAGAAGGCGAAAACTTTTATGGGTAAATTCTAAGGCATGAAATATCATGATATGATTAAGTATGAAGATTATGAGATGACATGTGTAATTCTCAAATGATATAATGACTTAAAATGGAATTTGATGGAAATTGAATGTATAAATGATATAAAATCCTAAGGAATTAGGATTAAGTGGATGAATATCCAATAAGAACCCGCCGTGTGATCCAGGCAACAATTTTGATCCATAGTTTACCTTTCCACAGAGAATGGTATCACAGCAAGGATTGGTAAACAAACATGGTAAGAAAAAAATAAAGGATGACGAAAGAATAGGTATGATACCACAGAAGATGGTATCAGAACAAGGACTTGTAAATAGGTATGGAAAGGTCTAAGTATAATGATTGAATTATTATAATGAGATATACATGATTTTATGATGATTAGATATGTGATTATCATGATGAAATGCATGATATATGATGATGATAGTAGTGATGTTTATGATGATGGGTAATATCACATGATTGTGATTGTGTGAATTGGCTGAGCACAAGCGTCGCAAGGACGTGGAAAAGCCGCACAACCAAGGTTAATAGGAGCACCTAACCGACAGGTTACCTCAACGAACTTGGTAAATGTGCATGGAGTCACGGAAGCAAGAGGATGAGGTGGTTACAGGTATGGAATAAATTTCAGAAAGCTTGGCAATGACTTTGTTTGATTTTAGTGATAATCATTTATTCAAAAATTGCCAATATGTAACCACGCATGCACTGCCTATAAAGGAAATCAACAAAATAATACAGATGGAATTTCCTGTACACAGGTTAGCTAAGGTTAACTAAGTATGAATGATACGATTGATTAAGATAAGGATCCTAGATCATAAAGTACAAAAAGCTGCGGAATAGAAAAAAAATTAAATATATTGAGGTTCAAAGGAACCAGTATTCGGAAAGCAAAGCTAGATGGGAGCTAAAATGAAGAAGTAGAAAGGAAATACTCCCAACTGTTTAAAGGATAGACAATTTCGAGATGAAACTTATTATAAGGAGGGGAGGATTGTGATACCTGGACCCAAGTAAGGCTTATGTATATGCATTTGACATATACATATATATCATGTTTGATTTAGATGAATTATGAATGATTTTCCTAAGCAATATTGATGATTTATTGCAATTAGGGCAAGTGATTATGAATGATCAATATAAGCCGATATGGGACAATGTAATTAAAGAGGCTTAATGAAGATTAAAAAATGAGAATATATTGAAGATCATTACCTCATATATTATGGTTTAATTAATAGAGATTATGTTGATAATTATAGCATTAAGGTAGCAAATGCTAGAAAATCCATAATTCGACGCCGGGAAGGCGGATTAAGATGAAAATTGAAACATAAGCACATAATTTTGTGCTTAATCATATGGAAATATTGTATTGTAAAACTATTGATGAAATTAAGGTGGAAAATCGATCATCACCATCAAAATCAAAAGATGGTTTCAAATGATCATAACTTGAGCTAGAAAAGTCGAATTGAGATGAAATTTGAAATGGATGGTTAAAATTATGAGATCAATGGAATGAGAGGCTTATATTAATATAATGATAATGGGATCATGGTTGCACGAAAAAGGGATGAGAACCCTTGATTTTTGTGCCCATAAAGTAAGCTCTCATTTATGTTAAAGTCAAAGTGATTAATTAAATAATTAATGGCATAAATGAGGTGTCAAAAAGATATAATGATACATGGATTTTATGAATTATTTAAAATGACAAAATTCATGATAAAATCCAGTGATTAATGACATGGTTTAAAAGCTAATGAGCTAGCTCAAGTTAGGTAGAGGAGGTGGGCCACACATGGACGTTCAAGGGGCTGATTTCATGGAATTTTTTATTTTTAAAAATTACAAAAAATGTATTTAAGTGAGCTACATGACACGGGTAGTTAATGGCCTTGAATTTGGAAGGATTTTGTGGCACAAAATGCCAAAAATCCAAAGCATATGTGACGTTGAAAGTGCGGATAGCAAGATGGGTGTGGAAAAAACGTGCGAAGGGCTGCTGAAATGGACATTGCATTGAGTGGGCAGATTGTGTCCATTAATGATATGGATTTTTGATATTTTTCTTAAGATAATTATCTAATTTAAATGGACCACGTTTTTCCATGTCAGCAATAGGGGATAAATATGTTTTAATTACGTGATAAATGATGTGGCAAGTGGGAACCACAAGGCTGGAAAATCTAGCTTATGTTAAGGTATACACGTCCATAGCATACGAGAGAGAGAGGGAGAGAGAAGTCCAGGGGCAAATCCCCTTAAAATTTTCCAGCAATGCACGTTCCTTTATTCCAGCAGCTTGAGAGGAAGAAAAAAAAATAGAAAAAGAAAAGGAAAAATGGGAGGAAAGAAGAGGAACCAAGCCATGGAAATTTGGTTCAAGTTTGATCCAATACATGTAAGTATACCCCTTGATTATGGGTTGAAAATCATAACTGAAATTTTCTTAAACACTATGTGATGTTTCTGTTTTGATGTTTAGTTATGATTACATGATGATTCATGATTTAATAAATTACATATGTTGATTTGGGCTTAAGTTATGAATTTTAGAAAGAATGAAAGTTAGGGTTACACGTATGACCCGATTTTCATGTTTTTGTGTTAAAAATGATATACGAAAGTGCCCAAATAATTTATGGATGATTAAGAGGGTAAAGTAACCTAGATTTAGAACATGTTGGACGTTCAAGGTGGGTTGAGATGATTGCCCTAAATCTGATTTGTAGGGGCATATATGTTGACGTCCAAAATGATGCAAAAAGGATAATCAAAATGCATATGAAAGTTACTGTTTCACAAGAAAACGAATTTTGGAATTTAAATATGTGTTAATACCCTAAATTTGGGTTAAGAAAAGCATGATTAATTTCTGTAATTAAGTGATTAAAAATCTGTTTTGATTTAAGTGTCCAAACTGGCTTTGAAAGTGTGAAAAACTGGTTCTAATGTTGCTGTTTTTGAACCTAAGATGAATGGATTAAAATCCAAAAATTAAATCCTAAATTATAGGTTAATTAAGGGGTTTAATCATTCTTATTAAGGACACAAGTTTCTGTGTTGAAATATTTTAACAAACACATGATTTAGGTGTTGTGAAATAGACATATATGAAAAGATAAATATGAATGAATGGTATATGGTTTATGTAAGTTGTTAAAATGCAAAAATGCATGAAAAATATGATGAAAAATGCGGATGATATTTCTGTTTAGATAAATATTGATAATCTCAAATTTTGAGATTAATATTTGAGGATTAAGAATCAACTAAGTGCTTAAGAATGAGCACAATGTGCGAAATGTGGAAAATAAGTGAAAAATGATAAGTGGAAGTAATAAACTTTCATATGATGTCAAATGGATGACTAATGAATGTATTATCGTATATGGGAATGATACCTTAAATATGGGTATTAAAAATATGGTGAAATGAATGGTATAATGCATAATTTATGATATGCATGTACACCCGTGTAACGCCCCATTCATAAAAATACTCAATAACTAATCAACGGCGCTACACAATCTAAGAAAAATTCGGCAGCATCTCCCCATAACATACAAGGGGTAATATGGAATACATGACCTGATATTCATAACATTTCCATCTGTAACATTCAATCCTATTTATATACTTGCATTTTCATATAATAAGAACATTTATATTTTAGGAAATCATTACATATTTTCCTTACACAACAAACAGATATAATAGTCATGCATATGTGCATCAACAAGGATTATAATCCAATCTGAAATACCAAATACATTATAGTTGTCAAAGCGAATCCGCCTAAGTAATTGTCTACATATATGATTATCAAAAGAGCACAAGTCTAAAAGAACTGAAATCAACATATTGTGCTAGGGTCTCTCATGTTTGATCTTCAACTTGTCCCATCCTTAAGTTCCCCTTCTGACCTGCGATCTAAAAGCACAATAACAATGATATGAGTCTAAATAGACCCAGTAAGTAGATAGTGGTTAGCACAAAGTGCAAATAAAGCATAATGATGGATACTCATACAGTAATGAAGCTAATACACATGGGTCCAATACCCACTCCCAAGATCGTATACATATAACCATACACACAAATTGGCCAACACAACCAATCATCTACTCATGTCCATCAAGGGCCATGAACAACCCTCTCCTCATGTCAATCAGGGGCCATGAACAACCCTTACAACCAACTATTTGAGATAACGCATCATACATAACAGACAATGATACACATCGCAAACCACTCATACAACATCAACACAATTCAGATTCAACACATAGATCTGTCACACAAGCATTTGATCAAACACATGATAGGTGCGAAATGAAAGAACCTTCAATTCATACTCTCGATTGGGGCAAATCAATTCACGTCACATTCCAACAATATAACAACTGCTAAGAAGTCTTATACATCATAGAAATCACGCATTCAAAGTAAATTCACCATGAACCCTAACTGTTACGAACTCTACGCCTAATACCATGGAGTCGTTAGAAGCTATACATTCCCTCTAGCCTCGCATCGCATTTAACATAAAATTTCATCACTAAATCGAGAAGGGACGACATCTACTTACTTGAATCGAAATTTCCCCCAAAAACAGTGCTCCAGACTTAGATGGAGAGATTCGGAACTTCCACGATTCGAGTCGATGATCCTCAAACAGTCGGTAGAGCTTCCTTGAATGAATCCGTGGCTAGCCCGAACTGAATGGTGGGGAAAGAAGAGAAAACGCAGAGAACGGAAAGAGAAGAAGAAGGAAGATAGCCGGGTGCGGGATGAAAAATGAACCCTAGCGCGCGCGGGTTTCCTTTATTACTGAATCCCTATCGGGTCGGGTCGGAACATGGATCGGGTCTAATTGCAGTTAGTAATTTACTCTCCCACTCATACGACTTAATAATTAAAATTTTCTTCAGGGGCGCTGCCCCCTGCACCCCCGCAAGGGCGCTGCCCCCTTGACCCCCGCGACCTGACCGGGCAGGTCGAACCCCGTACCTACTCTGCGAGGGAAACAATAGTCATAGTGCCCATCAATGGAACGCTAATCATACATGCACATATGCACTATACATCTCCTAAATGTCATGTCCATGTATGTTATATATCCATTAATATCATAAAATTCTTACTAGCATGTTTATAAGTTACCTCATAAATAGAGAAAAGTTATAATAAAAATAGAATAAAATACCTGGTCCTCACAACCCGACTTAGAATTCAAGTGGGTTGTAAATGTTAATGGAAATGGGTTGGAAAACTAAGTTAAATGCAAGCAAAAGAAAGTGTATGAAGGCTATGTTATTCTTATATGTATAGGCAAATGCAAAGGGATAAGCGAAACGGAAAGCTAAGCAAGCAAGGTAAGCTAGCAGCTTTCTAAATGAGTTTTGTTTTAAATGATTTCTAAGATATTTAAGGATGGTCATTCCTTACTTCAATATGTATTGAAATGCTACTTACTGTTTCGCAAGTATTTATGAAAGATGATGAAGTATGGATTTATACAATGTTTCTTTGAAATAATGTTTAAAAGGGATGGTTCAAAGAATTCTCTACATGAGAATGACAAGATATCATGTGTAAGAGGTATATAATGCCAGGGTGACTAAAGGTCATGCATGGAATGGAAGTCAAGTAGGATAGTCGAGGTAATAAGTAGACAAGGAGTCCCCCTTGACGTTGCCAAGTCAGAAGGTCAAGCGCCAAGGATGGAAAGGATCATGCTATAAAAGAATGTTCCCCATGCTAGCGTACCATCACATGAAGGATAATGTCATGAATGGAAATGATGAATTTGCACATCCAATGTCTATGAAATGCCCAAAAACTGGGATTTCCGAATGGTTTACATGAATGGTTTTCATAAATGATTTTCATGAATGTTTTATGAAAAATTTTCTGCTCTGCAGGTAGTTGATCACTTGCTAAGTGTCTCTATTGAATGGAGAGAAATGTTTTTAAGGAATATTGCCTTCGAAAATGAATTGCCTGAAAAATATACAACTTGCTTATTGAATTGAATTTCAACTCACGTTTTGTTTTCCAAACCCATAGACAGGTGAAAGGAAGGAGACAAGGAGCACAGGGGAAGATTCAAGGTTGAATGGGTTTCTATGAGTACTTGTGTATTAACCGAAGGGTTGAATGGTTATATGAATGATGACATTAAATAGTTATTTAATGTTGTATATGAATTATGTTATGGTTTTGTGACCATAGAAGGCGAAAATTTTTTATGGGTAAATGCTAAGGCATGAAATATCATGATATGATTAAGTATGAAGATTATGAGATGACATGTGTAATTCTCAAATGATATAATGGCCTAAAATGGCATTTGATGGAAATTGAATGTATAAATAATATAAAATCCTAAGGAATTAGGATTAAGTGGATGAATATCCAATAAGAACCTGCTGCGTAATTAGGGCAACAATCCTAATTCACATTTACCAATCGATAGATCCCTAGGTAAGGAAGTGACGCTCAGGCTGGGGGCGCCACACGAGTACCTAGGGTCTAGGGTGTCACATGCGACTTTTGCAATGGGTAGTGGTATAATTATTTAATCGGGATATTGTTTGTTAAAGGAAAACGAATCCTAATTTATCTTTACACCTTCTCTTGAAACCTACAAGACGTACCCAAATTTTCTTAACCACCTATTCTTATGGGATTAAGTTAATTAAAATTCATTAAGTTCTGTGACTTGTTCATGGAATTCCTCAACGTCATCATGCCTGTTCTCATGGCTTTAGATTTCCAGGTTTAATATATTGATTATTGTATATTAGATTTTAACCTCTCAGTTCTATCACCTAATATATAGAATCATGCCAAAGTACGAGCCTACGCACAAAGCAAGCATTAAAATCCCAAGATATTAAATTAATAACAATATCCATCATAAATGAATTAAAACCACACACCACGCTCTTTTTTATGCATGCTACATCATAAAACCTAGATTTAGGGCTTAGCCGAGCATGTTTAAGTCCAAAATAAAATTCAAATTCAAATCCGCCTTAAACAAGATAATTAAAATTAAAAAGGGAAAGAGATAGAAAAGCTTATTGGTAGGAAGCCTCGATGGAGTATTGGCTGCTCCACTCAACTCGTTGGACTACCACTTGTCTGTGCTCTCCTCCTCGTCTCCTCCTCTTTCTCTCTCTTCCTTCTAATTTTTGTGTGTTTTCTACCTTATATGAATACCTATTTATAGGCTTCAAAGTTGCATATGTGGCCGTGCTCCTCTAACTTGCGCACCCAACTCATGTTGGAGCTGATAGCGTTGAGTGGGTCCCATTTAAAAGAACGCAATATGAATTGCATTGTGAGATGGTGATGGGCGGTACAGGCTGGACGACTGTGATTGCTTTTTTGCTTGATTTTGCGGCTGGATTTCAGCCTTGAGTGACTTGCTAGTATGGAAAATAGTTTGGGCGTTAAAATAAAAGGAACCCTGTAAATCAGCACGAATTATTTGGCTTTGCTTAAAATTTGGTGGGCCCCACAGCTGTATTGGACGGTGCTTCGCTTGGATGTGCGGGAAATTTCCTAGGCATGATCTTGTGGGGTCCACTGAATGGATGGCTGTTCAGGTGATGCAGATGAATTGGACTTGACGTTTGGAAAATCTAACCGGCTGGATTGGCATGATACAAATTGACGGTTAGATTTGCTGATGGATGAATTCACGGTGGGCCTTGATTTCTGCATGAGTTTGGATGGAAAATAATGGATGGGTGGGATCAATCTAGCATGATTTTCAATCATAAACTTGGAATCACTACATTTTTCATAGTATTTATCAAAGGAGATTTCTCAAAGTCACATTGAAGTAAAAGTATCATTTCAACATAATTTTAACTAAGGAATAACCATCCTTAAATACTTCTAAACATTTTCAATATTCACATCAAACAAGTTAGCACAAAAATCATATTTATATAAAACAATTTAGAAAAGCAAAATTCTTTAGAAAATTTGCTTGCTTACCTGTGTCTCTTAGCTTTCCGATTCTGTTTTTTCTTTGCCTTTGCCTACATGAGAATAATATATTTTTTTCATATATTTCTTTTTCTCATATTTTATTTAGTTTTCCAACCCATTCCACTCACATATATCATTTATTTGACTTCACAAGTCATTATGCACATATATAGCATATTTTTACACATTTCTTCGGCTAACACATAACATATATAACCCCATACATAGGGTATCCATTCATCCACATAAAAATTCATTCAATAATTATCATTTATAGGTTTATTAACCTCAATTTGTCATTTTTCACTCCTTTTCTACAATACACACATCGGTGCCTATTTTAGCACACGTTATCGCCTTAGGCTTCATTAAGCAATTCCAAAATTTGAAATAAATCATTATACACTCTAAACAGATGTATAATCATGAAATTAATCTTATTTTCATGCATTTTTGTACAAAATCACTTTTCACAAGTCATTCATCACTTATACACATTTATCCATTCACATATGCCCATTTGTAAACACATACTTAATGTATTTCATAAAATTTGCTAACTCAGAAATTTAATCCATATTTCAGTGTGTTAATTACCCTTAATTATCACTGCATTTAGGGTATTTTTATGGGATTTAAATCCACTTGTTTCCAAAATAGCACGTTTGGAACCCGTTTTTCACCCATTTAACGTGTCTTTTGACACATAACCCTAAGCAGTTTAATAAATCCAAATTTTCAGAAATAATTCCATTTTTACTAATCCAAATTTAGGTAAATAATACATGTTTATCATCCATAAATTAAAACTTCTCAAAACAGCAAGTTACTTACCCATTTCGGGTCCCATTTCCACTCCATTTAGCCATCGTTTCATAAACCCCATAAAAAATCAGATTTGAGTTTATTTTCCCAAATCCTTTTGAGCATCATAATACATTAACCCTAGGGTATTTTATCCTACATAGCATTCACAAAGCATGCAAACCTATTTCCATATGATTTTTAGCATAGAAACGAATAAATCGGATCATATTTACCACTTTGCATTCCATATTTTCTAGAATTCATCATTTAAGCACGAACCAACGTATGTTTTGCAGTAATACATGATTCATAACCTATTCACATCATCAAACCAAAATAGAAACTTATCATTTAGATTTAGAGTTTATCAACTTGAGTTTTCCACACATATATCATTCCAACTTCATTTCCATCATCTAAATCATGAAAATTCATGCATAAAACTTAATACCCATTCCAAATTCAATCAAAAGCATGTTAAATCATCATTTAAAAGATTCTTTAAGCATCCATTCCATATTCAAGTTTTGATTTTAAAACTCAATTTAAACAACTCAAAACCAAACATATACTTACTTGGTTTAGTGCTAACTCAAACCCTAACACTTGAAGATGATTTTCTCCACAATTTCTCCTCCCCTTTTACTTTCTTCTCCTTCTTCCTTGGCTGACCAAGAGGGACGTGAACTTCTGTTGTTGCTTTGGGGTGAAAATTCCAGCACTTTGCCAACTTTCCAAATCTTAACTCACATGGACGTGCATGGATTTTATAAGATAGATTTTTTCCAGCTGTGGACCCCACATTTCCTGCATTTTCCACTTCATTTAAATGCTCCCTTATCACCTTCATGTGTTGGCAACTTCCCAGCCAAGTATAATGGGTTTTTACCAATTTACAAAAATCCAAAAATTACTTTAATCCTAGCCGTCCAACTGCCCCCATGAATCACATCCCTGCTGCCTTTGATTTCCAGCAGTTTTTCATTTTTTTAATAATTCCCATTTAAGGGTAAATTATATACATAATTATCCTTTAATTTATGTATTAATTTGGTGTTAAAAAGAATTAACAAAATGGCAGCAATCCAACATATTTCTGCATGTCACTTGCCCCATAAGTTGTCCACGGTTTCTCTCTCCCATTCAGCTGCATTTTCTAATTTTTTATTTCTGTAAATCTACATAATTGAATGCATATCTTATGTCCCTACATGTCAGCTGCATATATACATATTTAAAAAAAATTAAAATTTCGAAAAGAAGAAACATGGTTGCCCCTTGGACGTCCCCTTGTGCAACCTTGCCTATGCATAGGTTGCTTGCTTTGTAGCTCCATCATGATAAACATTTAATGGCTGGATAATTCATGTATTTTTTCATTTCATATAAATACATAAAATACTCTAGAAATGGGCTGCATTCGACACCTCAACTCTCATTAAAACCATGCAATTATGCATTGTACTCTAGCATTAATTGTTGGATACTTTTGAGGTGCATTAGTCAACCATGCTCACCTTTTTCAATGCAGGTATTTTCCTAATATTTTATACTTAATATAAATCATCCAAAATAAACATCGCATAATTTCATTCAACCGTTTCAAATTTCATTTCAATCCGATTTTCCTAGCTCCCGTTATAGCCGTTTAAAGTTAACGGTTGAAATTGAGATAAATTCAATAAATCATAACACTCATTTCATAAAGAATTTTTGTAACCCAATAATTCCATAATACCAAGCCCAACATCATTAATTTTCATTTCAAATTTCACTTGAATCCGCCTTACAGGCGTTGAGTTATGAATTTTCTAATATTTTTCTACTTAACCTAACAATTATCACACCAATGCTCATTATGCATTTTAAATAAATTAAAATGATTTTCCATGATGTATTTGAACATTTAAATCAACAACAATGTGCTCTAATCCCATTATCTCATTTTAGCTAAAAATTATTAATAACATCATTATTGCCAATCCCTAACCCTAAGTGCAATAATTAGCAAATCACATAAAACCTTCATAATTCAATAATTCACATATAAATATCATATACATGATTAATGCATACATATAGGTTGTACATTGGTTAGGGTTTCACACTTTACTAATAAGTGAGTGGTGCACAATATCTTTTGCCTGAACAACTTCTTGATCTCCGTCATCCATTGTTCTGCTTGAACGGGGTCAGGTTCTCCTGAAAATTTAGGAGGTCGTTGAGTGAGGAATGCATTGATAGCTCTTCTATCTTCTTCCATCAACTGATCTTCATTTCTTGTAAGTGCCATTGTAGGGGTTAGATTAGCCGTCAGAGCGGGTCCTTCTCTTTCAGTATTTCCCATCTGTCCTTGCTGGGTCCTTTCCCACAAGCCTTGGATAATATTTACGGCTTGGGCTGCCCAGTCTTGAGTAGCTTGCTGCATGGCTTCCTTTACTGCCAGAGCTACTCTTTCTTCAATCAATCTAGCCTATCTAGGCTCAAGTTCCTCTTCCATATTTCCTTCTGGGCTTAAGTTTTCTCGTCTTTGACGAGTTCTTGGGTCTTGCCCATGTGACTTTGGTCTACCCCTCTTAGGTCTACTAGTTTCTCTAACCTCACGCTGGTTGGAAACTTTTGTAGCAACTTCCTTTCCCTTATTCTTTCTAACCCTTGACCTTGTATCAACCATAATACTTTTTCTGAATATCAAAAGCACATAACTTTCATTCATAGTTAGGGTTAGGTCATAACATATGCATCTCATAATCATATACTTAATAGCCATATCATACAATCACAATCATGTGATATTATCCATCGTCATAAACATCACTGCTATCATCATCATAACTATTCACAATCATTCATTCATTCCATATCAACAACTATTTTGCAATATATCATCATATATCATCCATCCTATCATGATAATCACTTATGCAATCATCATAAAATCATGCATATCATATTTAATCATTACACTTAAACTTTTCCACGCCTATTTACCAGTCCATGTTCTGATATCAAGCTCTGTGGTATCAGACCTATCCTTTCATTATCCTTCATTTTTTTCTTCTCCCGCCTATTCACCAATCCTTGCTCTGATACCATATTCTGTGGCGCCCAACCCAAGAGTCACAACCTTACCTCAGGATCTATCGACTGGTAAACATGATCAGGATTTTTGCCCTGTCACATGGCGGGTTTTATTGGATATTTATCCAATTAAATATGTTTTCTTAGGTATTTATTTCCTTCTATTTTTCCATCTCATGCATATTTAGTTCATTTCCATCCAATGATGTCATAACTAGGCATGATTTTCATCCTTAATTACCACTTTATTTAGGGAATTTTTATGGAATTTTAATCCACTAATCATAGGTTTCCAAAACAGCAACTTTGGAACCCATTTTTCACACGTTTAATGGGTCTTTTGATACTTAACCCTAAACAGTTTTATAATTTCGAATTTCCAGAAATTAATCCAACCTTTCCTAATCCAAATATAGGGTATTAACACATATTTAGCATCCATAATTAATCATTTCTCAAAACAGCAACTTACTTCTCTATTTCGGGTCCCATTTTTACCCCATTTGGACATCATTTCATAAAATTCATAAAATCAGATTTGGGGCTTATCTTCCCAAATCCTTTTGGGAGTCCATAGTACCCTAACCTTAGGGTATTTTACCCTACATAAATTTCACAAATTATTTAATCTCATTTCCATACCATTTTTAGCATAAAAATGAAAGAATCAGGTCATATACATCACTTTGCATTCTATACTTTCTAAAATTCATATCTTAAGCTTAAATCAACACACATAACTCATTAAAACATAATTCATAGCATAAACATGACACTAATCCAATACAGCAACTTATCACTTGAATTTAGGTTTTGTTAAGTTGAGTTTTAAACTCATAATCCACTCTATTCTCCATTTCAACCACATAAATCATTGAAATTCATAGGTAAATCTTAATACTCATCCCATGTTTGATCAAATAGCATGTTGAACCACTATTTAAGGAAACTTCATGCATCAAATTCATATCCAAAAATTTGGAGTTTAAATCTTAAAATCAAAAGCTCAACTCATCCAATACACTTACTTGTTTGATGATGTTCAAACCCTAATCACTTGTGCTAAGCTTCTCCTCCTTTTTCCTTTTCTTTTTCCTCGTTTTTTTCTTCCCTTTTCTTCCTCCTTGCTAGCCTAAGGTGGGACATGGGTTGCTGTTGTGTGCAGAGAGGGTTTTGGGCACTTAGAAAATTTTCCTCAAAGCTCTCTCTCACTTGGCCGTTCCCCCTTTTATAAGGATGGATTTCTCCAACTGTGGACCCCACTTGCTGCTGTTTTTCCACAGCCATTAAATGTGTATTTATCCCTTAATGTGCTGGGTAAATGACAGCCATGTAAAAATATTTTTACCATATTTTTTTAAAGCCAAAAATCTACTCAAGATCATGACCATCCAGCTGTCCACATAATCACGTCCACAATGCTGTCCATTTCCAGATTTTTCCCATTTTTTAACAACTCCAATTTAAGGGTAAATTATACATTAAATTATTATTTAGTTTATCCATTAATTTGGCATAAAAAATTTAACAAAAATGGCAGCAACAGCACGAACCATTGCATGTCATTACTCAAGACCATGCTGTCCACATTTCATCCTTCAATACAGTTGTTGTTCATAATCTTTTTGCAGGGATTTCACATGAATAAATGCATATTTATGTGTCCCAACATGTCAATTATTTATGTGCATAATTTATAAAATTAAAAATTAAAAAAATCCAGCAGCAACACTCTCTTGGACGTCCATGGTGCCACCTCTCCTATGCTCATGTGAGCTCTTCCTAGCCCTTTAATGTGGACGTTAATTGCAGGGATAATGCTTGGATTTTTGCATTTTATAATAATGCATAAAACACCCTGAAACTAAGCTGCATTTGACACATATTTGGCCAATAAAAATCTGCATTCAATCCATGTACTCTAGCCATTAATGCATGGTACTATTGAGGTGTAAAAGTCAACTATATACACCTTTTCCAATTCAGGTATTTTACCAACATATTATGCTTAATCTAAACCTTCCAAAATTTTCATTTCATAATTTCATTCAATCATTTCAAATTTCATCTCAATCCGATTTTCCTAGCTCAAGTTATAGCCGTTTGAAGTTAACGGTTGGATTCGAGATATGCTCAATAAATAATTACACTAATTTCATCAAATATTTTCATAATCCAATAATCCCATAATACTAATCCCAACATCATCAATTTTTCTTTCAAATTTCACTTGAATCCGCCTTACAGGCGTTGAGTTATGAATTTTCTACTATTTTTCCACTAAACTTGACAATTATCTTTTAAATTCTCATAAATCAAACCATAAACTTTAAGATAATTATTTATGACATATTTTCACCTTTAAGTCCTCATCAAGCCCCTAGGGTTATATCGACTCACTTCAAGCTCCGGCTATTAAATTTTTAATCACCGTTTCTAATAGAAACCTTAATTCAAAATGTGGCATAATTCCCAAAAATCATTCAAAATTCATTTAAATCACATATAAATCACATATACATGTTCAATGCATACCATTGAGTCCTACATAGGTTGGGGTTTCACAATAGCAATTAAATAGGGTGTAATTAGCTTTATATAGTGTTGGAAGACATATATAGAGATTATTGAACTTGGGCTAGTAAATCCATATACAATCTAATAAAAAAGAACCAATGCGATATAGTTTAGATTCAAGGATTCCGAACTATCCATCTGTCATTCCCGATTAGTAACCCTGTTTCTAATATCCAGCAGTTCCGTGAACTCTACTCGGATTTCTTATTGCATTTTTTAGCTTTATTTCAAATTCACAAATTCAGAATTTTCTACTCACCGAAGCAATTAAACTAATTAATAATTCCAGTTAACAATTCCTCGTGGGAACGATACTCTGCTCACTCTTTATTACTTGACATGGCACGTATACTTAAGTAAATAGTGAGCATTTTAATTGACATATATGTAGCTCATCAAGTTTTTAGCGCCGTTGCCGGGGAGTTGTTTAGCTAATTATTGTTAGTTTAATGCTTTCTTGTATAATTCTGTAGAATAATTTATTTTCATAATTTCTTTTAGTTTAGAATTTTTTCCTGTAGTTCAATTGAATTGGTTTTTGCAGATTAATCTCATATTGCATGCGCCGAGGCAGAGCCAAAAAGGAGATTGTTATTCCTTTTGATCCGAAACCCAAACAAACTTATTTGAGAAGGCGTCATAAGAGCAGGGAAGCTATGAGCCAATAGAATACTATGGAGCGCATCAAGAATCACGATGAGAACGTTCACGCAAACCAACAGGGGAACCAAAGGATTGAGGTTCCAATTCATCCACCTCAAGATGATTTGGACAAACCCATTTGGGATCTCATTGCGCTGGGCCAGAATTCAGTTCAAACTAGCATCGCACCTCCTCCTATTGATACCAACAAATTTGAGATCAAACTGGTGATTTTCCAGATGCTCCAGTCCGTTGGGCAATTCGGAGGTCTACCATCTGAAGACCCACAATGCCATCTGTGGAATTTCCTGTAGATTATGAACACGTTCAAGCAGAATAGAGTCTCCAACGAGGCAATGTGGCTTCAGACTTTTCCATTTTATCTGCGGGATAGAGCTTTAGAGTGTCTAGACTCTTTGCCCCTGAACTCTGTCAACACATGGAACGATTTGCCTCAGAAATTCTTGGAGAAATATTTCCCGCCTACCAAATTAGCCAAGCTGAGGATGGACATAGTCTCATTTAAGCAACAAGGAGAGGAGACCCTATCAGAGGCGTGGGATTGCTTCAAAGACATGCTCCGAAAATGCTCACATCATGGAATCCAACCGTGGGTTCAGATTCAAATTTTTTATAACGGTCTCCAGGATTCCACCCGTCACATGGTAGATTCTTCATCAAACGGTTCTCTGCTGAGGAAAAGTTATCGAGAATCATACGCCCTATTTGAAAACATGGCCAATACCTATTAACTGCCATCTGACAGGAGCCGAAGTGGGGTTCTACTTCAACTGGATGCAGTTTCATCGATTAAAGCCCACATCGATGCCTTATCCCGGTAGATTCAGAACTTATCTAGGCCGACCAACGTCAGTGTAGTAGGGGTGCATACACCACAGCAGCCGATAGCAGCAGATATTTGCACATGGTATGGCAAATTCGGCCATCCCAGTGATGAATGTGCCTCCAATCCGGAGTCCATTAATTACGTGAGAAATTTCTAGAGAAATCCAGCAAATCAGTATGGAAATAGCTGCAACCTAGGCTAGAGAAATCATCCCAACTTCTCATGGAACAATTAGACAAGGCCGAATCAGCAACCTGGATTCTAGCAACAGCCCCCGCAGCAAAAGCCAGCAAGACCAATGCAATTCAATCCGCCATCGAGAGGAGAAGAAATTTGATCTAGAAAATCTCTTTATGCATTTCATGCAATCCCAGATCACGACAAACAAAAATTTATAAGCACAAATAGGCCAACTGGCTTTAGCTTTAAATAACCAGCCTCAAGGTTCTTTGTCGAGCAACACTGAGCAAAACCCAAAAGGAAAAGGCAAAGAACAGGTACAAGCAGTCACACTGCATAGTGGGAAGCAGTTACCCAATACAATTCCACCAGAATCGGTAACTGAACCCACTAATCTTCTAATTCAACAGTCACAGGAGCCAGAAGAACTAGATACTACTCAAAAGCAACTGGACACTAAAATTACCACAAATCAAAGGCCGCCTCTTCCATTTCCTCAGAGATTCGCAAAGACTAAAAAGGATGGCTAATTCAAAAAATTTCTAGAGGTATTAAAGAAGCTACTTATTAACATACCTCTTGTTGAAGCTTTGGAACAGATGCCGAGCTACGCCAAATTTATGAAAGATGCGTTATCAAAGAAAAGGCGTTTGACGGAATTTGAGACAGTGGCGTTAATAGAGGAAACCAGCGCTATAGTGCAGAGGAACCTGCCTCCTAAGATCAAGGACCCAGGGAGTTTCACTATCCCGTGCACAATTGGAAACCGATACTTTGGGAGAGCTCTATACGACTTGGGAGCCAGCATTAATCTCATCCCCAAGTCAATTTTCAGAAAACTGGGCCTCGGGGAAGCCCGACCTACGACAGTAACACTACAACTGGCGGACCGATCTATTACGTATCCGGAGGGTAATATTGAGGATGTTCTTGTCAAGGTGGACAAGTTCATTTTTCCTACTGATTTTATTATCCTGGATTACGAAGAAGACCGGGATATGCCAATTATTCTAGGTCGACCTTTCCTTGCAACGGGCAACACAATAATTAATGTACGAGCCGGAGGATTAACCATGCAGGTGCAAAATGAAAAAGTCACGTTCAATGTGCTTGAGACAATATAGAGCCCAACTGATTCAAAGGATTACTTAATGATTGATATAGTAAATTCAAAGGTTTAAAAGTTTTCCTCGATTGGTATTGAGAAGGACCCAAAAGAGACTACAAATAAAAACCGTGAGTTAACTGCTTATACAGAAGACCGACTAGTTGATCACATCAGGCTTGAACAATTGACCGAGCCGGTGGAAAACCAGGACATGCAAGAAAAAATCGATGATGGAATAGAAGGGGATACAGTTGAGGAAACTGAACATTATCATATCCAAATGCCTCTATTCCACCTGCCGGAAAGTCAGACTCGGCATGAGTCATTAGACAAATGCAAAACCCTGGAGCCATTATCAAGTCAAAACCCTGACAAACGCCTGTATAGTCTTTTTAAGAGACTAGCTGATCCATTTGAATGGGCTACGATTAGGTCTGAGCTTCAACGTTGCAGTCCGAATGGAAGAGAGTTCAAGGTGGTGAAACTAAAAGATGATTGAACAGCGGGAACGTCGGGCTGAGGATGTTAAACTTAGCATTGAATGGGAGGCAACCCATTGCTCATTTTCATTTTGATTTGTGTTTTTGTTTTTGTTTTTGGTTTTTATTTTTATTTTCAAGAAAATAATTTGGAGCATAATTTCACAAAGATCATGCTTGCAAGCAGCTAGGAGAAAATTTTCAAAAAAATTGCTAAAAGACATCGGCGCCTAGGCGCCGCATGGGGGCACCCCGGCGCCGTGATGATGATCCCGAAGAACACGGAAGATGAACTGGCGCCCCGGCACCGGGTCGTGGACAGCATAACCCGGACGACTTATAAAGCTTGGGGTTAGGGTTCTAAACCCTAAACCCCACGCCCCGGCGCCGAAAACCCCGTTTTCTCATCCCGAATCAATCTTCCATTGATTCCAAGCCATTTCAACTCAAATCTAACCTCATTTCATCAAGGAATCATCCTCCCATTTCATCCATTCCGTTTTCCATTTCATTTCCCTTTTTCCCTCTTTCCTTAGATCCACTCAAATCCATCTAAAATTTGATTTTTCATCACCAAATCCTTAGCCCCACACCTCTTCTAGCTTTTCCATCATTTTTCCCTTAATTTGGGCTCCATTTTGAGCCCAACCATCATCATCTCCTTCGCCCGGCGCCGCGACCCTGCACCCACGCGCCAGTGCAGAAACAACTTGATGTCCAAATTTCAGGCGGGGAAGCTTCTGTGGGTAAAAATTTCTCCATTTTTGGTCCCTTTTCATTACTTTGAAAGGTTTGGTGATTGTGTGGGTGGAGAATTGGATTGGATTGGTTGAATTGTGTGGATTGGGCGGAGGATTGGAGATTGGTTTGGCTTGATTGGCTTGATTGGCTTGGTACTTACTTGTTGATTGGTTTGCGAAGATTGACTTGTTGATTGCTTGGGAATTGTGTTGGATTGGATTGATTTAAAGAACCACAGAACGCAGCCCATGTCCTTTTAAATTAGGATCACAGACCGCGACCTGCATCCATGTGCACAAAAATCTTAGACCGAAGTCAATATTTAAGAATAATTTTCAAAAACACATCACAGACCGCAGTCTGTGTCAACTTATAAGCGAGCGCACCCACTTTAACAAGTTGTTATTTGAAATTTAGTTTTAGGATGACCTTCCTTAAATTCCTTTAGAAACATTTTGAGTAAAATATTTTAATAAACATTTCAAATATTTGAGAAACAATACATCTTAAAATCCTTTTAATAAAAGAATTTCGAATCCTTTGAATTTCCATAAATAAATCATATTTTTCTCTAATATTTGCTTGGTTTCCATTTCAGGACCTTTTGTTTACAAAAGTTATGCAATTATGCTATCCCTTTGTTCATAACCTAAAAATTTAATAATTGTCCATATATCAATCATTTTTACATAAAGGGAAGTTGCACAGTCTTTTGCATGCCATTAAGCAACCTGAAATCAAACCATTTTATGAAATCAATCATAGGAGGTTGGTCATCCATAAATCCCTTTTTAACACATCTGTATAAAAAATTTTAACGTAGATTTCCTTTTCTAAAGGAAATCAAAACTTTTTCAACATCATTTCAATACATATGGACTATGTCTAAATCATCATTTATTATTTAATTATCTTGACCTAGCAAACAAATCTTTTCATAATCATCATTGTTTATTACAAGTTACTGTAGAAATGACTCAAAACCTATTTACTAACAATATTTTGTGAAAAAGGGTAAAATTCCCTTTTTCTTATAAAATGCTGTTAAAACAATATCATATAGAACTTGCTTACTTAAAAGCAAATTCTTAAAACCATCGATATCTAACATGAAATCCTTAAAAAAATATTAGCATGGAGAACTTGCTTACTCATAAGCAAAATTCTCAATTCAATTAACTTGAAGCATCCCCATCCTTGGCAACACTTAGGATAAATTATTTATCTTAACAAGTGTCGCTTGCTTCCCATGAAGCAAACCTTAAGACTCTTCATTAAAGTCATCATTTTTCCCAAACTTATGGCTTTGCATTAAAGCCGTCATATTCAAAACTTGTGCTTGCCCATTCATTAAAACATAAACATAAACATAAACATTGCAATCGTATCAATCATATAGAAAGAAAATGCATTTTAGAAAGTTCGCTTGCTTACCTGAGATCGCCATAATCCCTTTCCTTCCATTCTTTTCCTTACCTACATGAGAATAATATGATTTTTCATATATTTCTTTTTCTTGCATTCCATTTAGTTTTTCCAACCCATTTTATTCACATATATCATTTATTCGACTTCTCAAGTCACTATGCATACATTTAGCATATACGTGCACATTTTTACACATTCCATCGGCTAATCACATAACATATATAACCCCATAATTAGGGTATCCATTGAACCATACAAAATCCATCCATCAACTATCATACATAGGTTTATTAACCTTTATTTACCATTTTTCACTCCTTTTACAAACTTCACACATCGGTGCCCGTTTTAAGCACATGTTATTGCCTTAAGCTTCATTACATAGTCCCAAAATTGGGAATTAACATCATATAATTCAAAAAAGTTATGTAATAATGAAATTCATCATATTTTCATGCATTTTTCACAAAACCATATTCTATATGTCGTTCATTACTTATGCAAGTCATTGCTTCACGTATGCCCACTTAGCAACATATACATAAGATGTTTCATAAAATTTTCTAAGGCAGAGGTTTAATCCATATTTCAGTGGGTTAATTACCCTTAATTACCCCTACATTTAGGGTATTTTTATGGGGTTTAAATCCACTTTCCATAGGTTTCCAAAACAGCAAGTTTGGAACCCATTTTTACCCGTTTAACGTATCTTTTGACACATAACCTTAAGCAGTTATATTATTCCAAAATTTCAGCATATAATCCCAATTTTATTCATCCATATTTAATTATTTAACACATATATCAATTTGGATTATTTCTACATAGGTTTCATATTTCTTTTTGATTTTTTCCTCAAACTATCCACATATGCTGAAATCAAGCGTACTGAAATCTCTAAATGTTGATTTATAATCAAATCAAGGTATTTAATTCTGAAATTTTTATCATAAATCAATAAATACATTAATTAACTTTAATAAATATTTTATTAGGAAATATTAACATTATATATTTATTTTGACATTTTCACTGTGCTGGACAGTGTTGTGAGTTTAGGGTCAGCCCTAATTACGTGAATTATAGGGCATATTTATACCCATAAAAACCTAATTTTTATTTTTTAAGTGTGATACTAAATATATATTATACATATTGTAAAATTTTTAGGCTTAAATTCCTTGTATAAAAATTATTAAAAATCGTTTTCGACAGCTGATCCTGTCACCCGTTTTACCCTGTTTAGGTGAATTTTCTCAGATATTTAATTTGCAAAATACTTATCCTTGTAAGCTTAAAAATGGGTCGTTCCTTAATCACCCCATAATTATTCTTTCCAAAACTTTTCATGCTAAAATTCATCCATTTACTTTTCCGTCCATAATTTAATTTATAACATCATATATCATTCAAAACTTCACTTTTCATCATCTAAATCATGGAATTTCATACATGCAAGCTAATACCCATTCCATATTCATTCAAAAGAATGTTGAATCATCAATTTAAATATTCTTTAAGCATCCATTCCCTATTCAAAATTTTAGGGTTTAAAACCCAAAATGAAAAGCTCAATCAACCCATATACTTACTTGGTTAATGGAGATCAAACCCTCATCACTTGGAGATGATTTTCCTCCTCAAATTCCCCTTATTTTTCCCTTGATTTTCCCTTTGTTTTTCTCTTCATCTTGGCTGGGCATGGCTGGACGTGAGGCTGCCTTGGGGAAGATGGAATTTCTGCACTTAGTCAAATGCCCCACACCATGTGAACGTGCAATGCTTTGTGGAGCTGGATTTTCCAGCTGTGGGCCCCACTTTGTGGCAAATTTCCACAGCCATTCAATGCTTGATTATCTCCTACACGTGCTGGTTCATTTACAGCCATGAAAATTGGAATTTTACTATTTTTGAAAATTCCAAAAATCTGTTTACATCTTGACCGTCCAGATGCCTCCATTACACGTCACTTGCTGCCTTTTATTTCCAGCAATTTTTCATTTTTTTATCAACCCTAATTTAAGGGTAAATTATACACGTCATTAAAATTTAATCATGTATTAAGTTTGTGTTAAAAAAAATTAATAAAAAGCATTACAGCAGCATCAAACATGGGATGTCCACATGTGTAAACAAGCTGTCCATTTTTGCATCATTTAATACGCAGCTGATATCACGAATTTTCAGGGATTTTTCCACATGAATAAATGCTCATTTATGTATCCCAACATGTCAGCTATATGTGTGCATTATTTATAAAATACAAAAAATCAAAAATAAATAGCAATGTAGCCCATGGACGTGCTTGCCTTGGACACCTCACCTATGTTCACTTGAGTACTCATAGCTTCATCAATTGTGGACATTCATTGCTGGGATTTTATTTGGATATTTACATTTTATATTAATGCATAAAATACCTTAGAAATATGCTGCATTTGACACCTCAACTCCCATTAAAACCATGCAATTATGCATTGTACTCTAGTATTAAATGAAGAGTAATTTTGAGGTTCAATAGTCAACCATATACATCTTTTCTAATGTAGGCATTTTCCTCACATAATTTTCTTAATCTAAACCTTCTAAAATGTGCATCTCATAATTTCATTCAACCGTTTCGAATTTCATCTCAATCCAATTTTTCTAGCTCCCGTTATAGTCGTTTAAAGTTAATGGTTGAAATTGAAATACGATCAATAAATCATAACACTAATTCCTTCAAGGATTTTCATAACATAATAATCTCATGGAATCAAGCCCAACATCATTAATTACCATTTCAAATTTCACTTGAATCCGCCTTACAGGCGTTGAGTTATGAATTTTCTAATATTTTCCAACATAATTCCACAATTTCCATTTTAATCTCTATTAATTAAATCATGGAAATTAACTAAACATTCATGCCACATTAGCATGTTTTAATCCTCATTATGCTCCTTTAGTCACCTTGACTCATAATTGGCTCCGGCAATTAAACTTTTAATCACCATTCTTAGTGGAACCGTAATTGCAAAATATCATAAAATCCTTAAATCATCCAAAAATTCCATTTAATAATATAGAAGTCACATGTACCTGTTCAATGCACACATTGAATCTTATTTAGGTTGGGGTTTCACAATTGCCACCTCAAATCCCATTCACATCATGCATTTATGCTTGGTACTCTATCATTAAATGCATTGTACTCATATGGAGCATTAGTCAATCATGCTCACCTTTTTCAATGCAGGTATTTTTCCAAAATTTCATGATTAATCCAAGCCATTCAAAATAAACATCTTATAATTTCATTCAACCATTTCAAATTTCATCTCAATCCGAGTTTCCTAGCTCCCGTTATAGCCGTTTAAAGTTAACGGTTGAAATTGAAATATGATAAATAAATTATAATTCTCATTTAATCAAGAATTTTCATAACCCATTAACTACATAATACCAAGCCCAAAATTATTAATTTCCATTTCAAATTTCACTTGAATCTGCCTTAAAGGCGTTGAGTTATGAATTTTCCAATGTTTTTCCATTAAACTTGTCAATTATCATATAAATTCCCATAAATCATATTAAATAATGGAAAATGATTTTTCATGATATATTTGCATATTCAAATCAACATCAATATGCTCTAATCCCATTGTCTCATTTGAACTCAAAATGTTTAATCACATCATTATTGCTAATCCATAACCCTAATTACAATAATCAGCAAAATCACATAAAATCTTCATAATTCAATAATTCACATATAAATATCATATACATGATTAATGCATACATATGGGTCCTACATGGGTTAGGGTTTCACAATCCTCTCCCCCTTATAACAGGTTTCGTCCTGAAACCGTCTATTCTTTAAATAGATGGGGGTACTTTCGTTCCACTTCTTCCTTTGGCTTCCTAGTGGCTTCATTTTCGAAATATCGGTTCCATTGCACCTTCACGTATTCGATTTCCCGATTCCGAAGCTTTTGTACCTTATGATCCAAGATCCTCACTGGTCTTTCTTCATAGTTTAGATAATCTTGAATCGGCAAATTTTTAGCCACTAAAACATGTGTTGGGTCTGGGACATATTTCCTAAGCATCGATATATGAAACACATTGTGAATTAAAGCTGGCGTTGGGGGTAAAGCTACCCAATATGCTAGTTTCCCAACCTTTTTCAAAACTTCAAATGGTCCAATGTACCTGGGATTCAATTTTCCTCTTTTCCCAAACCTTGTAACTCCCTTGAATGGCGTGACCTTTATAAACACGTGTTCGCCAACTTGGATATTCAAATCCCTTCTTTTACAATCTGTGTAACTCTTTTGCTGACTCTGGGCTATGAGTATACATTGGCGAATAGTTTTCACCTTGTCTGCCATTCGTTGAGATAAGTCTGGGGCTAATCTTTTCTCTCCAACTTCATCCCAGTTCAGCGGCATTCGACATCGTCGACCATACAATGCCTCAAATGGAGCCATTTGGATGCTAGCTTGGTAACTATTGTTATATACGAATTCAGCAGTTGATATGTACTCATCCCATGATCCTCCAAACTCTAAGGTACACATTCGGAGCATATCTTCAATAACTTGATTCACCCACTCCGTTTGTCCATCCGTTTGAGTATGAAAAGCTGTACTGAACTTGAGTTACGTGCCTAAGGTTTCGTGCAAGCTTTTCCAAAACCTTGATCTAAACGTCACATCTCGATCCGAGATAATCGACTTTGGCACTCCATGTAATCGTACAACCTCTTTATAGTAAACCTTAGGTAGCTTTTCCACTGTATAAGTCCTTCTGATAGGTAGGAAGTGCGTGACTTTTGGTAACCTATCCACGATTATCCATATAGAATTATTTCCTGCTTGAGGCTTAGGTAATCCTTCAATAAAGTCTATTGTAATGTCATCCCACTTTCATTCAGGAATTTCCAAGGACTGTAACTTACCGGGTATTTTCTAGTGATTCGCCTTCACCCGTTGGCAAGTTAAACACTTAGCTACATATTCAGCGATCTCTCTTTTCATATTATTCCACCAATATGCTTTCTTGAGATCCTAATACATCTTAGTACTCCTTGAGTGAATAGAAAAAGGCAAAAAATGTGCCTCTTTAAGGATCTGTTCTTTCAATTCAACTATGTTAGGTATCCAAAGGCGACCCTTGAACCTGAAGACACCTTGTTCATCAATATTAAATTCTGTCAACCCCTTTCTCTTCATTTTCTCAACATGTGTATTTAGGTCTGTGTCCTTTTGCTACGCAACCTTGATCTGTTCAAAAAGTGATGATTGTATTTGTAATTGTGATAGTATGGTGTGAACTCCAGGTGGACATACAATTAGTTCCATTTGCTCTATCTCCTTAAGCAGTCCTTTCTCCTTAGTGATAACATGCGCTAAGCTGACATTTCGGCTCATTGCATCGGCTACCACATTTGCCTTACCTGGATGGTATAAAATCTCCAAATCATAAGCCTTCAATAACTCGAGTTATCTCCTTTGTCTCATGTTTAACTCCTTCTGAGTAAAAATATATTTGAGGCTCTTATGATCAATCTAAATCTCACATCTTGCACCATACAGGTAATGTCTCCATATTTTCAAGGCAAATACCACCGCGGCTAACTCTAAATCATGCATGGGTTAGCTTACCTCATTGGGCTTTAGTTTTCGTGACGCATAAGCTATCACCTTACCCTTTTGCATCAAAACGCAACCCAAACCTTTTCTTGATGCATCACTATAAACCACAAACCCTTTATTTCCTTCAGGTAGGGTTAGAATGGGTGCTTCTACTAACCATTGTTTCAACTCCTGAAAGCTGCGCTTGCATTCCTCAGACCATACATACCTAACTCTCTTACGAGTCAACTTGGTTAACGGGGCTGACAATTGTGAAAACCCTTCGACGAACCTTCTGTAATAGCCGGCCAACCCTAGGAAGCTTCGAATTTCTATAATGGTTGTCGGCCTTAGCCATTTCAAAACCGCCTCAATCTTTTGAGGATCAACTTGAATACCCTTTTCAGATATTATATGTCCGAGAAATCCTATTTGTTTCAGCCAAAACTCACATTTCTTCAGTTTGGCATACAATTTCTCTTTCCTTATCCTTTCTAAAACCCTTCGTAGATGGTCTTCATGTTCTTTCTCCATTTTAGAGTAGATCAGGATATCATCAATAAAACAACCACAAATTGATCCAGATAGTCCCGAAAAACCCTATTCATCATGTCCATGAATAAAGCAGGGGCATTAGTAAGTCTGAAAGTCATTATTAGAAATTCATAATGTCCATACCTGGTTCGGAATGCCGTTTTATGAGTATCGGCCGGACTTATTCTTAACTGATGGTACCCTAACTGTAAATCAATTTTAGAGAAACTCGTGACTCCTTACAATTGATCAAACAAATCATCAATCCTAGGCAATGGGTATTTATTCTTTATGGTAACCTTATTCAGCTGTCGGTAGTCAATACATAACCTCAAGCTTTCGTCCTTTTTCCTCACAAATAGTACCGGAGCTCCCCAAGGGGACACACTTGGTCTAATAAAACCTTTTCCCAACAGTTCCTGTATTTGCGCCCTTAGTTCATTCATGTCAGCTGGCGCCATTCTATATGGAGTTTTAGAAATCAGAGCTGTACCCGACATTACATCAATTGTCATATCCATTTCCCAGGCAACATGGTTAATTCCTTTGGAAATACATCTGGAGATTCTTTAACCACAGGTATTTGATTAATTTCTACCTCCGTGCCTTTGTCTACATTCACAGACACGAAATAGGATGGACACTTTTGTTGGATCATTCTGACAGCTTTCATAGATGATATCAATATACTTGAACTACCAGGTTGCCTTAACTTCTTAATAGCAATCTCCTTCCCTGGAGTTGCTTCAAATTGCACTCTTTTATTCTTACAGTCTATGGTCGCTCCCCATTGGCTTAGTCAATCGATACCCAATATCACATCAAACTCAGTCATAGGCAATAGGATCAAATCTGCTTCTAGAATCAATGATCCTATCCTAATTGGGCAGGCTTTGCATACTCGGCTAGTACTTGCTAACCTATAGACTGGAGATTCTACATGTATAACCTGATTGGTCTCTTCTATCGGCAGTGCATGGGTGGTCACGTATTGGCATGCTATGAATGAATGGGTGGCACCAGAATCAAACAAAGCTACTGCCATATTTCCTAGAATATAAATCGTACCTGTGACCACCTTTTCTTCTTGTTCTTGAGATTCTGTCCGGGTCAGGGCATGCACATGCACCGGGTTCGTAGAAGTTCCCTGCTTGCTTGTCGCTCCAGGTATCCTAAGTTGAGTAGGTCTTCCACGTCCTTGGGATGACTGCGCCTTGTTTGGGCAGTTCGGGGCTATGTGACCCACTTGATCACATATATAATACTTAACCACCTTTGTTTCTCCCGGCCTGCACTCCTTGTCAATGTGTCCCGTCTGTCCACATTTCTAACACCGATTCGAGCCTTTTAAACACTCGCCTATATGTCGCCTTTAACATTTCTTACACAGTGCGAGCTTTTCCACTTTTGAATTCCTTTTCCCTTTATTACACTGCCTTTTCTAGCTTTCTCTTTTCCAGTTTCCGGTTCCTTAGGACCCATGCTGAACGCCCTCGAACCCAATCTTAATTCTTGGGTTCTCAAGGCCTCAATTTTCAAGGCCCTTGCTCTTTCAAGGCTTGAAGCGTAGTCCTTTATCAATAGAGGTGCAAGGCTTTCCCACAGATATGGCCTCAACCCTTGTTGAAATCTCTATGCGTTATTTTGTGGCACATTTGCGATCCAAGGGACATATGTGACCAGAGCATTAAACCTTGTAGCGTACTCAGTGACCGTCATCCTCCCTTGATATAATTTTTCAAATTCTATCACCTTTTGACTCTGTAGTCCAACCGGAAGGTACTCTTTGTTAAATTCTTCTACAAATGTTTGCCAAGACACTTCTTAGGGTCGTGGCATTGTGATTAACATGGTCTCTCACCATTCATGTGCGTCCTTTGCTAACAAATGGGTGGCACATAGTACTTTCTGACGGTCGTTGAACGGAGATATCCTGAACAATTTCTTAATCTCCGTCAACCATTGCTTTGCTTGAACTGAGTCGGGTTCTCCAGAAAATTTTGGGGGCCGTTGCGCTAGAAAGACATTTATGACTCTTCTGTTAGCTTCCATTAGCTAATTTTCATCTCTTAGCGGTGCCGGTGTGGCATCGGGGTCCGCCATAGGAGCAAGTCCTTCTCTCTCTACACTTCCCAACTGAGCTTGTTAGGTTCTTTCCCATAATCCTTGTATAATGTCGGTAGTCTGCGCTGCCCAATCCCTAGTGGCCCGCTGCATTGCTTTTTCCACCACTGCGGCCACTCTTTCCTCCATGAGTCTATTCTGCCTCGACTCAGTTTCCTCTTCCACATTCTGTTCAGGGCTTTCATCATTCCGCCCTTGATGGTTCCTTTGATTTTGTGTCACTGACCTTCCCCTTTTAGGTCGGCTAGATTCGCCACCTTCGTGTTGGCTTGGAACCTCTGTCTCCGCCTCTTTCCCTTTATTTTTCCTCAATCCTGCTCTTGTTTCCACCATTGTTTTAATTTGAGTATATAACGAACACTTTTCATTTTCAATTAGCATTAAATCATTATATACACATTTTATTGATAATCATCATAAAATCATCATATACGCATTTCACTTTCATTCAATATTAAATCATTGCATATGCATCTCATCATCACATGGTCATAATCATTTTATTCAATCCTAATATATCACACCCTTCAGCTCATACTCATTCATCCATACACATCTAAACTGTTGGGTCCCGAATAGATGACAAAACCCAAGAGGGGAGGGGTGAATTGGGTTCTTAAAAATTTCTTTGGTAACTTAAAAAACTTAACCCCTTGTAGAATTAATCCCCTTGAATGAAGAAACTGAATGGAAAGCAAAGTAATAAAGAGAGCAGAAATGTAAATCAAGCAGACAAGAATTTTTATAGTGGTTCGGGCAACCTCCCTACTCCACTCTTCCAAGCTCACACTCCTTGTGACTTGGGTTCCACTATTGCATTCCACGAATACAATTAGAGTCACCGCTCTCTTCTAGATTCAAAGCTCTAGGGGGCATATACAACTAGAGCCTCTTGCTCTCTTCTAGATTCTAGCTCTAGGGGGCATCAACAACTAGAGCCTCTTGCTCTCTTCTAGATTCTAGCTCTAGGGGGCATATAACACTTAGCACAAGTAGGTGATGAGTCACACTCCAATCACACACTACTTTGCTACTACTTGATCTTAGCTACGCAAGCTAAATCAAGTTCAACACAAATAAGTAAACAATGAAAGTAAACTACACTTTACAGGTGTGTAGAAACGATTGAGCGCAGGGAAGAACTTGTAGATGATGGCTTTGAAGTTTCTGATTGTAGCTCTTGCAACTTGAAGCACAATTCTTCCTCCTTGAGTGATTTGATCTCTTTGAAGCTCTTATGGATATGAGTTATTGCTCACTTAATGATTCTCAGCTCCTTCCCTCGTTCACCATCAATGCTATTTATAATTTGGAGGGAATCCGAACGTTAGTGAGTAGGTGGCGCGTATTTAATGCGCCAACGTTCGAATTAATTCCGACCGTTGCGACCCAAGTCGCAGGTGGAGTCGACTTCGGGTGCGACTTCACCCAAGTCGCAGATGAAGTCGACTTCGGGTGCGACTTCGCGAACTTCGGTCTTCAGTTTCAACGCTGGAAGGTTTTGCCCACTTGAAGTCGATCATGAGGTCGACTTGGCTTTGCGACTTCACTGTCATGATGTTCTTGAAAATCTTGACTCATGTAATCTTAGATATCTTCTTGATTTGAACGATTGAGTTTATGCTTCTTGCTTGTACGTGGATTTGTCTTCAAATGTTTCAGCTTGAGTATCTATGTTGCCTTGATCTTCATCTTCATTTAGTTTGGCTTGAAATCAAGTAATCCAGAACTTGTCATTTGAATTTTTCCGTCTGCCTGAGCGAAGTCGATGTCTGAGTCGACTTCGGCTGCGACTTCACCTCAAGTCGCACGTGGAGTCGACTTGGGATGCGACTTCGGCATTCTGCTGTTTCGAATTCAACTCTGGAAGGTTTCGCCCGACTGAAGTCGATGGTGAGGTCGACTTCGTTTGCGACTTGACTACTCAAGTCGCAGGTGGAGTCGACTTGGCCTGCGACTTCACCTTCCCTTCTTCCGTTTTCAGCTCTGGACGTTCTGCATGTTTGAAGTCGATCTTGGAGTCGACTTGGGGAACGACTTGGCCTTCCAACTTGATTTTCTTCAAATGTATATTCCTTAAGACATTTCACAAACTTGTTAGTAGTCAAGACTTTCTCAAATTGTTTTGTTAATCATCAAAACATAGATTTAGCTAGTTTTCCTCATGTTTCCAACAATCTCCCCCTTTTTGATGATTGACAAAACCGATTTGAGTGGATACCTTTCATTTAAATAAATAAGCTCATATTCATAATGCAAACATTCAAAGTATTCATTTAAGCATATACATATCCTACTCTTCTCTCCTTAAATCTCTCTCCCCTTTAATCATAAAGACTTATACTCAAATAACTTATACTCAAATCCTCTTCTTCTCCTTATTCTTAAATCTCTCTCCCCCTTTTTGTCAATATATCAAAAATGGGTGCTCCCCCTAAATGGGTGCTCCCCCTCAATTTATGCTTTAAGTTAGTTCAAGCATTCCCATGTCATTTCTAAGCTTATAAAATGCTTCTTTTGCTAGGGGTTTAGTGAATATATCTGCAACTTGATCCTCTGTCCTTACATATACCAAACATATGTCATGATTTTCTACATGTTCTCTAATGAAATGATGTCTAAGGTCTATATGTTTGGTCCTAGAATGCAAGACTGGATTCTTGGTTAGACATATGGCACTTGTATTATCACATTTGATAGGTATATCTTTGAAATTCATGCCATAGTCCCTAAGTTGCTGTTTCATCCAAAGTAATTGAGCACAACAGCTCCCGGCGGCAATATATTCGGCCTCCGCCGTAGATAGAGCAACACTAGTTTGTTTTCTTGAAAACCATGAAACCAACATGCTTCCAAGAAACTGACATGTTCCACTAGTGCTTTTTCTATCTACTTTGTAGCCAGCAAAATCCGCATCCGAGTAGCCGATTAGATCAAAATTAGAGCCCTTTGGATACCATAGTCCTAAGTTGGTAGTGTCTACTAGATATCTAAAGATTCTTTTCACAGCTACCAAGTGTGATTCTTTTGGGCATGATTGAAATCTAGAGCACATACACACACTAAACAAAATATCTGGCCTAGAAGCAGTTAAATACAATAAGGAGCCTATCATGCTTCTATACAATTTTAAATCAACTACTTTGCCCTTCTCATCTTTGTCAAGCTTGATTGTAGAGCTCATGGGCGTGTTTGCTCCTTTGCTATTCTCCATGCCAAACTTCTTGAGCATCTCCTTGATGTATTTGGACTGGTTTATGAAGATTCCTTCATTTAGTTGCTTGATTTGCAGTCCAAGGAAGAAGTTTAGCTCTCCCATCATGCTCATCTCAAACTCTTTCTGCATAAGCTCAGAAAATTCTTGGCAAAGAGTTTCATTAGTAGCACCAAAAATAATATCATCTACATAAATCTGAATGATCAATATATCCTTTCCATTGTACTTGATAAACAAAGTGGTGTCTACATTTCCTTTTTGAAAATCATGATCAATCAGAAATTTGCTTAGTCTATCATACCAAGCTCTTGGAGCTTGTTTTAATCCATATAATGCTTTGGTTAGCTTGTATACAAATTTAGATTGATCTTTTTTCTCAAATCCAGGTGGTTGTTCTACATACACCTCTTCATTTATATAACCATTCAGAAATGCACTTTTGACATCCATTTGAAACAGTTTAAAGTTCATGTGAGATGCAAAAGCTAGTAAGATGCGAATTGCCTCTAATCTAGCAACCAGGGCATAGGATTCTTCAAAATCTATTCCTTCTTCTTGTGAGTATCCTTTTGCCACAAGTCTAGCTTTGTTTCTTACTACAAGTCCACTTTCATCTAATTTGTTCCTAAAGACCCACTTGGTGCCAATAACAATACAGTCATTTGGTCTAGGAACAAGGTGCCAAACTTGATTTCTTTCAAATTGATTTAGCTCTTCTTGCATTGCTATAATCCAGTTTTCATCATCAAGAGCTTGATCAATATTAGAAGGTTCAATTTTGGATACAAAAGCATATTGTCCACACACATTTTGCTTTGACCTTCTAGTTTTTACACCTTCATACACATTTCCTATAACTTGCTCAATTGGATGTGCATGTTTGAATTTTAAATCAGATGGAGGTTTATATGAATCATCACCTTCACTTACCCTTTCCTCCATGGACTCTTCTTGCTTTTCCACATGCAGCCTTTCAAGGTTGCTTACAATCTCATCTGCATCACTTAAATCATCTCTTCTTTTCAAGCATGGGTTAGTTTCATCAAAAACAACATGTATGGATTCTTCTACAACTTGGTTTCGTTTATTGAATACTCTATATGCTTTGCTATTTGATGAATAACCAAGGAATATAGCTTCATCACTTTTAGCATCAAGTTTTCCCAAGTTGGTTTTTCCATTGTTCAAAACATAACATGTGCATCCAAAAGTATGAAAATAAGATATGTTTGGTTTCCTTCCTTTCCATAGCTCATATGGGGTCTTTTTCAAGATAGCTCTAATGGTAACTCGATTTAACACATGACAAGCTGTATTTACAGCTTCACCCCAAAATTTCTTGGATAATTTGCTCTCATTTAGCATAGTTCTAGCCATCTCTTGTATAGTTCTATTTTTCCTCTCCACTACACCATTTTGTTGTGGAGTCCTTGGTGCAGAAAATGTTTGATGAATTCCTTTTTCATTACATAATTCTATGAATCGTTTGTTCTCAAATTCACCACCATGGTCACTTCTTATAGTCATAATAGTACTTTGTTTTTCATTTTCCACCAAGTTTACAAACGTTGCAAACATAGAGAAGGCTTCATCTTTGCTAGCTAAAAGAATTATCCATGTGAATCTTGAAAAGTCATCAACAATTACAAATACATATTTCTTTCCACCAATGGTTAAAATGTCGGATGGCCCATATAGATCCATGTGTAGCAATTCAAGTGGCCTAGTGGTGGAAATCTCCTTTTTGGTAGAGAAAGGCATCTTTGGTTGTTTAGATAATTGACATGCCTTACATATTTTGTTTTTGTCATATTTCAACTTAGGCAAGCCTTCTACTAAACTCTTTTTCCATAGGGTTTTTATATTTCTCATGTTTATGTGTCCAAGCCTTTTATGCCAAACCCATGGATCATTATCAATGGCCATTAGACATTGACCATCTAGTTCATCAAGTGAAACCAAATATACATTTCCATGCCTTTTTCCACTAAACATGATATGCTCACCATCAAATACATTGCATACAGATGATTCAAACACAACCTTATATCCTTTATCACATAATTGGCTAATGCTCATTAAGTTATGCTTGAGTCCTTCAACAAACAAAACATCCTCCATGCATGCATTTGAACTACTATAAATATTTTCTTTACCTTTGATTTTACCTTTCTCATTATTACCAAAGGCAACTGTTCCATCGTTGCAAGGCTTAAGTTTGTGAAACAAATTTCTTTCTCCAGTCATGTGCCTTGAACAACCGCTATCCATGAACCATACGTTGTTTGCCTTTGCCTTTAAACAAATCTGAAAAGTAAACAAATAATTCTCATCTTTTTGGTACCCATTTTATGGGTCCATTTGGGTTAGTAAAATGATTCAATCTTCGTTGCTCTACCTTAGAAAGCCCAAATCTCGTGTTCCTTGGAACCCAAACTAATCTTGCACCATGGTCATATAATTTCTTGAAGTTACATTTATAGGCTTTATGACCCATCTTGTTGCAAAAATTACAAGCCATTTGTAATCTAGGAGTAGGTCTCCAAGTATATTTTGGTTCAATTGTTGGCCTTTTAGTCCACACAACATTTTTCCTTTGTGGCTTGTGTATTGGTACATTTTTGGTTTGAAGTTTTCCAAGTGTTGGCACATTAGATTTACCACTTTCATTTTGCTCAAATCTATAATAACCAAGACCTCTTTTGTTTGTTTGAGCAGTCATGTTCAGAAACATTTTCACGTTTTCTCCGGGATTAGAGAACTTTGCTAATGATTCATTTAAGGAATCGTTCTCCTTTTTCAGTTTCTCTACTTCTTTCAACAATGATTCATTTTCTTCTTTCAGTTTTGTTGATTTTTCAGCTAGTTTTCCATTTTCAATAATAATAAAATTGCATTGTTGTTTCTTTGAGGATAACTTGTTTCCTAGCTTTTTGATTTCCTCATATAATGAATCATAGGCAGTTTGTAGTTCTTCTAATTCGGCACATTTGAGGCAATCATGAAAAGAAGAATAACTTGATTGAGAATAAGGTTTGGAAGTTACCTCTTCACTTTTTGTGTATTTTGTTGAGGTAGATTGATCTTCCAAAACTTCCGTCGTGTTTAAGCATAGCAGTTCTTTTTCTTGATCGACCCTTGCCATGCAGCAAATTCTTACACAATTTTCTGCATTGTTGTCGTCGGTTGAAGAGCTGCATGTTGATGAAGTATCCTCATTGACGTACATGCCTCTTCCCTTTTGCTTTTGAAATTTTCTGCCTTCATGATTATCCTTTTGCCTTTCTTCTGGTGTAGGACATTGAGTTTGCATATGTCCTACGCCCCCGCATCTATAGCATTTGGTTTGCTCATTCTTCACTCGTCGTGGTCTTTCTTTGAGATCTCTGAAGTTACTTTCTTTTCTCACAAACTTTCGGAATTTGCGAGTGAGAAGTGCAATGTCTTCATCATCGTTATGAGATGAAGAGGTGGAACCATCTGAGTTGTGAGTGGCCTTGAGTGCAATGGTTCTCTTCCCTTTGTGATTGTCCTCGTTTCTTCTCTTAATTAGCTCATGTGACATCAATGAGCTAATGAGATCTTCTAGCTTCAAAGTGTTTAGGTCCTTGGCTTCTTCAATTGCCGTTATCTTTGGAGTCCATGAATCCGGTAGAGCTCTTAGTATTTTCATCACCTGTTCGGATTCAGAGATAGCTTTTCCAAGACCTTTGAGAGCATTAGTAATCTTAGAAAATCTTGCAAACAT
This sequence comes from Annona cherimola, assembly GCA_030490835.1. NCBI lineage: Eukaryota > Viridiplantae > Streptophyta > Magnoliopsida > Magnoliales > Annonaceae > Annona > Annona cherimola. Next base: position 39,300,861 of record CM059973.1, read on the forward strand.
TTCAGAAATATTTTCAGTGTCTAGCATTCTAAAACTTTCCAACTCTCCTATCAAAATATTTCTCCTAGTCCCTTGGACTTGGGAGGTTCCTTCATAAATGGATGTTAGAGTATCCCATATCTCTTTTGCAGTCAAACAAGAAGATACTCTATCATACTCCGAAGCCGTAAGAGCACAAAATAAAGAATTCATTGCCTTGGCATTGCTCTTGACGGTTCTAACTTCCTCTTCAGTCCACTTGGAAGCTCTTTCATCTATAGGCAAGATTACACCGTCTTGGATTGCAATCCAAGAGTCCATATCGGTAGCCATAATGAGTTGCTTCATACGAAGCTTCCAATAACCAAAGTTGTTCCCATCAAACAAGGGTGGCCTTGTGAATGATTGGCCTTCAGCAAATGCGGGAACGGAAGTGGATTGGGATGCCATAAGGTTGGATCTCTTTGGTTCAATTCAAAGACCTGCTCTGATACCACTTGTTGGGTCCCGAATAGATGACAAAACCCAAGAGGGGAGGGGTGAATTGGGTTCTTAAAAATTTCTTTGGTAACTTAAAAAACTTAACCCCTTGTAGAATTAATCCCCTTGAATGAAGAAACTGAATGGAAAGCAAAGTAATAAAGAGAGCAGAAATGTAAATCAAGCAGACAAGAATTTTTATAGTGGTTCGGGCAACCTCCCTACTCCACTCTTCCAAGCTCACACTCCTTGTGACTTGGGTTCCACTATTGCATTCCACGAATACAATTAGAGTCACCGCTCTCTTCTAGATTCAAAGCTCTAGGGGGCATATACAACTAGAGCCTCTTGCTCTCTTCTAGATTCTAGCTCTAGGGGGCATCAACAACTAGAGCCTCTTGCTCTCTTCTAGATTCTAGCTCTAGGGGGCATATAACACTTAGCACAAGTAGGTGATGAGTCACACTCCAATCACACACTACTTTGCTACTACTTGATCTTAGCTACGCAAGCTAAATCAAGTTCAACACAAATAAGTAAACAATGAAAGTAAACTACACTTTACAGGTGTGTAGAAACGATTGAGCGCAGGGAAGAACTTGTAGATGATGGCTTTGAAGTTTCTGATTGTAGCTCTTGCAACTTGAAGCACAATTCTTCCTCCTTGAGTGATTTGATCTCTTTGAAGCTCTTATGGATATGAGTTATTGCTCACTTAATGATTCTCAGCTCCTTCCCTCGTTCACCATCAATGCTATTTATAATTTGGAGGGAATCCGAACGTTAGTGAGTAGGTGGCGCGTATTTAATGCGCCAACGTTCGAATTAATTCCGACCGTTGCGACCCAAGTCGCAGGTGGAGTCGACTTCGGGTGCGACTTCACCCAAGTCGCAGATGAAGTCGACTTCGGGTGCGACTTCGCGAACTTCGGTCTTCAGTTTCAACGCTGGAAGGTTTTGCCCACTTGAAGTCGATCATGAGGTCGACTTGGCTTTGCGACTTCACTGTCATGATGTTCTTGAAAATCTTGACTCATGTAATCTTAGATATCTTCTTGATTTGAACGATTGAGTTTATGCTTCTTGCTTGTACGTGGATTTGTCTTCAAATGTTTCAGCTTGAGTATCTATGTTGCCTTGATCTTCATCTTCATTTAGTTTGGCTTGAAATCAAGTAATCCAGAACTTGTCATTTGAATTTTTCCGTCTGCCTGAGCGAAGTCGATGTCTGAGTCGACTTCGGCTGCGACTTCACCTCAAGTCGCACGTGGAGTCGACTTGGGATGCGACTTCGGCATTCTGCTGTTTCGAATTCAACTCTGGAAGGTTTCGCCCGACTGAAGTCGATGGTGAGGTCGACTTCGTTTGCGACTTGACTACTCAAGTCGCAGGTGGAGTCGACTTGGCCTGCGACTTCACCTTCCCTTCTTCCGTTTTCAGCTCTGGACGTTCTGCATGTTTGAAGTCGATCTTGGAGTCGACTTGGGGAACGACTTGGCCTTCCAACTTGATTTTCTTCAAATGTATATTCCTTAAGACATTTCACAAACTTGTTAGTAGTCAAGACTTTCTCAAATTGTTTTGTTAATCATCAAAACATAGATTTAGCTAGTTTTCCTCATGTTTCCAACATAAACATCAAGAGTTCAGTATATCAGCATATTCATTCACATACACCATATTCACAGTTAGTACATACAAAAGTAAGTCACACTTATATACATATTCAGCATAGCATACACATTTCACACTTATACACATGTTAGTTCACCATCGAAACCATAGTGTCATCCGGCCATAATTATACATACACCACATGATCATCAACCACACTTATATATACACAACTGTTTAAAGAAAAGCAAAACAAATAAGTTCATCGACCTCCTGGACCTCTCCCTCGACGTCTACGTCCATGTGGAACTTGTGAGGGTGCCTCTGTGATAGTGCTAGTGTCAGACCATGCCTGAACCTCATCATCCTCATCCTCATCATCCTCTATAAACTCCACTATTTCTTCCTCTACTTCCTCCTCTACTTCATCCTCTTCTTCTTCTTCCTCAAATGGTTCGAGGAATTCCATCGGGTTGTCATCATCATTGATTTCGGTCAGAGGAACAATTTCACCTGTGTTCTCCATTATATATAACATAACCTCGTCAGGTTTAGGAGGTGCAGGCATATCGATGACTCCCCCGACACGACGCCTGTTATATAAAGGGCCATGTCTACTTCCTGCTGATGGAGTCTGTCCCAAGAAGCTCCGTAACAAAACCGGACACATCCGTCAACAAACCTATACCATGGGTCTGCATAAGGGGTTTTAGGTGCTTGAGTCCTCATCCAAAAGTCCTGGAGGTCTTGTGGGTCTACTCTGTCGGTTGGAACAGGGGGATCCTGGGGAATGCCAAGGTAGGTGCCTGGTAACACTCGTGCCCTAGGTTTATAACTGGAGGGCTCTCCTAGATCTTGTGTATGTTAACTTGAGGAGTCATAGTAGCTTCCCTTAGTGTGATCATGTGTCCATATTGGTGAAAATTCTGGGGGGACTATTGGAAACAGTGCATTATAGGGCTGTGATTCCCACCATCTATTAATATTTTCTTCTCTTCGTTGTCTCCTATCCTCTTCCTCTCTTTCTCTTCATAACTCCTCTGCACTCGTCATCCTCTTTCCTCTATCCGCCATCTGTGTAAACATAGCAATCAAATTGCATTGCAACAACAATTCATTATCATTTGGCATGCATTTCATCATGTTTGAAGCATACCAAATCATCATCTAGCATGTATTTCACCATGTTATAGTCATACATGAGCATCATACAATCATATCTAATTCATCACATAATCATGGTTAATCATGCATGTTCATGTGTAATCATGCATATCTCTTTATATTCTATCAATTTCCTAGACTTAGAAATTTCCCACGCCTATTTACCAATCCATGCTCTGATACCAAGCTCTGTGGCACCCCAAACCCGAGCGTCACATCTTGAGCCTTACCTCGGGATCGTACTGATTGGTAAACGTGATCAGGATTGTTGCCCTATCACATGATGGGTTTTATCGGATATTTATCCTATTAATTATGATCATATCGAAGTCCACAGAACAATTCAAGTTCTCATAATTTCTATCTCAGACATATCTAAGTCATTTTGATCCATACATTACATACAAACATGTTGCTTAAGTAACATTTCAACAAGTGCCTAAATCAGATGTCACGACATATATACATCATAATCATCAAGCACAACATAAAATTTCAGTTTATATTCTTCCCACATAAGTTCCATAACATGAAAGTTCTAAGTTTTTTTTTTCATTAATTCCTTTAGCTGGCACTTGCTCCTTTGCGATGACCTATCCTTCACCTGTCTTTGGGTTTGGAAAAAAAAATCGTGAGTCCAAACTCAATTAGCAAGCTATTTCCATTTTACAGGTAAATCATTTCAAGCAATATTTTACATTGAAAATTATATTGGAAAGCAATCTATACCTTATCTAAAGGTATATCTTAAAAGAATGAAATCCTGTACCCATCACGGGTCACATATGCATAATGTCATATGAAAACATGAACACATATACCATTTCTCCCTTAGGATGGAAGCTAGTCAGGCGACCATCCATCACGTTAACTCCCATTTCAAAGAGAGCGCCGCCGGCCTTAAGCCTGTTTCAAGCGACTTGGCCACACCAAGGGGGGACAATCGGTCCGCTTATACCCTTTAAGTGGATCTAGTAACTTGTGCACATGAACTTTTGCATAAATCCATCTTTAACATGCTAGCATGATTTTTCAATCAGAACATAAACTCACATCATTTTTCCATAGCATTTATCAAAGAGAAATTTCATAATATTGCATTTAAAGTAAAATATCATTTCAACGCCATTTTGCTAAGGGATGACCATCCTTAAACACATTAGCAACAATTTTCATAGTTTCAACAAACAAGTTAAAGCAAAAATTGCATTTATGGAAATAATTTAGAAAAGCAAAAATCCTTTAGAAAATTTGCTTGCTTACCTGAATTCTTTAGCTTTCCGTCACAACTTTTTCTTTGCCTTTGCCTGCATAAGAATAATATGGTTTTTCATATATTTATTTTTCACATATTTAATTTAGTTTTCCAACCCATTCCATATACATACATCATTTATTTGACTTCATAAGTCATCATACACATATATAGCTCATTTTGCACATATTAGCACATTTTATACACATTTCTTCAGCTACCATATAACATAACATGTATAACCCCATACATAGGGTATTCATTTCAATTACACAATATTCATTCAATAACCATCATACATCGGTTCATTAAGCTCACTTTGCCATTTATCCATTTTTTTCAAAATACACACATGGGTGTTTCTTCTACGTACATATCATTGTCTTAGCTTCATAAATCAAGTCCAAAATTTTGGAATTAATATCATAAAATCTCAAAAAGATATATAAACATGGAATTCATCTCATTTTCATGTATTTTTGCACAAAATCATTCTTCATGAATCATTCATCACCTATTCACCTTTATCCCTTCACATAAGCTCATTTAGCACATAAACATAATGCATTTCATAAAATTTTCTAACTCAGAAATTTAATCCATTTTTCAGGGGTTAAATTAAACTTAATTACCACTGCATTCAAGGTATTTTTATTTGATTTAAATCCATTCAACCTAGGTTTCCAAAATAGCAAGTTTGGAACCCGTTTTTCACCCGTTTTACGTGTCTTTTGACACATAACCCTATGCAGTCATATAATTCCGAAATTCCAGCAAATAAATCAATTTTTCCTAATCCATATTTAAGGATTAAACAAATATATAACATCCATACATTATCATTTCTCAAAACAGCAAGTAGCCTACACGTTTTGAGTCCCGTTTCACATCGATTTGACGTTCTTTCATAAAATCTATAAAAATCAGTTTTAGGGTTTCTTTTCTCAAATATTTTTGGCCATCCATAATAACTTAAACCTAGGGTATTTTACCCTACATAAAATGCACAAAACATGCAAACCCATTTTCATAACATTTTTAGCATAGAAACTTAGAAATTAGGTCAAAATCATCACTTTGCATTTCATAACTTCAAAAATTCATCATTTAAGCATAAACAATAATATATTTTGAATTAATACATGATTCATAACCTAATAACATCATCAAACCAAAACAGCAACTTGTCTTGGTGATTTAGGGTTTACCAACTTGAATTTCCCACTTAATACACACGTAAACCTTCACTTTTATCAACTTAAACTTAAAAATTCATACATAAAACCTAATATCCATTCCATATTCATTCAAAAGCATGTTTAATCACCATTTTACAGATCCTTTAAGCATCCCTTCCATTTTCAAGTTTTGAGTTTAAAACTTCAAGTTAAACAACTTAAAACCAAACACATACTTACTTGGTTTTGAGCTAACCCAAACCCTAATCCTTTGAGTTGCTTTTCATCTGAAATTTTCTCCTTTTTTTCCCTTGCTTTTCTTCTTCTTCCTTGGCTGGGAATATGGAATGTGAGCTGTTGCTTTCTTTGGAGAAGAATTTCACACTTAGCCAACTTTTCACTCCTTCTTTCAAAGTGGAAGTGCATGGGCTATAGCTGGATTTTTTTCCAGCTGTGGGCCCCACATTTTGGGAAATTTTCACATCCTTAAATGCATGCATATCTCCCTTGAAGTTCTGGCAAATTTACAGCCTAGTAAATTAGGTTTTACCATTTTTCAAAAATAAAAAAATGGCATTAATCCATAATCGTCCAAGTGTCCAGCTTTGCACGTCCATTGCTGCCCATTTTTACAGCCATTTTTCCCATTTTTTTCAATCCTAATTTAAGGGTAATTTGTACACTTAATTACCCATTAATTCATGTATTAATTTAGTGTAAATAAATTTAGCAAAAATTGCATCAACTTAGCATTTCAAATCACATTTTCCATCCCCATATGCTATCCATGTTTCAGCTGCATGTACCTGCCTTTTCAAATTTTTTTATTGCTGAAAATCTTCATAATTATATGCACATCTCATTAAATTTCATCCCAGAAACTTATATGCTTATTTTAAAAATAAAAAATAAAAAATATGCAATCAAAACAGCCCCTTGGACGTCCCATGTTGCCACACTACCTATGCTAGGTTTTGCCTTTTGTAGCTCCATCATCATATGCATTCAATGGATGTATATTTCTCAAATTTTTGCATTTCAAATAATTGCACAAAATACCCTAGAAATTTCCTGCAATTGCCACCTCAAATCCCATTCACATCATGCATTTATGCTTGGTTCTCTAGTATTAAATGCATTGTACTCATATGGGGCATTAGTCAACCATGCTCACCTTTTTCAATGCAGGTATTTTTCCAAAATTTCATGATTAATCCAAGACATTCAAAATAAACATCTTATAATTTCATTCAACCATTTCAAATTTCATCTCAATCCGAGTTTCCTAGCTCCCGTTATAGCCGTTTAAAGTTAACGGTTGAAATTGAAATATGATAAATAAATTATAATTCTCATTTAATCAATAATTTTCATAACCCATTAACTACATAATACCAAACCCAAAATTATTAATTTCCATTTCAAATTTCACTTGAATCTGCCTTAAAGGCGTTGAGTTATGAATTTTCCAATGTTTTTCCATTAAACTTGTCAATTATCATATAAATTCCCATAAATCATATTAAATAATGGAAAATGATTTTTCATGATATATTTGCATATTCAAATCAACATCAATATGCTCTAATCCCATTGTCTCATTTGAACTCAAAATGTTTAATCACATCATTATTGCTAATCCATAATCCTAATTGCAATAATTAACAAAATCACATAAAATCTTCATAATTCAATAATTCACATATAAATATCATATACATGTTTAAGGCATACATATGGGTCCCACATGGGTTAGGGTTTCACACCACGTCAGTGAGGTGACAATGGAGAGAGCACTGCTTCTCCATGCCATTTACAGCGGCATGACGATCGACGTGGGCCCGCTTATTTACCCGCAAATCTGTGCCTGCACGAATACACCTCGGGGTAGCTACTACTTCCCGTCACTTATCATCGAGCTCTGCAAGCGGGCCGGCGTCAGATGGTAGCAGACGGAGGAGGTTCTGAACTGTCAGGCGATCATCGAAGCCTCTCTTACCGCACCCAGCCCCGGGTCCGCACCGCCACCACACGCCCCAGAGCGGCTCCACATGTGGGTCCCTCCTCACAACCGCCTACCACCAGCGAGCGACTAACTAACCTGGAGAACCTGATGGCAGCACAGGCTAGGTTTTTGCAGCAATCCAATAGAGCGATGGAGGCCCACTTCCGACGACTAATGGACGACCGCCAAATCGACGCCTCATCCCTCCCGCCTTTTCCATCGATGTTGCCGAAGTTCTGAGCATGCTTTGGACAGCCATCTCAGCCCCAACCCGCCGACAGTGAGGACGAGGACGCGACGGAGTCCGATTCTTGAGGGAGTCTCGATCCTTTCATTTTGTTTTATTTTTATTTTTACTTTTCATTGTATTTTCTTTATTAGGTCATTCTAGGTCATCATGCATTGAGGGCAATGCATCTTTCAAGTTTGGGGGGTGTATAATTCTCAACCATAAGTTAATTTTTCATGTTTTATTTCATGTTTACATTGCTTATGTCCATTCCAGCTAATGAAAGTTATCTTTGTTTCAATCCATCTTATTGAAAATGTGCAGGGTTGTGATTAATGTTGACTTGAAATTGAATTCATGAAAGAATGAGCAATTCAGATTAAGAACCAAGTATAAAAGCAAGTTGAAATTGACATGTGAAAGAATTAAAAGGAATTTCATAATAAATTGTTCTAATTCAATTACATGTATATCTTCCAGACTGAAATGATGAGAACTGAAGTAAATAAATGCTGACCAAGTACTTTAATGGGCTCAGAAATGGTATTATTTCACATAAATCACACAGGCATGTTTAGTACCCCTAACAAAATAAGAAAAATAAAAAGGGGGTGGTTGACTTAAGCTGAGTAACTGGGACTTGGCATCAACAAATAGCAAAGTTCGCATAAAAAAGCGAAAGAAAATCACAGTAATAATGCTTTAAAATCAAAATTCTTCCCAGATACCCTGAAACATGGTGAGGGGAGCAAAAAAAAAACAGATCTCCAGATATCTTGAAATATGGTGAGGAGAATTTTTACAATAAGTTTGGAGGGAAAAAGAATGTGCAGTGGGTAGAAATTGAATCCAGTGACTTATTACTATTTTCTGTAACCAGTTAATTCAGCTTAAACCTTGGTTTGCCTGTTTCCATTAATTTTCTAACCAGTTTTCTGATCCAATGGAAGATTAATGTTTTGAATTATGACCATGTACTAAGGAATTTTGGCACCAACATGTAACTTGGTTTGAGAATGAAAAGGGCATGCCTTGTTTTGTGTAATGGGAGATTTTTCAAGTCAGATTACTCTTAACCTTGTTGAATAGATAAATGGATTGATCAAAGCATCATGGGAAGCAAACAAAGTTGACAGTGTCTGTATTCATTCATGGTGTTTGCAGGTGTTGCTCGAGGACTAGAATTATTTAAGTTTGGGGGTGTGATAAGTTGTAAAAATATGAGTTATCATGACCCATTTCAGATCGTATTTGCGTGTTAGTCCGAGAGATTAGACTTATTTTGCATCTGTTTAGCTCAACTTTCACTTGCTTTGCATTTTAGGAGCATTATTTAGTTTTTATGCATTTTCAGCATTAGTTAGGCATTTTTAGTCCATTTACTTAGTTTTTCCATCTTTCGCAGGAAGGACGGGCCATATGAAGGTATGCGGGCGAATGGAATGTAGATCGAGACCAAGTCACGAGGCAGGTGGATGGCGCCCAGGCGCCACCCTACGTGCCCTTGCCAGGATTTCCAAGACTCTAGCATAATTCAGCAACCAAATTTCTTCCAGAGCAGTGGCGCCTAGGAGCCAGCCAGGGGCGCCCAAGCGCCACTTCATCAACTTATAGTCAAATTCAGAAGGGTTTCGAGGTCAGCAAACACAATAGCTTCTAGGGAGTTGGCGCCTAGGGGTTAAGGCATGAACTCCTAGGGTTTGCAGAAAAGTTCCAAGTTGCCCAGCACACAGAGAGTTGGCTCTTAGGTGCCAATACGCATCCGTATGAGCAGATTTCAGTGCGTGTGTTGCGCATTATCACTCCATAAATAGATCCTAGGGGTTTGCGCTCAAGAAATGACCAGAGGGAGAGCTCGGGAACGGAATTACACAGAAGGGGAAGATGAAAACGCGATAAAAGCACAGATTGATGAGAGGATTCAACTTCGTTGGTGGAAGCCATCGGAAAACCAGTTTTCTCTTGTTTTTCTATTTTTCTTTCTCCGCTTTCATGGATATTTTCAATATGGATGTAATGGATGTTATGATCATGTCTTTGAACTAAACCTCCATTAGATGGATAGTTAGGATGAATTGAACTCTAAACTATATTGTCTTGGTTCTTTGAAAATCAAAAATGAATATTTGATATTATATATGATTGTGTATGATTTACCCTTGCATGTGTGGTTTTAATGCTTTTTGCAAGATTACCTACCTTGTAAGATGATTTAATTGCTTGATTTATCCTCGGAAGAGGAAAATCTCTGCTAGATCCATGTGTAGGGCATAGGTTTCCTCTTTGTAAGGGGAGTTGTTTAACGGATGTAGTCACTAAAGAGGTTATGCACTTATCAATTTCACTTTTTTTAATGGCATAGGAGCATAGCAATTAAATAGGGTGTAATTAGCTGTACATAGTGTTGGAAGACATATATAGAAATTATTGAACTTGGGCTAGTAAATCTATGCACAATCCAATTAAAAAGAACCAATGCGATATAGTTTAGATTCAAGAATTCTGAGTTATCCATCTGTCATCCCCGATTAGTAACCCCATTTCTAATATCCAGCAGTTTCATGAACTCTACTTTGATTTCTTATTGCATTTTTTAGCTTTAGTTCAAATTCACAAATTCAGAATTTTCTACTCACCAAAAGCAATTAAACTAATTAATAATTTTGATTAACAATTCCTCCTGGGAACGATACTCTACTCACTCTTTATTACTTAACACGACACGTATACTTGCGTAAATAGCGAGCATTTTAATTGACATATACGCAACTCGCAATTTGAATGCTTGTGCATAATTCTTCCATATTGTCATATCTTTTTACAACTATTATTACCTAATATTGAGCCTACATATATTTGCTTCTTTTCTACCCTTGCTTTAAGGTAAATATATTATTTCAGTAATTCATAGTGTAATTCATCTTTTTACTTGAGACTTAGGGTTGAAGAATTTGTGTACATAATATATCAGTGTATATATATTCCTCATAATAAGATTTTGCCTAAATAATGAAGGGGGTGGCTAACCCAAGCTAAGTAACTAGGACTTGGCATTTACAAATGTTAGGGTTCGCTTAAAAAAGTATGGGAAAACCATTGTAATAGCGCTTCATAGAAAAAGTCCATAGATACCCTGAAATATGGTGAGGTGATAACTCGCAAAAATGCTAGTTATTATGGCCCATTTTAGACTAATTTTGCATGTTAGTCCAAGAGAATGTGGTTAGTTTGCACCAGTTTAGCTTAATTTTCACTCACTTTGCATTTTAGGAACAATATGTAGTTTTTATGCATTTTTAGTATAAAATAGGCATTTATAGTTAATTTATTTCGTTTTATTTGATTTTGTAGAAAGGATGAACAACTATCCGCATGCAAGTGAGTCGGGATGAATAACCAGCAAAGTGAAGAACAAAGCAGGCTGGCGCGCAAGCGCCCACCTGGGGCGTCTAGGCGCCACTTCACTACTATGTAGAGAAACATCAAAAAACCCTTAAGTCAATTAGCCTCCAGAGAGTTGGCGCCAAAGCACCGACCTAGGGCGCCTAGGAGCCACGGTGCAACCCCCACACATGTGAAATTTTGCACGTGTCTCGGGCTAAAAGCAAGGGGCTATAAATGATCACTTAGGGTTCAAAAAGAAAATATAGACGGAGAGAGGGGAGAGTGGTTGTGCCGGTTGTGGAGAAAAGGGAGGAAACCAAAGCCTCAAGGAAGGAGAGATGAGCAAGTGGAGATCCAAGCTATCATTGCAAATCCATTGAGTTTCATCTCCTTTTCTCATCGATCTCTTCCTATTTGTTATTCTCCTTACTTGAGATGATTGTATCTTGATTTTAATGGAAATTAAAGTCATGTTTCTGGGCTAAACCTTCCTATGGTGGAAGATATGTAGGATTTGAACTCATAGTCTACGTTATTTGGTTTTCTTATGCTTGAAATGATAATACAGTTGTGTTGTGACTTGTGTCGCTTGAGATTACCCTTATATGTCATGCTTAATGCATTTACAAGCTTTGCAACCTTGTGGATTGATTGAATATTCAGATTCATGCTTGGAAAAGTGGAATTTGAATAAGATCCATATATAAGGCACAAGTTTTCCAGCTTGTGTTTGTGTTGGATGTTAATGTGGATAGGAATATACCTATTAACTTGAGTAATCTTGATTAGGTTATGTGGTTATCAATCTTGTTTTACTTGTGTTCATGGGAACATAGCAAATAACTAAAACTTGGTTAGGTTTCTATGTGTTGGAAGACATATATGAATATGAATGAACCTAGATTAGTAATCTCTGCACAACTAACTTAAAGCAGACCAAATGACATAACTATGATTCTATGAATTCATATTCCCACCTGTCTTAATCATCTCAAGGCGATCTCAGCAACATCCACCCCACTTTGGTCATTTACTTCTTTGCTTAGTTAGTTTAATTTAATTCTTTGAAACCAAATCTCATTCCTTTTACCAATTCACTTAGACAACTAAGATTTAAGGTGCTAATCCGTTTAAGACAATCCTCGTAGGAACGATACTCTACTCACTATTTATTACTTGATCGACACGTATACTTGCATTAAAATAAGCATTTTAATTAGACATATACGCAGCTCGTCAAGTTTTTGGCGTCGTTGCCGGGGATTAGAGCTTTAAACTTAGAACTTGACAGTTTCAGTTGTCTTCTATGAATGTGTATATATTATACATAGTTTTTCTTTTCTTTCTTTTCTTTTGATAAAATTTTATTTTAGGGGTCTTTCTATTGCAATTTTCAATATCTTCAAATGCTTACCATTGGCCAAATGCAAAATTTTCAACACCAAGCACAATGGGTTTCCATGAGTATGACAATATATGGGCATCTCCAGCTCAATTTGCAGGTTTTGGTAATCAAATGCAGGATATGGACAATGCTTACTCAACTCACCGCGATTTGTGTGGAGGCCAGGGACATTTATCAAATCAATGCATGTATTACTCAGCATCCATGGGTCATCTTGATCATTCAAATGATGCACATGACAACTATGGAAAAATATGAATTTTCAATCCACTTTGAAGTCAATAGATAATGGAATCAAGAGTTTCAAGTTTATATTCATCATGCAAGACAAAACAATGCAGCTGGAGTGAGGCTTCGACCTCAATTTTTGGCCCGGCACTAAGTTTTTGGAAAAGAACATGTTGCAGCAAATTAGGATAAGAGAAGTGGCACCCGGCGCCACGGTGCCACAATTTTTTAAGAAAACAACATGTTGCAAGTTTTGAGTCAGCAAGTCAATGCCCGACCTCAATTTTTGGTGCCCCGACGTCATCCCCCCATCCACCATAAAAAATAGCAAAACACAAGTTTTCAGCAAGCCAACTTCAAGTAGCCATAACTTTTGATCCCGGAGGAGTTACGGGAGCTATCGCATATGAACAGAAAGAATTTTTCGAGCCCGTCGACATGAAAACCATGGTTTTCTTAGTTGATATCATTTTCAATATCAAAATCCTCCATTTTTGTATATTTTATGTCGTTGAAGTTCTACACAATTTTTTTAACTGCTTTTAGTGAATCACCTATTTTATTACTTTAAGTAAAAGGTGTGCAAGTGAGTAATTTGCATTTTTCATATATTTACGAGCATGTGGATGTGATGCTTGTGGGTAACTTTTTGGTTCATGTTGTTCCATTATTTTGTTGTGGCTAAGAGTTTAAAGTGTGCGGGAGGAGTTTATGAACTGCACTTGTGATATCAATAATATTGCTTGAAACTAGAGTTGGATTGTCTGAGAAGAGCTTCTATGGAATATATTTAGGGTGTAGAATCCCGGACATTTGATCTTGTAGTGCACTTTTCAATATTATGCTGTTGTGGCACCTCGAACCAGGGTGCCTAGAAGCATTACTCCGGGATCTTATCGATTGGTAAATGTGACTTAGGATTGTTGCCCTGATCACACGGCGGGATTTTTTAATTCGATCTTATCCAATTTTTTTCTTTCTTTTTTTTCTTTCATCACATAAACATATACTCATCATCATTCATAATGGACTTATCCATATCATCATAAGTCATCAACTTCTTATATTATTCATCACTTCATAATTTCATACAACCTATGTCTTTTTCACCATATCCCATTAGGGCATTTATTCATACAAAAATCTACTAACCTTTGTAGATTCCTCTTTTCTCTTAGCAACACATGCCTTTTATCTCTTGGCTTTCTCTGCACCTGTCTGAGGTTGGGAAATCAAAACATGAGTCGAAACTCAATAAGCAAGCATTTTTCTTTCATTTAAATGCATTCCTCTCCATTCGATAGAAGACACTTACCAAGTGATCAACTATCAAATGCACAGAAATCTTTTCATAAAAATTATTTCATAAACATTAGATGTACAAATGCTTCCTTTCCATTTCTGACATAAACCTTCATGTGTGGGTACGCTAGCCTGGGAAACATCTCACATAGCATTGTTCATTTCGCCGGCTTCTCTGACTTGGCCTTGTCAAGGGGACCTCGCGTCCTTTACCTTGATTAGCTTACCTGGTCTCCTACATGCATGACTTTTGATTCTCCCGGCATTATATACCTCTTACACCAGGTAACTTGTCATTCTCATGTAGAGAATTATTTGCACCATCCCTTTAAAACATCATTTCAAATACATGCTTTCCTTTTCAATCCATGTATCAGAATGCAATGCATTCATTCACACATAACACTCCTTTGCCTCCATCTCTTGGGAGGACGCCGCCAGCACACAGCCATATTACTCGGCGCAAGTGAAGGGGGACCCTCTGATCCGCTTTCAACCTCTACCAAAGCCTCTTCATTAATGCATCATACATGTGCACATGTCCATGAATATCACATGACATCAATATGCCGGCATGACTTTTCATAAAAACTCATAAAAATTCATCATTTCAAAACATTATAGGAATGACCACCCTTAAACACATTTCATAAATACTTGAGAATAAAACATATTTTCAAAAGGGTTTGCTTGCTTACCTTCTCAGTCCGTGTCCTCAACCTTGTCCTTTCCTCTTCCTGTACAAGGAAATTGGATATTTTATCCATCTATTCCATGTCTTAGATTGCTTTCCATGCATGTTTTATGATCATATATTACCTCATTTTTATAGAGGTTATCCCTTTATAAATACTTGGTCATTACCTCTTTATATGGATTTTTATCCATAAATCCTTAAAAATTAAATCCATAAATTCTTATAAAAATAAATCTTAATTTTTTCCAAAATCACGCTGTTCAGTGTTCATGGTACTGTTCACATTACTGTAGCAGGTTACTGTTCATCCGAGGTTACTGGTCACAGCGTGTTGGTTACTGTTCATGAGTTTCAAAAAGTGACATTTTTTCAAAAAAAAAAACAAGTACCATGACATAGCTCTCAGTTAGTATATCATGGAAAAATTCATAAATTTTGAATTTATCATCATTAACTTGGCTAATTAAATCATTTTCTCCATGTACTAAAATTCAACATAATTTCACTTAAGCATAATCCTTAAATCCAAAAATCATGAAATTAATATATCATTATTTCAACATCATAATTATCATAAAAATTCATCCCAAATCATCATTTAGCAATATTGGAACATTATTTGCACATTTTGTACATAATTTTCCCGAATGTTCTATCTTCACTCCAAATTTTTTCTGTTTAGGCATAATTCCATTTGGGCATTATAACTATACTTATTTTCTCATGCTTAGGCATTATTTAAGCATGGTTTTACCTCACTTAACACTCAAAAGAAATTTGGGTAGAATCCTCTTACCTCAAGTGTAGAATTTTCTTCCTACTTGGCTCTTTCTCTCTCTTTCCTTCTCTCTTTCTTTCTCTAAAGGCTAAAAACGTGTTTGGGGGTGGGAATGCTTGAATTTCTCAAGCTTGAAAGCTGGTTTTGGTGTGCCTTGGTTGTTCACCTCATTCCCCTATTTATACCCTTCCATTTTCTACTAAATTGTAATTTACCCCCTCTTGCAATAGGTATTTACTTCGAAATATTTTTGCTAGGAAATTTCCCAGCAATTTCTACCATGTCATTGAGCCTTGTGCCAGCCCCTATTTTCAACCATTGCTGCTAATTATTTATGGGTTTTGTTTTTTTATGAAAAAACAATTTTTATTCCAAATTAATCTTAACCATTCATCGCATGATAAGCTTTAATCTTAACCATTGATTTTTCCTCCAACTCCTAGGTACTGTTCACGTCCAATATTCCCCTTGACTTGTTGTTGATTTTCATTTAATGAAAATGCCTTTTAATTAATTAAAATTATCAAAGTCAATTCTTTAATTAATGTAAAAGCACAAGTGCTTTTTTGATCCTTAAATGACATTCAATCTTGACCCTTAATTCATGATTTTTAATCAATCTTGGACCATTTATTATGTTCATCATCATATTTTGGCCATCTATAAAACATTTCACCTTAATCCGATGTCCGGATTGCAAAATATGAATTTTTCTATGTTTTCTATAAAAAAAATTCATAAAAATCCGAAAATTAATATTTTAATGAAAAATTACTTTTGTCCTTTAGTGGGAAGCTTTCTTTTTTTGTCTTTTATGATTAAGTTAATCCAAAGTGATTAACTTAACATATTCCTTAATCCCACATTACTATTCACGTTTACTATTCATCCGAATTAACATTCCATAATTATCTATTAATCCTCCAATGCCATATATTGCAAAATATCATTAATATATATTTCATATAAATATCATTACATTACTTAGGATTTATAACTCTAGGGTTTCATACACGTTCCTAAAATTGGGGTTTCACAATCCTTCCCCCCTTACAATAGGTTTCGTCCCGAAACCTGTCATTTTTCATCATGCTTCTGCTGCGCAATTTTCATCTTATCATATTATCAATCATCAATCAACTCTAATAAAGAGGTCAGTATCCACTACTCTCACATGATATATATGTGTAAATTTAATTTTATAGCAAAAATTATCAAAACATAATTGATTTTTTTCGAAAGTCAGAAGAGACTTTTGCTAACTTCGTCTATAGTGTCGACAACTAGGTT
Source organism: Annona cherimola (assembly GCA_030490835.1). Classification (NCBI taxonomy): domain Eukaryota; kingdom Viridiplantae; phylum Streptophyta; class Magnoliopsida; order Magnoliales; family Annonaceae; genus Annona; species Annona cherimola. The sequence continues at coordinate 39,317,849 of CM059973.1, forward strand.
ATACTAGTGTAGACTACTGACTAAGTCAGTATAAAATATTTATTTCCTTATCCTCCTTTCCAGTTTCTGTAAACCAGAAAGGGCCTTTATCATCCCTTTCATCATTATTGTGGAGAGATAATCCTCTCGCACCTATCTTCAAATGCATCAAGATTAGAAATTAATCCCAAACAATTTCCTTTCTTACTTGATCCATGTCATTCCAATTCCATATCATGATATATAAATATCATGATTTCTATTTCTTCCATTCCTTTATTCTTTCTACATTTATCTCCCAATCATTGCTATGATATAACTTCCTGTGGTATCATACTTTTTCTTTCTTTTCATTTACTCTTTCTACACTCATTTACCATTCTTTGATATGATATCATTCTTGTCTCATCATAAAAAGCATCATAGCTTCATAAACATATAGATCTAGACATTATCTTTGCCTATCTATCAATTCATATTCTAATATCAACTTCTGTGGTATCACACCTTTCCTATCATCCATAATTTTTCCCTTTCCATGCCTATTTACCAATCTTTGCTCTGATACCATTCTCTGTGGCGCCCCGAACCGGGTTGCCTAGAAGCCTTACTCCAGGATCTTATTGATTGGTAAAAGCGACTCAGGATTGTTGCCCTGATCACATTGTGGGATTTTTTAATTGGATCTTATCCAAAAAAAAATTCTTTTTCTTTTCTTTCATCACATAAACATACATTTATCATCATTCATAATGGACTTATCTATATCATCATAAATCATCAACTTCTTATATTATTCATAACTTCATAATTTCATACAACCTATGTCTTTTTCACCATGGCGCCAACTCCCTAGAAGCTTTTGGTTGCGGGATGTGCTGGAGTTGTGGCAAAGGCATGTAGGGTGGCGCCTAGGCACCATTCCACTACTCCTTGACTTGGTTTCGTTCTGCATTCCACTTGCTAATATGCCTTTATATTGTTCGTCCTTCCTGCAAAAAATGAATAAACCAAATAAATGAATTAAAAATGCCTAATTTATGCTAAAAATGTATAAAAACTAAATAATGCTCCTAAAATGCAAAGCGAGTGAAAATTCAGCTAAATGAATGAAAACTAAGCCTAATCTCTCGGACTAACACGCATAAATGGTCTGAAATGGGTCATGATAACTCGTACATGATAATTGGAAATTGGTATTATATTTTGTGGACATTTTATACCAATTTGGTGGATAATTAATTGAAATTAATATGAAATTTGGTTTAAAATGTGGTTTTGCAACTTTTGAATATTAAATATTAATTTCAAGCAATGTAAATAATTTTTATAATCTTTTGGCTTGAAATTATATTTTATTTGTTGCCATGAAATTAAATGGGTTTGAAATAATTTTTTATAATAATAATCCACTAATAATTTTTTATATTTCTATGCAGGGAAAACATGTTTCACTAAGTGGGTCCCACATGGAAATCAAATCATGCAAAAATCCTAGCGGTCCATTTCTTCAAGCCGTCCAAATCAAGCAGCATCACCATCCCATTTAATTAGCAGCTAATCCAAGCCATCATGCAGCTAAATCTCGTGACCAGCAGCTGTCCATATTTTTTTCGCCCAAGTATTCAAAGAAATCCATGTCGTCTAGGTTTGATCAAGTCACCACGTCCAAGCAGCAAATGCATTCAACATTCGGCATGTTCAGAACGTCCAGATTTTTTTCATTAAATCCAGCAACCATATCACGATTTCAGCAGCCATATATTGGTGGACCTCACATCCATAAATTCAACGAGCAGCAGCAATGGACCCCACCAGAAAATCATGTTATCAACCAATCCACAACAGCATTTCATGGACGTAAAATGCAGCAGTTATCCATTTGTGATGGACCCCACCTCCATAAATCCACCGAAGGCATTCACGTGACCAGCCTTTGAATCCAATACAGCACCGTTCAACATTCACCAAGTGGACCCCAACAACATTTATGCAGCAGCTTGCATTTATTCCATTTGATCAAGCAAATAAACGGCCAGCAGCAGATTATGTTCCACCCAAATCAACCAAACTAGCCATTAAATCCAACGTCCATCCATCCTGATTTTTTTGATCATGCCATCCAAATTCAGCAACATGCCAGATCACGCCCACTCCATGCTGAAAACTTAAGTTGCACAAATGCCCATAGCCAATTCACGTGATTTAAAATGGACCGTTGCTGATCATAAAATGCAGCAGCATTTTGAATGCATGCATCAGTCCATTTATCTACCGTCCATCATGCATTTTGGCCCACCAAAAAGCAGCTGCCCATTATTCAACCATTCCATTCATATTTCAGCAACAGCAAAATTGCATGCCCATCACGTCCATTGCAATATCTGTTTATGCATTTATTTAGCTACCATTTTGCATTCACGTAGCATTTTTTTATGCATTAAAAAATCAGCAGCTGATGCCCATTTTGCATTCACGTATCCATTAAAAATTCATGTGAGCATTTTCTAATGCAGCTCACATGAATAAGCCATGCTACCCATTAAATCCATGCATAGCATTTCACGTGATTCAAAGATTTTCCAGCAGGAAGATCACATCTATAAATCCAGCAGCTCCATGTGGACCCCACATAAACGATTATATAAGAGGAGGCAGCCATAGATTTCGGGAGCAGATGATAACGAAGAGAATTTTGACCAAAACAGAAAAAAAGAATATCATAGGAATATTCTAAGGAGAACGAGCAGTTGGAGAGCAGATAGAAAATTCCAACATAGAATTTGGAGCAGAGAAAATTCACGAGCAGAAAGTTGAGAGAGATAGAGAAAGCAAGGTGGAGAGCACAGGAAAAAAGCAGACCGGCGAGTTGCGTGGAGCAGCCAACACACCATCGGGGCTTCAAACCAATAAGCTTTTCTATCTTTTCCCTTTTTAATTTTTGTTATCTTCTTTAAGATGGATTGTAATTTTATTTTTATTTTGAACTTAAACATGCTTGGCTAAACCTTAAATCTGGGGTTTAGGATGTAGCATGCGTACAATGCAGCGTGGTGTGGATTTTTAATTCATTTATTTTGGATGTTGTTGTTAATTTAATATCTTGTGATTTTTATGCTTGCTTTGTACTTGGGCCCGTACTTTGGCATGATTCTATATATTAGGTGATGGAACCGTGAGGTGAAAATCTAATATACGATAATAAAGATATTAAATATGAAAATCTAAGACCATGAAAATAGGCATGATAACCATGAGGAATTCCATGAACAAACCACAAAACTTAATGGATTCTAGTTAACTTAATCCCATGAGAATAGGTGGTTAAGAAAATTAGGGTACGCCTTGTAGGTTTCGAGAGAAGGTGCAAGGATAAATTAGGGTTTGTTTTCCTTTAACTAACAATATCCAAATTAAATAATTATACCACTACCAGTTGCAAAAGATGCATGTGAAATCCTAGACCCTAGGTACTCGCACTCTCATTTTCTCTACTCATTTTTAATTTGCAATTTTCTCTTCCTATTTTTTTTATTTCCTTTCCCATTTTATTTACTGTATTTCCTCCCATTTTTTTTATTTTATTTCCTATATTTTCTCCATATCCGACACGAAAGCATTTAAAAGCAAAATTTATAGTTCCGAATTCCCTGTGGATCGATAATTTATGTACTACAATCTATGACCCGTGCACTTGCGGTGAGATTTGGAACAGTACACGGGGTAGCCGTGGTGACTCAAGTAGCCTTTTATGTGATTGCTCGGTATAAGGGCATCAATGTCAGCGAGATACCACACTTCCTAGAGCTATCAGTACAATTTCGATGAGGAAGAAGAAGAAGAGAGCAATGGAGACGAGCATTCCATCCAACCCGACAATTAGGTGAGTCATCAGTTCCTTTTCTTTTCTTTTTTCTTTATTTTTTTCATTTGTGTATCATTTTTATTTAGATATCTTTATCATTTGCATTTGCATAACATTTTCATTTATAGTTTCCTTAATTTTTTTTGCAGTGAGGGCAATGCGTTCTTCAACTTTAGGGATGTTTTGCTCTCATTCATGCATTGTGTTAACTTATATCATTTTGTAAGTTGCATTACATTTAGAATCTTGTCTGTGATAATCTATTAGTTGCAATATATTATGATGAATACTTGCAATGTCAAAGAAAACTTAAATTGTAAGGTAACTAACTTCTGTAGATTGAAAATTTTTCTTTAAGTGCCATGTGAATGATTTGATCAATTATGTAGTTGCATTTTGTAGTTTATCAAGAGCAGGAGGAAGGCTAGGCCGAGAACAATGCTCCTCCTAGAAAGATGACTCTTAGCTATCGGAACCGCCCAAACCCTCGTGGATTCCGATCATGCATAGTGTTACCAGAGATTGATGGAAGAAATTTTGAACTAAATCCCGGTCTCATCCGGATGGTTCAACAGGACCAATTTGCAGGACTTCCCTCTGAAAACCCAACTATACACATCACAAAATTCCTGCAATTATGCAACACAATCAGGGTGCAAAACATTCCACGTGAGGTAATTCGTCTGCAGCTTTTCCCATTTTCTCTTTGAGACAGGGCAAGCGAGTGGTTTTATTCTATGCCTCCTGACACTTTTAACACATGGGATGAGCTCTCTACTGCATTCCTGGAAAAATTCTTCCCACCTAATAAAACCAAGAAAATCAGAGACGAGATCAATCAGTTCATCTAAAAAGATGGCGAAACCTTATATGATGCGTGGGAGAGGATGAAAGACACTTTTTAATTCATTTATTTTAGATGTTGTTGTTAATTTAATATCTTGTGATTTTTATGCTTGCTTTGTACATGGGCCCGTACTTTGGCATGATTCCATATATTAGGTGATGGAACCGAGAGGTGGAAATCTAATATACGATAATCAAGATATTAAACCTGGAAATCTAAGACTATGAGAATAGGCATGATAACCTTGAGGAATTTCATGAACAAACCACAAAACTTAATGGATTCTGATTAACTTAATCCCATGAGAATAGGTGGTTAAGAAAATTAGGGTACGCCTTGTAGGTTTCGAGAGAAGGTGCAAGGATAAATTAGGGTTTGTTTTCCTTTAACTAACAATATCCAAATTAAATAATTATACCACTACCAGTTGCAAAAGATGCATGTGAAATCCTAGACCGTAGGTACTCGCACTATCATTTTCTCTACTCATTTTTAATTTGCAATTTTCTCTTCCTATTTTGTTTATTTCCTTTCCCATTTTATTTACTGTATTTCCTCCCATTTTTTTATTTTATTTGCTATATTTTCTCCATATCCGACACGAAAGCATTTAAAAGCAAAATTTATAGTCCCAAATTCCCTGTGGATTGCTAACAGTACACGGGGTAGCCGTTGTGACTCAAGTTGCCTTTTATGTGATTGCTCAGTATAAGGGCATCAATGTCAGCGAGATACCACACTTCCTAGAGCTATCAGTACAATTTCGATGAGGAAGAAGAAGAAGAGAGCAATGGAGACGAGCATTCCATCCAACCCGACAATTAGGGGAGTCATCAATTCCTTTTCTTTTCTTTTTCCTTTATTTTTTTCATTTGTGTATCATTTTTATTTAGATATCTTTATCATTTGCATTTTCATAACATTTTCATTTATAGTTTCCTTAATTTTCTTTGCAGTGAGGGCAATGCGTTCTTCAACTTTAGGGATGTTTTGCTCTCATTCATGCATTGTGTTAACTTATATCATTTTGTAAGTTGCATTACATTTAGAATCTTGTCTGTGATAATCTATTAGTTGCAATATATTTTGATGAATACTTGCAATGTAAAAGAAAACTTAAATTAGAAGGTAACTAACTTCTGTAGACTAAAATTTTTTCTTTTGCTATGATTATATATCGATTGAGCTTCAGTATGTTAATTTTCAATGTTTTTAAGTGTCATGTGAATGATTTGATCAATTATGTAGTTGCATTTTGTAGTTTATATTTATGCTAACATGTTAAAATGAGATGATTAAGGCAATTTTTGTGTAATATGAGTGCTTGTTCCTATCTGTGCTTGAATTTTAGATCACAATTGATTGTTTCCCCACTGTTGAGCTAATATGTATATGTTTTGTTGTCATCCCCATACTGAAAATTAAATACATTGTCTCGTTAACTCATAATATTTTTTTTTACATGAGACTTAGGGTTGAATAATACATATACATAATATATATATATATGTATTTTCCTCTTCATAAAAAAGAGGCATAAATAAAGAAGGGGTGGCAAAAGCCGAGCTAAGTAACCGAGACACATCTACAAATGGCAAGATTCGCATAAAAAAGTAAGAAAAGTCATATTAATGCGCTTAATAAAAAATTTATCCGAATACCTTAAAAAATGGTATAGGGAGCCAATTTTTTTTAAAAATATTCTAAAATATGGTGAGGAGAGTTAAAATAATAATGGATCATTTAAGACCAATCGATCCCCCAAAAATTATTTATCCTAAAAAGACCTTTTGATCAGGAAACTGTTAGCAAGGTTGACCTACAAATTTGGACTATTTACGGATCACATTTGCTTTTAACTTGGCTTGTGAGTTGAAAATGCATATCTTGGCTTGATCTTAGTAGGTTCATCATGAGTTATTCAATTTAGCGTTATCTTTACATTGCTAAGTAGAGAGAGATGATTGTATTACTAATGACTAGAAATAGGCTTGGTTTTATATGTACTAGATGCACTTGTATTTTTATGTGTCACCCAAAAACTAGCAACATATAAGTTTAGGAAAGTGATAACTTGTGAAACCCCATTTTCTTTTAAGCCTAGTAAGTGTGATCGACAGTTTGTATAAGGAATAGAGTGTAAATGAATTTTTCAAAATATTTTGGAAAGGAATTTTCAAATTCTTAAACACACTGATTTGAATGGTTTAAAATTCTCAACTTATGGGAAAATAAATTAAATGGAAAATTTGGACCCCTGATTGATTCCAAATGTAGGGTTTATATCTATCCATGACTAATAGAATTAGACTAAGCATGTTTAACTTCGATTGAGGTAAAATTTTAATAAGAGGTGTAAAATTGCATGCTCTATGATCTAGGTGGATCAGATTAAGCAAATTTATTAAGCAAAGTGCTTACAGTTAATCACTTTAATAAGCAGTAAAAGACAAAACTCACTAAAAGATAGAGAATTAGGTGTCTCACTAAATGACAAAAAAAATGAGATCTTCACTCCAAGACAAAAGACTTGTAGAGAATTTGAGGTGGCACATGCATTAATGACCCATTTGATGTGTCATTTTGGGAGTAATTAGTGATAAACTTGTATCTTGAGATGTGTAAGGCATATTGATGTGAAATTTTTAAGGTAAACCTAAGTTAGGTTACCCTACAATTTGAATGGAGTGGATTATGAGTATTTTTATTAGAAAGTTGTTAAACAACTTAAAATTTTATGAAACGCCTTGAGTTAGTTCCAAATGATCATATCTTCGCCAATATTGATCGTTTGAGGATGAAATTTTTTATGGAAAGTCAAGGGTACGTTACCTAAGATATGAATGGTTTTGATTATGTGAAATCTTATGATAAACTCTTGATTAGCAAGGGGATTATCAAAAAAGGGTTTTGCATTAATGAGCCTTATCTTGAGAGTCATAAATGGATGGGATAAAGAAATAAAAATGTAGCAATTAATGCTCAAGGCTAAGGTGGCTAGATAAGGTAATAATGGGATGAGTTTTATGAAATGAAAATTTAAGAAAAATCACATTTAAAATCCAGCAAGTTGGGACGTGTTTGGAGTTGGAATTTTAGGTCAGAATTTTTATTTTTTTGGTAAAAATGAAAAATGTACAGTAATGTGTCATAGCTAGGGGAGATGATGATATGTTGATTTGGCAACCTAACTACACATAGATGGTGGAAATTAATGGACAAAATTGCAGCACAATTGGATGGTTTAAATTGATGCAAAATAGGGACACTTGGACAACAAGAAAACAACAGCAAATGAGGGTAATTAAAAGTGGATTAATCATGGTTAAAAGGTGGCAAACCAAGGGTAAAATGCAGCCCTATATGAAGGGTTAAAAGGGCAGCACTCTGGAGGATTTTGAAGAGCCAGAAAAGTGAGAAAAATTCAGCAAGAAGAAGGCAGCCCCTTGGACGTCCAAACAGGCCCAATTATGTGAAAAATTATTACTAATTAATGGTTCATTTCATGCTTAGTGGACGTCTAATAGGTATACCTTTATATGGATTTGATCATTGAATTATCCCATGCTTAAAAAATGTCTAACTATGATGTTAATTAGAAAGAAATTTCTGTTTAAGCTTACCTTTGATTATCACATGATATGTGTATCAGCAAAGAGTGTAATTAAGGGTATTGATAACCCATATGATTGTTGATTAAGTATGTTGCACGTATGTTGAGTTAGTATGCAAATATAAGAAAGACACTCAACTATGACATGGATATATATATAGTTGTTTTAAGAGGAGATGGTTATTATGGAAATTTGAATGCAAAAATTGTTGCTATCAACTATAAACAAAGTGCCTTGAAAGTTCACAAGAGTTGGGGAAAGATTACCTTTAATGTATACATCATCAAGGTGCAATTGTTTAAGTAGAACTTAGCCAAATATAAGAGAAAAGTGGCTATTTTGGAATGATGAATTAATTTAGAAATTTTGAGCTTAGTATAACTTGTTATATGTTATAAACAAGCATTTGAAGAGATTACCACGGTTGTTAAGTAGTAGCTATACATGCATGAAGGGTTAGCATGCAATTGTGAGACAAATATGTGATGAATTCATGCACGTATAGGGCTGTTTTGATAAATGGATATAAATTTTAGAAATTTGATGAAGGAATCCTTTGATATAAGTTGTGAATTATTGCCTCGAATAACTACAAAGGTGTAGTATTCAAAGCAACCAATTATTAGATTGTATAGGTGTGAAAAAGTGAATATTAAAAGGGTAATTTTGAAGTTGCGAAACCTTGCTTGAACTTGGTTATTAAAGTTTCAAGTAAGTTTTAAACAAGTGTTTTGAACGATCAAAAAAGATAAAATGCCCTAGATTAGGGTATTGAGTCAAGTGAATGACTCATCATTGGAAAATGTGAAGATATACGTGACTTCAGAGACGAAAGTGTTCATCTCGAAGAAAGAATTGAGTAAAGTTGAATTACTCAGGGTCACTATAGATTGAGATCATGTAAGCGTTGGGAACAAGAGATAATTCATAAAAGGCAAGACATGCAAGCATTAAGTATGTTGCAAGTACGAAAGTTAACCCTTTTCATTTATATAGGAAAGGGCAAAGAAAAAGAGGGAAGTTCAAGTTGAACTACAGGTAAGCAAGCACAACTTTTGAAAATATGATTTTATTTTTTAAAATTGAAATGCTTTGGAACTGCTTCATTGTAAGCATGCCCTTTGAAAATCTATTTCAGAAGGAATTTGTGAAAAGAAAGTTTGATTTCTTTATGAAAAGATATTTGTAAGCAAGCAAAGCTTTCAAAATGTTATTTTCTCAAATGAGAATTCTTGGAAATATTGCTTTTATTCAAGTTTTGAAATGATTTGGAAATTACTTTATATGGATGTTTCAAAAATTGTTTAAGGGTGATCATACCTACATCTTTATCTGTTTTCATTCTCACAAATGAATTTGGATAACTGCTTTGTGAAAATGGTATCTGAAATGATTTTGCAAAATGTTATCCTTGGAAAAACATTCTAACATGAATGATGAATGGGATGGATGATCACTTGGTAAGTGTCATCTGTCGGTGCATGGAGCATGAGATTAGGTCCATTGTAGAGGCGTAGTCAGACCACTTGTCCCCCTCTAGTGTGACCAAGTCATTGATATAGGCCAGAGGCCGACGGCGTCCGAATGATGAATGGAGTGGATGATCACTTGGTAAGTGTCATCTGTCGGTGCATGGAGGACAAGGATTAGGTCTATTATAGAGATATATGCAAACCGATTGTCCCCCTCTAGTGTGACCAAGTTGGTAATATAGGCCAGAAGCTGGCGATGTCCTCCCTGGGATGGAAGCAAGATCAAGGGTGGTCGCCTAGATAGCGTATCACCCAATCATGAAGGGAAACGGTGCATTGCATATGCATTGTTTTATGGATTTCCCAAGATTGGGACATGAAAATGTTTGACAAAAGAATGCCATCATAAAAAAATATTTTGTTTAAAAATGGAAAATGCTTGCTTATTGAGTATTAATACTCAAATTTTGTTTTCCCAAACCCTAGATAGGTACAAGGAGGTTTAAGGAGTAGAAAACAGATTTAGTTCAGAGAAAAATTATGTTCTTGCATTCCTTTGTATGCATCTGATTGAATGATGCGATTTATGAACTTGATCTTATAGGGTCAGTATGACCTTTGGTGTAAATGAGTCAGTTATGATGTTATCAATGCCATTTGAAATGGATTACAAGTGACACTTACTTGTAAAATTAGAATATGATTGGATGTAAAAAAAACCCACCATGTGACCAGGGCGACAATCCTAACTCACATTTACCAATCGATAACGGTCTCGGAGTAAGGATTCGGTGACTCAGGATGGGGTTGCCGCAGAGCATGGTATCATAGCAGGGATTGGTAAATATGCATGGAAAAAAGAGAGAAAAAGAAATTCATGAAAAAAAATAGATTGAAAGTATGATATTATATGTCATATATTATTTCTAAGATATTAGAATTGTGATGCAATGTTATGATTAGTTAAAAGTTATAGCTGAGTTGCTATGCAATGATATGTAGATGGCATATAAAGGAAAGACAGTGATGGGGCAAATGAGATAAGGAGGGAGATGAAGGAAGCCGAGAGGAGGCAGAGGGCCAAGGAAGGCCTAAACAGATGGTGGGCCACACAACAAAACCTCACATTTAGGCCTTCAGTTCTTGAAGAGTACCTCCACTCACCTTCCACCCCACCGATGTGAAAGGAAGGCACCACAGGCCCACACCATCACTTTTCACAAGTGACACTTGGTCAGGGAGAATCCACTAGTGGAGCCCCTAGATGAGAAGTCCTACAACCCCTTCCACCTGCGATTACTAATAGGGTTAATGCACAAGAACTACAGATGTTTTGGGAGAGAATTCCCACTCTGGTCTTGCCAAAAACAGGGCCATGGTATCGTTTTGCAGGCGGATACATGCGATTCCGCTATGGGGTAAGTTAGAAGGATATTGATGAAGCCGAGAAAGAATTTGTAAGCAAAGCTAAGAGGCCTGCACTCAGGGTGAGCCTGTGGTGGAGGAACCCCCTCCACGCATACTTGAAAAACATATTCTAAGGATATTATATTGTGGTGCCCTAACTCGAACGTCACATCCTGAGCCTTACTCCGGGAACGTTATTGATTGGTAAATGTGATCAGGATTGTTGCCCTATCACACGGTGGGATCTATTGGATATTTATCCATTTAATCTTTACTCCTTCGGAGTTAATATCATCATGCATATTCCTTTTTTAATCATTTTGCTCATTTAGGCCATCATTAGGACTAGTATAGAATCCAAATTTATTCACAACATGGCAAAGCATGCATTGAACATTTGTCCATAAAATTCTTCCATCAATACATCGCAAACCATAATGTAAATTTCATACATTCATTCAAAATTAAAGTCATATACAGGTGATCATAAAATTATCTTTCTTCATCGTTTAACCTGTGCTCCTCAACCATCTCTATCCTTTCACCTGTCTTAGGGTTTGGAAAACAAACTATGAGTCGAAACTCAATAAGCAAGCTGCATAGTTTCCATGCAATTCATTTTGCAGGCAATATTTTTCATTTAAACACATCTTTGGAAAGCATCATTATACCCACTCGTGGGTATGTCATGAAAACATGAGCATTATACCCATCACAGGTACATCATGAATAATGCAATGCATTATCATAAACATGAACATCATAGGATGGAAGTTAGCTAAGCGACCATCCGTTTCCGTCTTCTCCCATCCTAGCGAGGGCACCGCCGGCCTTTGGCCTATCATAGCGACTTGGTCACACCAAATAAGGACAATCGGATTATACTTTTGAGGTGGACCTACTGCCTTTGCACATGAACTCATTATAAAAATGAACTTTAGCATGCTAGCATAATTTTTCATAAACATCATATGAACCATAAATTGGCTTAACACATTTAATAAAGCATTAATAAAACATTTGGCATAGTTGAACAAATTTCAATAATATGTTGAGATAAGGAATGGTCATCTCAAACAAGCTTTAGAAATAATTTAAACAACCACTTGCTAAAGCATTTAGAATATCATTAGCAAATATTTTATCATAATTTTGAGAAAGCAAAAATCCTTTAGAAAATTGGTTGCTTACCTGCTTCTTGTTAGCTTTCCGAATCAACCCTTTCTTTGTCTTTGCCTATACACATAAGAATAACATTGCATTCATATAATTCTCATTTTCTTGCATACAACTTAGTTTTCCAACCCACATATCATTAACATACATAACCCACTTGAATTTCAAGTCAGGTATCCTACATAGCACGTACTTGTGCATCATACCATCCATTCATTCCATACCATGTTCTATACCCGTATGTCGTTTTAATTTCATACGCATAACAATCATTCATTAATTCATCATATGGAGGTTCATTACCTTCCATTTATTATTTTTCACATATTTTTCATATTTCATACGTGGTGCTCATTTTAGGCACATATCTGACGTCTTAGGCCTCATATATTAATCCCAAATTCTGTGATTATAATTAATTATCAAAATAGTACCTTAATCATTCATTTCATCACATATTCATTCATTTTTTTGCATTTCAGCAATCATTTAAGTCATTTACCATTTATTCATACATGCCCTTCTATGTGCACCCATCTTAAAACACATATATTATGTGTTTCTTAAAAAAGTTCAAAAGAGAAAATTGCCTCCTAATTTGGCATGATTAAATCCCTTAATTAACACATAACTTAGGGTATATGTATGGAATTTTAATCCATTAATCATAGGGTTCCAAAACAGCAACTTTCGCACCCCTTTTTCATACTTTCAACATCTCTTTTGACACTTAAATCTTAACAGACTTTAATCCATTCATTTCAGTCATTAATCATGCTTTTATTAACCCAAATTTAGGGTAATATCACCTATTTAAAATCCATAAATTGGTTGCTTACAAAATAGAAACTTTACACGTATGTTAGGGTACCCTTTGGCACTCCTTTTGGACGTCCCCTAGGCATGCCCTAAAATTTTAGATTTTGGGCAATCCTTCTCAATCCTTTTTGGACATCCCAAGTACCCATAACTTAGGGTACTTTACCCTATAATCCTTCCATGTATCATTTGGGCTAATTCATGCATCATACATATCATAAAAAGTGAAAATTGGGTCATATTGACAACCCTAAATTCCATCCTTTCTAAGGTTCATAACTCATACCCAAATCAACATATATAATTTATTTAATCATGAATCATAATTTAATCATGAGAATTAATCAAAACAGAAACTTGACATGAGGAATTAAGAAAATTCCAATTAGGTTTAATGACCCATAATCAATCCTAGCATCCACTTAACCTCCTTAAACCCTTGAATTCATTCCTTCCATTCAATCCTCATTCAATGCCCTATTTAAGGGCATCATAAATCATCCTTTAAGGGTCCATTATGAATCAAATTCATGACGCATAAATAGAGGTAAGAAACTTGGATTTAAATGATTCAAAACTTAAATCTTACTTACTTGAATATAGGAAACTTTGAATCCAAGCTTTCCTAATTTGGTTTCCCACTTTTCTTCCTTCTTTTTCTCCTTCTTTTTCTTCTTCTTTTTTTCCTTCCTCCTTTGTTGTTTTGGGATGCCCCAGCTGCTGCCTTGTTTTTTAGAGAATTTTCTCTCTCTAATCCATCATATGGAATGTCCAAGCATGCCCCCCTTACATATATATTTTTGATTTATTTGGGGCCCACTTTGACACATCACATGAGGGTAATTTAATGCCCTCTTATACCTTAGTGTGTTGGCCAATTATCATCCAAGTAAAATGTGTAATTATCATATATAAAAAATCATCGAATTTGAGCTGAAGTTAGGGCTCATAACTGTCCATTATTAAACGTCCACATGTCATGGTTCTTATGCCATATTTTGGCCACAAAATTCAACCCAAATCAATGCCCATTACTTACCCTAGCTTCCTAGGTTAATTAGATGCATGTTTGCATCTTTAAAAAATAAAAAATCAATCCATATCCCCCCTTGGGCGTCACTTGGCATGGCACATATATGGCCTCCGATGGCTACTCCCCTTAGCCATTAAACCATGCATTTAAACCATGGATAATTCATGGATTTTTGGTATTTTTGATAATTCACAAAATCCACTCCAATTTACCCTCTCTTGACACCTCATATAAGTCATTAAACATACCATTAATCCACTTGCTTTTTCATTAATACACATGTCTTTTTATGGGACAAAAGTCAACTCCTCTTGTCCTTTTATGATTAAGTATTTTCTTATGGTAATCAGCTTAATCAAATCCTTCCATAATGTTAGCCATATAGTTTTATCTGTTCAGGTCAAATTTCATCTCAAAATGACTGTTCTATCTCAAGTTATGGTCATTTGAGTTTATCCTGTGGATTTGGGATGAACATAAATAATTATCACCTTAATCTCATTATAATTTTCATAATCATATCCATCCATAAGATTGGGCACATAATTTGAAACTCCGACTATATACGCGTCATTTCGAGATTTGTAACCCTAGATTCTTTTGTAATTATTTTTATGATAAATGAAAATTCATGAATTATATTGATGGATATGTGTATTGGAGGTTAAAAGAATTTAACCCACATGAATAGTGCCCTTGAATAGAGCACGTGAATAGTAATCGGGGATTAAGACACGTGATTAAGAGTTAATCACTTGGATTAACCTAATCACAAAAAGACAAAATAGTGATTTAATCACTACAGGACGAAATAGCAATTCTTTTTGTTATTTTAATACCATTTTGGATTTTAGTGGAAAAATAAAGAAAAATTCATAATTTGCAATTCGGGCGTTAGAATTCGATGAAATTTTTTAAGGATGGTTAAAAATTCATGATGGACATGATGAATGGGTTAAGATGTGATGAAAATCACAAATCAAGGGTCAAGATGACACGTCAAATGAAGATAAAAAAGTAACTCAACTTTACATTAATTAACTTTTGACTTTTTATTTAAAATAAAAAATTAAAAAAATTAAAAAATTAAATGAAAGGCAGCTGCAGCAGGGGTGTGGCAGGCTGCGTTGGCTGGAAAATTTGACCAAATCAATGGCCCATGATCATCATCATCATCAACCAACGGCTAGGATTTATTTACCCTAAATTAATTAATTTTAAAAATCAAAAAATCAAGGAAAATAGGGCTGCATAGGGTGGGCTGGAGCATGCCTAGGGTGGCAGATCTTGGCTCAATGCATTTTCATAAATTATAAAAAAAAAATATTTTTATAATTAAATACCTCAAGCTAGGGGGTAAAATCCATTTTTTTGAAAGATCAAACCCTATAAATAGGGCAGCAAGGGGGACGTCCAAGGCATCAAAATCTCAAATCCATTTGAGAATTTTCAGCTCCCAAAACCCTCCCACACGTCCAAGGAAGAAGAGAAAGTTAGAGGGAGAAAGTGTGAGAAAAAGTAGGATATCTCCACTTCGGGTAAGTGATTTCTACCCAAATTTCTTTTGGATGTTAAATTGGATAAAACCATGCTTAGATAATTCCTAAGCATGAGAAAATAAGTATAGATATAATGCTTAATTGGAATTATGTCAAAACATCAAAAATTTGGAGCAAAGATGGAGCATTCGGGAAGATAGCATATGATATGTGGAAATAATGCTCCAAAATTTATAAATGATGATTTGGGATGTACGAATATGATAAATATGATGTTGGAATGATGATATATTAATTTTATAATTTTTGGAATTAAGGATTATGCTTAAGTGAATTTATGTTGATTTTTATTATATGGAGAAAGTGATTTATTTAGCCAAGTAAATGATGATAAATTCAAGATTTATAAAATTTCTCATGATATACTAAGCAGAAGCTGTGTCATGGTATTTTTTATTTTTGAAAAAAAAATGTCAATTTTTGGAACCCATGAATAGTAACCACGTTGTTGTGAACAGTAACCTCGGATGAACAGTATTTTGCAACACTAATTTGCTACAGTAACAACGTGATTTTGGAGAAAATTTGAGATTAATATTTAAATATAAGGATGAAATTTTTGAAGAATTTATGGATAAAAATATCCGTATAAAGAAATAATGCCCAAATATTATAGAGCATGCATGGGAAGCAGCTTGAATAGAAGAAATGAAATATCCTTCTTCCTTAAATAGGAAAATGAAAAGAAAAGGTCGAGGACACCCATTGAGAAGATAAGTAAGTTATATCTTTTGCAAATTATTTTAAAAATGCTTGAAATTTTTGTAAATTGTTTTATGAAATTTATTTAAGGTTGGTCATACCTATAACTGCTTTACATGAACTGAAGTTCATTTTGTTAAATTGTTTATTATATGCTTTTTATGAAATTATTTATGATTTGCAAATATCATGCCAGCATATGTATGTAAATGAGCATGTGCATGAGGAATAGGCCATAGTTGAGGTAGTAAGAAGATCGAATGTCCCCCTCGCTATTGCCATGTCGCTTATATAGGCCCAGGCCGGCAGCGACCTCCCTGAGATGGGAGCATGTATGGGATGGGCCCCTAGCTAGCGTCGCATCTAAAGGAATGTCATGGATGTTATGTATGCATTGCATTTGCATTTTATGAATTGCATGAAAATGGTTGAAAAATTATGTATGGCTTGCTTACTGAGTATTATTACTCACCCATGCCTTTTCAACAACAGACAAGAAATGATGAAGGCAGCATGCAAAAATGACATGCAATTTTTTATATAAATGTCGTATATGTAAACTTTATGTAAAGGCAATGACGTTAATTTTGAGATAGAAAAGAATATCTTTTCAATGATGATGATTTATGAACAGGTTGTGATTATCACTATAATATGTGAAATATATTACATGTTGGATGGGTAATGAAAATTTTCCTTGTGTTGATGATATATATATATATATAAATCCTGCCGTGTGATCAGGGCAACAATCCTGAGTCAAATTTACTAATCAAAAACAATCCCGGAGTAAGGCTTCTAGGCACCCTGGTTCGGGGCGCCACAGAAGTTGGTATTAGAGCATGGATTGGTAAATAGGTAGAAAAGGAAAGAAATGATCAAGCTAGAATACATAAAATCATGATTGTGATTGATTTATTTATCATTGATGATTTATATGTAGATGGCAGATAGAGGAAAGGTTCCACTAAGTGTGAGGGAACTAGAAGAAGAGCAGGAACGGGAACGGGCTCGGGAGAATGTTAACAGATGGTTAGCCTCTCAAGAAGGTCTAACCATAAGACCCCCAGCTCCCACTAGTTACCAGGCACTTCCATATATTAGGGGACCAGAAGCGCGTCGCCAATAATCCCCAGCCAACCACCAGGGTTTCCAGTATTATCTGAAACCCACCGGGTGGAGTCCTCTAACCAGGCACTCGTACCCCCAGACTCTCCGGTATATACCCCAGCCAGCCCACCGCCTAGGCCATCGGTTGTTACCGATTGGGTTGTTGAGGAGGATTTACAGAGATATTGGCAAAGGAGAGTAGCCCCAGTCCCACCTAACCCAGGTCCGTGGTTTAGGTTTGATGCAGAATATATTCAGTTCCAATACGGAACACCATGGGCGCAGATTGACCGCCTGGAGAGAGAGGCTGCCCTAGGACGCCGGGAAGCTCTGGCCAGGGGAAAGGAAGTAATGGAGCAACCCCCTCTGAAACAGCCTGGTGAGGTCATCCTACGGGTTATAAAGTTAGAGGTAATGCCCGAATCCCCACCTCCCGCTCCTCCAGCAAACGATGATAAGAACCCCATAGAATTGTCCGATAACGAAGAGGAGGACGAGAACCCAGGACCCCAGGACTGGTATGATACCAGTACAGTCACTGAGGAGCCCACACAGGTACCCTTCAGTCTCAGAAGGTTGCGGAGGTTAAGAAGAAGGGGACGATAAATAAGATGGGGATCAGGAAGCCACCGCCACCGCCACCGCCAAACCATTTTAGTTTTCTTTTCCTTTTTATAAATATGTACATATTGTTGGAACAGGTATATGAGGTCAGGTTAGCCTATGTACAAAAAGTTTAACTTATGTATAAATGGCTTGATGATGACTTATGATAATATATGTGAATTATGTGATCCTATGATTATGTGTTTTTATCTGACTAAGTATATCACGATGAATATTGATGTCATGCTAATAAATGTTTCATGAAGTTGAAAATGCCGCTTACCAAATCTAAAGCAAGAGCTAACAAAGGAAAGGCCCCAATGGAAGAATAGTTGATCAAAAAAGGGGCGAGGCTAGTAAAAGAATGTATAGGACAAAATCCGAGGAGCAATCCTCTAGGACCAGCCCACGGCAAGAGGAAAGCCCTAGACCTCAATTAGAGGTCAATATAGAAGAAAGAATTGCTGCATCCATCGAGAAAGCTATGCATTAATGGACAGCCCAAGCTATTGGGTTATTATAAGAAATGAGAAACCAGCAGGCCCCGCCATCAAGAGGAGACAGGGAAAGATCGGGGCCCTCGACCAATCCCGGCACGTCAAGAGGAGTAGAGGATAGTCTCCTTGAGGCCGAGCAATGGATCACGGAAATTAAGAAATTATTCAGAATATCACCCCGCAATGATCAGCAAAAAGTATTGTGTGCCACCCACCCACTGATAAAGGATGCTTATGAATGGTGGGAAGTACTAATGGTCACCATGCCACATCCAGAGCAAGTCACGTGGCATGAATTTTTGGAAGAATTCAATAAAGAATATCTCCCTGTAGGGCTACAAAGCCAAAGGGTGATAGAGTTTTGTAGCGCCCCCGACCCGCGGGCGCGCCACTCACTTAGTCACGGTACCTTACTCCAGGATCCTTTTAGGTGGTGAAGTTCGTGAATGAAACCGAATGTTTCATTGCTTATACTAGCGGAAGCTTTTGCTAATTTGTCGAGAAATTAGCCTGAATTTTTTTTTCTTTTCTTCTGAACCTACATTGATTCTATTTTCTTAACCAAAATCCGGCAGCATGCCGTCTATAGTTAAGACATTTGGGCGATTACAAAACCTGATAGACATTACATAAACTAGCATTCTCTATTACATTCATTCACAACTACTTAAATTCATCTAATCTCTCACTTCTAAAATCATATTTCACATAGGAAGCTAATTATTACATTTAACATCCATATAAAACAATTCAAACATAATACACTCCATTTATAATAATTACAATCCCATGAATCCAAATTCGTCTAAAACATTAAAAATCATACCTTCACTGCTCAGCTAGCAGTAAAGGCCCTTCCATCAAATCTGCATCATCTGCACTCACTAATTAGTTAAAAACAATGAGTATAAAATACTTAGTAAGCAAGCATTTAAAAATACGTACTGTTCAAAATCTGTGGCATTAACCAAAATCATAAAACTCTTAAAATCTCATTATGCATGTGTGACGATGAGATGAATGCACACACATGTATCCTTCCATGACTTATCCATCGTTTGGTAGATGACACTTATCAAGTGATCACTCACCCCATACGTCGGACGCACCGACCAAGCAATGCCAAGGACGGACTACCTGTCCAATTACAACCTTGACAAAGCCTCATGCATGAGTTCCATTCACATGTGCAACATATGCATTTATGACATGAATTGAGTTTCGCCAACTCAACATGATAGCAGGGTTTGTACATGAAAATCACGTTGAAAATAAATCTTTCGAGTACACATTATTGTTGTAAAACCTATGCACAGGGTAATGGCCATCCCTAAGTACCTTTTCAATGCATGTCAATTTAAAGAAACATTTAAATAAAACATGTTGGAAACAATGTTCAAAACAAAACAAAATTGACCAAAGCATGAGTTTTGATGATTAACAAAGACTAATTTGAGTATATCAAGTATACTAATGAGTTTTCCAAATGTTTTAAGGAACTGAAATAGTCAAGTCGATCCCCAAGTCGACTTGGACTTCGACTTAGGGTGAAGTCGATCCCAAAGTCGACTCCATTATCAACTTGAAACAGAACTTCAAAGGCAAAATCAAAACTGGAAGAATAGTAGGTGAAGTCGCAGGCTAAGTCGACTCCACTTGCGACTTGGGAAGCCAAGTCGCAAACGAAGTCGACCTCACTATCGACTTCAGTTGAGAAAAACTGTCCAGACCTGATTTTGGGGCACAAAGCTGCCCAAGTCGCAGGCCAAGTCGACTCCAGGTGCGACTTGGGCAAAGTCGCAGACAAGGTCGACTCCATCTTCGACTTGAGAAGTTCAGACTTGAAAGATGCATTCCCAAGCTCATTCCAAGAATCTATTTGGACTTTCTCAAATCCAAGTAATATACAAAGTCCATGTTCAAGATTAACTTGAGTATTCTTGAGATTCAAGGTAAGGATTCAAGTTCAAGTTCAAATCAAGTCTATCAAAGTCCAAGGCAAATTTTCAAGCTTGCTTCCAAATGAAGATATATTCAAGATATGAAGATCAAACGACTCCAAAGTAAGCAAGGTGCATGAATATATCATGCAAGGACTCAAGCTCTCCTAAGTTCTACAAGGTTCAAGCAAATCCAAGATGGATCAAGGTCAAGCTCTTCATAAATCACAAGATCTACAAGTATGAGGAGCCACTTGACAATTAAAAGGACTAAAGGAAGAAAGCCAAGCAAGCCAAAAGCAAAATCAAATGAGGATCAAGACATTATTGGCGAATACCAAGTCGCAACCCAAGTCGACTCCAGGATCGACTTGAGTTGAAGTCTGAGGCCAAGTCGACCCAAGTTTCAGACTTGGAAATCTGAAAAACCCAAGTCGCAAGCCAGGTCGACTCCATGTGCGACTTGAAAGCCAAGTCGCAGGCCAAGTCGACTTCATCTTAGACTTGGAGAATAACGTTCAAATTTTTGAACGTTGGAGTTCATTTATTGCGCGCCAACAACCTCTACAACGTTCATATTCTCCTCATTCTATAAAAGGACCCTCAAATGAACGTGAAAGAACATACAAGACACTCATATACACATCACAAAGTCCAAAGAGAGAAAGAAGTGCAAGAAAGTGTTTCCATTTCCTTTTCTCCATTTTAGAGTGGTCCATATACATTCAAAGGAAGAAAGAACTTCAAGTTGCAAGTTGCTTCATCGATACTCATCCAAGCTGCTTCTAATTTCTTCCTCGAGCTCAACCTGCCTACACATCTCTGTAAAGTGTAGTTTTTCTTATTTCAAAGTCTTGTTGTATTAACCTTGATTTAGCTTGGGTAGCTAAGATCAAGTGTATGCAAAGTAGTGTGATTGGAGTGTGACTCATCACCTACTTGTGCAGTGTGTTGTTTATGCCCCCTAGAGCTGGAATCTAGAAGAGAGCATAGGCTCTAAGTTGTATATGCCCCCTAGAGCTTGAATCTAGAAGAGAGCGGAGACTCTAAGTGTATTCGAGGAATACATAGTGGAACCCAAGTCACAACGGAGTGTGAGCTTGGAAGAGTGGAGTAGGGAAGGTTTGCTCGAACCACTATAAATCTTGTCTTCTGCTTCCTTTTACTGCTTCATCTTAATTGCTCTCTATTTGCTTTCAAAAGGGGATTAATCTTTCAAGGGGTTAAGATTTTTAATTTACCAAAGAATTTTTTAAAGAACCCAATTCAGCCCTCCCCTCTTGGGTTTAGCCATCAACTCGGGACCTACAAAACATACTCACTTGAAATAAAAAGGCAAGAACAGATTTTTCTTATCATAAAATTCTTTTGAACAAAAAGAATTTTGAAGAGCTTGCTTACCTCTTCCCTTTAGCTTTCTTCCATTTTTCCTTTATATTTTCCTTCATCTTTTCTTTACGCCTTCCTATTATAGCCAACAAAGAATACATCTAAGCATTATTTCACCCATCACAAATACTTATTCCTTGATTAATTATGCATCTAACTACATTTTTTTTTCAAGACCTTTGGACATGGAGTTCAAGTATTCAAGAACTTGAAATCTCCTTATCCAAAGTTTCTAATTCCTTTTTAACTTTACCACAGTTCCAAATTCGATGAACCATAGCCTTACAAGTTAACTACCCTTGAAATACCCTTTCCACATAAACTTGAATTGAATCTGAAATTTCTTACTTTCCAAGTTATTTAAACCTTTATACCATCCCAAATTTAACACGGATTTGAAAAAGCTTATAAATTGCATTAGCTTTGCATTTATTAATACTTAACTAATAATAATAATTCAAATCTTAAGTTTATACATAACACATAATGAACATATAAGCTTAGAATAGTTTCTACCACTATTTATACGACTTAAAAGTTAGTATATTCCATTTTCATTTTATTTTCATAAAAACTTATATTTTCAAGTAGTATATTCGTCTGCTGCAACTTAAATCTCATTTACACATAATAGGGTTACCCATATTGACACATTCATTGGGTTCCCTATTACTTACATTTCTTTCTTTAAAATCTCAATCATATAATTCAATTTAACTATTTAATAACAACTAAGATCATTTGACATATTAACTAATAACCTTATTTTACCCCAAAATATATCTTATTTCCTTCCATTTTATTTAAAATCTTGATTTAGTCCTTTCAATATGACTTACACACATCAAAGAATCTTCCCACACTTGGGCAAACATCTTATCTTCATTTAAAACATCAATCAATGAAATTCAACACAATGACGTCATAAAAATTAAGTTAATCTTAATCTTATAGATCTTTCATACTTAGAATTTATAAATTTTAAACTGTATTATATCTGAAATTTTATGTATTATAGGCTATTAAAGCCTCTCTATTATTTTGTATTCAAAAATACACTTAGATAACTCATATATGTATAAACTTTGCATTTAATATATAAATTAAGACATATGTAATAATAGACATTTTTCTCGATATATAAATGACATTTTCATATTGTAGGGTCATTTGAACCTAAGATAGCCTTTTTTTTCCTCTTCCCTTCAAAACATAACCATTAAATCTTAAATACTCATTCAAATGTAACTTAAGTAACTTGATATTTTAAATTACCCAACATGCTCCTAAATTTCATAATTCATTTCATTTTACTCTTATTTAACTCTCTCACTTGCTTAAAATGCATCATTTATTTCACTTCGTTTTAAATTTTATTTCCTTTCTACATAAAGCATATGAGTTAATCTAATAAATTTCGTTTCATGGCCAAACAACCCATTAACTAGGTTATTTCACTTAAATCTCAACACTCATAGCTTAACATATAATACTTCATCATCTAATCATTAAACTAATCATAATTATATAAATATAATAATCAAATGCCTAAAATTTAATATCCAAGCTCATAATCTCAATTTAATAGTTGGGATTTCCCCAACTTCCCTTTACTTCCATTTATCTAACTTATAATTTATCATTCCATCATCATTCATATGTATTATACTTTTTAATATAATAATTATAACCCACCATATATCATAACCAAATTCATCATATATGCTCCCGTCTAAATTTCACCTTCATTTAGGCTTATTTGAAATTCTTATATATATATATTTAATAATTACAATTTTGCTTAACCACAACCCATTTATCATAAATAAATTATATATCATGATCCTAAAATTAAAATTAATCATTTAAGAGCCACTTTTAAACTCAAATTCATCACCCATACATTGCCCGACTTTGGCAAATTAGATGAGAGGGTTTTAAGCTTTAAAATTAATGAATTTTACTCCCTTTCATTTTCACATGATTTATATACAACAAGTTTAACATTTTTTTAATCCTCCAACCATTCATATACATATCATATAACTGTTACCCATTCATTCATTTTTTTCCATATTTATTTGATACCAAAATTATATAAAATTCACCCCGTACGCATTTACTTAAAACAAAACTCATACCTCATACAAATTTCCTAACTACACAATTTCATTTATCATATATCTCTAGATTTTGGCTTCAAGATTTGTACATTTTGATCTAAACCTATGTTCATACATTATTAAATTACTAAACTAAATGTTTACAAGCAACAACACATACCCATAACATATATATTCACCTGCTCCTATTTTTTCTACCCATTTCCACATCCGAACGGGTTCAAAATTATCTATAAATTACCCTATATATGAATAATATAAAAGCCCTATGCTTAGCCCACGTTTTTAGGGCGTCCCCGTGTTCAAGGTATGATGGAGATTTTGAATTTCTTTTCCTACCCAAGATTATACATGTAATTTTACAAATAATACATCCCAGCATCATTTAAATACATTATATAGCAATTTGGAGCAACAATATTAAAGTTTTTCAACTCTTGAAATTTCGGATTCATGCACGGGATTCAATTTTCACATTCCATATACATTATTTGGCTCCCAAAATGAAGATATACATGAATCTACGAAAACCCCCATGATTCCTACCCATTTTAGGTAGAAATTTCAAAACCCCAAGTCACCGTAGCTATGGATTCGAATTTCCTCCTCCTTTCTTACAATTTCTCCATTCATTCTTATAGATCTACCCATATTAAACAAAAGCCCCATGATTTTTTTCATGATTGGAAAGAAATTTCGATAATAAATAAAAACCCATCTCTCTCTCTTACCTTCGGTCACCGACGACGGTGGCAGCGGCGACAGGCAGCAACGACGGTCGGCTCGTTCCTTCTCTCCCTCCTCTCCTTCCCTTCTCTTCTCCTCTTCTTCTTCTCCTCCTCTTTCTTTCTTCTCTCTCCTCTCCCCTCTCTCGTTTTCTCCCTCTGTTTGCGCGTGGGAGAAAAGGGGCTGCCTTTTGGTGGGCCCTCTTAAGGTAGTCCACACGTACACACGTGCGGCTACCCCTCATACTATTTTTTTTGTAAATATCCATATTAAATATATATCATAAATCATAATATTTTAAATTTTATAACTTATACCCACCATATGCAATTAAACCATTAAATCATAGTCATTCACTCATTTAAGTAATTGAAATCAATTAATCATTTAAATTAAACCATTTGACCGAAATTCATTAATTAATCTAAAATTAAATAATATATTTTATTATTATTCCATTCAACATTAATACACTAACTCATCATTATTTATTTATTAATTCTCCCTTTTCTTATTTTTTAATTTTAGGCCATTAATAAAATTCTAATTTTATTAATTTCATGGCCCAAAATTTTCATTTATATATGCCACATACTTATGGGTTGCAATATAAAAATTGCGGGTATTACAAGTTTTAAAAACTTTACCAAGGAAGGATGACAGTCACGAAATATGCTACAAAGTTCAATGCCTTGGTAAGATATGTGCCATGAATTGCCAATGTGTCGAAAAATAAGGCACAAAGGTTCCAGAGGGAACTAAGGCCCCAGCTAAGAGAGGGGATAGTTCCATTATTAATAAAAGACTATGCCTCTAACATTGAGAGGGCTAGGGCATTGGAGATGGAGTCTATGAGGACTCAAGAGCTTAGGTAAGCTCAAGAACAATTCTTTACAGCCTCTAAGGAAAGTGAGGCTAATAAAGGAAAAGGGGGAATTACCGGAAAAAAGAAGATCGGTCACAAGACAAAAAACGCCCCGACTTGCAGAACTTGCCACAAATGCCATTCAGGCAAATGTTTACAAGGAACGGGGAAATGCTACAAATGTGGCCAAGCGGGTCGTGTGGCCTGGGACTGCGGGACCGACAAAGCCAAAAAAATAAAGTGCTTCAACTGTGGTCAAGTCGGACACATTTCGCCCAACTGTCTGAATAAGCCACAAGGAGCACTAGCTTGAGGGAGGCCGGCCAAGCAAAAATTCCCTGTCATCTCCAATCAACCCAGTACTGCTGCCAAACCAGTGCGTGTCCAAGCCTTCACCCGAACGGAATCACAGGAGATGGAGGAGAAAGTGATTACAGGTATGATTTATATTTTAGGAAATTCTGCAGTAGATTTATTTAATTCTGGAGCTACGCATTCATTTATATCCCCAGTATATAGATTGGCAAGTATAAATCAAATTTGTGAGACATGTCCTATCAGGATAGGAACAAAAATATTGGAAGCTGATCTCATCCTATTACCAATGATAGAGTTTGATGTCATACTAGGGATGGATTGGCTAAGTCAATGGGGTGCGACAATTGATTGTAGAAATAAAAAGGTGCAATTTGAAGCACCAAAAGATGAAATAGAGATCAGTAAAATCAGACAGCTAGAAAACAAAATGAGGATGGTATCAGCTATGAAAGCAGCTAAGCTGATACGCCAACAATGTACAGCCTATCTAGTCTTTATAAACACAATAAAAAGAGATGGGGTACCTATGGAACAAATTCCAGTGGTAAAGGAATTTTCAGATATTTTTCCAAAAGAACTATGGAATTTACCACCGGAAAGGGAAATGGATATGGAAATAGAAATTATTCCAAGGACAACCTCAATATCTAAGGACCCATATAGGATGGCACCAGCCGAATTGGCTGAGTTAAAAGTACAAATCCAATATTTATTGGATAAAGGGTTTATTAGACCAGTGCATCACTTGGGGAGCTCCAGTACTATTTGTAAGGAAAAAGGATGTGAGTTTCAGACTCTGTATTGATTACAGAGAATTGAATAAGGTAACAATAAAAAATAAGTACCCACTTGTGGTGCCCCGAACTGAGGTGCCTAGAAGCCTTACTCTGGGATCATTTTGATTGGTAAACGTGACTCAGGATTGTTGCCCTGATCATACGGCAGGATTTTTTTTTTATTATTAATACACGGAAAATTTCCATCATTCATCTAATATAAAATACATATCACAGTTATAAACCAAAGTTGTTTCATAAAACAAAAATATTCATTTCCATCTCAAAATTATCATCATTGTCTTTACATAAAATTTACATATACAATATTTCATCAAAACTACATGTCATTTTACATGCTGCCTTCATCATCTTTTCCTGTCTGTTGTTGAAAAAGCATGAGTGAGTAATAATACTCAGTAAGCAAGCTATACATAATTTTTCAATCATTTTCATGCATTTCATAAAATGCAAATGCAATGCATACATAGCATTCATGACATTCCTTTGGATGCGACGCTAGCTAGGCGCCCATCCCATACATGCTCCCATTTCAGGGAGGTCGCCGCCGGCCTGGGCCTATTAAGCGACTTGGCAATAGCGAGGGGAACATCCAGTCCGCTTACTACCTTGACTAAGGCCTATTCCTCGTGCACATGCTCATTCTCATACACATGCCGGCATGATATTTGCAAATCATAAACAATTTCATAAAAAGCATTTAATAAATAATTTCACAAAATGAACTTCAGTTCATGTAAAGCAGTTATAGGTATGGCCAACCTTAAATAAATTTCATAAAGCAACTTGCAAACAATTTCAAGCATTTTGGAAATAATTTGCAAAACATATAACTTGCTTACCTTCTTAGGAGGTGTCTTCGACCTTCTCTTTTCCTTTTCCTATTCAAGGAGAAATGATATTTTCATTTCTTCTATTCAAGCTGCTTCCCATGCATGCTCTATATTATTTGGCCATTATTTCTTTATGTGGATATTTTTATCCATAGGTTCTTCAAAATTTTCATCCTCATATTTAAATATTAATCTCAAATTTTCTTCAAAATCACGCTGTTCACTGTAGCAAATCACTGTAGCCGATCACTGTACCAGATCACTGTTCATCCGAGTTACTGTTCACAGAGACGTGGTTACTGTTCATGGGTTCCAAAAATTGATATTTTTTCCAAAAATAAAAAATACCATGACATACCTTATGCCTAGTATATCATAGGACATTCCATATATTTTGAATTTATCTTCATTTACTTGGCGAAAAAAATCATTTTCTCCATATACTAAAAATCAACATAAATTCACTTAAGCGTAATCCTTAATTCTAAAAATCATGAAATTAATATATCATTATTCCAACATCATATTTACCATAATAATACATCCCAAATCATCATTTATCAATTTTGGAGCATTATTTTCACATATCATATGCTATCTTGCCAAATACCCTATCTTCGCTCCAAATTTTTTATGTTTTGGCATAATTCCATTTAAAAATTATATCTATACTTATTTTCTTATGATTGGGCATTATATAAGCATGATTTTACCTTACTTAACATTCAAAAGAAATTTGGGTAGAAATCACTTACCCGAAGTGGAGATATACCACTATTTCTCACCCTTTTTCTCTCTAACTTCCTCCTTTTCTTCCTTGGACATGTGGGAAAGTTTGGAAACTTGGAATGGCTTAAGTGGAGCTTGGTTTTGGATGCCTTGGACGTCCTCCCCCTGCTTCCCTATTTATAGGGTTGAATTGTTCAAGAATTTGGAATTTACCCCCTAGTTTTGAGCTATTTAATTATAAATTGGTATTTCTTTTTAATTTTGAAAAATGCTTTGAGCCCTGTGCTGCCCACCCTAGGCCTGCTCCAGCAACCCTATTGTAGCCCTATTTTCCACCTATTTTGTTTATTTTTAAAATTAATTAAATTAAGCTAAATTAATCCTAGCCATTGATCTTTGATTAGGATAAATTTTGACCATTGATTTTGGTCAACTTTTTCAGCTGCTCCCCCTGAAACATCCCTGCAGCAGCAGCCAATGCATTTAATTTTTTTATTTTTTTTTATTTACTTTATTTAAAAAGTAAAAAGTAGCTTTTATTAAAAAGTTAGCTACTTTTTGATCTTGTTTGACGTTTCATCTTGACCTTTGATTTGTGATTTTCATCACATCTTAACCCATTCATCATGTCCATCATGAATTTTTAACCATCCATAAAAAATTTCATCGAATTCCGACGCCCGGATTGCAATTTATGAATTTTTTTCTATTTTTCCACAAAAATCCAAATTTTAATTAAAATATCCAAAAGAATTGCTATTTTGTCTTGTAGTGATTAAATCTCCATTTTGTCTTTTTGTGATTAAGTTAATCCAAGTGATTAACTCTTAATCACGTGTCTTAGTCCCCAGTTACTATTCACGTCACTATTCACGGGTTAAATTCGTAATTGCATTATTTCAATCTCCAATATACATATCCATCAATATAATTCATGAATTTTCATTTATTCATAAAATAATTACAAAATTACAAATATCAAAATGACGCGTATACGGTCGAAATGACGGGCATACGGTCGGGGTTTCAACCACTCCCAAGAATAAATTATCTTTTTTGATTAATTGAAAGGAGCTTCGACATTTTCAAAAATTGATTTATAGTCAAGATACCACCAGTTGAGGATATGTCCAAAGGACATCCATAAAACAGCATACAGAACAAGATATGGGCATTATGAATTCTTAGTCATGCCATTTAGACTAACGAATGCCCCAGTCGTGTTTATGGATATGATGAATAGGATTTTTCAAGAATTTTTGAATCAATTTTTGGTGGTATTCATTAATGATATATTGATTTATTCAAAGACAAAAGAAGAGCATGAGAAACATTTAAGGATAGTATTGGAAATTCTCCGAAGGGAGAAATTATATGCTAAATTCAAGAAACGCGAATTTTGGTTGAAACAGGTAGCCTTTCTTGGCCACATTATATCCGAGAAGGGAGTACAGGTAGACCCTCAAAAGATTGAAGCAATAACAAAGTAGCCATAACCAACAAATATGACAGAAATAAGAAGTTTTCTAGGGCTAGCTGGCTACTACAGGAGATTTGTGGAAGGATTCTCACAATTGTCAGCTCCACTCACAAAGCTGACAAGAAAAACAGTTAGATATGAATGGACACAGGAATGTGAGAATAGCTTCCAAGAGTTAAAGAAAAGACTAGTAAAAGCGCCAATTCTAACACTACCTACGGAGAAAGAAGGGTTCATAATCATAGTGATGCCTCAAAGAAAGGATTAGGATGTGTACTGATGCAAAATGAAAAAGTTATCTCGTATGCATCCAGGCAACTCAAGCCAAATGAGGTAAACTATCCAACCCATGACTTAGAATTGGCAGTAGTAGTCTTTGCCTTGAAAATTTAGAGACATGATTTGTATGAAGTTAAATGTGAGGTCTATACTGATCACAAAAGCCTCAAGTACATTTTCACTCAAAAGGAATTAAATATGAGGCAAAGAAGATGACTCCAGTTACTTAAGAATTATGACCTCAACATTTTATATCATCCAGGCAAAGCTAATGTAGTAGCCGATGCGCTAAGTCGAAATATTAGCTTAGCACATCTCATCACAAAGGAAGAAGAGCTACTACAAGAATTGAGATAATTAGAGTTAATTATAAGCCCAACTGGGGTATAAGTTAGATTGTCTCAATTGCAAATCCAGTCGAATCTACTTGAGCAAATTAAAATGGCTCAACAAGAAAATGGGGATTTAAAAAGTTATGTGGAGAAAATGATCAAGAAAAATCCAAGTGAATATACACAAGATGAACATAGGATGTACAGATATAGGAGTCACCTGTGTATAGCCAATCAAGAAGAAATTAAGGAACAGATATTGAAAGAAGCACATTTCTCTCCATTTTTGATGCATCCAGGTAGCACCAAGATGTATCAAGACATCAAAAGAATATATTGGTGGAATAATATGAAGAGAGAAATTACTGAATATGTGGCCAAGTGCCTAACTTGTCAAAGGGTTAACGCTAATCACCAAAGAACCCCTTGAAAATTAAAATCGCTAGAAGTCCTAGAATGGAAATGGGATGATATTACTATAAATTTTATTGAAGGGTTGCCAAGAACCCAAAATGGAAATGATGCTATATGGGTAATAATTGATAGATTATCAAAGGTAGCTCATTTCCTAGCCATCAAGAAAAATTTTACTACTGAGCGACTAGCTAAGATTTATTATAAGGAGATAGTGAGACTGCATGGGGTACTTAAGTCAATAGTTTCCGATTGAGATTCCAGTTTTACGTCTTGATTTTGGAAAAGTTTACATCAAACCTTAGGTGTAAAGCTAAAATTCAGTACAACGTTTCATCCTCAAACTGATGGGCAGACAGAAAGGATAAATCAAATAGTTAAGGATATGCTGAGAATGTGCATAGTAGAATTTGGAGGATCATGGGATGAATATTTGGCTATGGCAGAATTTACTTATAACAACAGTTATCAAGCAAGTATTCAAATGGCCCCATTTGAGGCTTTATATGGACGGAAATGCATAACTCCTGTAAACTGGGATGAGGTAGCAGAAATGAAATTGACTCTAGACCTCTCAAAAAAATGGCAGAAAAAGTCCAAGTGATACGCCAGTGTATACTCATAACCTAGAGCAGGCAAAAGAGTTACACCGATTGCAAAAGAAGGGATTTAAATATCCAAGTTGAGGATCACATATTTGTTAAGGTAACGCCATTCAAAGGAGTCACCCGGTTTGGAAAGAGAGGAAAACTAAACCCAAGATATGTCGGGTCCTTTGAAGTTTTGGAAAAGATAGGCAATCTAGCCTACAGAATAGCCCTGCCTCCAGCACTCAGTGTCATCCACAATGTGTTTCACATCTCCATGCTTAGGAAATATGTTTCCGATCTTACCCATGTGTTGATAGCAGCGAATTTGTCAAACCAAGAACACTTGAACTATGAGGAAGGCCAATTAAAATATTGGATTCTAAGATCAAGAAACTTCGGAATAGAGAGATCGAGTATGCAAAGGTACAATGGAATCGATATTTAGAGTCTGAAGCCACTTGGGAGCTATGAGAAGAGGTCGAAAGGAAATATCCTCAATTGTTCAAGGAAAAATAGGTTTCGGGATGAAACCTATTGTAAGGGGGGGGAGGATTGTGAAATCCCGACCGTATACGTGTCATTTCGAGATTTGTAACCGTAGATTCTTTTGTAATTATTTTTATGATAAATGAAAATTCATGAATTATATTGATGGATATGTGTATTGGAGGTTAAAATAATTTAACCCACGTGAATAATGTCCGTGAATAGTGCATGTGAATAGTAACCGAGGATTAAGACACATGATTAAGAGTGAATCACTTGGATTAACCTAATCACAAAAAGATAAAATAGAGATTTAATCACTACCGGACGAAATAGCAATTCTTTTTGTTATTTTAATACCATTTTGGATTTTAGTGGAAAAATAAAAAAAATTCATAATTTGCAATCCGGGCGTCGGAATTCGATGAAATTTTTTATGGATGGTTAAAAATTCATGATGGACATGATGAATGGGTTAAGATGTGATGAAAATCACAAATCAAGGTTCAAGATGATACGTCAAATGAAGATAAAAAAGTAACTCAACTTTAGATTAATTAACTTTTGACTTTTTATTTAAAATAAATAATTAAAAAAATTTAAAAATTAAATGAAAGGAAGCTGCAGCAGGGGCGTGGCAGGCTAGGGTGGTTGGAAAATTTGACCAAATCAATGACCCATGATCATCATCATCAACCAACGGCTAGGATTTATTTAGCCTAAATTAATTAATTTTAAAAATAAAAAAAATCAAGGAAAATAGGGCTGCATAGGGTGGGCTTGAGCAGGCCTAGGGTGGCAGCTTTTCTCTTAATGTATTTTCATAAATTATAAAAAAATACATTTTTATAATTAAATACCTCAAGCCAGGGGGTGAAATCCAATTTTTTGAAAGATCAAGCCCTATAAATAGGGCAGCAGGGAGGGATGTCCAAGGCATCAAAATCCCAGCTCCATTTGAGAATTTTCAGCTCCCAAAACCCTCCCACACGTCTAAGGAAGAAGAGGAGAAAGTTAGAGAGAGAAAGTGTGAGAAAAAGTTGGATATCTCCACTTCGGATAAGTGATTTCTACCCAAATTTCTTTTGGATATTAAATAGGATAAAACCATGCTTAGATAATGCCTAAGCATGAGAAAATAAGTATAGATATAATGCATAATTAGAATTATGCCAAAACATCATAAATTTGGAGCAAAGATGGAGCATTCGGGAAGATAACATATGATATATAGAAATAATGCTCCAAAATTTTTAAATGATGATTTGGGATGTATGAATATGATAAATATGATGTTAGAATGATGATATATTAATTTCATGATTTTTGGAATTAAGGATTATGCTTAAGTCAATTTATGTTGATTTTTAATATATGGAGAAATTGATTTATTTAGCCAAGTAAATGTTGATAATTCAAGATTTATAAAATTTTCCATGATATACTAAGCATAAGCTATGCCATGGTATTTTTTATTTTTGGAACCCATGAACAGTAACCACGTCGTTATGAACAGTAACCTCGGATGAACATTAACTGCTACAGTAATATGCTATAGTAAGTTGCTACAGTAAACAGGGTGATTTTGGAGCAAATTTGACATTAATATTTAAATATAAGGATGAAATTTTTGAAGAGTTTATGGATAAAAATATCCGTATAAAGAAATAATGCCCAAATATTATAGAGCATGCATGGGAAGCAGCTTGAATAGAAGAAATGAAATATTCTTTTTCCTTGAATAGGAAAAGGAAAAGAAAATGTCGAGGACACTCACTGAGAAGGTAAGCAAGTTATATCTTTTGCAAATTATTTCCGAAATGCTTAAAATTATTCGTAAATTACTTTATGAAATTTATTTAAGGTTGGCCATACCTATAACTGCTTTACATGAACTGAAGTTCATTTTGTTAAATTGTTTATTAAATGCTTTTTATGAAATTATTTATGATTTGCAAATATCATGTTGGCATGTGTATGTAAATGAGCATGTGCACGAAGAATAAGCTATAGTCGAGGTAGTAAGCGGACCGGATGTCTCCCTCGCTATTGCCAAGTCGCTTATATAGGCCCAGGCCAGTGGCGATCTCCTTGAGATGGGAGCATGTATGGGATGAGCGCCTAGCTAGCGTTGCATCTAAAGGAATGTCATGAATGCTATATTTGCATTGCATTTGCATTTTATGAAATGCATGAAAATGGTTGAAAAATTATGTATGGCTTGCTTACTGAGTAATAAATACTCACCTATGCTTTTTCAACAACAGACAGGAAATGATGAAGGCATCATGCAAAAATGATATGCAGTTTTTGATAAAAAATGTTGTATATGTAAATTTTATGTAAAGACAATGACGTTAATTTTGAGATAGAAAAGAATATCTTTTCAATGACGATGATTTATGAACAAGTTGTGATTATCACTATGATATGTGAAATATATTACATGTTGGATGAGTGATGAAAAATTTTCATGTGTTGATGACATATATATATAAATCCTGCCGTGTGATCAGGACAACAATCCTGAGTCATGTTTACCAATCAAAAATGATCCCAGAGTAAGGCTTCTCAGCACCCTGGTTTGGGGCGCCACACATAATCATGTGCTTACCTTTCAAATCTCATCTCAATCCGCATTATTGACATCTACTTATGAATTTTCTAACATTTATCACCTTAATTCCATAATTAATATTTTAATCTCCACTAATTAAATCATGATAAATGCAATACTTTTCATATCATATTCATGTTTTTCAATCCTCATTAGGCCACTTTAATCATATTGACCCACATTGGGCTATGACAATTAGTTTAATCACCGTTCTTAATCGTTAGCCCTAATTTCAATAAATTCATCAAATTATTGAAATTACTCATAAATTAATGAAATGATACATAAATCATGTTTACATGTCAAATGCACATGTATGATACTTATTTTGGTCTGGGTATCACATATATAGCGATGGTGAGTTCATCGGAGAGGAAACTAAGAATGACGATGAAGACCCCAGCAAAGGGTCTATAGATGATGAAGGAGAAAATGAAAATGAGGAGGAAAATAGGAATGAGAACCTACCCGACTAGTCTAGTACCAACACTCTCATAAAGGATCCTACAATGGTACGACCCGTACGTAGAAACCATGAAGTGAGGTTGAGTAAATAGAGGTAGTAGACATGTCTCTTTATGGGACAAAAGTCAACTCCTCTTGTCCTTTTATGATTAAGTATTTTCTTAGGATAATTAGCTTAATCAAATCCTTCCATAATGTTAGCCATATAGTTTTATCCGTTCATGTCAAATTTCATCTCAAAATGACCGTTCTATCTCAAGTTATGGTCATTTGAGTTTATCCTGTGGATTTGGGATGAAAATAAATAATTATCATCTTAATCTCATTATAATTTTCATAATCCAATCCATCCATAAGATTGGACACATAATCATGTGCTTACCTTTCAAATCTCATCTTAATCCGCCTTATTGACGTCAAGTTATGAATTTTCTAACGTTTATCACCTTAATTCTATAATTAACATTTTAATCTTCACTAATTAAATCATGATAAATGCAATACTTATTCATATCATATTCACATTTTTCAATCCTCATTAGGCCACTTTAATCATATTGACCCACATTGGGCTATGACAATTAGTTTAATCACCGTTCTTAATCGTTAGCCCTAATTTCAATAAATTCATCAAATTATTGAAATTACTCATAAATCAATGAAATGATACATAAATCATGTTTACATGTCAAATGCACATGTATGATACTTATTTTGGTCTGGGTATCACATATATAGCGATGGTGAGTTCATCGGAGAGGAAACTAAGAATGACGATGAAGACCCCAGCAAAGGGTCTATAGATGATGAAGGAGAAAATGAAAATGAGGAGGAAAATAGGAATGAGAACCTACCCGACTAGTCTAGTACCAACACTCTCATAAAGGATCCTACAATGGTACGACCCGTACGTAGAAACCATGAAGTGAGGTTGAGCAAATAGAGGTAGTAGAAGCCTCCTTTTGTTTTGATGAAAAATGCATGTATTATATACTGACATGAAAGTATGTGCTTTTAATGGACAAGTTAAGCTTGTTTGTACATGTGTTATATTAATGTATGAAAAAGAGATAGTTATCACTAGCTTTTCTCATGATATGAATGATTGCGTATGTGATGTCTTGATCTGGTGATAAATGAAAGATTGCATTAATATGATTTTCCCATGTATATGCATTAATATGGTTTCCCATGTATAGAAGCCATCATGCCTAACACAAGATCAAGGACTAGGTTCAATAAGGGAAAGGCAGTTGCTGATGAGGAACCCGTGAGCTAACGGGAGGCAGGAGAAACCAGCAATAAGGCTAAGCGACCCACGCAAGGGGAGCAACCAAACCTAAGGACTTGTCAATGATGAGGAGATGAAAACCCTGAGCCCAATGTTAAGAGTGTTACTGACACAAGGCAGGCTAGGATGATAGAAGAACAAGTAGCTACAATCGCAAAAGAAGCTATGCAATAACCTGCCCAATAATGGGCTACCCAAATGGTAGATATAATCCAAGGCCTTTAGGAAAGAACACAGCAGGTCGATATGGGAGGGAATGAAGGGGAAAACTAGCTCAAACAGCTATCCCCAATTCAGCAGAAAGACCAAGGGGAGAGGAGGAAAACATTTTAAAAGTAGATCAGAAGGCCATCATCAATGCCTTTCTAGCTTAGCATCCTCCCAATTTCTCAGGGGAACCCGATCCCATCCAAGCTGACTAGTGGATGATCGAGATCAAGAAACTATTTAGGATCTCACCCTGCAATGAGAACCAGAAGGTCTTATGTGCTACCCACCTATTGATCAAGGATGCCCACGAATGGTGGGAAACTTTATTGACGACCGTGCTCTAGCTAGAGCAAGTAACCTGGCAAACCTTTATGGAAGAATTCAATAAGGAATACCTTCCCGTAGGCCTTCAAAGCCAGAAGGTAATTGAGTTTGAACAATTAAATCAAGGCAGAATGACCATCACAGAGTATGCGACCAAGTTTAATGCCTGGTCAGGTATGTGCCCTGAATCATGAATGTGCCCGAAAATAAGTCACAAAGATTTCAACAAGGGTTAAGGTCATACCTGGGTGATACCAAGAATATTTGAGATCCATACATGTAATTTAGACATTTAATTATTGTTAATTGTATGATTGAATTGGATGATTGAGATTAAGGCAAAAAAAGTGTAGGGAATGATGTTGTGGCATGGTTAATTATTCCATTTATTATGTTAAATTGATTATAATTATGGGATTAAATAGGTTATTACTTAGAAAATTCATAACTTGACGCCCATAAGGCAGATTGATGTGAAATTTGGAGGGTAAGCACATGTTGATGTGCTTTACCTCATGAATGGTATGGATTATAATAATCATGGTTTAATTGTGGTGATAATGATTTAATTTTATCAAATTCCATATGACATTTTAAAATGCTCATATCTTACACTGGAAAACTCATTTTGAGATAAAAAAAATTTATGGATGGAAAAATGAGGTGGCCTATCATATGGGTGGCTTTGTTTAAGCTAATTATCTTTTGAAAATGTTAAAACACATATGGATTAAAACCGTTGACTTTTTCCATTGAAAAAGTGGTTTTTCATTTAATGAAAAGTTAATGCAATTTAATGGTGCAATGGAGGTGTCTTAAGGAGGGATTTTTCGGCAGTTTTTGCAATTTTTAAAAATAAAAAAATGCATCAAAAGATGCTGTTGATCAGGGACGTTTATGGCTCTGATTGTGGACAACTTTTCGATGCCACAAAATGCCAAAATGATGGGCAGTTGTGGGCGTGATCAAGGATCTGGTTGGAAAGATTATTTTGTGTTAAATAAATATATAAAATGGAAATTATATGGGATAAACATGACAACTCATTAGAGATAAATATGAATTTAATTAACCTCAAAATGAGGTGGAAAATGAGGGTTAAAAACCCCATTATAAAAGGAGAGAGAAGGGACAACTGCACGTCCATTTTTTGGGCAGCAAAAAGAAGAGAAAAAAGAAAAGAAAAGAGGCAGGAGGGATGTCCAAGTAGAAAGGTAGAAAAGGAAAAGGAAAAAGAAGAGAAAAAGAAGGGGAGAAGAGGAGAAATCAAGTCGAGCAAGAAAAGGCAAAACCACATATCATAAGTAGGTGCTTAAAACCAAGTTTTGGTTTTGTTAAATTGAAAGTTTTCTAGCTCAATCAATGAGTCATAAATTTGATTAATTATGAACATTAAGTGATAATTTATGGAGCCCTTGATAGGGTTATTAAATGTTGAATAAATTAGGAACTTCAATTCAAGCATTCAAGAAGGTTATGTATGAATTTGAAGTTGTTTATGACAAGTGCACCATGCTAGTGTTTTTATTAATTTCAGATTAATGTTGCTGTTTTGAGCATGTGATATGTGTTAATTATGTGAGATGTTTCCATGTTTAATTTATGATAAATCAAGCTTATATGATGGACCTTAGAAGAGTGAAACTTGGGATTGACAACTTGATGCAAATTCTATTCATTTAGGGTAGAATTGGTGCATGACTTAAACAACAAGATATATGGGAAATTATAGGGGTAAAATACCCCATTAATGGAGTAATATGGACGTCCAAATGGGTTGGAAAAGAAAATTAAAAATCTGTTTATATGGCACATATGATGGGGACGTCCAAGGTGGAGAAAATGAGGGGAAAAGTTGTTGTTTTAAGTGATTTAATTAAAGGATTTCAATTTCATGATTATACCCTAATTAATATGCAAATACGTGTCTAGGCTAAGCTATAATTGAAGGCAAAATTCTGTTTCATATGAACTTAATTAACACATAATGTATGTGTAATTAGAAGGTGCACATGAAGGGTATGGATTGGCAATGATAGGGAATGATCATGTATAATTACCCTAAGTGCAAAAACAAAAGGAAAATATGGCAAAATGAGAAAAGATAGGGCTGTTTTGAGAAAATTATAGAATCTCAAAATTTTGAAATTAAAATTAGTAGCCCTAATTCATAAACAAGTGCCATGAATGAGCACCAATATGAAAATGCAAAAGTATGGGTGTTAAATGATAAATGGGAGAGGCTGAATCTCCTTATGTTAAGCTAAACTTAAAGATTATAATGAATGTGAAATGTTACCCTAAATAAGGGTATTAAAATGAAAAGAATGGTCAAAATGAAAGCACAAATCACACCAATGTGTGAATTGAAAATATTGACACCCAACTTGAAACACAAGTGGGCTAAGTAAAGTTGATGAAATTTATGCGGGTTGGAAAACTATAAGATGTGCAAGCATGCAATAGTTTATGTATATAAATGAAATATCATTTGCATGCATCTAGGCAAAGGCAAGGAAAAAGTTGAAGAAAGGGATTAAAGTGACTACGAGTAAGCAAGCAAACGTTTCAAAACTTGTTTTCTCAAAGTGTTAAGATTATGATGCAAATTGATGTTTAAATGCTTTTGAAATATATATTGCAAATCAATGTTTAAATATTTTTGAATTTATTTAAGGATGACCATTCCTATAACTCTTGCATCAAAGTGACTTGAATACTGTTTCATTGAAATGATGTTAAGAAATTATGGTTCAAATGGTTATTAATGAAAATCATGCGCATGTCTACATTCATGGTGCACAAAGAACTAGGTAGTCGCTAAAATATAGACCAAAGGCCGACAATGCCCTCCCTGAGATAGGAGCAGGATGATGGGATGGTCGCCTAGCTAGCGTAACATCATTATGATGTTCATATTATGTTGATAATAATGCATTGCATTATTCATGATACACTCATGTTGGTATGATGTTGGCTATTAAAAAATGTTTATACAAGGAAAACTTTGTTTGAAAACTATGCAACTTGCTTACTGAGTTAATACTCATGATTTGTTTTCCAAACCCTAAGACAAGTGCAAGATCGTTACAGAGGAAGAGCTCAGGTTTAAATGAAGAGATATGATTCTTGTATTCCTTTGTATACATCGATATGAATGACGATGTTTTATGGAAAGAATGGTTACAAATTCTTGGCATCTCTACGGGATTATACATCTCGGATGTGATATGGATTAGAATATGTTATTATTTTGAAAAAAAAAATGATGATAAGTGATGTATGTATATTTTAGCCTGATATGAATGTTATAAAGTTTTATGTTATATGATAGAAATAACGTGTAGAAAACAAATGTTGAATGTTTATATCAGATATTGATGATGACCAAAATGGAAAATTTGGTGTATAAATGATTAAGTGTCATGACATAAACTCTTATGGAGTCAATAATAAATGTATGTGCATGTTAAAAAGCCCGCCGTGTTACAGGACAACAATCCTGTTTACGTTTACCAATCAATAAACAATCATAGAGTAAGCCTCATGATGTGACGCTCGGGTTGGGGCACCATAGAGCTTGGTATCAAAGCATAGATTGGTAAATAGGCATGGAAAACATATTAATTATGAAGAATGGACTGAAATTGACGAAACATAAATGATTATGTGTTGATTGTTGTGCTTTGTGAAGATAGTTGTATTGTTATGATTGTAAATATAGCTAACTTGCTATGTTTTAAAATGTAGATGACGGACAAAGGGAAAGCTTTAGTGAGTCCCGAGGAGATAAGGAGGGGAAAAAAGGCGTAGAATAGAGGAGATTGTCCTAGGTGGTGGGCATCATAGTAGGGTGTATCTTTTAGCACTCCTATCCCATTAAAGTACCACCATACATACCCTCCACCGCCCATAAAGAACAAAAATGACACTAAACCCTATCTCCACCACATGCAGACTGGGTACAATCAAGGAGAGTCCATGTAATGACCCGAACCGAGCTGTCACAACCTTATCTCAAGATTGTTCGATTGGTTAACTTGATCAGGATTGTTGCCCTGTCACACGGCGGGTTTTAACGGATATTTATCCAAGTAAATATATTTCATAGGAGTTTAATTCCTCCTTATTTTCGTCTTATGCATATCTGAGTCATTTCCATCCAATAATGTCATAACTAGACATGATTTTCATAACATATTTCGAACGATCTCATAAATCAGATGTCACTGCATGTATCATCATAGATGTCAACACAAAACATCAAAGTATTTACAATCATATGACATAATTTTTCATTAACATGAAACTTATAATGTCTTCCATTTCCTCAATAGTCAGCTCCTGCTTCTTTGCCAGGTCTCTTCTTCCACCTGTCTATGGGTTTGGAAAATGAAAACGTGAGTCGAAACTCAATAAGCAAGCTTATATTTTACAGGCAATTCATTTTGAAGGCGTATTTATTTAAAAGCATTTTTCTCCCTTCAGTAGAGACACTTATCAAGTGATCAACTACCTGTGGAGCAAAAATCTTTTCATAAATCATTCAAACACTTTTCATAAACATTTCATAAACATTGGATGTGCAAATTCATCATTTCCATTGATGACGTTATCCTTCATGTGACGGTACGCTAGCACAGGGAACCCTCTTTCATGATATATTCCTTTCCATCCTTGGCGCCGGACCACCGACTTGGCAACGTCAAGGGGGACTCCTTGTCCACTTATTACCTCGACTAACCTACCTCATCGGTCCTTTCCAACTTGGCGACGTCAAGGGGGACTCCTTGTCCACTTACTACCTCGACTAGCCTACTTGATTTCCATTCCATGCATGACTTTTAGTCACCCCGGCATTATATACCCCCTTACACATGGAACTTGTCATTCTCATGTAGAGAATTCTTTGCACCATCCCTCTTTAAACACCATTTCAATGAAACATCGTATAAATTCATGTTTCATCACATTTCAAGCATAATTGCGAAACCATAAGAAATCATTTATTTCAATAGAAATAAATATTTAAATACACATATAAATAAGGAATGGTCATCCTTAAATACCTTGTAATGAAAACCAAAATCATTTACAAAGCTGCTTGCTTAGCTTTCCGTTTCGCTTATCCTTTTGCCTTTGCCTATATATATATAAGAATGATATAACATTCATATATTTCCTTTGCTTGCATTCAACTTAGTTTTCCAACCCATTTTCATTAACATACATAATTCCTTCGACTTCTCAAGTCGTTATGCTTGTATAGCACATACTTGTGCATTACATGGGTCAATACATAATATGTTCAATCCCATAAGTAGGGTAACCATTCAACCATATAATAATCATCCAATAATTATTATTCATAGGTTAATTACCCTCCATTTACCACCTCTCACTTATTTTTCAAAATTCACACATCGTTGCTCATTTTAAGCACACGTGGTCGCCTTAAGCCTCATTAATTAATTCCATAATTTGATATTAACATCATGCAATTCTAAACAGCAATATATTCACAAAATTTATCATATTTTCATGCATTTTTGCACAAAACCAAATTACATAGGTCATTTAATACCATACATTTAAGCTCTTGATTTTCCATAGATTTTAGTATTTTTGTTAATTCATAAAATCCACTTGGAATTGCCTCCCTTTGACACCTCATATATACCATTAAATAATGCATTAATTCCATGTACTGTAGCATTTAATACATGGTACCTTTGAGGAGCAAAAGTCAACTATGCACACCTTTTTCAATGTAGGTATTTTTCCAACATAATATGCTTAATCCAAACCTTCCAAAATGTTGATCTCATAATTTCATTCAACTGTTTCAAATTTCATCTCAATCCGATTTTCCTAGCTCAAGTTATAGCAGTTGGAAGTTAACGGTTGAAATTGAGATGTGATCAATAAATCATTAATCTAATTTCATCAAGGATTTTCATAACCCAATAATTCCATAATACCAAGCCCAACCTCATTAACTTTCAT
Organism: Annona cherimola; assembly: GCA_030490835.1. Taxonomy (NCBI): domain Eukaryota; kingdom Viridiplantae; phylum Streptophyta; class Magnoliopsida; order Magnoliales; family Annonaceae; genus Annona; species Annona cherimola. Next base: position 39,360,749 of record CM059973.1, read on the forward strand.
CTTAAATTTCACTTGATTCTACCTTATAGGCGTTGAGTTATGAATTTTTCTATGATTTTCCAATATAATTCCATAATTTTCATTTTAATCTCCATTAATTAAATCATGGAAATTAAACTAAACATTCATGCCACATTAGCATGTTTTAATCCTCATTATGCTCCTTTAGTCACCTTGACTCATATTGGACTCCCGCGATTAAATTTTTTAATCACCATTCTTAATTGAACCCTAATTGCAAAATATCATAAAATCCTAAAATCATCTAAAAATTCTATTTAATCATATATAAGTCACATGTACATGTTCAATGCACACATTGAATCTTACTTAGGTTGGGGTTTCACAGTCCACTAGCAGGGCTCCTAGAGTTGAGGTCATACTGGGTCCTCGGCCTAACCTACGGCCGTTCCCACCTGTTCCTACAGATAAGTTTAATGTTAGAGAACTTCAGGCCTTCTGGGATCAGATATCGGCTCCTACTTTGTGAAACCCCGATCTTAGACACGTGTACAAAATCCTAGGGTTGTAAACCCTAGGTAATGCATTAATGAAATATATATTCATGAGTATGAAAATATGTGTATTAGAGTTTAAAAAAATGCAATTGTGGGATTAAACCACATGAATAGTGCACGCAAATACTAATCGATGTGATTAAGAGTTAATCACTTAGATTAAACTAATCACAAAATGACAAAAAAGAGAGATTTAATCACTACAGGACAAAATAGCAATATTTTTTGATATTTTAATAGAATTTCGGATTTTAGTGAAAAATTGAAGAAAAATTCATAATTTACAATCCAGACGTCGGATTTAGATGAATTTTTTTATGGATGGAAAAATATTTATGATGATCATGATAAATGGTTTAAGATGTGATGAAAATCATGAATTAAAAGTCAAGATTAAACGTCATTTGAAGATAAAAAAATAGCTTTACTTTTTCATTAATTTCCTTTGACTTTTTAATTAAAATTAAATAATTAAAAATAAAAATAATTAAGGCAAATCTGCAAGGGGACAGGGGCGTGCAGGGGCTGTGGAATTTTGACCAAAATTCAATGGCCAAAATTCATCCTCATCAAATATCAATGGATGAGATTGAATTAGCTTTAAAAAATTAATTTTAATAAATTAAAAATCATAATTAAATAGGGATGCCATAGGAGGGGCTTCAGATGCTGTAGGGTGGATTCACATTGCTCAATGCACCTTTTGGAAATTAGGAAAAAATATATTTACAATTTAATACCTTGAGCAAGGGGGTAAATTGCAATTTCATGAAAAATCAAATACTATAAATAGGGGATGCATGGGACGTCCAAGGGCACACCATTCCAGCTCAAGCTTGAGAAATTCAAGCGTTTCCCACCCCCAAATTCCTTTCTAAGAGAGAAAGAGAAGATTAGAGAGAGAAAGTGAGAAAGGATCAATGATATCTTCACTTCGGGTAAGTGAATTCTTCTCAAATTTCTTTTGGAGGTTAAGTAGGGTAAAACCATGTGTAGATAATGCCTAAGCATGAGAAAATAAGTAAAGTTATAATGCTTAATTGAAATTATGCCAAAACATCAAACATTTGGAGCAAAGATAGGGCATTCGGGAAGATAGCATATGATATGTATAAATAATGCTCCAATATTGATAAATGATGATTTGCGATGAATAATTATGATAATTATGATGTTGTAATAATGATATATTAATCTCATATTTTTTGGAATTAAAGATTATGCTTAAGTGAAATTATGTTGATTTTTAGTATATGGAGAAAATGATTTATTTGGCCAAGTAAATGATGATTAATTCAAAATTTATGAATTTTTCCAAGATACACTAAACATAAGCTATGTCATGGTATTTTTTATTTTTGGAAAAAATATCAATTTTTGGAACCCATGAACAGTAACCCACGTCACTGTGAACAGTAACCTCGGGTGAACAGTAGCTATGAACAGTGAACAATGTGATTTTGGGAAAAAAATTAGAGATTTATTTTTTATATTTTATGAGGATATATGGATGGAATTTTTAAATGATTTATGGATAAAAATCCATATAAGGAGGTAATGACCAAGTATTTTTATAAGATTAACCTCTATAGAAATGAGGGAATGAATGAGTATAAAGCATGCATGGAAAAAAATCTAAGACATAGAATGATATAGATAAAATATCATTTTTCCTTGTATAGGAAAAGGAAAGGAAAAGGTGGAGGACATAGACTGAGGAGGTAAGCAAACAAACCCTTTTAAAAATATGTTTTATTCTTAAGTATTTATGAAATGTGTTTAAGGGTGGTCATTCCTATAATGTTTTGAAATGATGAATGTTTATGAGTTTTTATGAAAAGTCATGCCGGCATATTGATATCATGTGATGTTCATAAACATGTGCACATGTATGATGCATAATGAAGAGACTTTAGTGGAGGTAGAAAGCGGATTAGAGGACCCCCTTCACTATTGTCGAGTTGTATGGGCTGTGTGCCGGCGGCGTCCTCCCAAGAGGTGAAGGCAAAGGAATGTTATATGTGAATGAATGCATTGCATTTTCATACATGGATTGAAAAGGAAAGCATGAATTTGAAATGATGTTTTAAAGGGATGGTGCAAATAATTCTCTACATAAGAATGACAAGTTACCTAGTATAAGAGATATATAATGCCAGAAAAATCAAAAGTCATGCATGTAAGAGACCATGTAAGCATCAAGAGGAAGAGAGGTTCCCCTTGATGAGGCCAAGTCCGAGGAAGCCGGCGTATTGGACCATGCTATGGGAGATGTTCCCTGGGCTAGCGTACCCACACACGAAGGTTTATGTCAGGAATGGAAAGGAAGCATTTGCACATCCAATTTTATGAAATGATTTTTATGAAAAGGTTTCTGTGCATTTGATAGTTGATCACTTGTTAAGTGTCTTCTATCGAATGAAGAGGAATGCATTTAAAATAAAAAATGCTTACTTATTGAATTTCGACTCATGTTTTGTTTTCCCAACCGCAGACAGGTGCAGGAAAAATTCAAGTGATGAAAGACATGTATTGCTAAAGGAAAAGAGGAATCTACAAAGGTCAGTAGATTTTTGTATGAATAAATGCCCTAATGGGTTATGGCGAAAAAGACATAGGTTGTATGAAATTATAAAGTTATGAATAATATGAGAAGTTGATGATTTATGATGATATGGATAAGTCTATTATGAATGATGGTGAGTATATGTTTATGTGATGAAAGAAAAGAAAAAGAAATGAAAGAATTTTTTTTGGACGAGATCTAATTAAGAACCCACCGCGTGATTAGGGCAACAATCTTGATTCACATTTACCAATCGACAAGATCTCGGAGTAAGGACTATGTGGACGCCTCGGTTCGGGGCGCCACATACTTCCCCAAACTGTGGGCCATGGTACCGATTTGCTGATGGTTATGTTCAATTTCGACATGGAATGAGCTAGGAGAGAATAGATCAGAAGGAAAGGGAATTTGTGAGAGAACGAGAGTAGTATCGCTCTCAGGGTGAGAGTGTTGTAGAAGAGCCTCCCTCATTCGTAGAAAGTGATGGCGGATCTATAGACATGGGGAGTGAAAATGATAACGATGACCCTGTAGAGGAGTTTATTGAACCTGAAAGTGAAAGCGAAGATGATAGTGACAATGAAAACCTCCCTGACTATCTGATACTTGCACTATTACCGATGAGCCTACACAGGTGTCACCTAGTCGTAGGCGTTACCTAAGGGGAAGGAGGTAGATTGGTGTGGTGAAGGTTTTGTTTATTTTCTGTGATGTGTATATGGATATATTATGATATTGTGAAACTTTGGTTTATAAGGTGGATCATTTAATTATGTGAATGTATAATATGTGAATGTATAATGTTTTTGATGTACATATAAAGTTGTGATGCCCGAAACTGTTGTACGTGTGAAAAAGAAAAGAATGGCTATGAATGGTTATGAACGTTTATGTTGATAAATGATTGAGTATGACATGACTGGTATTGTACTATGATAAATGATGTGATTATGATGAACTAATTGAATGATGATGGTATATGCATGATATGATTAAATACTAATCATAAATGAAAGCTATGTTAACGTGTTTTTGTATATAGCAAAAGCACTGTTGTTAATACAAGAGAAAGAATTAGGTATAACAAAGGAAAGGCAATAGCTGATGACGAAATTCTAAGTCAGCATGAAACAAGAGCAACCAGTAATAGGTCTAAGCGACCTAGACCTGGACCAAGAGGGAAGAATTAAAGGACTCATCAATGACGAGAACACATAAGCCCAGAGCCAAATATTGGAAGTTAAAATGAAAACGAAATGAGACAGGCGAGAATGATAGACGAAAGGATAACTGCGGCTGTGTGAAACCCCAACCTAAATAAGATCCAATGTGTGCATTGAACAGGGACATGTGACTTATATATGATTAAATGGAATTTTTTGATGATTTTAGGATTTTATGATATGTTGCAATTAGGGTTTAATTAAGAAGGGTGATTAAAAATTTAATCGCCGGAGCCCAATATGAGTCAAGGTGACTAAAGGGGCATAATGAGGATTAAAACATGCTAATGCGGCAAGAATGTTTAGTTTAATTTCCATGAGTTAATTAATGGAGATTAAAATGGAAATTATGGAATTATGTTCGAAAACACTAGAAAATTCATAACTCAACGCCTATAAGGAGGATTCAAGTGAAATTTGAAATGGTAGTTGATGATGTTGGGCTTGGTATTATGGGATTATTGGACTATGAAAATCCTTGATGAAATTGGATTAATGATTTATTAATCACATCTCAATTTCAACCGTTAACTTCCAACGGCTATAACGGGAGCTAGGAAAATCGAATTGAGTTGAAATTTGAAACGGTTGAATGAAATTATGAGATTAAAATTTTGGAAGTTCTGGATTAAGCAAATCATGTTAGAAAAATACCTAAATTGAAAAAGGTGCACATAGTTGACTTTTACACCCAAGAGTACCATGCATTAATGGCTAGAGTACATGGATTAAATGCATTATTTAATGGCATATATGAGGTGTCAAAGGGAGGCAATTCAAAGTGGATTTTATGAATTAACAAAAATTCTAAATCCATGGAAAATCAGTAGCTAAAATGCAGGGTATTAAATGGCTAAGGGAGTAGCTTCAATAGGCATGTATGTGTGTCAACACAAGGGACGCCCATGGGTGATAAAGTATGGTTTTTGGATTTTTTAAAAAAAATCCCAAATATGTATCTAAAATACCTAAACACCTACAGTAAGTAATGAGCCATTAATCATGTGGAAAAATCCCTAAAAATTCGTGATTATCAGCTGCCCATTGAAAAATGCAAAAGTGGACAGCTTTGTCTTATGCAAATGACGTCCAAACGATGGGCTGATTGCTGTCATTTTGCTGAAATTATTAATGCCAAATTAATGGATTAATTAAGGGATAATTAGGTGTATGAATTACCCTCATTTTGAGATTTAAAAAAAAATGAAAATGCTGGAAAATGGAGGCAGCTATGGACGTGTAAGGGCTGGACAGTTGGACGGTTGAGATGAGAGCATAATTCTGGATTTTTAAAAATTGGTAAAAATCATTTCACTTGGCTGTGAGTTCACCAGCACATAGGCGGGGGATAAACCTGCATTGAATGGCTGTGGAAAATGCCCAGAAAGTGGGGCCCACAGCTGGAAAAAATCCAGTTCCACAAAGGCATTGCACGTTCACATGAATTGGGCATTTTGGCTAAGTGCTGAAACTTCCCCTCTAGACCAGCAGCTCACATCCAGCGTGCCCAGCAAGAAGAAGAGAAAACCAAGGGAAAAGTAAGGGGAGAAGAAGAGAATTTGTGGAGGAAAACTCTTCCAAGTGATTAGGGTTTGGAGAGCATCAATCCAAGTAAGTAGATGTGTTATTTTGATTGGTTTATCTTGAGTTCTTGAACTCAAAAATTCAAAAATGAAATGGATGTTTAAACATGATTTAAAGTGATGATTCAATATGCTTTTGAATGAATATGGAATGGATATTAGCTTGCATGTAAGAAATTCCAAGATTTAGATGATGAAAAGTGAAGTTTTGAATGATATATGATGCTATAAATTAAATTATGGACGGAACAGTAAATGAATGAATTTTAGCATGAAAATTTTTGGAAAGAATAATTATGGAGTGATTAAGGAACGATAAAATTTTCAGATTAAAAGGATCAGTATGTCTCAAATTAAAAATTTGAGACTATTAACACAAAGAGAGTAAAACTGGTGACAGGATCAGTTGTAGAAAATTATGTTTAGTAATTTTTATACAATCAATTTCTGGCTGAAAATTTTACAAGATATATAAATAATATTTATACTTACTCAAAAAAATTAAAAATTAGGTTTTTATGGGAATAAATATACCCAATAATTTATGTGATTAAGAATGACGGAAAATGGATGCCGCTGTCTAGCAAGGTAAAATTTCCAAACTAAATATAAATATTTAATGTTTTATTCTGGAAATATTTATTTTCATTAAATAATTACGTTTTTAAGGTATGGAAAAAATTTCAGATGAAAAATACTTGATTTGATATTAATTCAAGATTTTTATATTTCAGTACGACTGATTTCAGCATATGTGGATAGTTTGAGAAACAAATAAAAAAGAAATATGAAACCTATGTAGAAATGATCCAAATTAATTTATGTGTTAAATATTTAAATATTTATTAATAAAAATGGGATTATATGCTGAAATTTCGGATTTATATAATTTCCTAAGGTTATGTGTCAAAAGAAACGTTAAACGGGTGAAAAATGGGTTCCAAAGTTGCTGTTTTGGAAACCTATGGCAAGTGGATTTAAACCCCATAAAAATACCCTAAATGAAGTGGTAATTAAGGGTAATTAATCCACTGAAATATGGATTAAACCTCTGCCTTAGAAAATTTTATGAAACATCTTATGTATATGTTGCTAAATGGGCATACGTGAAGCAATAGACTTGCATAAGTGATGAATGACATATAGAATATGGTTTTGTGCAAAAATTCATGAAAATATGATTAATTTCATGATTACATAACTTTTTTGAATTATATGATGTTGATTCCCAATTTTGGGACTATGTAATGAAGCTTAAGGCGATAACGTGTGCTTAAAATTGGCACCGATGTGTGAGGTTTGTAAAAGGAGTGAAAAATGGTAAGTGAAGGTTAATGAACCTATGTATGATAGTTAATGGATGGATTATGTATGGTTGAATGGATACCCTAATTATGGGGTTATATATGTTATGTGATTAGCCGATGGAATGTGTAAAAATGTGCACGTATATGCTAAATGTATGCATAGTGACTTGAGATGTCGAATAAATGATATATGTGAATAAAATGGGTTGGAAAAACTAAATGGAATGCAAGGAAAAGAAATATATGAAAAATCATGTTATTCTCATGTAGGCAAGGAAAAGAATGGAAGGAAAGGGATTATGGCGATCTCAGGTAAGCAAGTGAACTTTCTAAAATGCCATTTTCTTTCTATGGGATTGATATGATTGAAATGTTTATGTTTGTATTGAAATTTTTATGTTCATATTTTATTGACTGGTCAAACACAAGTTTTGAATATGACGGCTTTAATGTAAAGCCATAAGTTTTGAAAATTGATGACTTTAATGAAAAGTCTTAAGGTTTGCTTCATGGGAAGCAAGCGACACTTCTTAAGATAAATAATTTATCCTAAGTGTTGCCAAGGATGGGAATGCTTCATGTTAATGGAATTGAGAAATTTTGCTTATGAGTAAGCAAGTTCTCCATACTAATGTTTTCTAAAAATTTCATGTTTGATACCGATAGTTTTAAGGATTTGCTTTTAAGCAAGGAAGTTCTATATGATATTGTTCAACAACATTTTATAAGAAAAAGAGAATTTTATCCTTTTTCACAAAATATTATTTGTAAATGAGTTTTGAGTTATCTCTACAATAACTCGTGATAAACAATGATGAAAAAGATTTGTTTTGCAAGGTCAAGATAATTAAATAATAAATGATGTTTTGGACATAGTCCATATGTATTGAAATGATGTTCAAAAAGTTTTTATTTCCTTTAGACAAGGAAATCTATGTTAAAAATGTTTATTATACGGATGTGTTAAAAAGGGATTTATGGATGACCAACCTCCTATGATTGATTTCATAAAATGGTTTGATTTCAGGTTGCTTAATGACATGTAAAAGACTGTGAATTTTCCTTTATGTAAAAATGGTTGATATGTGGACAATTATTAAATTTTTAGGTTATGGACAAGGGGATAGCATAATTGCGTAACTTTTGAAAACAAAAGGTCTTGAAATGGAAACTAAGCAAATATTAGAGAAAAATATGATTTATTTGTGGAAATTCACAAGTTTTGAAATTCTTTTGTTAAAAGAGTTTTAAGATGTATCGTTTCTCAAACATTTCAAATGTTTATCAAAATATTTTACTCAAAACGTTTCTAAAGGAATTTAAAGAAGGTCATCTTAGAACTAGATTTTTAATAACAACTTTTTAAAGTATGTGCACTCGCTTACGAGTTGACACGGACTGCGGTCTGTGATGTGTTTTTGAAAAATATAGACTTCGGTCTAAGATTTGTTGTGTATATGGATGCAGGCTACGGTCTGTGATCCCGGTTTAAAAGGGCATGGGCTGCGGTGTGTGGTTCTTCAAACCAAACGAACTGCGGTCCATCATAATAACGTACGGTGCACCAGTACAAGTAATAGGCAAGTTGTAGAGCACGGTTGGGATGACCGGTGCCCACTCTACATAAGGCCAAGTCACTAAGGAATGGCAGGAGTGCCAGTGGCGCCCTCCCTGAGATGAGCTAGCGTGTTGTTAAGGATTCTCTTCCAAAAGATAGCATGATCACTTGCTAAGTGTCACTACTGGATGGGGAGAAATGCATTTGCATACGTTTGGCTTTTCAAAAGCCCAAAGATTGGGTTATAAAAGCATTTGTACAAAAAGTTATCCTAAATTGGATTCTTATGAGCTAATATGCCACAACGGATGGTGTCAGGATATGGATTGGTAAATAGGCAGGGAAAGCAAAGATTTGATATCATAAGAATGATATCTTAGCAAGGATTGATAGATAAGCATAAGGAAAAAATGGAAAATGATGCAAGAAATAGATTGAGACTATAAGACACATACGATATGTATTGTCTTATATTGTGCGTCATTATGACACAAGGATATGGTTAATTAAGGAAATATATTTGGTCGCTATGTTTCATGAAATAGATGGTATACGAAGGAAAAATGATATGAGGTCAGATGAAATGAAGAAGGAGGCAGGAAAATTTAAAGAATGACAAAGTATAGAAGAGAATCAGAACAAATGACGGGTTATGGAACTCTACATAGAGACCCCCCATACCTATGGTTGACCACACCTTACTTAAGATAGCACGAGACTGTGCTATATGATACATATGTTTAAGGTATGGAGCCATGGTGACATATGGAAGGCACCAAGGTACCAACTTTCTAAGTGATTTTTAGTCTAGAATTATGTTTATGATAAAATGACAGATTATGCAAATATAATCTGTATGTGTAGGGAAAAGCAACCTTACACCATGAAATGTGCAGGTAGAAATGAGAAAGGTAGGAAAAAGGGAGTTTCTTTTGACTCCTAATGTGTGATGTTTAATGTTATGAAAATACAGATGCATATGATTTCATTTAAGTGCTAAGTTATATGAAAAAGGAAAGATAATTGATCTTCCTAGTTTATGTTATTGACTATGTATGATAAGTCTATTATCAAAAATGATCATATTGACTATGTGTGATATGAATCCTATGATAAGATATGAATGTATTAGTACTTTTCGTGCTGCTCTCTACTAAATGCTTATCACCTTAGTTTTGAACAAGCGATAGGCAGTTACTGATATGAGTCAACAAGGAAGAAGAGAAGCTAGTAGCAAATCTAAACGATCAGGACAAGTGAGTCCATAAGCTCGTTAACGACGGGCAAATATAAACCCTAAGTCAAAGGATTTGAGGTGTTACCGCTAAGAGTAATATCTCACAGGTAGAAAGAGTAAAGGATAACTACAACTTTAGAAAGAGCTATGCAGTAGGCCCCTCAAGATTGTGTGGCTTAGACAGAAAGAAGATTATAGTGACTTTGGGAAATACCCAATAGGACCAATTAGAAGCAGGTGGAAAAGATAAAATGGTACAGGTAATAAATTTTTACCTAGTACCAAAACTTTTAAAGGTTAATAATGGTAAGATAGAAGTAAATGGGAAGGTTATTGACGCCTTTCTATCTCAATATCCACCTAAGTTCTCAGGCGAATTAGATTTTATTCAAGATGAGCAGTAAGTGGATGACTGAACCTAAGAACATGTTCAAGGTTTGAGCATGTAGTCAAATGTAATGTCCAAGCATTGATTGGCAATGCTTATAAGTAATAGGAAACCCTAAAATGGCTATTATGCCATAATCAAAGAAGGTAATCTGGAAGAATTTGTTAAGAAATGTCTTCCAATAGAACATCAGGATATACCACATGTTGGTAATGAACATGTACAATTAGGGCAAAGATAACTTGCCACTAAAAACTAAGGAACCTGGTGTAAGAAAAGAAATGAATAAGAAAGATCAACTCAATCGATAGCTATAATTGATAAGAAATTCCTGCAAATTATTGCAGAAAGGTGTAGCAAACTGTGCCTAGTTAACATGTATAGAAGGAAAAGAAGATCACACATATGATACCACAAAAGTTAGTATCTATCATAGCAAGAGATGGTAGATAAATCAAGAGAAGAATGAAGGCAATAATGATTGCCGTAATTCTTTTCAATTTAGATATGATTGAAAGATAGATACAAGAGAAATGATTTCTCTATGATATTCATAAGAAATGAGGTTAGGAAAATTCGAAAATGATAAGTAACCTTACTAGTTTATGGAAACTAGAAAGGGAACTGAGGAAGAAAATATTTTAGACTGGTTTAGTACCGGTATCCCTAATAGATAGTCTACAATGGTAAAATCTAGCGGTAGACATTATAAGAAGAGAAGGAATGGATAACTTAGCAAAGGTGACTTTTGCTAAGACATGTATGAAATTTCATGTATGAAACTCTGTACGAGACCAATTTTTGCTCTATATTATAAAATGAATGTATTATGTTAAATTGATAATATGTGAAAATGATGGCTATAGATTTTTATGAATGAATGGGTAACTTAAAACTTACCCTATGATAAGATCGGAAATGATGCAAATTCTCCATGTATAAGGGAAAACAGTGACAAATGACACAAATGAAGGGCAAATGTCAATGAGAAACCCATGTGTGAACAAGGAATAGTAGAGATAAGTCATAGGTCTAATGGACCAAGGCTAAAAATGCCACTAAGACAGAGTAGCGCAGTGGAAGCGTAGTGAGCCATTGGAATATTCTAAATAATGATAAGTTAGTAAATTATATGGGCCTTATCCCCAATATATGAAATGTAATAGGTTTCGGGACGAAACCAGTTATAAGGGGGGAGGATTGTGAAACCCCAACCTAAATAAGATTCAATGTGTGCATTGAACAGGTAAATGTGACTTATATATGATGAAATGGAATTTTTGGATGATTTTAGGATTTTATGATATGTTGCAATTAGGGTTTAATTAAGAAAGGTGATTAAAAATTTAACCGCCGGAGCCCAGTATAAGTCAAGGTGACTAAAGGGGCATAATGAGGATTAAAATATGATAATGTGGCATGAATGTTTAGTTTAATTTCCATGAGTTAAATAATGGAGATTAAAATGGAAATTATAGAATTATGTTGGAAAACACTAGAAAATTCATAACTCAACGCCTATAAGGCGGATTCAAGTGAAATTTGAAATGGTAGTTGATGATGTTGGGCTTGGTATTATGGGATTATTGGATTATGAAAATCCTTGATTAAATTGGATTAATGATTTATTGATCACATCTCAATTTCAACCGTTAACTTCCAACGGCTATAACGGGAGCTTGGAAAATCGGATTGAGATGAAATTCGAAACGGTTGAATGAAATTATGAGATTAACATTTTGGAAGGTTTGGATTAAGAAAATCATGTTGGGAAAATACCTGAATTGAAAAAGGTGCACATAGTTGACTTTTACACCCAAGAGTACCATGCATTAATGGCTAGAGTACATGGATTAAATGTATTATTTAATGGCATATATGAGGTGTCAAAGGGAGGAAATTCCAAGTGGATTTTATGAATTAAAAAAAATTCTAAATCCATGGAAAATCAATAGCTTAAATGCAGGGTATTAAATGGCTAAGGGAGTAGCTTCAATAGGCATGTATGTGTGTCAACACAAGGGACGCCCATGGGTGATAAAGTATGGTTTTTGGATTTTTAAAAAAAAATCCCAAATATGTATCTAAAATATATAAACACCTAGGGTAAGTAATGGGCCATTAATCATGTGGAAAAATCCCTAAAAATTCGTGATTATCAGCTGCCCATTGAAAAATGCAAAAGTGGACAGCTTTGTCTCATGCAAATGACGTCCAAATGATGGGCTAATTGCTGCCATTTTGCTAAAATTATTAATGCCAAATTAATGGATTAATTAAGGGATAATTAGGTGTATGAATTACCCTCATTTTGAGATTTTTAAAAAAATGAAAATGCTGGAAAATGGAGGCAGCTATGGACGTGTAAGGGCTGGACAGTTGGACGGTTGAGATGAGAGCATAATTTTGGTTTTCTAAAAATTGGTAAAAATCATTTCATTTGGCTGTGAGTTCACCAGCACATAGGGGGGATAAACCTGCATTAAATGGCTGTGGAAAATGCCCAGCAAGTGGGGCCCACAGCTGGAAAAAATCTAGCTCCACAAAGGCATTGCATGTTCACATGAATTGGGCATTTTGTCTAAGTGCTGAAACTTCCCCTCTAGACCAGAAGCTCACATCCAGCCATGCCCAGAAAGAAGAATAGAAAACCAAGGGAAAAGCAAGGGGAGAAGAAGAGAATTTGTGGAGGAAAACTCTTCCAAGTGATTAGGGTTTGGAGAGCATCAATCCAAGTAAGTAGATGTGTTATTTTGATTGGTTTATCTTGAGTTCTTAAACTCCAAAATTCAAAAATCAAATGGATTTTTAAACATGCTTTAAAGTGATGATTCAACATGATTTTGAATGAATATGGAATGGGTATTAGCTTGCATGTATGAAATTCCATGATTTAGATGATAAAAAGTGAAGGTTTGAATGATATATGATGTTATAAATTAAATTATGGACGGAACCGTAAATGAATGAATTTTAGTATTAAATGTTATTCAAAAAATTATTATGTAGTGATTAAGGAACGACCAAATTTTTAGCTTAAAATAATAAGTATGTTTCAAATTAAAAATCCGAGAAGATTAACCCAAACAGGGTAAAACGGGTGACAGGATCAGTTGTAGACAATTATTTTTAATAATTTCTATACAAGGAATTGTGGGTTAAATATTTAACAGGATATATAATAAATACTTATTATCATAATAAAAAATTAAAAATTAGGTTTTTATGGGAATAAATATACCCAATAATTTACATGATTAAGGATGACTGAAAATGGATGCTGCTGTCCAGCAAGGTAAAAATGCCAAAATAAATATAAATATTTAATGTTTTATTATGGAAATATTTATTTTCATTAAATCATGAAGTTATTAAAGTATGGTAAAAATTTCAGATCAAAAATACTTGATTTGATATTAATTAAAGATTTTGAGATTTCAGTACGCTTGATTTCAGCATATGTGGATAGTTTGAGAAAAAAACCAAAATGAAATATGAAACCTATGTAGAAATGATCCAAATTGATATATGCGTTAAATATTTAAATATGGATTAATAAAAATAGGATTATATGCTGAAATTTCGGATTTATATAATTTCCTAAGGTTATGTGTCAAAAGACACGTTAAACGGGTGAAAAATGGGTTCCAAAGTTGCTGTTTTGGAAACCTATGGCAAGTGGATTTAAACCCCATAAAAATACCCTAAATGCAGTGGTAATTAAGGTTAATTAATCCGCTGAAATATGGATTAAACCTCTGCCTTAGAAAATTTTATGAAACATCTTATGTATATGTTGCTAAATGGGCATACGTGAAGCAATAGACTTGCATAAGTGATGAATGACATATAGAATATGGTTTTGTGCAAAAATGCATGAAAATATTATGAATTTCATGATTACATAACTTTTTTGAATTATAGGATGTTAATTCCCAATTTTGGGACTATGTAATGAAGCTTAAGGCGATAACGTGTGCTTAAAACGGGCACCGATGTGTGAAGTTTGTAAAAGGAATGAAAAATGATAAGTGAAGGTTAATGAACCTATGTATGATAGTTAATGGATGGATTATGTATGGTTGAATGGATACCTTAATTTTTGGGTTATATATGTTATGTGATTAGATGATGGAATGTGTAAAAATGTGCACGTATATGCTAAATGTATGCATAGTGACTTGAGAAGTCGAATAAATGATATATGTGAATAAAATGGGTTGGAAAAACTAAATGTAATGTAAGGAAAAGAAATATATGAAAAATCATATTATTCTCATGTAGGCAAGGAAAAGAATGGAAGGAAAGGGATTATGGCGATCTCAGGTAAGCAAGCGAACTTTCTAAAATGCCATTTTCTTTCTATGGGATTGATATGATTGAAATGTTTATGTTTGTATTTGAAATGTTTATGATTATGTTTTATTGAATGGGCAAGCACAAGTTTTGAATATGACGACTTTAATGCAAAGCCATAAGTTTTGAAAAATGATGACTTTAATGAAAAGTCTTAAGGTTTGCTTCATGGGAAGCAAGCTACACTTCTTAAGATAAATAATTTATCCTAAGTGTTACCAAGGATGGGAATGCTTCATGTTAATGAAATTGAGAAATTTTGCTTATAAGTAAGCAAGTTCACCATACTAATGTTTTCTAAGGATTTCATATTTGATACCGATGGTTTTAAGGATTTGCTTTTAAGCATGCAAGTTCTATATGATATTGTTCAACAACATTTTATAAGAAAAAGGGAATTTTACCCTTTTTCACAAAAATATTGTTTGTAAATGAGTTTTGAGTTATCTCTGCAATAACTCGTGATAAACAATGATGAAAAAGATTTGTTTTGCTAGGTCAAGATAATTAAATAATAAATGATGTTTTGGACATAGTCCATATGTATTGAAATGATGCTCAAAAAGTTTTGATTTCCTTTAGACAAGGAAATCTATGTTAAAAATGTTTATACGGATGTGTTAAAAAGGGATTTATGGATGACCAACCTCCTATGATTGATTTCATAAAATAGTTTGATTTCAAGTTGCTTAATGACATGTAAAAGACTGTGTAATTTTTCTTTATGTAAAAATGGTTGATATGTGGACAATTATTAAATTTTTTGGTTATGGACAATGGGATAGCATAACTGCATAACTTTTGAAAACAAAAGGTCCTGAAATGGAAACCAAGCAAATATTAGAGAAAAATATGATTTATTTATGGAAATTCATAAGTTTTGAAATTCTTTTATTAAAAGAGTTTTAAGATGTATCGTTTCTCAAACATTTCAAATGTTTATCAAAATATTTTACTCAAAACGTTTCTAAAGGAATTTAAGGAAGGTTATCCTAGAACTAGATTTTTAATAACAACCTGTTAAAGTAGGTGCACTCGCTTACAAGTTGACACGGACTGCGGTCTGTGATGTGTTTTTGAAAAATATAGACTTCGGTCTAAGATTTTTTGTGCATATGGATGCAGGTTGCGGTATGTGATCCCGATTTAAAAGGGCATGGGTTGCAGTGTGTGGTTCTTCAAACCAAACGGACTGCGGTCCGTCATAATAATGTACGGTGCGCCAGTACAAGTAATAGGCAAGTTGTAGAGCACGGTTGGGATGACCGGTGCCCACTCTACAAAAGTCTAAGTCGCTAAGGAATGGCAAGAGTGTCAACAACGCCCTCCCTGAGATGAGAGTAGAATATATAAACAGCCGCTGGGCTAACGTGTTGTTAAGGATTCTCTTCCAATAGGTAGCATGATCACTTGCTAAGTGTCACTATTGGATGGGGAGAAATGCATTTACATACATTTGACTTTTCAAAAGCCCAAAGATTGGGTTTTAAAACCATTTATACAACAAGTTATCCTAAATTGGATTCTTATGAGCTAATATGCATAAGTTACTCTAAAAGAAAGGGTGTTTTACACAAAGGTGTAAATAATAAGAATTAAAATAAATGTGTTTATGCAAATGCATTTATGAAAATGGTTTACGTATTTTGTTTGCCTTGTTTGCTATAAACAAGCCCCAAGACGGGGATTATGAAAAGGATTTATGTGAAACTTGGATTGGACATAAGAATGTCCTTTTCTAAAGAGCCTAAATGATAAGGGTTTATGTACATGAGAATGTCCAATGTTAATGTTGTTGGAAACATGAGGAAAACTAGCTAAATCTATGTTTTGATGATTAACAAATCAATTTGAGAAAGTCTTGGCTACTAACAAGTTTGTGAAAATGTTTAAGGAATAACCATTTGAAGAAAATCAAGTTAGGAAGGCCAAGTCGATCCCCAAGTCGACTCCAAGATCGACTTCAAACATGCAGAACTGTCCAGAGTTGAAAACGGAAGAAGGGAAGGTGAAGTCGCAGGCCAAGTCGACTCCACCTGCGACTTGGGTAGCCAAGTCGCAAACGAAGTCGACCTCACCATCGACTTCAGTCGAGCAAATCCTTCCAGAGCTGAATTTCGGAGCAGCAGAATATCGAAGTCGCAAAGTGAAGTCGACTCCAGTTGCGACTTGGGTGAAGTCGCGAACGAAGTCGACCCCGAAGTGCGACTTGAGGTTTTGGAGATTCAAAGATACTGATTCAAGCTTCTTTCAAAGATCAAAGATGCAGTTTCAAGATTAAATGATTTCAAAAATCAACTCAAAGCCTCTCAAGTCCAAGACAAAAAGTTTCAAGGTGTTCAAGATCAAATCAAGTCTATCAAGTCAAAGGTTTGGAGATCATGGAGCTAATGAAAGCAAGACTCAATGATTCAAGACATGAAAAATACAAAAGAAGCAAAGGCATGAAGTAACAAAGCATCTCGAAATTATTCAAGTTCAGAAAATCAACTGACTAGGTGAAGTCGCACACGAAGTCGACTCCACCTGCGACTTGGGTCAAGTCGTGAACCCAAGTCGACCCTTACTGGAACTTGAAGTTGCGACGGAGAAGCGAAGTCGCACCCGAAGTCGACTCCATCTGCGACTTGGGCGAAGTCGCATCCGAAGTCGACTCCACCTGCGACTTGGGTCGCAACGGTCGGAATTAATTCGAACGTTGGCGCATTAAATGCGCGCCACCTACCTTCTAACGTTCGGATTCCCTCCAAAATTATAAATAGCATTCATGGTGGACGAGGGAAGTAGTTGGAAAATATTAAGTGAGCATAACTCCTATCTACCAATCAAGAGAGGAAGAACTACACTTCAAAACTGCAAGAGCTTCACTTCAGATTCTTCAAAGCCTACCACAAGTTCTTCTCTGCGCCAAACTGCTTCTACACATCTGTAAAGTGTAGATTTATTTCATTGATTATTTATTTGTATTGAACTTGATTTAGCTTGGGTAGCTAAGATCAAGTGATAGCAAAGTAGTGTGTGATTGGAGTGTGACTCATCACCTACTTGTGCGAGTTGTTGATGCCCCCTAGAGCTGGAATCTAGAAGAGAGCAAGAGGCTCTGGTTGTATATGCCCCCTAGAGCTAGAATCTAGAAGAGAGCAAGAGACTCTAGTTGTATTAGGGGAATACAATAGTGGAACCCAAGTCACAAGGAGTGTGAGCTTGGAAGAGTGGAGTAGGGAGGTTGCCCGAACCACTATAAAATCCTTGTCTACTTGCTTTTATTTCTGCTCTCTTTATTACTTTGCTTTCCATTCAGTTTCTTCATTCAAGGGGATTAATTCTACAAGGGGTTAAGTTTTTAAGTTACCAAAGAAATTTTTAAGAACCCAATTCACCCCTCCCCTCTTGGGTTTTGCCATCTATTCGGGACCCAACAAGTGGTATCAGAGCAGGTCTTTGAATTGAATCAAAGAGATCTATTATCATGGCATCCCAATCTACTTCCGTTCCCGCTTTTGCCGAGGGCCAATCTTTTACAAGGCCACCATTGTTTGATGGGAACAACATTGGTTATTGGAAGCTTCGTATGAAGCAACTCATTATGGTTACCGATATGGACTCTTGGATTGCAATCCAAGACGGTGTAATCTTGCCTATAGATGAAAGAGCTTCCAAGTGGACCGAAGAGGAAGTTAGAACCGTCAAGAGCAATGCCAAGGCAATGAATTCTTTATTTTGTGCTCTTACGGCTTCGGAGTATGATAGAGTATCTTCTTGTTTGACTGCAAAAGAGATATGGGATACTCTAACATCTATTTATGAAGGAACCTCCCAAGTCCAAGGGACCAGGAGAAACATTTTGATTGGAGAGTTTGAAAATTTCAGAATGCTAGATACTGAAAATATTTCTGAAATGTTTGCGAGATTTTCTAAAATTACTAATGCTCTAAAGGGTCTTGGAAAAGCTATTTCTGAATCCGAGCAGTTTATGAAGATATTGAGAGCTCTACCGGATTCATGGACTCCAAAGATAACGGCAATTGAAGAAGTCAAAGACCTCAACACATTGAAGCTTGAAGATCTTATTAGCTCACTCATGTCACATGAGCTAATTAAGAAAAGGAATGAGGATCAACACAAAGGCAAAAGAGCAATTGCCTTGAAAGCTACACAAGACACGGATGACACCTCATCCTCTCAAAACGATGACGAGATGGCCCTACTCACAAAACGATTCAGAAAATTTGTGAGAAAAGGCAGAAATTTCAGAAATTTCAAAGACAGAAATTCCAGAGAGAAAAAGAAAGAACCAATCAAATGCTATAGATGCGGGGGCGTAGGACATATGCAAACCCAATGTCCTACACCGGAAGAAAGGCCAAAGGAAAATCATGAAGGCAGAAGATATCAAAAGGGAAGAGGCATGTACGTCAATGAGGAGACGTCATCAACATGCAGCTCTTCAACCGATGACAACGATGCGGCCAACTGTGCAAGAATATGCTGCGTAGCACAAATCGAACAAGAAGAAGAACTGCTATGCTTGAACACGACGGAAGTTTTGGAAGATCAATCTACCTCAACAAAATACACAGAAAGTGAAGAGGTAACTTCCAAACCTTATTCTCAATCAAGTTATTCTTCTTTTCATGATTGCCTCAAATGTGCCGAATTAGATGAACTACAAATTGCATATGATTCATTGTATGGGGAAATCAAAAAGCTAGGAAACAAGTTGACATTAAAAAGAAAACAATGTAACTTTGTTATCATTGAAAATGGAAAATTAGCTGAAAAATCAACAAAACTGAAAGAAGAAAATGAATCATTGTTGAAAGAAGTAGAGAAACTGAAAAAGGAGAACAAATCCTTAAATGAATCATTAGCAAAGTTCTCTAATCCAGGAGAAAGTGTAAAGATGTTTCTGAACATGACCTCCCAAACAAACAAAAGAGGTCTTGGATACAATACATTTGAGCAAGGAGAAAGTGGCAAATCAAATGTGCCTACACTTGGGAAATATCAAACCAAAATTGCACCTATATACAAGCCACAAAGGAGAAATGTTATGTGGACTAAAAGACCAACATTTGAACCAAAATATACTTGGAGGCCAACTCCTAGATTACCAATGGCTTGCAACTTTTGCAACAAAATGGGTCATAAAGTTTACAAGTGTAACTTTAAGAGATTGTTTGATTATGGTGCAAAACTAGTTTGGGTTCCAAGGAACACAAGATTTGGACTTTCTAAGATAGAGCAACGAAGATTAAATCATTTTACTAACCCAAATGGACCCATAAAATGGGTACCAAAAAGATGAGAATTACTTGTTTATTTTTCAGATTTGTTTAAAGGCAAAGGCAAATAATGTATGGTTCATGGATAGCGGTTGTTCAAGGCACATGACTGGAGAAAGAAATTTGTTTCACAAACTTAAGCCTTGCAACGACGGAATGGTTGCCTTTGGTAATAATGAGAAAGGTAAAATCAAAGGTAAAGGAAATATTTACAGTAGCTCAAATGCATGTATGGAGGATGTTTTGTTTGTTGAAGGACTCAAGCATAACTTAATGAGCATTAGCCAATTATGTGATAAAGGATATAAGGTTATGTTTGAATCATCTGTATGCAATGTATTTGATGGTGAGCATATCATGTTTAGTGGAAGAAGACATGGAAATGTATATTTGGTTTCACTTGATGAACTAGATGGTCAATGTCTAATGGCCATTGATAATGATCCATGGGTTTGGCATAAAAGGCTTGGACACATAAACATGAGAAATATAAAAACCCTATGGAAAAAGAGTTTGGTAGAAGGCTTGCCTAAGTCGAAATATGACAAAGACAAAATATGTAAAGCATGTCAATTATCTAAACAACCAAAGATGCCTTTCTCTACAAAAAAGGAGATTTCCACCACTAGGCCGCTTGAATTGCTACACATGGATCTATATGGGTCATCCGACATTTTAACCATTGGTGGAAAGAAATATGTATTTGTAATTATTGATGACTTTTCAAGATTCACATGGATAATTCTTTTAGCTAGCAAAGATGAAGCCTTCTCTATGTTTGCAACGTTTGTAAACTTGGTGGAAAATGAAAAACAAAGTACTATTATGACTATAAGAAGTGACCATGGTGGTGAATTTGAGAACAAACGATTCATAGAATTATGTAATGAAAAAGGAATTCATCACACATTTTCTGCACCAAGGACTCCACAACAAAATGGAGTAGTGGAGAGGAAAAATAGAACTATACAAGAGATGGCTAGAACTATGCTAAATGAGAGCAAATTATCTAAGAAGTTTTGGGGTGAAGCTGTAAGTACAGCTTGTCATGTATTGAATCGAGTTACCATTAGAGCAATCTTGAAAAAGACCCCATATGAGCTATGGAAAGGAAAGAAACCAAACATATCTTATTTTCATACTTTTGGATGACATGTTATGTTCTGAACAATGGAAAAACCAACTTGGGAAAACTTGATGCTAAAAGTGATGAAGCAATATTCCTTGGTTATTCATCAAATAGCAAAGCATATAGAGTTTTCAATAAACGAAACCAAGTTGTAGAAGAATCCATACATGTTGTTTTTGATGAAACTAACCCATGCTTTAAAAGAAAGGATGATTCAAGTGATGCAGATGACATAGCAAGCAATCTTGAAAAATTGCATATGGAAAAGCAAGAGGAATTCTTGGAGGAAAGGGTAAGTGAAGGTAATGACTCCTATAAACCTCCATCTGATTTAAAATTCAAACATGCACATCCAATTGAACAAATTATAGGGAATGTGTATGAAGGTGTAAAAACTAGAAGGTCAAAGCAAAATGTTTGTGGACACTATGCCTTTGTATCCAAAATTGAACCTTCTAATATTGATCAAGCTCTTGATGATGAAAACTGGATTATAGCAATGCAAGAAGAGCTAAATCAATTTGAAAGAAATCAAGTTTGACACCTTGTTCCTAGACCAAATGACTGTATTGTTATTGGCACCAAGTGGGTCTTTAGGAACAAATTAGATGAAAGTGGACTTGTAGTGAGAAACAAAGCTAGACTTGTGGCAAAAGGATACTCACAAGAAGAAGGAATAGATTTTGAAGAATCCTATGCCCCGGTTGCTAGATTAGAGGCAATTCGCATCTTACTAGCTTTTGCATCTCACATGAACTTTAAATTGTTTCAAATGGATGTCAAAAGTGCATTTCTGAATGGTTATATAAATGAAGAGGTGTATGTAGAACAACCACCTGGATTTGAAGAAAAGGATCAATCAAAGTATGTTTACAAGCTAACCAAAGCATTATATGGATTAAAACAAGCTCCAAGAGCTTGGTATGATAGACTAAGCAAATTTCTGATTGATCATGATTTTCAAAAAGGAAATGTAGACACCACTTTGTTTATCAAGTACAATGAAAAGGATATATTGATCATTCAGATTTATGTAGATGATATTATTCTTGGTGCTACTAATGAAACTCTTTGCCAAAAATTTTCTGAGCTTATGCAGAAAGAGTTTGAGATGAGCATGATGGGAGAGCTAAACTTCTTCCTTGGACTGCAAATCAAGCAATTAAATGAAGGAATCTTCATAAACCAGTCCAAATACATCAAGGAGATGCTCAAGAAGTTTGGCATGGAGAACAGCAAAGGAGCAAACACGCCCATGAGCTCCACAATCAAAATGGACAAAGATGAAAAGGAAAAATTAGTTGATATGAAAGTGTATAGAAGCATGATAGGTTCCTTATTGTATCTGACTGCTTCTAGGCCAGATATTTTTTTTAGTGTGTGTATGTGCTCTAGATTTCAATCATGCCCAAAAGAATCACACTTGGTAGCTGTGAAGAGAATTTTCAGATACCTAGTTGACACTACCAATATAGGACTTTGGTATCCAAAGGGCTCTAATTTTGATCTAATTGGCTACTCGGATACGGATTTTGCCAGTTACAAAGTAGATAGAAAAAGCACTAGTGGAACATGTCAATTTCTTGGGAACATGCTGGTTTCATGGTTTTCAAGAAAACGAACTAGTGTTGCTCTATCTACGGCGGAAGCCGAATATATTGCCGCCGGGAGCTGTTGTGCTCAATTACTTTGGATGAAACAGCAACTTAGGGACTATGACATGGATTTTAAAGACATACCTATCAAATGTAACAATACCAGTGCCATATGTCTAACCAAGAATCCAGTCTTGCATTCTAGGACCAAACATATAGACCTTAGACATCATTTCATTAGAGAACATGTAGAAAATCATGACATATGTTTGGTATATGTAAGAACAGAGGATCAAGTTGCAGATATATTCACTAAGCCCCTAGCAAAAGAAGCATTTTATAAAATTAGAAATGACATGGGAATGCTTGAACTCACTTAAAGCATAAATTGAGGGGGAGCACCCATTTAGGGGGAGCAAACCCACTTGTTTCTTTACCCTCTAATCTTTTTGATATATTGACAAAAAGGGGGAGAGAGATTTAAGAATGGGGAGAAGAAGAGGATTTGAGTATAAGTTATTTGAGTATAAGTCTTTATGATTAAAGGGGAGAGAGATTTAAGGAGAGAAGAGTAGGATATGTATATGCTTAAATGAATACTTTGAATGTTTGCATTATGAATATGAGCATATTTATTTAAATGAAAGGTATCCACTCAAATCGGTTTTGTCAATCATCAAAAAGGGGGAGATTGTTGGAAACATGAGGAAAACTAGCTAAATCTATGTTTTGATGATTAACAAATCAATTTGAGAAAGTCTTGACTACTAACAAGTTTGTGAAAATATTTAAGGAATAACCATTTGAAGAAAATCAAGTTAGGAAGGCCAAGTCGATCCCCAAGTCGACTCCAAGATCGACTTCAAACATGCAGAACTGTCCAGAGTTGAAAACGGAAGAAGGGAAGGTGAAGTCGCAGGCCAAGTCGACTCCACCTGCGACTTGGGTAGCCAAGTCGC
Source organism: Annona cherimola (assembly GCA_030490835.1). Taxonomy (NCBI): domain Eukaryota; kingdom Viridiplantae; phylum Streptophyta; class Magnoliopsida; order Magnoliales; family Annonaceae; genus Annona; species Annona cherimola. The sequence continues at coordinate 39,384,453 of CM059973.1, forward strand.
AAACGAAGTCGACCTCACCATCGACTTCAGTCGAGCAAATCCTTCCAGAGCTGAATTTCGGAGCAGCAGAATATCGAAGTCGCAAAGTGAAGTCGACTCCAGTTGCGACTTGGGTGAAGTCGCGAACGAAGTCGACCCCGAAGTGCGACTTGAGGTTTTGGAGATTCAAAGATACTGATTCAAGCTTCTTTCAAAGATCAAAGATGCAGTTTCAAGATTAAATGATTTCAAAAATCAACTCAAAGCCTCTCAAGTCCAAGACAAAAAGTTTCAAGGTGTTCAAGATCAAATCAAGTCTATCAAGTCAAAGGTTTGGAGATCATGGAGCTAATGAAAGCAAGACTCAATGATTCAAGACATGAAAAATACAAAAGAAGCAAAGGCATGAAGTAACAAAGCATCTCGAAATTATTCAAGTTCAGAAAATCAACTGACTAGGTGAAGTCGCACACGAAGTCGACTCCACCTGCGACTTGGGTCAAGTCGTGAACCCAAGTCGACCCTGACTGGAACTTGAAGTTGCGACGGAGAAGCGAAGTCGCACCCGAAGTCGACTCCATCTGCGACTTGGGCGAAGTCGCATCCGAAGTCGACTCCACCTGCGACTTGGGTCGCAACGGTCGGAATTAATTCGAACGTTGGCGCATTAAATGCGCGCCACCTACCTTCTAACGTTCGGATTCCCTCCAAAATTATAAATAGCATTCATGGTGGACGAGGGAAGTAGTTGGAAAACATTAAGTGAGCATAACTCCTATCTACAAGAGCATTAAAGTGATCAAGCCAATCAAGAGAGGAAGAACTACACTTCAAAACTGCAAGAGCTTCACTTCAGATTCTTCAAAGCCTACCACAAGTTCTTCTCTGCGCCAAACTGCTTCTACACATCTGTAAAGTGTAGATTTCTTTCATTGATTATTTGTTTGTATTGAACTTGATTTAGCTTGGGTAGCTAAGATCAAGTGATAGCAAAGTAGTGTGTGATTGGAGTGTGACTCATCACCTACTTGTGCTAGTTGTTGATGCCCCCTAGAGCTGGAATCTAGAAGAGAGCAAGAGGCTCTGGTTGTATATGCCCCCTAGAGCTAGAATCTAGAAGAGAGCAAGAGGCTCTAGTTGTATTCGCGGAATACAATAGTGGAACCCAAGTCACAAGGAGTGTGAGCTTGGAAGAGTGGAGTAGGGAGGTTTCCCGAACCACTATAAAATCCTTGTCTACTTGCTTTTTTTTCTGCTCTCTTTATTACTTTGCTTTCCATTCAGTTTCTTCATTCAAGGGGATTAATTCTACAAGGGGTTAAGTTCTTAAGTTACCAAAGAAATTTTTAAGAACCCAATTCACCCCTCCCCTCTTGGGTTTTGCCATCTATTCGGGACCCAACAAATGTGTTGAAATAAAAAGTGTTTTAGGACATATGAATGTCCACTGCCAAAGGAAGCTATATGAAAAATGTTTTAAGACAGAAAATGTCTCTTGGCTAAAGGATTTTATGATGGTTTATGTTAATGATGTTTTGAGACATGAGATGTCTCCTTTACCTAAGGATTTATAAGAAAAATGTTTTGTACGTAAAACGTCCACTGGCAAATGATGATTTCCTGTAATGTCTATGAACATTGAAGATGTTCATATAAGAATTAAAGGGATTCCATCAGAGAAGGTAAAACGTGTATGTTTTGCCTTAACAGGCCTACATGTGGCTTGTAACTGGTTTTATGAATGAATACCTAATGGAAAAGATTTCATGATGATATTTCAGGACATATACATGTTCTCAGGAAAAAAGGTATTCTCGATGTTTATGAAAAAGGTTTTCAAAGAAGCCTTGCCCTAAAGATAAAATGCTTGCTTACTGAGTTATCACTCACGTTTTCATTTTCCAAAACCATAGACAGGTGAAAGAAGAGACCTAGCAAAGGAACAGGAGCCATCCATTGAAGAAATGGAAAGATATTATAAGTTTCATGTGCTAAGGTAAGCTAATGTGTATGTGAACTTAATTAGAGTTTTAAGTTCTATATATGATTCAATGGTTGAATGTATGGATGTATGGATGTAAAATGTGATTTTTAAGTCAAGGAAACTTTTGCTGTAAAAAGGCATGAAAAGATGCTACATGTTTATGTATATTTGAACTTAGTTAGAGTTCTAAGTTCCATGTGAATTAATGACTGAAGGTATGCAAGTATGATATATACAATGATTGAGTGTGTAATGACAGGCATGTAAAGATGCTATGAATGAAATGATGAATTTTATTACAAGTAAAATGTCACAATGTGTGATGATTGTCATGTCTAGATTATGAATGATGACAGATGAATAAACAAAAAAAATTTGGACGTATTCCAATTAAGAACCCGTCGTGTGATCATGGCAACAATCCTAATTCACATTTACCAATCGATAGGATCTTGAGGTAAAGAAGTAGCTGTTGAGATTGTTGATCATATGCTTGCTTTAAGAATGATCAATTTGATTTTGATGATTAACAAATAATTGAAATATCATTAAAAAGGATCTAATACATTTGTCTAAGTGTTCTCAGATATTTTATCTCTAATTATGCGTATGAAAATGAAAATGTGAAATAATTTAAGTTTCAAGAGTTCAAGTTCATGAATTGCAAGTTCTGCAAAGTGAAGTCTCAGCCCAAGTCAACTTCACTTGCGACTTGGTGAAGTTTCAGACCCAAGTCGACTTCGCCTGCGACTTCGAAAGCGAAGTCTCAACCCAAGTCGACTTCACTTGCGACTTGGTGAAGTCCCAAACCCAAGTGGACTTCACCTGCAACTTCGAAGGCAAAATTCTGGACAGTAAGTTTTTGCAAGACGAAGTCGCATCCCAAGTCGACTTCACCTATCCGAAGTCGACTCCACTCATCCGAAGTCGACTCCACTTGCGACTTCAACTCGTAACGGTCGAAAATCCGAACGTTGGAGCTCTAGATGCGCGTGAACCTCCACTCCAACGGCTAGAACCTTTTTTTCTCTATATATACCATTGAAGAATGAACGTGGAGAGAAGAGAGAAGGAGGAAAGAAAGAGGAAAACACAAGTTGGGCTTTCATCTTCTAATATTCAAGTGTGTTGAAGTTATTTGAATAACTATTGAAGCTTCAAGTGCTACAACTTTCAAGTGCGCTTCCAAGATTATCATCTCCACAAGACAAGGACCTTCCGGAGCTTATCGAATACACGTTGTAAAGTGTAATTTCTCTTTTGTCTATTTGTTTTATGTTGTTGCCTTGGATCGGTATTGGAGACCGAATTCAAGAAGAAGCAAAACAGGGGGTTGGTTTGAGTTTGTCTCACTAACGGGTTTTGCTTGATTGGTTGGAGTTTGTCTCACCAATAGATTGGACTTGGTTGGTTGGAGTTGGTCTCACCAACAAGTGATTATTGTATATGCCCCCTAGAGCTAGAATCTAGAAGAGAGTGGGTGCTCTAGATTGTATTGAAAATACAATAGTGGAACCCAAGACAGAACGGGTGTGTGCTTGGAAGAGTGGAGTAGGGAAGGTTGCCCGAACCACTATATATCGTTGTCTCTTGTTTGGTTTGATTGTTTACATTTTTATATTCCATTTGCACCCTCTCATTATATCTCATATTACGTTTCATCAAGGGGATTGAAATTATAAGGGGTTAAGTTTTAATTTACCAAAGAATTTTTTAAGAACCCAATTCACCCCTCCCCTCTTGGGTTTTGCCATTAACTCGGGGCCAACAATAGCTTCTCGGTTCGGGGCGTTACAGGCCGTAAAGGAGGCCATGCAGCAGGCTACTCGAGAATGGGCAACCTAGACTGCGGATATAATGCAAGGCTTATGGTAAGCGCAGTTGGGAGGTAATGAGAGAGAAAGACCCACACAAGTGGCTAACCCTACCCCCACCTCGGCACCAGTGGGAGATGAGATTTATAAATTGGAGGTAGATAGGAGGGCCATCAATGCCTTTTTAGCCCAGTGTCCTCCTAAATTCATAGGCGAACCCGACCCCATGCAAGCTGAGCAATGTATGACAGATATCAAGAAGTTATTTAGAATATCTCTGTGCAATGACAGGCAGAAGGTCTTATGTGCCACCCATTTGTTACTCAAGGATGCTCACGAGTAGTGGGAGACCTTATCAATCACTATGCCACACCTGGAGGAAGTGACTTGGTGGTCCGTAGTTGAGGAATCCAATAAGGAATACCTTCCCGTTGGACTTCAAATCAGAAGGTAATTGAGTTTGAACAATTATATCAAGGAAGGATGTCAGTCACTGAATACGTGACCAAGTTCAATGCCTTAGTGAGATATATATCATGGATTGCCAATGTGCTAGAAAATAAAGAACAAAGGTTTCAATAGGGACTTCGGCCACATCTAAGGGAGAGCCTTGCATCTTTGCTGATTAAGGACTATGCATCATGTCTCAAAAGGGCAAAGGCATTGAGAACTCAAGAGTTGAGATAGGAGTAGAAATTTTTTAGCCCAGGTGTTAAGGAAGTGGAAATGTGGAAAAAAAGTAAGAAAGGAGGAATGGGAAAGGGAAAAAGTATCCCCAAGAAGAGAAACTCCCCTCTTTGCAAAAAGTGCCAAAAACGCCACTTAGGAGAGTGTTTGAAAGGATCAAACAAATGCTTTAAGTGTGGGCAGATGGGTCATATAGCCAAGGATTATGGGACAGTGGAAACAAAGGTTATTAAGTGTTTTATTTGCGACCAAGCAGGGCATATTTCCCTGAATTGTCCAAATAAAGCACAAACGACATAAAGGCGAGGAAGACCAGCCCAGCCAAGGATAACCACGACTGTTAACCGACAGGACACTTCTACAAACCCAGTGCACGTGCATGTGTTGACTCGTACTAAGTCACAGGAGCAAGTAGAAAAGGTGGTTATAGATATGGTTTACATTCTAGAAAATTCTCCGGTAGCTTTGTTTGATTTTGGTGTTATCCATTCATTTATAGTCTGCCAATATATAACCACACATGCACTACCCGTAGAGGAAATGAACAATATAATTCATGTAGAATGCCTTGTGTACAGGTGAGCTAGTATTTGCCAAGTATGTAAAACATCTTCGATTAGGATAGGGTCTATGATATTAGAAGCAGACCTGATCTTATTGCTAATGACGGAGTTTGATGTGATTTTGGGAATGGATTGGCTAAGCCAATGGGGAGCCACCATTGATTGTAAAAATAAAATAGTGCAATTCGAAGAAACTCTAGATGGAGATATCACTATTGGCAGACTAAGGCAGCCTGAGAATTCCACCATATTGATATCCTCTATGAAGGCGGCTAAGATGGTCCGCCAACAATGTCAAGCTTATTTAGTATCAATCGGTGTAAAGGAAGGAAATGAAGTAGAAATAAATCAAATTCTGGTGGTCAACGAGTTTTCAAATATATTTCCAAAGGAATTAACGAACCTACCCCCAGAAAGAGAAATGGACATGATGATTGATGTTATACCGGCATAGTCCCGATATTTAAGACTTCCTATTGGAAGACTCCAGCAGAGATGACTGAGTTGAGGACTCAAATTCAAGAGTTCGTAGATAAAGGTTCCATTAGACCCAGTGTATCACCTTCGGGAGCTCTAGTGTTATTTGTTCAGAAGAAAGATGGAAGTTTAAGACTCCATGTAGATCACAGAGAATTAAATATGGTCACTGTGAAAAATCGATACCCTTTGTCACGGATTGACAATTTAGTTGATCAACTAAGATGTGGCGCCCCGAACCGAGGCATCCACATAGTCCTTAATCCGGGATCTTGTCGATTGGTAAACGTGACTCAGGATTGTTGCCCTGATCACACGGCGGGTTCTTAATTGGATCTCGTGCAAAAAAAATTTTCATTTCTTTCTTTTTCTTTTCTTTCATCACATAAACATATACTCATCATCATTCATAATGGACAAATTCATATCATCATAAATCATCAACTTCTCATGTTATTCATAACTTCATAATTTCATACAACCTATGTCCTTTTTCATTATATCCCATTAGGGCATACATTCATACTTCAATATACAAAGGATTACATACCTTTGTAACTATGCTTCTTTCATTCATGCATCATATCACTTACAGGCATATTAAGCTGATCTTTTTCATCACTTGGCTTTCCTTGCACCTGTCTGAGGTTAGGAAAACAAAACATGAGTCGAAACTCAATAAGCAAGCATTTTTCTTTCGTTTAAATGCATTTCTCTCCATTTGATAGAAGATACTTTCCAAGTGATCGACTACCGACGGAATAGAAACCTTTTCGTAAAAATCATTTCATAAACTTTAGATGTGTAAATGCTTCCTTTCCATTCCTGACATAAACCTTCGTGTGCGGATACGCTAGCCCAGGAAACATCTCACATAGCATGGTCCAATACGCCGGCTGTCTCCAACTTGGCCTCATCAAGGGGAACATCTCTTCCTCTTGACGCCTACATGGTTCCTACATGTATGACTTTTGATTTCCCCGGCATTATATACCTCTTACACCAGGTGACTTGTCATTCTCATGTAGAGAATTATTTGCACCATCTCTTAAAAACATCATTTCAAATCCATGCTTTCCTTTTCAATCCATGTATGAAAATGCAATGCATTCATTCACACATAACATTCCTTTGCCTCCACCTCTGGGGAGGACGCCGTTGGCACACAACCCATACGGCTCGGCAATAGTGAAGGGGGACCCTCTGATCCGCTTTTTACCTCCACTAAAGCCTCGTCATTATACATCATACATGTGCACATGTCCATGACCATTACATGATATCAATATGCCGGCATGACTTTTCATAAAAACTTATAAACATTCATCATTTCAAAACATTATAGGAATGACCACCCTTAAACACAGTTCATAAATACTTGAGAATAAAATCACATTTTCAAAGTTGTGGTTGCTTACAATGAAGCAATAAAATCACATTTTCAAAGTTGTGGTTGCTTACAATGAAGCAATAAAATCACATTTTAAAAAAAGTTTGCTTGCTTACCTCCTGAGTCTGTGTCCTCCACCTTTTCCTTTTTTTTTCCTATACAAGGAAAAAGTATTTTATCTATATCATTCCATGTCTTAATTTGCTTCCCATGCATGCTTTATAGTCATTCATTACCTCCTTTCTATAGAGGTTAATCTTATAAATATACTTGGTCATTACCTTCTTATATGGATTTTTATCCATAAATCCTTTAAAAATTCCATCTATATATTTAAATATTAATCTCAAATTTTCTCCAAAATCACGCTGTTTACTGTTCATAGTTATAGCAAATCACTGTAGCAGATTATTGTTCATCATCACTATTCACGATCACTGTTCCTGGGTACTGTTCACGTTTATTGTTCACCCGAGGTTATTGTTCACAGCAACGTGGGTTACTGTTCTTGGGTTCCAAAAATTGACATTTTTTCCAAAAATAAAAAATACCATGACATAGCTTATGCTTAGTATATCATGAGAAATTTCATACATTTTGAATTTATCATCATTTACTTGGCTAAATAAATCATTTTCTCCATGTACTAAAAATCATCATAAATTCACTTAAGCATAATCCTTAATTCTAAAAATTATGAAATTAATATATCATCATTTCAACATCATATTTATCATAATTATACATCCCAAATCATCGTTTATCATTTTTAGAGCATTATTTACACATATCATATGCTATCTTCCCGAATGCTCCATCTTTGCTCCAAAATTATCATGTTTTGGCATGATTCCATTTTGGCATGGTAACTATACTTAATTAATCATACTTAGGCATTAGCTAAGCATGTTATACCCCAAATAACATCATGCACAAATTTGAGGAGGATCCACTTACCCGAAGTGAAGATATCCTTCTTTTTCTCACACTTTCTCTCTCTTTCCTTCCTTTCTCTCCTCCTCTCTTGCTTAGAACGTGGATGGGGTGAGGAAATGAGCTTGCTCAAGTATTTTGAGCTTGGTATGTGTGTAAAATTCGTTCAAGGCAAGGCCCCCTATTTATAGTGCTTGATTTTTCATGAAATTGCAATTTACCCCCTGCTTGAGGTGTTAAATTGCAAATGAGTTTTTTTCTAATTTTAAAAGGTGCATAGAGCCTTGTGTAGCCCACCCTAGGCCTGCTCCAACCCCCCTATGGCAGCCCTATTGTTTCTAGATTTTTAATTTATTAAAATTTATTTATTTTAAGCTAATTAAATCCTAGCCGTTGATTTATGATGATGATGATCATGGACCATTGATTTTGGTCAAACTCTCACCCACCCCAGCAGCCATTTCAGATTTTCATTAATTATTTGATTAATTAAAATTAACTTAAAGTCAAATTCTAATTAATGAAAAAGTAAAGCTACTTTTTGATCTTCAAATGACGTTTAATCTTGACCCTTGATTTATGATTTTTGATCAATCTTGAACTACTCATCATGTTCATCATCATATTTTGCCCATCCATAAAAAATTTCATTTCAATCCGATGTCCGGATTGCAAGATATGAATTTTTCTTCATTTTCTTCACAAAAATCTATAAAAATCCGAAAATACTAAATAAATAAAAAAAGTTGCTATTTTGTCCTTACGCGGGAAACTTATTTTTTGTCTTTTTGTGATTGAGTTAATCCAAAGTGATTAACTCATCATTTCACTTTAACGACATGGTTACTATTCACGTTTCACTATTCATGTGCACTATTCACGTGCATTATTCATCAGAATTTCATAAATAATTATTTTAACATCTATTCCTACATATTTTCATATTTCATGAATATATATTTTATTAATATATTACTTAGGGTTTACAACCCTAGAGTTTTATACACGTGTCTAAAATCGGGGTTTCGCATAAGATGAACCACAACTTTCTCCAAGATAGATTTAGAGTCAGGGTACCATCAATTTGTTGGTCCCGAGTTAATGGAAAAACCCAAGAGGGGAGGGGTAAATTGGGTTCTTATAAAATTCTTTGGTAAATTAAAAACTTAACCCCTTGAAAGTTGAATCCCCTTGATTGATGAAATGAAATGGAAAGCAATGTAATGTAGAGAGCAGAAATATAAATCAAGCACACAAGATTTTTATAGTGGTTCGGGCAACCTCTCTACTCCACTCTTCCAAGCTCACACTCCTTGTGACTTGGGTTCCACTATTGTATTCCTCAAATACAATTAGAGCCACTGCTCTCTTCTAGATTCCAGCTCGAGGGGGCTTCAACAAATCTCAGCACAAGTAGGTGATGAGTTCCACTCCAATCACACACTACTTTGCTTACGCTTGATCTTAGTTCCTCAAACTAAATCAAGTTTAATACAATCAAATGAAATAACAAATGAATCTACACGTTACAGTTGTGTAGAAGCGGTTTGGCGCAGAGAAGAACTCGTAGAATTGGCTTTGAAGATTCAGAAGTTGAGCTCTAGCAGTTTGAAGCAAAGTTCTTCTTCTTTGGATTGGCTTGATCTCTTTAATGCTCTTGAAGATGGGAGTTATGCACTCTTAATGATTTCCAGCTACTTCCTTTGTCCACAATGAATGCCTTTTATAATTGTGGAAGGAATTCCAACGTTTGAAGGTAGGTGGCGCGCATTTAATGCATCAACGTTCAAATATTTTCCGACCGTTGCGACCCAAGTCGCAGGTGGAGTCGACTTCGGGTGCGACTTCGCCCAAGTCGCAGATGGAGTAGACTTCGGGTGCGACTTCGCCTTCCGTAGCAACTTCGAGTTCCAGATTGGGTCGACTTGGGCATCGACTTGTCCCAAGTCGCAGGTGGAGTCGACTTCGGTGTGCGACTTCACCTCGTCAGTTAGCTTGACGAACTTGAAAACTTGGAATGCTTTAGTTTGCTTGGGTTCCTTCATGCCTTTTGTTGTTCTCTTGCATTTTTCATTTCCTTTTGAATCATTTTCTTCATTTTAGCTTTCTTTCATTAGCTCCATGTTTTGCAACCCTTTGAATCCATATAGTCTTGAATCATATAATCTTGAATAACTTCTTGGTCGAGTTGATGCATCTTGCTTGGACTTGGATTAGTCTTCAAATGTTTCAGTTTGAGCATCTAGGTTGCCTTGATCTTCATCTTCATACAAGTTTGTCTTGAAAATAGTTAATCTCATCTTGTCTTTTGAAATATCCCCTCTGCCCGATCGAAGTTGATGCCGGAGTCGACTTCGTCTGCGACTTCACCTCAAGTCGCAAGTGGAGTCGACTTGGGGTGCGACTTCGGGACTTCGGGGTCTGGACTTCAACTCTGGAAGGTTTTGTCATGTTGAAGTCGATACTGGAGTCGACTTGATCTGCGACTTCAACCCAAGTCGCATGTGAAGTCGACTTCGTTTGCGACTTCGGCAGTTCAGCTCTCCATTTTCAACTCTGGAAGGATTTGGCGCATTGAAGTTGATGTTGGAGTCGACTTGGGGATCGACTTGGGAATCGACTTATCCTTCCATGATCTATTTTCTTCAAATGTATGTCCCTTAAACACTTCCACAAAGATGTTAGTAGCCAAGACTTACTCAAATTGATTTGTTAATCATCAAAACATAGATTTAACTTATTTTCCACATATTTCCAACAATCTCCCCCTTTTTGATGATTGACAAAACCGATTTGAGTGTATACCTTTCAATTGTGTAAAAACATGCTAAGGTTGCATTTTTGAAATGTTATCATACTTATGCTTATGCAAACTTTCAAGTTGAAAACATTCAACAAACATTCAATTAAACACAATCATAAGAACTTGTACTCTTAGCGTATTTAGACTTAAATCATTTGAACTCAAATCCTACTCTTCTCCCCCTTTTTTCAATATATCAAAAAGTAGAGAGTAAAGTAAGAGACAGGTGGGTGTGCTCCTCCTAAACAGGTGCTCCCCCTTAGTTTGTGCTAAGTTAATTCAAGCATTCCCATATCATTTCTAATCTTATAAAATGGTTCTTTTGCTAGAGGTTTGGTGAATATATCTGCAATTTGATCTTCAATTCTTACATATTCCAAACATATGTCATGATTTTCTACATGTTCTCTAATAAAATGATGTCTAAGGTCTATATGTTTGGTCCTAGAATGCAATACTAGATTTTTGGTTAGACATATGGCACTAGTATTATCACATCTAATGGGTATAACTTTAAAATCCATTCCATAGTCCCTAAGTTGCTGTTTCATCCAAAGTAATTGGGCACAACAGCTCCCGGCGGCAATGTATTCGGCTTCCGCCGTAGATAGAGCAACACTAGTTTGTTTTCTTGAAAACCATGAAACCAACATGTTCCCAAGAAATTGACATGTTCCACTAGTGCTTTTTCTATCTACTTTGTAACCGGCGAAATCCGCATCCGAGTTGCCGATTAGATCAAAATTAGAGCCCTTTGGATACCAAAGTCCTATGTTGGTAGTGTCCACTAAATATCTGAAAATTCTTTTCACAGCTACCAAGTGTGATTCTTTTGGACATGACTGAAATCTAGAGCACATACACACACTAAACAATATATCAGGCCTAGAAGCAGTTAAATATAATAAAGAACCTATCATGCTTCTATATAATTTTAAATCAACTATTTTTCCTTTCTCATCTTTATCGATTTTGATTGTTGAGCTCATAGGCGTGTTTGCTCCTTTGCTATTCTCCATGCCAAACTTCTTTAGCATTTCTTTGATATACTTGGACTGGTTAATGAAGATTCCTTCATTTAGTTGCTTAATTTGCAGTCCAAGGAAGAAATTCAGCTCTCCCATCATGCTCATCTCAAATTCTTTCTGCATAAGCTCAAAAAATTCTTGACAAAGAGTCTCATTAGTAGCACCGAAAATAATATCATCAACATAAATTTGAATAATCAATATATCCTTTTCTTTGTATTTGATAAAAAAAGTGGTGTCTACCTTTCCCTTTTGAAAGTCATGATCAATCAGAAATTTGCTTAATCTATCATACCAAGCCCTTGGAGCTTGTTTTAATCCATATAATACTTTAGTTAATTTGTATACAAATTGAGATTGATCTTTTTCCTCAAATCCAGGTGGTTGTTCAACATACACCTCTTCATTTATATATCCATTCAAAAATGCACTTTTAACATCATTTGAAACAATTTAAAGTTCATGTGAGATGCAAAAGCTAGTAAGATGCGAATTGCTTCCAATCTATCAACCGGGGCATAGGATTCCTCAAAATCTATTCCTTCTTCTTGTGAGTATCCTTTTGCCACAAGTCTAGCTTTGTTTCTCACTACAAGTCCACTTTCATCTAATTTGTTCCTAAAGACCCACTTGGTGCCAATAACAGTACAATCGTTTGGTCTAGGAACAAGGTGCTAAACTTGGTTTCTTTCAAATTGATTTAGCTCTTCTTGCATTGCTATAATCCAGTTTTCATCATCAAGAGCTTGATCAATATTGGATGGTTCAATCTTAGATACAAAGGCGTATTGTCCACAAATATTTTTCTTTGACCTTCTAGTTTTTACACCTTCATATACATTCCCTATAACTTGTTCAATTGGATGGGCATGTTTGAATTTTAAATCAGTTGGAGGTTTGTAAGAATTATTACCTTCACTTACCCTTTCCTCCAAGGAATCTTCTTGCTTTTCCACATGCAGTTTTTCTAGACTACTTGCTATATCATCTTTATCACTTAAATCATCTTTTCTTTTGAAGCATGAGTTAGTTTCATCAAAAACAACATGTATGGACTCTTCTACAACTTGGTTTCGTTTATTGAATACTCTATATGCTTTACTATTTGATGAGTAACCAAGGAATATTGTCTCATCACTTTTAACATCTAGTTTTCCCAAGTTGGTTTTTCCATTGTTCAAAACATAGCATGTGCATCCAAAAGCATGAAAATAAGAGATATTTGGTTTTCTTCCTTTCCAAAGCTCATATGGGGTCTTTTTCAAGATTGCTCTAATGGTTACTTGATTTAAAACATGACAAGTTGTACTTACAGCTTCACCCCAAAATTTCTTGGATAATTTACTCTCATTTAGCATTGTCCTAGCCATCTCTTGTATGGTTCTGTTTTTCCTTTCAACCACTCCATTTTGTTGTGGAGTTCTTGGTGCAGAAAATGTGTGATGAATTCTTTTTTCATTGCATAATTCTATGAATCGTTTATTTTCAAATTTACCACCATGATCACTTCTTATAGTCATAATAGTACTTTGTTTTTCATTTTGCACCAAATTGACAAAAGTTGCAAACATAGAGAAGGCTTCATCTTTGCTAGCTAAGAGAATTACCCATGTGAATCTTGAAAAATCATCAACTATTACAAACACATATTTCTTTCCACCAATGGTTAGAATGTCGGATGGCCCATATAGATCCATGTGTAGCAATTCAAGTGACCTAGTGGTAGAGATTTTCTTTTTGGTAGAGAAAGGCATTTTAGGTTGTTTTGATAATTGACATGCCTTGCAAATTTTGTCTTTGTCATATTTCAACTTTGGTAAGCCTTCTACCAAACTCTTCTTCCATAGGATCTTTATATTTCCCATGTTTATATGTCCAAGCCTTTTATGCCAGACCCATGGATCATTATCAATGGTCATTAGACATTGACCATCTAGTTCATCAAGTGAGACCAAATATACATTTCCATGTCTTTTTCCACTAAACATGATAATATCTCCATCAAATACATTACATATAGATGATTCAAACACAACCTTGTATCCTTTGTCACGTAATTGACTAATGCTCATTAGATTGTGCTTGAGTCCTTCAACAAACAAAACATCTTCCATGCATGCATTTGAAATACTATATATGTTTCCTTTACCTTTAATTTTACCTTTCTCATTATTACCAAAGGCAACCGTTCCATCGTTGCAAGGCTTAAGTTTATAAAATAAACTTTTTTCTCCGGTCATATGCCTTGAACAACCGCTGTCCATGAACCATACGTTGCTTGCCTTTGCCTTGAAACATATCTGAAAAATAAACAAGTAAATCTTATCTCTTTGGTACCCATTTTATGGGTCCATTTGGGTTAGTAATATAATTCAATCTTTGTTGCTCTAATTTAGAAAGCCCAAATCTTGTGTTTCTTGGAACCCAAACTAATTTTGCACCATGGTCATATAATTTCTTAAAGTTACACTTATAGGTTTTATGACCCATTTTGTTGCAGAAATTGCAAGCCATTGGTAATCTAGGAGTAGGCCTCCAAGTATATAATGGTTCAAACGTTGGCCTTCTAGTCCACATAACATTTTTTCTTTTTGGCTTGTATATTGGTGCAGTTTTGGTTTGATATTTCCCAAGTATTGGCACATTTGATTTGCCACTTTCTTTTTGCTCAAATGTATAGTATCCAAGACCTCTTTTATTTGTTTGGGAGGTCATGTTCAGAAACATTTTTACATTTTCCCCTGGATTAGAGAACTTAGCTAATGATTCGTTCTCCTTTTTCAGTTTCTCTACTTCTTTCAGAAGCAATTCATTTTCATCTTTCAATTTTGATGATCTTTCAGCTAGTTTTCCATTTACAATAATAACGGAGTTACATTGTTGTCTCTTCAATGACAACTTGTTTCCTAGCTTTTTGATTTCTTCATATAATGAATCATATGCAAGTTGTAGTTCTTCTAATTCAGTACATTTGAGGCATTCATGAAAAGAAGAATAACTAGATTGAGAATGGCAAGGTTTGGAAGTTACCTCTTCATTGCTTGTGCACTTTGTTGAGATGGTTTGTTCTTCCAAAACTTCTGTTGTGTTCAAACACAACAAATCTTCTTCTTGCTCAATCCGCGCCATGCAGCATATTCTTGCACAATTTGCCGCTTCAAAATCATCGGTTGAGGAGCTACTTGTTGATGAAGTTTCTTCATTCACGTACATTCCTCTTCCTTTTGATCTTTCAAATTTTCTGCCTTCATGTCCTTCCTTCCTCTCTTGATAATCCTTTGGTTTCTCTTCCGGTGTAGGACATTGAGCTTGCATATGTCCCATACCCCCGCATCTATAACATTTTGTAACCTCCTTCTTCTTCTCTCTTCGTGGTCTTTCTTTGAAGTCTTTGAAGTTCTTTTCTCTTCTCACAAATTTTCGAAATTTGCGAGTGAGAAGTGCAATATCTTCATCATCGTTATGAGACGAGGAGGTAGACTCTTCTGAGTTGTATGCTGCTTTCAACGCAATGATTCGCTTGCCTTTGTGTTGATCTTCATTTCTTCTCTTGATTAGCTCATGTGACATTAATGAGCTAATAAGATCTTCTAGCTTTAATGTGTTTAGGTCTTTGGCTTCTTCTATTGCAGTAATCTTTGGAGTCCATGAATCGGGTAGCGCACTTAGAATCTTCATAACCTGTTCAGATTCAGATATAGCCTTTCCAAGACCTTTCAAAGCATTAGTAATTTTTGAGAATCTAGCAAACATTTCAGAAATATTTTCTGTTTCTAGCATTCTAAAGCTTTCCAATTCTCCTATCAAAATGTTTCTCCGTGTCCCTTGGACTTGAGAGGTTCCTTCATAAATAGATGTTAAAGTATCCCATATTTCTTTAGCGGTTAGGCAAGAGGATACTCTATCATATTCAGAAGCTGTAAGAGCACAAAATAATGAGTTCATTGCTTTAGCATTGCTCTTTACAGTTCTTACTTCCTCTTCGGTCCATTTGGAAGCTCTTTCATCAGTTGACAAGATTACACCGTCTTGGATTGCAATCCAAGAGTCCATATCGGTAGCCACAATGAGTTGCTTCATACGAAGCTTCCAATAGCCGAAATTATTCCCATCAAACAATGGTGACCTAGTAAATGATTGGTCCTCGGCAAAAGCGGGAACGGAAGTCGATCGGGATGCCATATGATTAGATCTCTTTGGTTTAACTCAAAGACCGCTCTGATACTGCTTGTTGGTCCCGAGTTAATGGCAAAACCCAAGAGGGGAGGGGTGAAATGGGTTCTTATAAAATTCTTTGGTAAATTAAAAACTTAACCCCTTGAAAGTTTAATCCCCTTGATTGATGAAATGAAATGGAAAGCAATGTAATGTAGAGAGAAGAAATATAAATCAAGCACACAAGATTTTTATAGTGGTTCGGGCAACCTCCATACTCCACTCTTCCAAGCTCACACTCCTTGTGACTTGGGTTCCACTATTGTATTCCTCAAATACAATTAGAGCCACTGCTCTTTTCTAGATTCCAGCTCGAGGGGGCTTCAACAAATCTCAGCACAAGTAGGTGATGAGTTCCACTCCAATCACACACTACTTTGCTTACGCTTGATCTTAGTTCCTCAAACTAAATCAAGTTTAATACAATCAAATGAAATAACAAATGAATCTACACGTTACAGTTGTGTAGAAGCGGTTTGGCGCAGAGAAGAACTCGTAGAATTGGCTTTGAAGATTCAGAAGTTGAGCTCTAGCAGTTTGAAGCAAAGTTCTTCTTCTTTGGATTGGCTTGATCTCTTTAATGCTCTTGAAGATGGGAGTTCTGCACTCTTTATGATTTCTAGCTACTTCCCTCGCCCACAATGAATGCCTTTAATAATTGTGGAGGGAATCCGAACGTTTGAAGGTAGGTGGCGCGCATTTAATGCGCCAACGTTAGAATATTTTCCGACCGTTGCGACCCAAGTCGCAGGTGGAGTCGACTTCGGGTGCGACTTCGCCCAAGTCGCAGATGGAGTCGACTTCGGGTGCGACGTCACCTTCCGTAGCAACTTCGAGTTCCAGATTGGGTCGACTTGGTTATCGACTTGACCTAAGTCGCAGGTGGAGTCGACTTCGGTGTGCGACTTCACCTCGTCAGTTATCTTGACGAACTTGAAAACTTGGAATGCTTTAGTTCTGCTTGGGTTCCTTCATGCCTTTTGTTGTTCTTTTGCATTTTTCATTTTCTTTTGAATCATTGTGTCTTCACTTTAGCTTGCTTTCATTTGCTCCATGTTTTGCAAGCCTTGAATCCATGAGACTTGAATCATGTAATCTTGAACAACTTCTTGGTTGAGTTTATGCATCTTGCTTGGACTTGGATTAGTCTTCAAATGTTTCAGTTTGAGCATTTAGGTTGTCTTGATCTTCATCTTCATACAAGTTTGTCTTGAAATCAGTTAATCCCAACTTGTCTTCTGAAATTTCACTTCTGCCCGATCGAAGTCGATACCGGAGTCGACTTGGTCTGGGACTTCGCCTCAAGTCTCTACCGGAGTCGACTTGGGGTGCGACTTCGGCACTTCGGGGTCTGGACTTCAACTCTGGAAGGTTTTATCATGTTGAAGTCGATACTGGAGTCGACTTGGTCTGCGACTTCGACCCAAGTCGCATGTGAAGTCGACTTCGTTTGCGACTTCGGCAGTTCAGCTCTCCATTTTCAACTCTGGAAAGATTTGGCGCATTGAAGTTGATGTTGGAGTCGACTTGGGGATCAACTTGGCCTTAAGTCGATGCCTGAGTTGACTTGGGAATCGACTTATCCTTCCATGATCTATTTTCTTCAAATGTATGTCCCTTAAACACTTCCACAAACATGTTAGTAGCCAAGACTTACTCAAATTGATTTGTTAATCATCAAAACATAGATTTAACTTATTTTCCACATATTTCCAACATTAAGTACCTCAAGCAAGGGGGTAAAGTATAATTTTATGAAAAATGCAAAACTATAAATAGGGGTGCATGGCAACGTCCAAGGCACACAACCAAGCTCGAGCTTGAAAAATTCAAGCACTCCCACCTCCCAAATTCATTTTTTTGCCTTAGAGATGAAGGTAAGGAAGTTAGAGAGAGAAAGTGAGAAAGGAGGAAGGATATCTTCACTTCAGGTAAGGGGATTCTTCCTAAATTTCTTTTGGATGTTAAGTAGTGTAAAACCTTGCTTAGATAATGCCTAAGCATAAGAAAATAAGTATATTTATGCTGCTTAATTGGGATTATGCCAAAACATCAAAAATTTGGAGCGCAAATAGAGCATTTAGGAAGATCATGTATAAAATGAGTAAATAATGTTCTAATATTTCTAAATGATGATTTAGGATGAATTTTTATGATAGTTATGATGTTGGAATGATGATATATTGATCTCATAATTTTTGGAATTAAGGATTATGCTTAAGTGAAATTATGATGAATTTTAGTATATGGAGAAAAAAATTTAGTTGGCCAAGTTAATGATGATAAATTTAAAATTCATGAATTTTCTCATGATATACTAAACATAAGTTATGTCATGGTATTTTTATTATTGAAAAAATGTCAATTTTTGGAACTCATGAACAGTATCTTTCACCGCTGTGAATAGTAACCTGCTACAGTCATCT
The DNA here is from genome assembly GCA_030490835.1 of Annona cherimola. Lineage (NCBI taxonomy): Eukaryota > Viridiplantae > Streptophyta > Magnoliopsida > Magnoliales > Annonaceae > Annona > Annona cherimola. The sequence goes on from CM059973.1 coordinate 39,402,752, forward strand.
GTTACAATAAACGTGAACAGTAATCTGCTACAGTAATCATGTGTGACGCCCCAGCCCGAGTGTCACATCCTTACCTCAGGACCTATCGATTGGTAAACGTGATCAGGATTGTTGCCCTGTCACACGGCGGGATTTATTGGATGTTTATCCTGATAATTGTACTCATATAGAGTTCATATAACACTTCATATTCGCACAAATTCATTTTCATACATTTCTAAGTCATTTTGAATCATTCATTTCATACAAACATGTTGTTCAGTGACATTTCATCTTTTGCCTCAATCAGGTGTCACTACATGTGTAAAACATAGTCATCCATACACACATACGAATAGTTTACATCTATTCAATATAAAACATTGCATATAATTTACAATCATTTCACATAATTGCATAACATGACTTTCTTCATGAATTCCTTATGCCGGTGCTAGCTCCTTTGCCATATCCTGTCCATCAGCTGTCTTTGGGTATGGAAAACGAAAACGTGAGTCGAAATTCAACTCAATAAGCAAGCTTAGGGTTTTCATGCAATTCATTTTGAAAGCAACACTCATTAAAAACATTTCCCTCCATTTAGTAGAGACACTTAGCAAGTGATCAACTACCTGTGGAGCATAAACCTTTTCATAAACCTTTCATAAACATTTCATGAAAATCATTCATGAAAAATCATTCACATAATCCATTCACAAACATTTCATAAACATTGGATGTGCAAATTCATCATTTCCATTGATGACGTTATCCTTCATGTGACGGTACGCTAGCACGGGAAATCCTCTTTCATGACATGATCATTTCCATCCTTGGCGCCGGACCTACCGACTTGGCCACGTCAAGGGGGACTCCTTGTCCACTTACTACCTCGACTAGCCTATTTGATTTCCATTCCATGCATGACTTTTAGTCACCCCGGCATCATATACCCCCTTACACATGGAACTTGTCATTCTCATGTAGAGAATTCTTTGCACCATCCTTTTTAAACACCGTTTCAATGAAACATCGTATAAACCCATGTTTCAACACATTTCATGCACAATTGCAAAACCATAAGCAATCATTTATTTCAACAGAAATAAACATTTCAATCTCATAAAAACAAGGAATGGCCATCCTTAAACAACTTGGAAAGTATTTGAAACAAAACTCATTTAGAAAGCTGCTTGCTTACCTTGCTTGCTTAGCTTCCCGTTTCGCTTATCCCTTTGCCTTTGCCTATACATATAAGAATGATATAACATTCATATATTTCCTTTGCTTGCATTCAACTCAGTTTTCCAACCCATTTCATATACATCCATCATTCATTTGACTTCATAAGTCATTATACACATATATGGCTTATTTTGCACCCATTATCATAACTTACACACATTCGGCTATTATACAACATCGCATATACATATAACCCTAAAATTAGGGTATTCTTTCAATATCATAAAATTCATTCCATACACATCATTCATAGCTTCATTAAGCTTACTTTGCCATTTTTCCCGTTTTTCTCAAAACACACATACTGGTGTTTCTTCTACATACATATCTTTGCCTTAGCCTTATAATTCAAGTCCAAAAATTTGGATTAATATCATATCATTTCAAAAAGATCCATAAACATGGAATTCATCTCATTTCCATGCATTTTTGCATAAAAATATTTTTCATAGGTCATTCATCACCCGTTTACCGTTATCCCTTCACATAAGCTCATTTAGCACTTAAACACAATGCATTTCATAAATTTTCCTAACTCAGAAATTTAATACATTTTTCAGCGGGTTAATTACCCTTTAATACCACTTTACTTAAGGTATTTTCATGGGGTTTAAAATCCATTCTTCATAGGTTCCCATAACAGCAAGTTTGGAACCCGTTTTCCACTCGTTTAACGTGTCTTTTGACACATAACTATGGGCAGCCCTAAAATCCGAATTTTCCAGCAATTAAATCCATTTTTCTCAACCCATTTTCTAGGGTTTAACATATATTCAATATTCATACATTTCCATTTCCCAAAACAGCGGGTAACCCACACGTTTTGAGACCCGTTTCCACTCCATACAAGCATTATTTCAAAATTTCATAAAAATCAGTTCTAGGGTTTATTTTTCCCAAATCTTTTGGGCATCCATCATAACTCAAATCTAGGGTATTTTACCCTACATATCATACATAAAACATGCAAGTTAATTTCCATAACATATTAAGCATATAAACGTAGGAATTAGGTCCAAATCGACACTTTGCATTCCATAACTTTAAAATATCATTATTTAAGTACAAACCCTCATATATTTGGCATGAATACATGATTCATAGCTTAATCAAAATATCAAATCAAAACAGCAACTTAGCTTGGAGATTTAGGGTTTAACAACTTGGATTTTTCATCCCTTATGCATGCTTAACTCCATTTCCATCAACTTTAACTTAAAAATTCATGATTAAAACTTAATACCCAATCCATATTCATGCAAAGTCATATTAAAACATCATTTTACATATTCTTTAAGCATGCTTTTCATTTCCAAGTTTTGAGTTTAAGAACTCAAATTAAACAACCCAAAATCATCACATACTTACTTGGATTTGTAGCCGATCAAATCTTAGCAACTTGAAGTAATTTCTTCTCCAATTTTCCTTCCCTTTTCCATTGATTTTCTCCTCTATTTTGCTGAGAAAAATCGTGGGTTGCTGGTTCCCTTGGGTAGTTTTCAACACTTAGAATATTTTCCACAATTCCATCTCAACTCTACGTGCAATGCCCTTATGCATGTTGCTGGATTTTTCCCACTTGTGGGATCCACTTGTGCTGCAATTACACACTCATTCAATGCTCCCCCATATACCATATGAGGTGGGTGAATATGGGCCAAGTAAAATTGCATTTTTACTTTTTACAAAAATCATAAAATCTGCATCTCAATCCACGTTAAATCTGTCCAAATTTTGCACGTTAACTTGCTGTTGGATTTTCCAGCAGTTTTATATTTTTTTAATCACCAAAACGTGGGTAATTCATGCCCCTAATTACCCTTTAATTCCTCCATAAATTCGGCATTAGAAAAAATTATTAAACTAGATAAAATTGCCATTTTTCTGCACATTATTTCACCCACACTGCATTCTACGGTTTCAGCAGTATATATCATCCTTTTTGTATTTTTTAATTGCTGAAACCTTCCATTATTGGTTGCACAATTCATGTACTTTCATCTCAGCAACATGTGACATTTTTAAAAAATCAAAAAAACTCAAATTAGGCAGCCCCTTTGCCCTTGGTCGTCCATGCCTTGCCACCTTCTCCATGACTTGGAAATTCCATAATAACATGCATTAAATGGTTAGATAATTCATGAAATTTTGTAATTTATTTAAATACATAAATCCCATCCAAAATCCGTGCAATGGACACCTCACCCTAGCTTTTGTCTCAAGCACTTAAGTATGGTACCCCTCATAAATGCTTTGGTGCTTTTGAGGTGCATGGGTCAAACTTGCTTACCTTTTTCATTGCAGACACTTTCCCAATATTTCATGCATAATCCAATCCATTCAAATTAATTATCTCACCATTTCATTCAACCGTTTCAAATTTCAACTCAATCCGAGTTTTCTAGCTCCCGATATAGCCGTTTAAAGTTAACGGTTGAAATGAACTTCGACTTAAAAAATTATAATTCTCATTTCATCAAGAATTTTCATAATATTTTCATTCCATAATACCAAGACCAACATTAAAAATTTTCATTTCAAATTTCACTTGAATCCGCCTTATAGGTGTTGAGTTATGAATTTTTCAATATTTTCCTTCACACTTGACAATTTACATCATTATTTCCATAATTCATTTTAAATCATGAAAAATGATTTTTGATGATATAATTGCACACTTAAATCACAAATAATTCATTCTAAACCCATTGTCTCATTTAGGCTCAAAATGCTTAATCACATCATTAATGCTAACCCATAACCCTAATTGCCATAATTAGCAAAATCATAAAATACCTTCATAATTACATAATTCATAAATAATCATCAAATACATGTTCAATGCATACATATGGCCTACTTGGGTTAGGGTTCCACATCATGAACAGTGATTTTGAACACTAACTATGAACAGTGAACAACGTGATTTTGAAGAAAATTTGAGATTAAAATTTGAGGATTAAGAAATCAACTAAGTGCTTAAAGAATGAGCACAATGTGCAAAATGTGGAAAATATGTGAAAAATGATAAGTGGAAATAATAAACTTTCATATGATGTCAAATGAATGACTAATGAATGTATTATGGTATATGGGAATGATACCTTAAAAATGGGTATTAAAAATATGGCGAAATGAATGGTATAATGCATAAGTTATGATGTGCATGTACACCCGACTTGAAATTCAAGCGGGTTGTGAATAATAACGGAAATGGGCTGGAAATCTGAGTTGAATGCAAACAAAAGAAAGTATATGATTGTTATGTCATTCTTATATGTATAGGCAAAGGCAAAGAGATAAGCGAGACGGAAAGTTAAGCAAGCAAGGTAAGCAAGCAAACCTTTTTAAAATGTGATTTTATATGATGTTATGTTGCAACCTTGGAATATGTTGGAATTGCTTCATTGTAAGAAAATCCTTATAAAAGTATGGAGAAATGTGGAAATGGTTGCATCATAATGGAGAAAAGAAAACTTTGATTTTTAAATAATATTTGATTTTGTCAAATGAATTTGATATAAATTACTGAATATTTTGAAAAGGAGATTTTAAGAAAGGCTAACTGATAAACCGATTGTACAAAATGATTTGAGTAACAGTAATGATCAAATGATGATGTATGCTTATATTTATGGAAATAAACAATGTGTCATGTGGACAATATATATGATACTAGATGGAAAAATGATGTTTATATATCCTTTGTTCATTAAAACCCAAAAATGGGAAGAAAAATATTTTCAAGAAGTCTTTTGTTTTCAAAAATATTAAAATGTTTTCAAAAATTTTTTATCGTTTAAAAATTATTTACAACCATCTTAGCAATGTTTTAAAAATATTATTGCTCAAATGCTATCTTCAAATATTTCAAATGATTTATAAAAATGTTGTATAAATATTTTCAAATTTATTTTAAGGTTGGCCATTCTTACAAAATATTTGTAAGTATAGAACTTGTTAACTTGGGTTGTGCCCAGTTTTCAAGTTAGAAAGGGATACAGACTAAGGTTTGTATTAGTTTTACGAAAGCATGCTAGCATCAAGTTTTCAGAAAAGTACATAGACTGTGGTCTGTGGTGTTTTATAAAATCATGCTAGCATATGAATGTGGATGAGAAGTGTGCACATGGATTATGTACTAGGTCTACTGTAGAGGATATACAGACCGGACGTGGTAGCAAAGCGGGCCCCCTTTACATAGGCCAAGTCGCTTAAAAAGGAAAAATGCCAACGGCGCCCTCCCTGAAATGGGAGAAGGAATGGATAACCGCCCAGCTAGCGGACTATCTAATGAAAGGGTTTCTCTCCTAAGGAGGAAAGAGTGATCACTTGGTAAGTGTCACCTATCAGACGGACAGAAACGTAATGCATGATGCATCTGCTTGTTTTGAAAAGGTTTTATGGAAAATGTTTTAAAGACATAAAAATGTCCTTAGAGAAAGGAAGTTTTATGAAAAATATTTTTATGTCCGTGAAAAATAGGTTTACATGTTAAGTAAGCAAGCATATGTTTTATGAAAGGTTTTATAAGAAGGTTTCCTCTGAATGATAGTGATCACTTGTTAAGTGTCTGCTATCGAACGAGAGAAATGCATTTAAAATAACAAAATTCTTGCTTATTGAGTTTCGACTCACGTTTTTCTTTCCAAACAATAGACAGGTACAGGACATGACATGATCGAAAAGGAAAGGATGATATGAAGAAAGAGTGTTGACATGTTGGTTTGTATGATATTAGAAAATTTTCAGAAGTCGTATGTATGAAATGATCATAAACTTGCATTGTAGAAAAATAAGTTAGAATGTTATAAATAATATTTGCAAACAAAAATTATGCCAAGAATATGTTTATATATGATGATATGATGTTATGTGATGAAATAAAAGAAATTTTTTTTTGATGAGATCCAATTAAAAATCCCACCGTGTGATGAGGGCAATAATCCTGAGTCACGTTTACCAATTAATAAGATCCCGGAGTAAGGCTTCTAGGAACCCCGATTCGGGGCACCACATCCTCCCACATCAGTAAAAGGCATTGCATTTTTTTGGGGCATGTAGGATTCTACATAAGATTTATAAAAGATTTCTCAAGGATCGGTAAGCCGCTATGCACTCTATTAGAGAAGGATGTGCCATTCAGCTTTGATACAACATGTATGCAATTATTGCAAGAGTTGAAAAGGAGACTAGTGTTAGCGCCGATTATCATTTCTCCTGATTGGAGTCTTCTTTTTGAATTAATGTGTTATGCTAGCGACTTTGCAATTAGGGAAATATTGCGACAGAGGAAAAATAAGGTCTTTCATTTAATTTATTATGCAAGAAAGACCTTAAATGAGGTGCAACTAAATTACACCACTATAGAGAAAGAGTTATTGGTAGTGGTGTTTACATTTGATAAATTCAGAGCATATTTGGTTGAGACCAAGGTGATTGTTTATACTGATCATTCAGCAATCAAATACATTATTAAAAAGTGTGATAACCTAGAACATTTTGAGACCCATAAATGCAATTGAGGTATTCAAGAGTTATTAATGGTATGATTTAAATTGATGGACGAGATTAGAGCTAATAATCAAGTGAGGTAGTTAAGTTAATAACCTTAGCCCAATATGAGTTAACGTGCTCAAAAAGACAAAATGAGGTATGAAAATGATGATGTGATATGGTTAAATATTTTACTAATTATGATTAAGTTGATGATAATGATAGGATAAATTAGGTTATTATTGGAAAATTCATAACTTGACGCCGAGAAGACGGATTGATGTGAAATTTAAAAGGTAAGCACACATTGACGTTCTCTACCTCATGAATGGAATAGATTATGTTAATCATGATTTGATTATGGTGGTAATCATTTAATTTCATCAAAATGCAAGAGGCATTTTCAAATGACCATAACTTGCATTAGAAAGGTCATTTTGGGATAAAATTTTTATGAATGACTAAAATAAGATGACCTATCATATGGATGGATTTGATTAAGATAAATTACATGAAAAAATTCTTAATTACATATGGACAAAACCCTTTGACTTTTGCTCTAAAAAAGTGCATTTTCATTAATGCGAAAGTCAATGCATTTAATGGTGCAAGTGAGGTGTCCAAAGGAGGGAATTTTGAGCAAATTTTGCAATTTTTAAAAATCATAAAATGCATGGAAATGAGGATGCATGTAAGGACGTTCAAGGGGCAGCAAGTGGGAAGCCTTTTTGTGCTCACAAAATGCCAAAATGAAGAGGAATGGTGGATGTTATCTTATGGACAACTTGGATGAGATTATGGGCAGTTTTTGTGATTTAAAAATTATGTAAAAAATAGAAATTACATGGATAATTATGCCAACACTTTTAGAGGATAATTATGAATATTATTTAACCTCAAAATGAGGTGGAAATTAGAAGGGTAAAAAGGCTGCCATATATAAAGATGGAGATGGGCAGTTGACGTCCCATTTAGTGGACAACTTGGAGAACAAGAAAAAAAAAAAGGTGCAGCAAGGTGCACGATCTAAGCAGGGGAAAAAGGGGGGAAAAGATGAGGAGAAACAGGAGGAACCAAGCTAGGCAAAGAGCAAACAACTCTAGCTATTTTAAGTAGGTATTGAACCAAGTTTTGGTTTGACAAATTCTAAGTTTTCTAGCTCAATGAATGGTTCATAAAATTGAATCATTATGAACCCTAAATGATGATTTATGAAGCCTTAATAGGGTTATTGAATGACAAATGAATTAGGAGATTTAATTCAAGCATTCAAGGAAGTTATGTATGCTTTTAGGGTTGTTTACAACATGTACACTAAGCTGGAATTTTTGTTAAATTTCATTTAAAGTTGCTGTTTTAAGCTTATGTTATGAAAGGATTGTGTGAATAATTTTCATGTTTAATATATGTTAAACCAAGCATGTTTGAGGGACCCTATAAGGGTGAAACTTAGAGTTGACAACTTGGTGTAAATTCTACTCATATTAGGGTAGAATTGATGGATAATCTAAACAACATGACAAATGGGTGATTATGAGGGTAAAATATCCTAAATATAGAGTGCTATGGACGTCTAAAGGGGAGAACATGGGAAGAAAAGTTGTTGTTTTGGAGCAACTTGATTTACAGGTTTTAATTTCATGAACATGCCCTAAATTATGTACAAATAAGTGTGTAAATTAGGCAAAAAGGGAAGGCAAGGTGCTGTTTATATAAACTTGATTAACACATAATGTATGTGTGACTAAGAGATGACGCATGAAGGGTATGGATGGCAAGAATTGGAAATGACCAAATATGATTTGCTAAAATGAAAAAATGAAAGGAAAATGTAGTAAAATGAGAAAAGAGAGGGTTGTTTTGATAAAATTATGGAATTTAAAAAATTTAGGATTGAAATTAGTAGCCCTAACTCATAAATTGGTGCCTTGAATGACCACTAATGTGAAAATGCAAAGAATGGGCATTAAATGATAAATTGGAAATATTAAACTTTCATATGTTGGGTTAACCTTAATGGTTATAATGAATGTGGAAGCTTACCCTAAATAAGGGTAATAAAATGAAAGGAATGGTCAAAATGGGAAGAACAGTCACAATTGAGTCACATGTCACACCGATGTTTGAATTGGAAGATTAACACCCAACTTGAAAGACAAGTGGGTTAATCTAGTTGATGTAAATTCGTGAGGATTCGTGTAGGTTGGAAAAGCCTAAAGGATGCAAGCATTTGAAATTATATATATATAAATGAAATATCATTTTTATTTATCTAGGCAAAGACAAAGAAAAGGATGGAAGAAGGGGATTGAAGTTATCACAAGTAAGCAAGTAAACTTTTCAAAATATTGATTTCCTCCTATGTGTTGAAATGATTGAAAGTGTTTATATTGATGCTTTTAAGAATTTCTTATAAGAGGGAAAGTATAGGTCTTGAAAATTATGGCTTTAATGTAATGCTTCAAGGATTGCTTCATTGCAAGCAAGCAACACTTCTTAAAATAATTACTTTATTTCAAGTATTGCAATGATCAGAAATGCTTTACGTTGATAAGATTTAAGAATTGCTTACAAGTAAGCACATTCTTTAAGATGTTATTTACAATAGATTTTATGAAGAAAAAGATAATTTTGACTGTTTCACAAAGAAATACTTGCAAATAAGTTTTGAATTTTACTCCCATAGGATTGTGAAAAGAAAATGCGTTTATAAAAGAAAAAGAAAAAGGGATTTGATTTGTAGAAAGAGATTGGTTTCTTCATGACACAACACTTGATAAATTCATGATGTTTTGGAAACGGTCCAATTGTTGAAATGGTTTATTAGAAAAGTTTGATTTCCTTTAAATATGGAAATACTTTGAAAATGCCTTGAAAATGTTTATACGGATGTTTCTAAAAGAGGTTCAAGGATGGCCAACCGATAAGTTAATTGTATAAAATGAAGTGATTTTTGTTGCTAAAATGGTATTTAAAGAGTATGCAAGCTCTTCTTTATGTCATAATGACCAGGATGATATATGGACAAGTATATGATACTAGGATGTATAAAGGAAGATGATGCAATTGCATAACCTTTGCTTACAAAAACCCAAAATGGAAATAAAGAAAATGTTAGTGAGAAATGTTCTCTTCATGAATATTGAAATACTTTGAAATCCTTTTATCATGTTGATTTTGTGAATTATTACAAGCAACACTTTTAAAAAGATTGTATTCTCAAACATTATAAATGCTTATCGAAATATTTTACTTAAATATTTCTAAAAGTATTTAAGGACGGTCATCCTAAAACTAGATTTTTAAAATATGTTAAAGTGGGTGTGCCTACTTTTCAAGATGGTTAAAAAGGACACCGACTACGGTCTGTGCTGTTTCATGAAATCATGCTAGCATGTGGACATCTATGATGATGTATGGTACACCAGAACAATGAATAGGTCGATTATAGAGACGATCGCAGATGGAATGGGGGCTACTCTACATATGGTCAAGTCGCTAAGGGAAGACAGGAGGCCAACGGTGCCCTCTTTGAGATGAGAGCAGGTTTAAGGAACAGCTGCTTGGCTAGCGTGCTGTTATATGATGGATTCTCTTCCAAAAGGACGAATGATCACTTGGTAAGTGTCACTACTGGATGGGGAGAAATGCATTTGCATATGCTTTACTTTGAAAAACTCATAACTGAGTAAACTAGGATATGAAATTATTTTGCAAAAAGATTACTCTAAATGGGGTTTTATGAGCTTATATGAAAAAGTTATCCTAAAAAGAGGGTGTTTTACACGAAAAGTGTAAACATCAAGGTTGAGAATAAATATTTTCTATGCAAATGCATTCATGAAAAAGGATTTCATGCATATGCCTTGTTTTTTTTGAACAAGCCCCAAAATGAGATTATGAAAAATAATTGACAAGAAAAATGGTTTAGGACATAAAAATGTCCATCGTTAAAAATAGTTTATGTGAAAAATGTTTTAGGACATAAAAATATCCATTGCCGAAAGGGTTTATGTGGAAAGAGTTTTAGGACATAAAAATGTCCGTTGCTAAAAGGGTTTATGTGGAAAATATTTTTAGGATATAAAAATGTCCATTGGAAAAATGGGTTTATGTGAAAAATATCTTGGGACATAAACAACATAAGAACAAAAATGAACTACCCAAAAAGGGTTAAATGCAATGCAGTGCCTTCACAAAGCCCAGACATGGGATATAAAAAGGTTTATACGAAAAAGATGTTTATGAATATGTTTTACAGGAAAATGCTTGCCTAAAGATAAAATTCTTGCTTACTGAGTTATCACTCCAATTAGTTTTTCCAAACCTTAAACGTGTACAAGGAAGCTTGAGAGGTAAAGAACCTGAACATTTGAGGAAAGGTATGAGATAGTATTCATGTGTGTGCTAAAATGATTAGTTATGATGTATGAAATGGTATGACTGGAATGTTTAAGGTATACTAACATATGTAAACTTGATGATAGTTCTAAAAGCTATGTGAGTTGATGATTTAATATATGTACAAAAGTATGTATGTTAAACATTAGATGATGAATATATTTTATATGATCATGGCATGGCCGGGTTGATAAAACCAATGATGTAAGGAAGCAAGATGAAGTTTATAAATGATATGTGTAGTTGATGACAAATGTCAGGAAGTGAGTTTATGAACATATACAAGAATAAAAAGGGAACCAAATGGTATTTTACAATACTAAGTGCGATGATTTACAAGTGTATCATTGCTTATAAGATGAATGGAGTGAAATGTAAAGAAATGAAATGATGAAGGAAAAATGAATTAAATGAAAAAAATTTGGACGAGATCTAATTAAGAACCCGCCGCATGATCAAGGCAACAATCCTAATTCACATTTACCAATCAACAACGATCTTGGAGTAAGGCTTTGTGTGATACCTCAGGTTGAGGGCACCACAAAAAGAAAGATGTGAAACCCCGCTTAATCTGGTGGGTCTTGTTTCTTTAAGAATTCGACCTTGAAATTAACAACTAGAAAGGAGTTGAAAATGAGGTAGTTGATCACCTATCCCGCCTAGAAAGAAGCCAGCATTTTCAAGATGTGGATCAAATCAGAGAAGTGTTCCCTAACGAGCAGCTATTCTCCATTTCTCAAGGCAATTCACCTTGGTATGCAGATTTCGTGAATCATATAGTCAGTGGTATATTACCTCCGAAATTGAAGTGTCACCAAAGGAAGAAATTTCTTTAGAATGTCAAATTTTATTTCTGGGATGAACCATACCTGTTTAAGCAATGCCCAGACTAGTTACACAGGAGATGCATTCCGGAATGTGAGAAAGAATAGATATTGCAAAGCTGCCATTTGTCAGCATATGGGAGTCACTTCCAGGGAGACAAAATTGCTGCAAAAGTACTTCCATCCAGTTTTTATTGGCCTTCTCTATTTAAGGACACTCATTTATTTGCCAAGAGGTGCGATCAATGCCAGCGTACAAGGAATATTATGAAAAGACATGAAATACCGCTCACTAATGTCATTGAAGTTGAGCTCTTTGATGTTTGGGGCATCGACTTCATAGGACCCTTCATTCCTTCTTTAGGCAATCGATATTTCTTGATTGCAGTTGATTACGTGTCCAAATGGGTTGAAGCAGTACCTACTCCTGCGGGTGATGCCAAAACTGTTCTTAAATTTTTCAAGAAAAATATATTTGCTCATTTTGGCACACCAAGGATGATCATTAGCGATGGAGGTTTACACTTCTACAATCGGCAATTCATGCTAATGTTAACTAAATATGGAGTACGCCACCGGGTCATCACAGCATATCATCCTCAAGCCAATGGGCAGGTTGAACTTGCCAACAGAGAATTAAAACAAATTCTAGAGAAAACAATTGGGCCATCTCACAAGGCTTGGTCTCTCAAGTTGGATGACGCTTTATGGGCCTATTGCACCGCTTATGAAACACAACTTGGAATGTCTCCATATCAATTATTTTATGGTAAGGCTTGTCATTTGCCACTCGAGCTAGATTTTGGGCAATCAAAAAGTTAAATCTAGATTTGCGACAAGCTGGTGAGCGAAGATTATTCAGCTTAACGAATTACATGAATTCGGGATGCGAGCTTGTGAGAACACTATGATCTATGAGGAGAAAGTGAAAAAATGGCATGATAAAAGAATCTTGCCGAGGCGATTTGAGCCAGGTCAAAAAGTACTGCTCTTTAATTCTAGATTAAACCTTGTCCTGGCAAGTTTAAGTCTCATTGGTCAAGTTCATTTATTGTTTTAAGAACAACTGCTCATGGTGCAGTAGAGGTATTAAATGAAAAGTCAAATGAAAGTTTTGTGATGAATGGACAGAGATTAAAACATTATGTGGGAGAAGATTTGCATCGTTGTAAGGAGGTGGTGTTTTTGAAAGATTCGTCTGAAGATGAAACATCGGGCTGAGGACAATAAGCTTAGCGTAATTTTTGTTCCAAGGCATGGCTTTAAGGTCTATCTTATGTGCCTTGAAGTAGGGAAACCTGGAAAGATCATCCATTTTGAAAGCATTCAAGCAAATGAGAATTTGATTCAGCACTAGGTCAATTCTTATTCATTTGGTTGGGTGATCATTAGAATTTTGGGTGCAATTATGAACACCTTAAGTGGAGTGGCTCAAGATTACGATAGTTTCAAATACATCATTTCAAGGAGCCTCACACTCGAGTTGCAATTTCAGTTTATGCAATGGCTTGGCAATACGTGGTATGAAAGATTTCAATTTCTGTTGTATTGCAAGCAAATCCAAGCAAGAAGGGCATGTAATCCCAATCAAAGTGCTAAATGATCAACTATTCATAATTGTGGCTGAAAAATTTCAAGACAGAAGGGTATTGGCGCCCTGGTGCTGTATGATGCAACGCGTTACATCGAGCAATCAGAAAGTTGGCACCGTGGCACCGATGTGTGGGCAGCCCAACCCGGACGAGTTTAAAAGCTTGAAGCTAGGGTCAAAACCCTAACTCCGAGCTGCGGCACTGTCTTCTTCCCCTCTCTTACCCTTCCCTTCTAAACACTAACCCTCCATTGTTCTCCCAATTCCTCTTTCCCCCATCTCTCCTCATCTTATTTTCCTCTTCTTCTTCCTCTTCCTTCTATTTCATTTTCTCTCTTTCCCATCTCTAAATCTCTCCTAATCCAAGTTCCTCCATCTCCTCTCTCTATTCTCTCTCTATTTCCCTCCATTTTTCCACCATTCATTCCCCATCATCTTACCCATCTCCGGCGTCGACGCATCCATGTTGTCAGTCGAGTGGCGCCTAAGCGCCACATCACCACGCCGTGGCACCACGTGCAGAACCTGCCACTTTCGAGACATCTTTCAAACGGGTTTGAATGCTCAAGTAGTAACCCTCTCTTGTTTTGATCTATCCTATTTGCCTTGCCATTGGTTCATGAAATTCATATGGATGTGCTGGTGAATGTGGAATTGTGACTTGAAGTTTTTTGCTACATGTTTGGATTGTTTGTTTGGTGTTTGAGGGGTGTATATCGTTGATTGTTTTGGATTGAAGCAAAGTGGATTGGTTGGAGGTGTTTGTAGTTGGCATTGATTGGTAACTGGATTGTTGCAGGGAATATACTTATATTGAGCTCTGCTGGGGTGCATTAAGAGGAATTGTGATATTGTGGGCATTTGATTTGGCACTGAATTGGGGCAGCAAGCTGTTTAGATTGTTAGTGTGGATATTTGTGAGATGACTTCTTCCTCTTCTTCTGCTAAGCGTAAGAAAACACAGGACCCCATTGAATTTAATGCTAATAGATTTGTATCTGTACAGGCATTCAAGAGGTACACTGACTCATTGCAAAAAAGGTATCTTATACCTGAGTGAGGGGTAAAGATAGATGCATTCTCATATGCCTTTATCAACTCATTGCACGCTTGGAGATGGCTAAAGCTCATGGAGCAACCCTAACCGGCCATTGTTCCAGTGATTAAAGAGTTCTATGCAAATGCCGTTGAACATGATCAGGGGCGAGTAAAAGTGCGAGGAAGGATTGTTCCCTTCCATCCTCAAGCCATTAATGCATTTTACAAGTTACCTAATATTAATTATCTGGATCAGTATGAGGAATTTTTGGAAGGAAAAGAAAAGAACATTAAAGAAATCACTTAAGCATATTGTGAAGAGCCGCCAGAATGGAAGTCAACGAGTGGGTAATTACATCTTTCAAGTGGAGTGCCCTCCGTTACCATGGAAAGATGTGGTTTTATTTCATAACAGCCCAATTGATGCCATCAAACCACTTGAGTGATATCACTATCGACCGAGCGCTCCTTCTTTATGCTATATATTTAGATTTATCCATCAATGTGGGGAGATTACTGTTTAATCAAATATGCGCCAATGCAAAGGCACCTAGAGGAAGCTACTAGTTCCCATTGCTTATAACAGGATTATGTAAGCAAGTGGGAGTGCGATGGGAAGCCACAGAAGAGGTGCTGAACTATCAAGTCATCATGGATGACCAATTTTTCTCAACGGAGCCCCGAGTTTGGACTGCCACAACTCATCCAACATCACAGCCACCACCAGCCCCCTCATCTAGACCTCTCCCGATAAATGTTAGGCTCACCAACTTGGAGGACTTAATGGCAGCCCAGGCCCGATTTTTGCATCAGTCCAATCGGGCGATGGAGGCGCACTTTAAGAGACTTATGGAGGATCGATAGATTGACATGACTGCTCTACCACAATTTCCGTCGACACCTCCAGAGTTTCAAGCCTGCTTTGGCAAACCTTCACATCGGGCTGGATGAGAGGGAGAGCACTAGAAAGACTCATCCTCATCAGACACCTAGGGGAGTTACTTGTCTTTATTTGTTTTAGTTTTATTTTTTTATCATCCCATAACATGATCATTTAGGTTTTATTTAGTTCATGAATTGAGGACAGTGCATTCCTCAAGTTTGGGAGGGTGTATAGTTCCTTTTGGTGTGCCTACATCCATTTAAATAGATATTCATATATATGTGTTAGATTGCATTACAGGTCAAATTCTGTGTGTGAAATTTTTTTTGTTGCAATCCATTTTGATGAAAAACTTGCAATGTCTAGGAAAACTTCAACTTGAAATCAATTTCATGGAAAATTTGAATTTTGTGCCAAGGATTATGTGTTGAGGGAGCTTTCATGTATGTTCTTCCAAGTGACATGTGAATGATTTGAGTGATTTTTATAGTAGATTGTCATAGTTAAATTTCATGCTAATCTGTTAAGCTGAAATGATAAAGGCTTATTTGAGAGTTTTGTAACCATGTGCTTGGAGGAAATAGATTGTATCAGTAATGCATAACATTTTATTCTTTTCATGAGACTTCGAATGGCTAACATGCATGTTTTAGTACCCCTACTAGATTGTTAGCAAAAAAAAGAGCTGGCTAACCCAAGCTGAGTAACTAAGAATTGGCATTAACCAATGTCAAGGTTCACGTAACAAGGCAAAGGAAAGTCATAGTAATAACGCTTTTTAAAAGAAAATTCTCCCCAGATACCCTGAAATATTGTGAGGGGAGAAAAAAAAACTTCTCTCTAGATACCCTGAAATATGGTGAGGAGAGACAAGCAATAATTTTGGGGGAACGAATGTGCAATTTTATTGAAACTAGGTCACATGAATTAGGTGAATTGAGGCTACGTTCTTTGAGATGATATGTATTTTTTTCGAATTGGTTCACCTATTTTGTGTTGCTTGTCCTAAAAAGTTCTTTTGATTAAGGGGATGATTAGCAGAACTGAACTATCACTTTTAACTGTTGACACTTTCATTTACATGTAACTTGATCTGGGTACAAGAATGCATGTCCTGGTTTGGTTGAGCTTGTTGGTCCCGAGTTGATGGCCTAACCCAAGAGGGGAGGGGTGAATTGGGTTCTTTAAAATTTCTTTTGTAAACTTAAAAATCTTAACCCCTTGAAAAGGTTAATCCCCTTTTTAAGCGAATGGAGAGCAAATAAGATAAAGCAGTAAAAATAAGTAGAACACAAGATTTATAGTGGTTCGGGCAAACCTTCCCTACTCCACTCTTCCAAGCTCACACTCCGTTGTGACTTGGGTTCCACTATGTATTCCACGAATACACTTAGAGTCACCGCTCTCTTCTAGATTCAAAGCTCTAGGGGGCATAACAACTAGAGCCACTTGCTCTCTTCTAGATTCAAAGCTCTAGGGGGCATATACAACTAGAGCCACTTGCTCTCTTCTAGATTCAAAGCTCTAGGGGGCATATACAATCACTTGCACAAGTAGGTGATGAGTCTCACTCCAATCACACCCTACTTTGCATATACTTGATCTTAGCTACCCAAGCTAAATCAAGATTTATACAACAAGACAATGAAATAAATGAAACTACACTTTACAGATTTGTGTAGGCAGATTGAGCTCGAGGAAGAAATCAAAGGCAGCTTGGATGATGATCGTTGAAGCAACTTGCAGTTTGAAGCTCTTTCTTCCTTTGAATCACTCAAATATGGAGAAAAGGAATTTGAAAGTCTTTCTTGCACTTCTTTTCTCTCTATGATCCTTAGTGTAGTGTGTATTGTATCTTCTCACGTTCATTTGAATGTCTTTTTATAGAGTGAGAAAGATTGGAACGTTGTAGGAGTGGTTGTCGCGCAATAAATGAACTCCAACGTTCAAAAATTCGAACGTTATACTCCAAGTCGAAGATGGAGTCGACTTGGCCTGCGACTTGGCTTCCAAGTCGCACCTGGAGTCGACTTGGCCTGCGACTCCAGTTCTTCCAGATTCCAAGTCTGAGTCTTTGGTCGACTTGGCTTTGGACTTCGACTCAAGTCGATCCTGAAGTCGACTTGACTTGCGACTTGACTCGACTTTTGCTGGAAATGCTTTGAGCTTCTTTTGATCTGCTTTTTCATCCTTGGTTTTCTTTCTTTTGAATAAGCTTGAGAACTTGTGGTTGACTTGATAGACTTGATTTGATGTTGATCTTGAATCCTTGCTTTGATCTTCGAGAACCTTGAGTTGTTCTTGAAAATGGTCCTTGCATCCTTTTTGGATTTGATTATTCTCAATTTGATCTTTTGGATAAGCTTGGAAATACAAACTTCAAGTCTGAAATCCTCAAGTCGAAGTTGGAGTCGACTTGGTCTGCGACTTCGCCCAAGTCGCACATGGAGTCGACTTCGTCTGCGACTTCGCCATGTTCGTGAACCAGATTTCAGCGCTGGACACTTTTGGTCGTTTGAGGTCGATTCCGAAGTCGACTTCGTCTGCGACTTGACTACCCAAGTCGCAAGTGGAGTCGACTTGACTTGCGACTTCACCTGTCAGTCCTTCCATTTTCAAATCTGTCCACCTGTGGCCATTCCAAGTCCCTAGAGAAGTCGACTTGGGTATCGACTTCGTACCAAGTCGAAGTCCGAGTCGACTTGGTGATCGACTTGGTCTCTTTGCTTTCCTTAAACACTTGGCAAACTTATTAGTATTCTTTTTAACCTCAAATTAGTTCTTGTTAATCATCAAAACTTACACTTTGGTCAATTTTGTTTTGAGTTATTGTTTCCAACAATCTCCCCCTTTTTGATGATTGACAAAACTACATTTGAGTTGATACCTTTTTTGAGTATTTAAGCAAGTTCATGTAAAAAACAGAGCATTCAAACATATTACCATAGAAAGCAGAGCATATACATATTCATGACAGAGCATTATTTTCATAATTCACTCAAAATATTCATGTCAAGCATAAAACATCTTTCATGTATATCTGTTTCATTTTTACAAAATGCAATGAAAAACAAAATGAAACCTAGATACAAGTTACCCAACCCAAAACGAAAAGAAACTCTAACTCTTAAACCGATCTTTTCTCCCCCTTTTTGTCAATCAAGCAAAAATAACGATTTGATAAACTGAAATTGAGAGATTTGATATGGAATAGGTTTGATGGGACAATGGTGGGCCGAGGAGTAGACAAGAGAAGCGTGATCGGGAGTTGCCTCTCTATGAACTGATCCCGACTCGTAGGGATCAAGTTCAGGCATGGGTCTCTTCTTATGTCGGCCTGAGGCAAGATGGTAGCGGATAGTCCGCATTTCCCGCTCGATTCTGTCTTGCCGGGAGTGCATATCCTCGAGCGCATTTAGAACGCCGGTGACAAGACTTGTCATCCGGTCTTCTTTGTAATCCATTTCTGCCCTCATTGCAACTATTTCTTCCTTTAATTCCTTTAGGGTGACCTCCTCAGAGGAGGTTGGAGGCACCCGTTCTCTTGCAGCAGACCCTTGTGGAGAGTAGGATCCGTGCGATGGTGGAGAAGCGGCCCGTGCCGGTGATGCTATGGGAGGTTGCTCCCCCTCAGCTTGTGCATCGTCGTCTCGCTCTTCTTCTGGAGCTTCCGGTCTAAGTTGAAGCACATTGATCTTCATTCTTTGGATGAGTGCTTTGTTAATGGCATTTGTGGTTTTGAGTACTTCGAAAGGCTCACCTTCAATATCCACTTTGTAATGTTCAAGGATTTTTGTGATCCAGGTGCCATATGGGAGAACTCCTCGTGGATTTTCCTTTCTGGATGCTAGGGCTTCAAGAAATAACTTAGGTAAGCTTACCCTAACTTTGTTTGCCACTTTCCATAATATTTCCGCTTCTTGTGGATTTACTTGATTTCTTCCCCCGCCTTTTGGGTATATGCAGTGGGCAATTAGAAGTCTGAGTACCCGTAGCCTGGGTGATAGATCCATGTATCGAAGAAATCTAATTCCCGGATGATACTTGTTGCTCCGAGTGAGCTGGTTATACATTTTATCCATTGTGAGATCTTCTGGTAAAGGCTCATTCACAAATGGGACTCCAAATATTTCTCCTAAATCAATCCTTGCTCCCTTCTTGCTTGGAGTTATCCCAATTCCAAGTTTGATTTCTACTCCCTTGACAAAAGTTGCATATTTTTCGTCATCCCATAGATAATAGAAAATCCGAGTAAGATCTGGATAAACCTTTTCATCCTCTTTTAGCAACTTGGTCCATCCTTGAAAATCCAATAGATCTTCTATATCGGATTCATAATCTTTCAAAAATTTGAAATCTATAATCTTGGGTATAAATACCTTCCGTTCATAGAAGCTTTTGTAAAAACGACTGTGCTGGAGTTCGGTTTGGAAGTAAGTGGTAGGCATCTTCAATACTTGAGTTTTCCTAGCCGGAGTACCCCTTTTGCTTGCTCCAGATTGTGTACTCTGTGAGGTTTGGGCTTGTTGTTGACTAGGTGCTCGATCGGATGATTGAGTGGTTTGGAATCGCACCCGTCTACCCGTAGAAGTTGATGGTTCTTCTCTGGCCCTTTTTGCCGGTGTCCTAGCTTTCCTAGGAACATCCTCTGCAGTATTGGATGAAGGTTGTGAGGGAACCCGTTTGGGGTATGGTTTTGAGACAGCTTTCTTTGGTGCCATTTGGGATGGTTTGGAGTTGGAATTGAGAGAGAAAGGAATAGAGAGAGAAACGAAGAGGGAGTTACCGGAGCCGGAAATGGAGTTTGCCGGTCGAAGGAGTTTCCGGAGATGAGGAGAAAGAGAGAAAAACAGAGAGAGAGAGAGAAAAGGAAATCGCCGGAAAGGTTAGCCGGAGATGGAGAAGAAAGAAAATCGCCGGAGGGGAGAGGGAAAAGAGAAAAATAGGGAGGCCGGAGAGAAATGAGGAAGAAAAGAGAGAAAAGGGAAGAAAAAGATGAAATGGGCGGCCGAATGTGAATCGTCGCGCGCGGAGTCGACTTTGCCCTAGGCGAAGTCGACTTCGATCCTTCTGGAGTCGACTTCTCCTGGGGCGGAGTCGACTTCGACCCTAACGGAGTCGACTTCGCTTCTGAAGCGGAGTCGACTTAGCGTCCCTGGAGTCGACTTGACTCATCGACTTGATATTTTCCAATTTTAATTTTCTTATTTGTTTTTCCTAGTTTAGCTCTATCATCCCCATATCATTTCTAATCTTATAAAATGAATCCTTGGCTAGAGGTTTGGTAAAAATATCAGCAATTTGGTCTTCTGTTTTCACATATTCTAAGCATACATCATGATTCTCAACATGTTCACGAATAAAGTGATGTCTCACATCAATATGCTTGGTTCTTGAATGCAGTACAGGATTTTTAGTTAAACAAATTGCACTTGTATTATCACATCTAATAGGAATATTAACATAATCAATACCATAATCTTTCAACTGTTGTTTCATCCAAAGTAACTGGGCACAGCAACTACCGGCGGCTATGTATTCGGCTTCCGCAGTAGATAATGCAACACTTGTTTGTTTTCTTGAATGCCATGAAACTAGCATATGTCCAAGAAATTGACAAGTTCCACTGGTACTTTTTCTATCTACTTTATATCCGGCAAAGTCTGCATCCGAATAGCCGATTAGATCAAAGGTTGACCCCTTTGGATACCATAGTCCAAGGTTTGTGGTTTTCATCAAATATTTAAAAATTCTTTTCACAGCAAGTAGATGTGATTCTTTGGGACATGCTTGAAATCTAGAACACATACAAACACTAAATAAGATATCGGGTCTAGAAGCAGTTAGGTAAAGCAAAGATCCTATCATGCTCCTATAAAGCTTTTGATCGATACTTTTACCGTTTTCATCCGTGTCGATTTTGATTGTTGAGCTCATTGGAGTGTTTGCCCCTTTGCTATTCTGCATTCCAAATTTCTTGAGCATCTCTTTGACATACTTGGACTGGTTCAGAAATATTCCTTCACTTTGTTGCTTGATTTGTAGTCCAAGGAAGAAATTTAATTCTCCCATCATGCTCATTTCGAACTCATTCTGCATTATCTTAGAAAATTCTTGACAAAGATTTTCATCAGTAGCACCGAATATTATGTCATCCACATAAATCTGTACAATCAAAATATTTTTATTTTTGTACTTGATGAATAAAGTAGTGTCTACTTTCCCTCTTTGAAACTCATGATCAATCAAGAATCTATTTAACCTTTCATACCAAGCTCTTGGTGCTTGTTTTAGTCCATATAACGCTTTGGTTAATTTATAAACATACTTTGATTGATCCTTTTCTTCAAAACCAGGGGGTTGTTCAACATATACTTCTTCATTCAAATAACCATTCAAAAATGCGCTTTTTACATCCATTTGAAACAATTTGAAGTTCATATGAGAAGCAAATGCTAGTAGGATGCGTATGGCTTCTAATCTAGCCACGGGTGCATATGATTCTTCAAAATCAATTCCTTCTTCTTGGGAATACCCTTTGGCTACTAATCTTGCCTTGTTTCTAATTACAAGACCGCTTTCGTCTAATTTGTTCCTAAATACCCATTTTGTACCAATGACTGTATGATTGTTTGGTCTAGGAACTAAATGCCATACATTGTTTCTTTCGAATTGATTTAGCTCTTCTTGCATTGAAATAACCCAATTTTCATCATTAAGAGCTTGTTCAATGGTATTTGGTTCAATTTTCGATACAAACGCATATTGGCCATAAACGTTTTGTTTTGATCTTCTAGTTTTTACTCCTTCATATATGTTTCCAATAATTTGTTCAATTGGATGGGCATTTTTAAACTTTAAATCAGTTGGAGGTTTGTAAGATTCATTACCTTCACTTACCTCTTCCTCCTCTGGATTTTCTGGCTTGAGCTCGAGTTCCTTTGGTTGTTCTTTGCCTTTCGTCTCATCTGCATCACTTAGTTCATCCTCCTTTCTCGGAGTTTGGTTAAATTCATCAAATACAACATGTATGGATTCTTCTACAACTTGATTTCGTTTATTGAATACTCTATATGCTTTGCTATTTGATGAATAACCAAGGAATATAGCCTCATCACTTTTGGCATCTAATTTTCCCAAGTTGACTTTTCCATTGTTTAAAACATAACATGTACATCCAAAAACATGAAAATAAGATATATTTGATTTCCTTCCTTTCCAAAGTTCATATGGAGTCTTTTTCAAGATTGCTCGAATGGTAACACGATTCAAAACATGACAAGCTGTACTCACAGCTTCACCCCAAAATTTCTTGGATAGATTGCTCTCATTTAGCATAGTTCTAGCCATCTCTTGTATAGTTCTATTTTTCCTTTCAACTACTCCATTTTGTTGTGGAGTTCTTGGTGCAGAAAATGTGTGGTGAATTCCTTTTTCATTACAAAATTCCATGAATCGTTTGTTTTCAAATTCGCCACCATGATCGCTTCTTATGGTCACAATAGTACTCTGTTTTTCATTTTGCACCAAATTCACAAAAGTTGCAAACATAGAGAAGGCTTCATCTTTACTAGCTAAGAGAATTATCCAAGTGAATCTTGAAAAATCATCAACTATGACAAATACATATTTCTTTCCACCAATGGTTAGAATGTCGGATGGCCCGTATAGATCCATATGTAGTAATTCAAGTGGCTTTGTGGTGGAAATTTCCTTTTTGGTAGAGAAAGGCATCTTGGGTTGTTTTGATAATTGACATGCCTTGCAAATTTTGTCTTTGTCATATTTCAACTTTGGTAATCCTTCTACCAAATTCTTTTTCCAAAGGGTCTTTATATTTCCCATGTTTACATGTCCAAGCCTTTTATGCCAAACCCATGGATCATTATCAATGGCCATAAGACATTGACCATTCAATTCATCAAGTGAAACCAAATAAACATTTCCATGTCGTTTACCACTAAACATGATATGTTCTCCATCAAATACATTACATATAGATGATTCAAACACAACTTTATATCCTTTATCACATAATTGGCTAATACTCATTAAATTGTGTTTGAGTCCTTCAACAAACAAAACATCTTCCATGCATGCATTTGAGGTACTAAGTATATTTCCTTTACCTTTAATTTTACCTTTTTCATTATTTCCAAAGGCAACCATTCCATCGTTGCAAGGCTTAAGTTTATGAAACAAACTTCTTTCACCGGTCATATGCCTTGAACAACCGCTATCCATGAACCATTCATTGTTTGCCTTTGCCTTAAAACATATCTGAAAAATAAGGAAATAAATCTTATCTTTTTGGTACCCATTTTATGGGTCCATTTGGGTTAGTAATAGAATCTAATCTAAGTTGATCTAACTTTGAAAGCCCAAATCTTGTGTTTCTTGGAACCCAAACTAATTTAACACCATGGTCATATAGTTTCTTAAAATTACATTTGTAAGTTTTATGACCCATCTTATTGCAGAAATTACAAGCCAAAGGTAATCTTGGAGTAGGTTTCCAAGCATGCAAAGGTTCAATCATTGGTCTTCTAGTCCACTTAAAATTTTTTTTTTTGTGGCTTGTATATAGATGTATTTTTAGTTTGATTTTTCTCAAGTATTTGTTCATTTGATTTGCTACTTTCTCCTTGCTCAAATGTATGATACCCAAGACCTCTTTTATGTGTTTGGGAGGTCATATTCAGAAACATTTTAACATTTTCTCCTGGATTAGAGAACTTAGCTAATGATTCATTTAATGATTTGTTCTTCATTTTCAGCAATTCAGTTTCATCTTTCAATTTGACTAATCTTTCTGCAAGTTTACCATTTACAATTATTGTTGCATCACATTGTCTCTTCTTAATTGTAAACTTGCTTCCTAATTTCTTCATTTCTTCATATAATGAATCATATGCAGTTTGTAGTTCATCTAATTCAGTACATTTGAGGCATTCATGAGAGAAAGAATAACTTGAATTAGAAAGGGAGAGTTTGGAACTTACCTCTTCATTGCTTGTGTCTTTTGTTGAGGTAATTTGTTCTTCTTGCTCGATTTGTGCCATGCAGCAAATTCTTGCACATTCTTCTGCCTCTATGTCATCGGTTGAGAAGCTACTCGTCGTAGATTCTTCATCATTTACGTACATGCCTCTTCCTTTGTATTTCTGGAATCTTCTATTGTTCCCTCGATCCTTTCTTTGTTCTTTTGCCTTGTTTTCTTCGGGAGTTGGACATTGAGCCTGCATATGTCCCGAACCGCCGCATCGGTAGCACTTGGTTGATTCTTTCTTCTTCTCTTGGGGAGTTCTTTCTTTGAAGCTTCTGAAATTTTTGCCTTTCCTCACAAATTTTCTGAATCGTTTTGTGAGTAGAGCAATCTCGTCGTCATTTTGAGAAGAAGATGTGTCATCGGTGTCTTGTGCGGCTTTTAAGGCAATTGCTCTTTTGCCCCTGTGTTGATCTTCATTCCTTTTCTTAATTAGCTCATGTGACATAAGTGAGCTAATTAAGTTTTCAAGCTTCAGCGTGTTGAGGTCTTTGGCTTCTTCAATTGCAGTGATCTTTGGAGTCCATGATTCGGGTAGAGCTCTTAAAATCTTCATGACCTGCTCAGATTCAGATATTGCTTTTCCAAGACCTTTTAAAGCATTAGTAATCTTAGAGAATCTAGCAAACATTTCAGAAATATTTTCTGTTTCTAGCATTCTAAAGTTCTCTAGTTCTCCAATCAAAATATTCCTTCTCGTCCCTTGGACTTGAGAAGTTCCTTCGTAGATAGAGATTAGTGTATCCCATATCTCTTTGGCGGTTAAGCAAGAGGATACTCTATCATACTCGGAAGCAGTGAGAGCACAAAATAAGGAGTTCATAGCTTTGGCATTGCTCTTCACTATTCTTACTTCCTCATCGGTCCATTTGGAAGCTCGTTCATCGGTAGGCAGTATTACTCCATCTTGGATAGCAATCCAAGAGTCCATATCGGTAGCCATGATGAGTTGCTTCATACGAAGCTTCCAATATCCAAAATTGTTCCCATCAAACAACGGTGGCCTTGTAAAGGATTGGCCTTCAGCAAATGCGGGAACGGAAGTAGATTGGGATGCCATTTCAATAAGATCTCTTTGATAAACTCAAAGACCTGCTCTGATACCACTTGTTGGTCCCGAGTTGATGGCCTAACCCAAGAGGGGAGGGGTGAATTGGGTTCTTTAAAATTTCTTTTGTAAACTTAAAAATCTTAACCCCTTGAAAAGGTTAATCCCCTTTTTAAGCGAATGGAGAGCAAATAAGATAAAGCAGTAAAAATAAGTAGAACACAAGATTTATAGTGGTTCGGGCAAACCTTCCCTACTCCACTCTTCCAAGCTCACACTCCGTTGTGACTTGGGTTCCACTATGTATTCCACGAATACACTTAGAGTCACCGCTCTCTTCTAGATTCAAAGCTCTAGGGGGCATAACAACTAGAGCCACTTGCTCTCTTCTAGATTCAAAGCTCTAGGGGGCATATACAACTAGAGCCACTTGCTCTCTTCTAGATTCAAAGCTCTAGGGGGCATATACAATCACTTGCACAAGTAGGTGATGAGTCTCACTCCAATCACACCCTACTTTGCATATACTTGATCTTAGCTACCCAAGCTAAATCAAGATTTATACAACAAGACAATGAAATAAATGAAACTACACTTTACAGATTTGTGTAGGCAGATTGAGCTCGAGGAAGAAATCAAAGGCAGCTTGGATGATGATCGTTGAAGCAACTTGCAGTTTGAAGCTCTTTCTTCCTTTGAATCACTCAAATATGGAGAAAAGGAATTTGAAAGTCTTTCTTGCACTTCTTTTCTCTCTATGATCCTTAGTGTAGTGTGTATTGTATCTTCTCACGTTCATTTGAATGTCTTTTTATAGAGTGAGAAAGATTGGAACGTTGTAGGAGTGGTTGTCGCGCAATAAATGAACTCCAACGTTCAAAAATTCGAACGTTATACTCCAAGTCGAAGATGGAGTCGACTTGGCCTGCGACTTGGCTTCCAAGTCGCACCTGGAGTCGACTTGGCCTGCGACTCCAGTTCTTCCAGATTCCAAGTCTGAGTCTTTGGTCGACTTGGCTTTGGACTTCGACTCAAGTCGATCCTGAAGTCGACTTGACTTGCGACTTGACTCGACTTTTGCTGGAAATGCTTTGAGCTTCTTTTGATCTGCTTTTTCATCCTTGGTTTTCTTTCTTTTGAATAAGCTTGAGAACTTGTGGTTGACTTGATAGACTTGATTTGATGTTGATCTTGAATCCTTGCTTTGATCTTCGAGAACCTTGAGTTGTTCTTGAAAATGGTCCTTGCATCCTTTTTGGATTTGATTATTCTCAATTTGATCTTTTGGATAAGCTTGGAAATACAAACTTCAAGTCTGAAATCCTCAAGTCGAAGTTGGAGTCGACTTGGTCTGCGACTTCGCCCAAGTCGCACATGGAGTCGACTTCGTCATGTTCGTGAACCAGATTTCAGCGCTGGACACTTTTGGTCGTTTGAGGTCGATTCCGAAGTCGACTTCGTCTGCGACTTGACTACCCAAGTCGCAAGTGGAGTCGACTTGACTTGCGACTTCACCTGTCAGTCCTTCCATTTTCAAATCTGTCCACCTGTGGCCATTCCAAGTCCCTAGAGAAGTCGACTTGGGTATCGACTTCGTACCAAGTCGAAGTCCGAGTCGACTTGGTGATCGACTTGGTCTCTTTGCTTTCCTTAAACACTTGGCAAACTTATTAGTATTCTTTTTAACCTCAAATTAGTTCTTGTTAATCATCAAAACTTACACTTTGGTCAATTTTGTTTTGAGTTATTGTTTCCAACAGAGCTGTGATAATTTTTCATGAATTGTTTCAAGTTAAGGTTATGCTTTGCCTTGTTTAGTTGAGAAATGCGATTATTGGGCTAAACATTGGAAACATGCTTGAGTTGGCATAATCCACTTACATTCATTTTGTTTTCATGT
Organism: Annona cherimola; assembly: GCA_030490835.1. Lineage (NCBI taxonomy): Eukaryota > Viridiplantae > Streptophyta > Magnoliopsida > Magnoliales > Annonaceae > Annona > Annona cherimola. The sequence goes on from CM059973.1 coordinate 39,430,203, forward strand.
GTTGCTTGAGGACTAGCAACATTTAAGTTTGGGGGTGTGATAACTCGTAAAAATTCGAGTTATTACGACTCATTTCAGACTAGTTTTGAATGTAATCCAAGAGAATTTTAGTGAATTTGCACTCATTTAGCTTAGTTTTCATTCATTTTGCATTTCATGTACCACATTGGGATTTCATGCATTTTTAGTGTAAATCAGTGCAAATTTTGTAGTTTTGGAATTTTCGTGTTATTGTCTCATCATTTATAAGTACGTTTATTTATTTTAGATTTTTTTGCAAGAAAAGAGAGGTAACTAACCACTTTGGAGAATGTTGGGATGAAGAAAGAAGCAAATAGGGAAAAACAAGACCTCAATTTATACCCAAGGACATTATCGCCTAGGCACCACTTCACCGCCTTAGAAGAAATCTCCAGAAACCCTCAAGTCGGCAAGCTTCAAAAGAGTCGGCGCCCCCCACACACGTGATTTTGAGCACATGTTTCGTGCTATGTTAAAGGGGGGTATAAATATAACATTTAGGGTTTCAAAGAGAAGAGAGTGGAGCTCGTAGGAGAAACTAAGGAGAAGAAAGGAAGGGACCAAGCCAAAAGTGACTAGAAGTGAAGATTCAGCTTCATTTGTTGGAAACTAGCAAGTTTTAGCTTCTCTTTCTTATTCTCTACATATTCTTCCTTTTCTCTATTTTTGGGATGTACTCAAACTTAGTTTCAGTGGGATTTGAGTTCATGTTCATGAGCTAAACTTCAAGAGATGGGATGTTGAGATGATTTGACTCTTAAACTATGTTATTTTGGTTATTGATGATTTGAATATGAATATTTAATTGCTATATACTTGTGTTGTGTGGATTTACCCTTGCATGTGGTGTTTAATGCTTTTTACAAGCCTAGCTACCTTGTAAGATGATTTAGTTGTTAGATTCATGTTTGAAAGAGGTGAATCTAGGTAAGATTCATATGTATGACATAGGTTTGTCACTTTGAATAAGAGGAATGTTGAAATTGATAGGACTATACCATTAAACCCTATGTAATTGATAACTCGTTGAAATACGAGTTATCACAGCTCATTTTAGACTATTTTTGAGTGTTAGTCCAAGGGAATTAGGTTAATTTATGCCCAATTAGCTTAGTTTTTATTCATTTTGTATTTCATATACAACATTGAGATTTCATGCATTTTTACTATAAATCAGGGAACTTTTTTGGTTTTCTTATTACCCTCTTATCATTTATAAGTACATTTATTAGCTTTAAGTTATTTTTGTAGGAAAAGAAGGATAGCTAACCATTTTGGAGTATGATGGGATGAGGAAGGGAGTAAATAGTGCAAGACAAGGCCTCAACAGTATCCAAGGACAATGGTACCCCGTCGTCGACTTTTGGTGCCTAGGCACCACTTCACCACCGTAGAAGAATTCTCCAGAAACCCTCGAGTCGGCAAGCTTCTAGAGAGGCGTCGACCCCCACACGTGTGAGTTTGAGCACGTGTTGCGTGCTAGGTTCAAGGGGGGTATAAATATAACACTTAGGGTTTCAATTGAGAGGGAGAGAACTCGTGGGAGCAGCTAAGGAGGAGAAAGGAAAGGATTCCCAAGCCAAGAGCAACTTCCAATGAAGATTTAGCTTCTCTTTCTTATTTTCTACACATTCTTCTTTTTCTCTCTTGTTGGAATGTATTCAAACTGGGCTTCAATGCAATTTAAATTCATGTTCATGGGCTAAACTTCAAAAGATGAGATGTTGAGATGATTTGACTCTTAAACTATGTTATGTTGATTCTTAAACCCTTGCATGTGGTGTTTAATGCTTTTTACAAGCCTAGCTACCTTGTAAGATGATTTAGTTGCTAGATTCATGTTTGAAAAAAGTGAACTTAGGCAAGATTCATGTGTAAGGCATAGGTTTCTCACTTGGCTAAGGAGGAATCTTGAAATGGATAGGAATATACCATTAAACCCTATATAATCATGAGCAAGTTATGTGTAGATCGATCCCATCACATTCGCTGGCATGGGAACATAGCAATTCAGTGTTGTGTGACTAGCTTTATGTGTGTTGGAAAACATATATAAAGATTTACGAACTTGGATTAGTAAATCCCTACACAACTTAGTGAATAGGAACCAATTTAATATGGTTTAGAGTCAAGGATTCCCAACTATCCCATCTACCAATCCAACCTAGAAAATCCTTATCAAAATTCAGCCCCTTCACTAGTCTTTATCTCATTCCCTTTATTTTCATTGTACATTCATTCAACAATTGCTTAAAAATCTTCATTCATCAAAGGCAATTGAAGTGTTTAGACGTAATTAGTTTAAATCAATTCCTCGTGGGAACGATACTCTACTCATTCTATATTACTTGATCGACGTGTATACTTGCGTGGAAATAGACATTTTAATTAGATATATACGCAGCTCGTTAGTAATCATGAGCAAGTTATGTGCAAATCGATCCTACCACATTCACTTGCATGGGAACATAGCAATCAGGTGTTGTGTGATTAGCTTTATTTGTGTTGGAAAACATATATAGAGATTTATGAACTTGGATTAGTAAATCCCTACACAATAAGTAAATAGGAGCCAAATTAATATGGTTTAGAGTCAACGATTCCCAACTCTCCCATCTACTAATCCAACCTTAGAAATCCCTATCAAAATTCTGCTCATCCACTAGTCTTTATCTCATTTCCTTCATTTTTGTGCAAACATGCAATCGATAATCACTCAAATTCTCTATCTATAAAAGGAAATTGAAGCTTTAATACATAAATAGTTTAGACCAAATCCTCCTGGGAATGATACTCTACTCATTCTATATTACTTGATTGGCATATATACTTGCATTAAAATGAGCATTTTAATTAGACATATAAGCAACTCGTCAATTACCTGTATGGTGCAACGTATGAAATATACACGGATCAAAAGAGCTTCAAGTATATTTTCACTCAAAAGGAGCTCAACATGTGTGGTACTTAGAACATTTTGAATCAATAAATGTAACCAAGGTATTCAAGAGTTATTAATGGTATAATTTAAGTGGATGAATGAGATTAGGTGGTTAAGTTAATCACCTTTGCCCAATAAGGATTCATGTGTACAAAGACACAAAATGAGGTATGGATATGATGATTTGGCATGATTTTTAATTCCATTAATTATGATTAAGTTGATGATGATATGGAACAAATTAGGGTATTATTTGAAAATTCATAACTTGACACCATAGGGCAGATTGTCGTGAAATTTGAAAGCTAAACACATGTTGACGTGCTTTACCATATGAATGGTATGGATTATGTTAATCATGATTGAATTATGATGATAATTATTTAATTTCATGAATTTTTATGAGATAATTTCGAATGACTATATCTTGCACTAGAATAATCATTTTGAGATGAAAAATTTTATGAACGGATAAAACAAAGTGTCTTATCATATGGATGGATTTGATTAAGCTAAATCCCATGGGAAAGTTCTTAAAAACTTATGGTTAAAACCCTTTCACTTTTGCTTCAAAAAGTGGTTTTGAATTAATGCAAAAGTCAATGCATTTAAGGGTGCAATTGAGGTATCTCAAGGAGAGAATTTTGAGCAATTTTTAAAATTTCAAAAATTTGAAAAATGCACGAAAATAGGGCTGCATATAGGGATGTTCAAGGGACAACAATATTTGGACAATTTTGTCCTAACAAATGCCAAAAGGGGCAACCCATGTGAATGTGACCAAGGGGGAATTATGGATAGATTTTTGGGTATTTTAAAAAGTTATATAAAGGGCTACCAAGGGGGTTTCTTGGGCAGCAAGAAAGGAGGAAAAAAAAGAAGAAAAAAAGGGGCAACAAGAGCAGCTGGGATGTCCAATCGAGGGAAAGAGAGAGAGAGAAAGAAGTGAACATAGAGAAGAGAAAGAAGGACAACTTGAAGATTGCTAAGGGGGTAATTTATCTCCTAATATCCAGGCATGTAGTGGTTTATTAACATGTTCCAAGTTTAAAATATGCCCAATTAAACTGGTTCATTTATAAATTTTTATTTGGTTATTAATCAGCCCATGCTATCTAACCTGTACTCATATGTAGTGAATCTGGAATAGAAAAGAAAAAATTGAAAGAAATAGTAAATGAACGATTTTTTACATTAAAATTTGTGCGAGAACTCATGATAGATGTATTAAGGAATGACCCAATTTTCAGCTTAAATGGATAAGCAAGTTGTAAATTAAAAATCCAAGAAAACCAACCGAAACAGGGTTGAATGGGTATTAGGATCAGTTGCACCAAATGAATTTTAATAATTTTTATACATGAATTTCAAGTATTTATATTGATAATTTTAGAATTGCTTACAAAGTAAGCAAATTCAATTCTTGAAAATATGACTTTAATGAAAAGCCTCAACATTACTTCATGGTAAGCAAGCTCAATTCTTGAAAGTATGACTTTATTCTTATTGTTGACATGTTTCAAGATGGTTCTATGTTAAGCAAGTTCTTAGAAATGCTATTTCTAAAGCAATTTATGATGAGAGAGTTTCGACTCTCTTACAAGATGATATTTGAAAATAAACTCTGAGAATTCTATTCCTAAGGAGTTTTGAGAAAAAAATATGATTCTTCATATAATGATATTTTTAAATAAATACGACTTTGGAAATGGTTTAATTAAATATCTTTAAGTGATTTATTTAAATGCTTTGAAATGGTCTATTGAAATATTTTCAGTCTCTTTGAAGACTGAAATACTTTGAAAATGTCTTTTATTTATATTTTCAAAAGAGTTTTAAGGATGACCAACTTAATAAAATGACTTGATGACTATTTTGTTTAAATGATGTTCAAAAGATAGTGTAAACACTTTTCTATATAAGAGTGGCAAAGATGTTGTGTGGACAAGACATATAATGCCGATAAAATAGAAGTAGATGTGTTTGCATATCCTTTGCTCATAAAAAGCCTAGAAATAGGAATAAAAATGGTTATAGGAAAAGTCTGGTTTTCTTGAATATTGAAATGTTTTAAAATCCCTTTATAATAAGAATTCTAAAATTGTTTACTAATAAACAAGGAATATTTTCAAAAATATTATTTTCTCAAGTACTACAAATGTTTTGTAAAATTGATTTACTAAAATGTTTCCAAAATTCTTTAAGGGTGGTCATTCTAACATTATTATTTAAAGACGGTTTATGAAAATATTTTATCTTTAAAAATGATTATATCCAGTTCTCAATTTGAGAAGGGCACAGTCTGAGGACTGCGATGGATTATGTTATATCAAGTTTTGACTTGAAAAATGGCACGGTCTGAGGACTGTGTTGATTTTATGAAATCATGATAGCATGTCGATGTGAATATAGACAAGCATGCACAAGAATCATGTACTAGGTCCATGGTGGAGGCAGTTATAGACCGAGACTATTGCATACCAGGGCTAACCTCTACCTGTGGCCGAGTCGCAAGGGAAGGCTAGTGGCTGCCTGTTGTGAAACCCAGCTTCTTCAGGCAAGATACGTGTTACCTAGGGTTGTAAACCCTAGATTTTTGTAATAATTTTTATGATGAATAAAATTCATAAATTATATTTATGGATATGTGTATTAGAGATTAAAATAATGTAATAACTCACGTGAATAGTACACATGAATAGTGCATGTGAATAGTAACTGAGGATTAAGACATATGATTAGAGTTAACACTTGGATTAACTTAATCACAAAAAGACAAAAAGGAAATTTAATCACTACAGGACAAAATAGCAATACTTTTTGATATTTTAATACAAATTTGGATTTTAGTGAAAAATTAAAAGAAAAATTCATAATTTACAATCCGGACGTCAGATTTAGATGAAATTTTTTATGGATGGTTAAAAATCCATGATGAACATGATGAAGGGTTTAAGATGTGATAAAAATCATGAATTAAGCCCCAAGATGAAACGTCAAATGGAGATTAAAAAGTAGCTTAATTTTTCATTAATTTTACTTTTGAATTTTTATTAAATTTAAATAATTTAAAAATAAAAATAATAAATGAAAAGAGGCAACATAGAAGGGGCGTCCAGGGGTAGTTGGGGATTTTTGACCAAAATCAATGGTCCACATGGCTCAATACATGGCTCAATACACATGGCTCAATACACCTTTTGGAAAAAATATCATAAATAAAAATAGGGCTACCATAGCGGAGGCGTGAGCAGGGTAGGGGGGCTGCACATGCCTCAATACACCTTTTGGAAATTAAAACAAAATATATTTATAATTTAATACCTTGAGCAATGGGGTAAATTATAATTTAATAAAAACTCAAAAACTATAAAGAAGGGCAGAGGTGGACGTCCAAATGCACTTCAACCAGATCCATTTGAGAGAAACCCAAGTTCTCAAACCCCCCACACATCCAAGGAAAGAAGAGAAAGTTAGAGAGAGAAAGTGTAAGAAGAAGAGGGATATCTCCACTTCGGGTAAGTGAATTCTATCCAAAAAAATTTTGATGTTAAGTAGGGTAAAACCATGCTTATATAATGCCTAAGCATGAGAAAATAAGTATAGTTATAATGCTTAATTGGAAGTATGCCAAAACATCAAAAATTTGGAGCAAAGATAGAGCATTCGGAAAAACAACATATGATATGTGTAAAGAATACTCCAATATTAATAAATGATGATTTGGAATGAATGATTTTGATAATTATGATGTTGGAATGATGATATATTAATCTCATAATTTTTGGAGTTAAGGATTATGCTTAAGTGAAATTATGTTGATTTTTAGTATATGGAGAAAATGATTTATTTAGCTAAGATAATGATGATAAATTGAAAATTCATAAATTTTTCCATGATATACTAAACATAAGCTATGTCATGGTATTTTTATTTTTGGAAAAAATGTCAATTTTTGGAACCCATGAACAGTAACCAACACACTATGAACAGTAACCAACACACTATGAACAGTAAACAGCGTGATTTTGGAGAAAATTTGAAATTAATATTTAAATAGAAGGATGAAATTTTTGAAGAACTTATGGATAAAAAAAACCCGTATAAAGAAATAATGACCAAATATTATAAAGCATGCATGGGAAGCAGCTTGAAAAGAATAAATGAAATATCATTTTTCCTTCAATAGGAAAAGGAAAAGAAAAAGTCGAGGACACCAACTGAGGAGGTAAGCAAGTTATATATTTTACAAATTATTTCCAAAATGCTTGAAATTGTTTGCAAATTGCTTTATGAAATTTATTTAAGGTTGGTCATGCCTATAACTGCTTTACAGGAACTGAAGTACGTTTGTTAAATTATTTATTAAATATTTTTTATGAAATTGTTATGATTTACAAATATCATGCCGGCATGTGTATGTAAATGGGCATGTACACGAGGAATAGGCCATAGTTGAAGTAGTAAGCGGACCGGATGTCCCCCTCGCTATTGCCAAGTCGCTTATACAGGCCCAAACCGGCGACGACCTCCCTGAGATGGGAGCATGTATGGGATGGGTGCCTAGCTAGCGTCGCATCTAAAGGAATATTACGAATGCTATGAATGCATTGCATTGCATTTTATAAAATTCATGAAAAAGATTGGAAATTATGTATGACTTGCTTACTGAGTATTAAGACTCACCCATGGTTTTTCAACGACAGACAGAAACTGATGATGAAGGCAGCATGCAAAATAATATCCAGTTTTTTATATAAATGTTGTATATGTAAATTTTTATGTAAAGACAATGATGATAATTTTGAAATGGAAAAATATCTTTTCAATGATGATGTTTATGAATAGACTTTGATTATAACTATGATATGTGAAATATATTTCAAGTTGGATGAATGGTGGCAATTTTCCATGTATCGATGTTATATAAAAAAATCCTGCCATATGATCAGGGTAACAATCTTGAGTCGCATTTACCAATCAAAAACGGTCCTGGAGTAAGGCTTCTAGGCACCCCGGTTTAGGGCGCCACAGAAGTTGGTATCAGAACATAGATTGGTAAATAGGCAGAAAAGGAAAGAAATGACCAAGCTAGAATACATGAAATCATGATTTTGATTGATTAATTTATCATTGATGATTTATATGTAGATGGCATATAAAGGAAAGGTTGTATTAAGTGCAAGAGAACTAGAAGAGGACCAAGAAAGGGAACGGGCTCAGGAAAGAGTTAACAGATGGTTAGCCTCCCAAGAAGGTCTAACCATAAGACCCCCAGTCCCCACTAGTTACCAGGAACTTTCATATATTAGAGGACCAGAAGCACGTCGCCCTCCAGTACCTACAATCTTCCCTAGCTAACCACCAGGGTTTCCGGTATTATCTGAAATCCAGCAGGCAGAGTCCTCTTGCAAGGCACTTGCACCCCCAGACTCTCCAGTATATACCCCAACCAGCCCACTGCCTAGGCCATCGGTCGTCACCGATTGGGTCACTGAGGAAGATTTACAAAGGCATTGACAAAGGAGAGTTGCCCCAGTCCCACCTAACCCAGGTCCATGGTTTAGGTTTGATACAGGATATATTCAGTTCCGATACAGAACACCATGGGCACAGATTGACCGCGGGGAGAGAGAGGCTGCCTAAGAACGCCGGGAAGCTCTGGCCAGGGGAGAAGAAGCAATGGAGCAACCCCCTCCTAAACAGCCTGGTGAGGTCATCCTACGGGTCATAGAATTAGAGGTAATGCCCGAAGCCCCACCTCCCGCCCCTCCAGTAAACGATGTTGAGGACCACATAGAATGGTCTGATAGCGAAGAGGAGGACGAGAACCCAGGACCACGAGACTGGTCTGATACCAATACTATCACTGAGGAATGCACACAGGTATCATTCAGTCTTAGAAAGTTCCTGAGGTTAAGGAGAAGGGGATGATAAAAAGGGATGAGGATCAAAAAGACACCGCCACCGCCAAGACATCTTATTTTTCTTTTTTCTATATAAATATGTAAATATTGTTCGGAACAGGTACATAAGGCTAAGTTAGCCTATGTACAAAAGTTTGACTTATGTATAAAGGGTTTGCTGATGATTAATGATAATTTATATGAATTATGTGATCATATGACTATGTGTTTTTATCTGACTAAGTATATCATGATAAATATTGACGTTATACTAATGACTATTTTATGAAGTTGAAAATGCCGCTCACCAGAGCTAAAGCAAGAGCTAACAAAGGAAAAGTCTCGATGGAAGAATCAGTCGAACAAACAAGGGGCGAGGCCAGTAAAAGAACTAACAGGGAAGAATCCGAAGAACAATCCTCTAGGACCCGTCCACGATGAGAGGGAAGCCTTAGACCTCAAGCAGAGGTCAATATAGAAGAAAGAATAGTTGTAGTAATCGAGAAAGTATGTAGCAATGGACAGTCCAGGCTGCTGTTTTATTACAAGAAATACAAAACCAGAAGGCCCCGCCATCAAGAGGAGACGGGGAAAGACTAGGCACCTCGGCTAACCCTGAAATATCAAGGGGAAGGGAGGATAGTCTCCTAGAAGCCGACAGGAAAGTCATCAATGGTTTCCTTGTCCAACCCCCGCCTAAGTTTGCAGGGGAACTAGACCCCCTCATTGCAGAGCAATGGATCACAGAAATCAAAAAATTATTCAGGATATCGCCCTGCAATGATCAGCAGAAAGTATTGTGCGCTACCCACTTACTGCTAAAAGATGTTTATGAATGGTGGGAGACGTTGATGGTCACTATGCCACATCCGGAGCAAGTTACGTGGCATGAGTTTTTGGAGGAATTTAACAAAGAAAATCTCCCCGTAAGGCTACAGAGCCACAGGGTGATAGAGTTCGAAAAATTTTACCAAGGTAAGATGACAGTCACGGAATATGCTACAAGGTTCAACGCCTTGGTAAGATATGTGTCGTGAATTGCCCATGTGCTAGAGAATAAGGCACAACGATTTCAGAGGGGATTAAGGCCCCGGCTAAGAGAGGGGTTAGCCTCATTATTAATAAAAGACTATGCCTCTAGCATTGAGTGGACTACGACATTGGAAATGGATTCAATGAGGACTCAAGAGCTTAGGCAAGCTAAAAAATAATTCTTTACAGCCTCCAAGGAAGGTGAGGCTAATAAAGGAAAAAGGGTAATTTCCGGGAAAAAGAAGATCGGTGACAAGACAAAAAGCACCCCGACTTGCAGAATTTGCCACAAACGCCATTCAGGCGAATGTTTACAAGGATGGGAAAATGCTACAAGTGTGGCCAAGCTAGTCATCTGGCCCGGGACTGTGTAGAATCCCAAATTTTATGATCATGTATGAAATCCTAAGGTCATGACCCTAGGTAATGTATTGACTTTATATGAAATAAATATATGACTTTCGTAATATATGGAATTGAAGGATCGAATAATTAATTATGAAATATAAGTGAACGTAAATAGTGAAACGTGAATAGTAACCATGTGGTTAAAATAAAGTGATAAGTTAATCACTTTGGATTAACTTAGTCACAAAAGATGAAAAATGAAGCTTCCCACAAATGACAAAATAGCAGTAGAGACAAAAAGAGGACTTAATTGGAATTTACAGAGGTTACAATTAAGATTTATAAGAAAATGGAGGGTAATTTATGATTTCATAAAGATTAGATATAAAAATGAACTTTTACAAATTTTTCGGAAAGGAATTTCGAAATTCCGAATTATACAAATGGAAACCGTTTAAATTTACGGACCTTATGGAAAAATAAAAAAAAAAAAAAAAATTTGGCCAATTAGGGTCCTAATTAAGGGCTTATATTCATCCATACTATTCTCATTAAATCTAAGCATGTATAACTCGGATTGACATGAGAATTTGATAGGAAGTATTAAATTGTATGCTTTTTAATCTAGACGGAATAGATTATGAAAAATAAGTGACGTCCAGTGGATATTTTGTTATTTTGTATAATTGTTTAGTAATTAATATCTTAAGGTGTATAAGTCCAATTGAGATGAAAATTTTTATGGGTTATGAAGAATTATTTGGAATAATTATGAAAATTTCAAAATTCACATTTGAAATGTATGTGAATTTTGGGGGGGACATATATATGTCCATTTTTCAGTAATTAAATAAAAATATGTACACAACTCCGATTAAGGTGAAATTTTAAGGAAAAGCTTAAATTAATATGCCCAAATTAATGAAGGAATTAAATTTTGGAAAACATGTCTCCAAAATTTTAAAAAGAGATTTTTTGTCTAAATATAAATTAGTCAATTAAAATAAAACAATTTTTTTTTCAAAATTCTGAAAAGTACATTTTGGGAGCAATTGTATATATATTAATAAGAAAAATTTTCATAATATATATGTGTGTATGTAGGCAGTTATAAATTAATTTATTAATGCAGATAAAAAAAACGAACGAAAATGAAAAGAAGCAGCGCTGGCCTGGACGGTGCATGGACGACTATTAAAAAAGCATAAAAGGAAGATGCAACACGTCAACAGGGGCAGCTGCATTTTATTACCTTTAGTTAAGTCAAATTAAACCCAGGTTAACCGCTTAAACGAAATATATAAAAGGGACGTGCTGATTAATGGATGCTGAAAGCGACGCTGCTGGAAAAAAATTTTCTGAGAAGGCATAAAGATGGATGTTCCAGGCTTTCAAACAGGTTCTTCCTTTAAGTTTTTTTAAATTTTATTATTCACGATATTTTGTTTAATTCTGAAATGCTGCTCGCCATTTGATTTTCTATTAAAGCTGTTAATAAACAGAACTTTTAATCAAGTATTCTACTAATGATAAATTAATATGATGAATAAATTTCTAGATGCATGATTTAAATACCAATTCAGCAGATTTTAATACCAGCATGATTTTCATATTAATTAATTTATGTAGCGTGACTTTCATTAATTCAACATGATTTTATCATGATTTTAATGCTATTTGAATTAACCCAGAATAATTCGGTTTGATTTATCATTAAATAAATAAGATTTCAAGTATTGAAATATTTAATAAGAATGTATGAGCATACAACGCCCAAACAGATTTATGCATATATAATTCTAGTTTTGAATTTAAATGCTAAACGTTAATATTTCTCAAAATATGATTTCAGAATCAAATTCAATTCTGAAATGCTGCACGTTAATTTTTTAAAACAGCATGTATAAAAATGCATGGATGATCATTATCGTTCCAAATAGATTTATGTATTTATTATTTTTCGTTTTGAAATTCATAATTCAGAAATTTTGTTAAATATCCTACTGAACGTTACTATGATGAATATTTTGCTGAAAATATACCCTATTTGATTTCATGTTGAATTAACAGATTTTAATTTCTGTTAAAATCATGTTTAATATATGGCTTGAAAATATTGAGTATAAGTGACGTTTAAAACAGATTTTTATTTCTATTATATCTATGTTGAATTAGTAAATTGAAATGATAAAAATGATAGGCGTGAAAATAAGTTCAAAACAGATTTTTAAATCTGTATAAACCATGTTTAATATATGATTTACGGATGATGAAAGAAAAGTTGTAAATTTCTGAACATTTAAACAGGCATGGGTTGTTTCTTTAATTTATTGAATATTAATCCATGTAAGTATAATGTTTAATTCAGTATTAAAATAATTTTTTGGTTTGATAAAATATGACTCTCAATCAGGTGACGTAAAAAATAGCTAGGCTGTAATGTTTGAATTTTCATGGTCTAAATAGCCATAAAATAATGAGTATATGTATAAATGTTTAAAAACAGATTTTAAATTCTAATTGTGATTTATAGATGACAAAAATGGTTAGTAGTAGCCAAGTGTGTAAATGTGAATAGGAGATAGTTGTATAAGATGAAATATACATAAGTTAGAAAAATAAGTTCACTGTGCAAGCATGAAATATTAAAAAGAAAAATGGTCCTTTTCATTTGTATGGGAAAAGGAAAAGGAAAAGGAAAAGTGGAAGGTACAAACTGACTACGCAAGTAAGCAAGCAAACCTTTTGAAAATACAATTTTATACGACCTTACTCTACAATTTTAAATTATTTTGAAAATTTCTTCGTTAGAAGCAAATCCTTTTAATGTTGAAAAATATTGAAATGCAAATGTTGAAAAGGTTGTGTTGCAAAGAAAATAAGGTTTTAAAACAGTATTTGAAATAAATATTTTAAAATAGTTTTGTTTCAAGGTTTTGAAGTATTGTAATGATATGTTTTAAAGGTTCTCTAAATATTGGATTATTTTGGAGTTTCAAACATCTATTGTTTCGAGAAGAATTTAAGGAAGGCCAATAGGATTATACACGACTATAACATATAGAAATGAACAATAAGACGGGTGGACAAAAGTATATGATATTAGATGAAAGTATATACTTGTATGTCCTTTGATCATAAAAACCCATAAATGGGAAAAACATTTGTAAGAAAAAATCTTTTGGTTTCAAATATTTTTAAAGACGTTTTATCGTTCAAAAATTATTTACAAAACGGTTAGAAAATATTGTTATTTCAAATATTTTCCTTGAATACTTCAAATGATTTATGAAATATAAATGTTTTAAGGTTGACCATCCTTACAAAATGTTTTGAGTATAAAACTCGTTAACATTGGTTAAGCCCAGTTTTCAAGATTTGAAAGGAATACAGGCAGAGGTCTGTAGTATTTTATGAAAGCATACTAGCATCAATTTTTCAGAAAAAGGACACAGACTGTGGTCTGTGGTTTTTATAGAATCATGCTAGCATGTGAATGTGAAGGAAAAGTGTGCACAAGGATTATGTACTAGGTCTACTGTAAAGGATTTGCAAGCCGGACGCAATTGCAAATTAGGCCCCCTTTGCATAGGCCGAGTCGCTTGAATAAGGCTAAATGCCAGCAGCGCCCTCCCTGAAATGGGAGATGGACACGGATAACCGCCTAGCTCGTGGGCTATCACCTGGAAGGGTTTCTCTCTTAAGGGTGGATGATCACTTGATAAGTGTCACCTACCAGATGAACAGAGACGTATTGCATATTGCATATGCTTAAAAAGGATTTTATGAAAAGTGTTTTAGGACATGAGAATGTCCTATGAGAAAAGGGGTTTCGATGACAAATGTTTTAGAAGATAAATATGTCCATGGAAAAAGAATTTATATGTCAAGTTTTACAAGCATATGATTGCTATGAATTGGGATTATGAAATGTTTATGAAAGGTTTTTATGAAAAGGTTTCCTCCAATTGCTAGTAGACTTAACACGCTTGTTAAGCGTCTACTACTGAATGATGAGAAATGCATTTAAAATGAAAAATGCTTGCTTATTGAGTTTCGACTCATGTTTTGTTTTTTCCAACCATAGATAGGTACAACACAGGCCACGTAGGAAAGAAAAAGAATATGAAGAAAACTTTTCAACAAGCTGGTCTGTATATGGTATGAATGATTATATGGAATTTTTAAAACATGTATGTATGAAATGTTCAGATTGAAAGAACTTGTGATGTAGAAAAGTCAGTTATTATGATATGAATAACATATTTGAAATTGATGTCAAGAATGTGTTCATATATGATGATATGATGTTATGTAATGAGATATTATGAGTATCATGTGTAAAATTGATGATAAGTGTTTGTTATGTGATGAAAGAAAAGGAATGAAAGAAAAAAAATTTAGACAAGATCCAATTAAAAATCCCGCTGTGTGATTAGGGCAAAAATCCTGAGTCACGTTTACCAATCAATAAAGATTCTGGAGTAAGGCTTCTAGGCACACAGGTCGGGGCACCATAGAAGTTGGTATTAGAGCAAAGATTGGTAAATAGGCGCGGAAAGAAAAGATTTGATATTACAAGGAGTAATATCAGAGCAAAGAATGGTAAATAGATATAGAAAGAAAGATATGATTTTGCAAGGATTGATGAATAGGTATAGGAAGAATGATGGAAGGGATAAATTGAAATTATAAGATATACCTATGATATGTTCATTTTTACGGTTATATGAACATATGATGATTTTTCATAATTATGTTGTAAATATAGGAATTACTATGATATTTTGATAGGTATATGATTCATAAAGGAAAAGTAATTTTTCACTATGAAAAGTGATGTTGGAAAGGAAAGTAGGAAAAAATGTAAGATTTGAGAAAAATATAGATAAAAGGTGGATATTTAAGAAATATATGTTATATGTAGTTCTAACTCCACTTTTTATGATTGACGGGATTAGTGATAGTAAGAGCCACACTCAAGGTGAGTATGTAGTTGAAGAATCTTTCCTCGATGATTTGAAAATTATATATTAAGAATTATGCATAAGGAGAAACTCATAAAAAAATGGGAGTGGAAAGAGGAAAATGAAGAATAATGAAAGGAAAGATATGGTACCACAGAGAGTAATATCATAGTAAGGATTGGTAGATAAGTATAGAAAGAATGAAGGAAAGGAGAAGATTGAAATCATGATATTTATATCATGTATTATCTATCATAATATAGAAAGGATATACTATATATTGTCCTAGTATTGGTATTTTCATTACCTAAGTAGTAAGAATAAAATAGATGAAGTTAGCAAAAGAGACTTTCTATTGATAAAGATATGTATGAAATATATTTGAGGCAAAGGTGTTCTTTGCTATAGAAATGAATTTGTTCATATTTATATATCAAGTATATATGGAAAGAAAGAAAATGGTTATTGCTAACCTTTCTATTGATATGATTAAACGTATAATTTATGTTCATGATAAAATGAGGGGTTATGTTGAGGTACTTTTATGTATATAAAAAAATGTGAAGCAAGAAAGGAAATAGGAAAGTATTGATAGACAAAGAAAAACTCAAATTAGAGTTGCACAACAAAAGCATAATGATCCCATTTAAAATGTAAAATGGAAGGAAGTAGAGAAGAAATATCCCAGTTTGTGAGAATTACCAAAAAAATGGCATTATAGTGAGTGCCTACAGGGTTCAAGTGCTATAAATGTGGTCAAGCAGGCCACGTGGCAAGGGATTGTGGAACAGCTGAGGCTAGAGAGATGAAATGTTCTATTGGTAGCTAAGTAGGACACATATCACCCCACTGTCCGAATAAACCGCAAAGAATTTTGGCACATGGAAGGCCCGCCCAGCAAAGGACTCCTGCAATCACCACTCAACAAGGCACTGCAACAGACTCGGTGCATGTCCAAGCCTTGAAGCATATAGAATCTCAAGACTAAGAAGAAAAGATAGTTACATGTATGATTTATATTTTGGAAAATTTAGCTGTAGCATTACTTGATCAGGTGCTACACATTCGTTTATATCATACCAATACGTAACCACATATGCACTGCAAGTAGAAGAAACAAGTAGCATAATCCATGTAGAATCTCCTGTCTATAGGTTAACAAGTAGCAATCAAAAATATAAGTCATGCCCTACTTAGATAGGATCAATGATATTGGAGGCCGACCTGATCCTACCACCCATAACTGAATTTGATGTAATACTTGTAATAGATTGGCTAAGCAGATAGGTATGAGAGGAGTTTCCTCCGTAATGAAGAGATAAGGATTAAGAATGGTGGAAATGAGGAAAAGAGTAAGAGGAAAGTAAAGATGACTTAATTGGTCTAGAACTAATGTTCCCGCTAGGTAATACATATGTAGTAAGAAAAGTATAGAAAAAAAATTTAGTCTCTTCTGACTTTTTAATAATAAATGAATGCAGGATGTTTTGATATTTTACATTGTATGCTAAGTATACATGATAAGGAAAGGTAAGTAATTTATATATGACTTCGTTATGAATTATGTTCATGATAAATGAGAACTGATGTGTTAAATGAGAAGGGATGTACTAATATGATTGGTGGTTTGGAAATCATGTTTATGCTAATTATGATAATAGAATGATGTTGGCATGGATATTATATTTAATGGACTTTTTGAAGTTGCGTAGAAACCATATTTAGATGAGATTGTGCTAGTATACATGTTGAGATATTATATTTAATGGACTTTTTGAAGTTGCGTAGAAACCATATTTAGATGAGATTGTGCTAGTATACATGTTGATTTCTTAGCGTAATGAAAAACAAAAATTTTGGACATAAATTGTGATTAAAAATCACAATATTATGATCAACGAATGTTATATATGATAAGAATTAAATGAATTTTTCATAGCCTAAATTCATGTTTAAAACATGAATTATAGAATTATATATATATATTGATGGCTAAAAATAATATTTTTAGTCAATTGATCATGATTAATACATGACTAATAAAGTTAAGTATGTTAAATGAAAATGTTAAACGAAACAATTATTTTGTTATCAATCATGATAAATTCATTATTTATATAGATGATGAAATTAAGTAGAGTAGTGATTTTGAAAGAAAATTATTATGAGTATTAATTTAAGAGATATCCATGTAAATAGTCAAGCCCTTATGATATAACAATAGCTATCAAGCAAGCATATAGATGACCCCATTTGAAGTCCTATATAGACAAAAGTGTCCAACCCCAATAAATTGGGATGAGATAGGAGAAGGAAAGCTAGCCCGGATCTATCAAAAGGAATGAAAGAAAAAGATACAGGTAATCCGTCAATATGTTGTCACGGCTCAAAGCCGACAGAAAAGTTATACCAACTGTAAGAGAAAAGACTTAAATATTCAAGTCGAAGATCATATGAAACAATGAGTATATGTATAAATGTTTAAAAACAGATTTTAAATTCTAATTAGTGATTTATAGATGACAGAAAAATGGTTAGTAGTAGTCAAGTGTGTAAATGTGAATAGGAGATAGTTGTGTGGCGCCCCGGCCTGAGCGTCACAACCTTACTCCAAGATTTTGTCGATTAGTAAATGTGAGTCAGGATTATTGCCCTGATCATGCGACGGGTACTTAATTGGAACTCGTCCAAAAATTTTTCTTTTCTTTTCATTCGTCACTTAAGCATACACTTTATTTATAATAGACTCATCTATATCATCATAAAACCATTCATATCTTCTTTTATTGAAATAATTCACATAAATACAATCATGTTTGTAATATCCATAAAACATGTCTTTAACATGATTATCATACATTTGTCTCTTTGGACGCATACATAGAACGTTAATTAAATTTGCAGATCATTTCTACCAGGCATCATTTATGAGTCAGCTCCATAGCATGTTTGTCATTTTTGAAAATACATATGAGTAAAAATACTCAATAAGCAAGCCTTTTTCTTTGGCAAGTAAACATTTTCCTTTCATTCAAATGCATTTCTCGTCATTTGGTAGGAGAGACTTACCAAGTGATCAATTACCAATGGGACAGAAACCTTTTCATGCATTTCATGAGAATGCAATGCATTCACTCATTCGTGACTTTCCTTGTGCCTCTAACCTCTAGGAGGACGCCGGTGGCACACAGCCCTTGTGACTTCGCAATAGTGAAGGGAGACCCTCTGATCCGCTTACTACTTCCACCAAAGCCTCTTCCTTGTGCACCATGAACATACGCATATGCCGGCATGACATGCTCCATAAAACTTGATAAATCATTTAGAAAGTAATTTAATAAGCAGTTAGCAATCATTTCATGTAAAGCATTATAGGAATGGTCATCCTTAAATTTCATTCATAAAATACGTATGCAAACAATTTGCAATCATTTAGAAAGCATATAGCTTGCTTACCTCCTTAGTTGGTGTCCTCGACTTTCTCTCTTCCTTTTCCTATTCAAGGAAAAAGGATATTTTATTTCTTCTATTCAAGCTGCTTCTCATGCATGTTCTATAATATTTGGGCATTATTTCTTTACATGGATATTTTTATCCATAGGTTCCTCAAAATTTTCATCCTTATATTTAAATATTAATCTCAAATTTTCTCCAAAATCACGCTGTTTACTGTAACAAATTACTGTAGTAAAATAACTGTGGCAAATCACTGCAGCATATTACTGTAGCAGTACTGTTCATCTGAGATTACTGTTTACAAAGACGTGGTTACTATTCATGGATTACAAAAATTGATATTTTTTCCAAAAATAAAAATACCATGACATAGCTTATGCTTAGTATATCATAGGAAATTTCATACATTTTGAATTTATCATCATTTACTTGGCGAAAAAATTAATTTCTCCATATACTAAAAATCAACATAAATTCACTTAAGCATAATCCTTAATTTCAAAAATCATGAAATTAATATGTCATCATTCCAACATCATATTTATCATAATCATATATCCCAAATTATCATTTATCAATTTTGGAGCATTATTTTCACATATCATATGCTATCTTCCCGAATACCCTATCTTCGCTCCAAATTTTTAATATTTTGGCATAATTCCATTTAAGCATTATATCTATACTTATTTTCTCATGCTTAGGCATTATCTAAGTATGTTTTTACCCTACTTAACATCAAAATAAAATTTGGAAAGAAATTGCTCACCCGAAGTGGAGATACGCCTTTTTTCTCGCACTTTCTCTCTCTAACTTACTCCTTTCTTTCCTTGGATGCATGGGATGGTTTGGGAACTTGGAATGGCTCAAATTGAGCTGGGTTTTGATTTCCTTGGACGTTCACCCTGCTGCCCTATTTATAGTGTTGCATTTTTCAAGAATTTAGAATTTACCCCCTAGCTTTGAGGTATTTAATTATAAATTGGTATTTCTTTTTAATTTTAAAAATTTCTTTGAGACAAGATCTGCCCACCCTATGCCTGCTCCATCCACCCTATGCAGCCCTATTTTTTATCTATTTTTTTATTTTTAAAATTAATTAATTTAGGCTAAATAAATCTTAGTCATTGATTAAAGATGAGGTTGATCATGGATCATTGATCTTGGTCAAACCTCCAGCCACCCTAGCCTGCTCCAGCCCCAGCAAAATCTGCCTTTTAATTAATTTTTTAATTTTTTAATTTTTTATTTTAAATAAAAAGTCAAAAATTAATTAATGTAAAGTTGGGTTACTTTTTTATCTTCATTTGATGTGTCATCTTGACCCTTTATTTGTGATTTTCATCACATCTTAACCAATTTATCATGTCCACCATGAATTTTTAACCATCCATAAAAAATTTCATCGAATTCCGACGCTCAGATTGCAATTTATGAATTTTTTCTTATGTTTCCACTAAAATCCAAATTTGGATTAAAATATCCAAAAGAATTGCTATTTCGTCTTGTAGTGATTAAATCTCTATTTTGTCCTTTTGTGATTAAGTTAATCCAAGTGATTAACTTTCAATCATGTGTCTTAATCCCCGGTTACTATTCATGGGGTTAAATTCCTAATTGCATTTCAATATTTAATACATATATCCATCAATGTAATTCATGAATTTTCATTTTTCATAAAAATAATTACAAAAGAATCTACGGTTACAATGTCGAAATGACGCGTATATTGTCGGGGTTTCATAAGTTGTATGAGATGAAACAAACATAAGTTAGAAAAATAAGTTCACTATGCAAGCATGAAATATTAAAAGAAAAATGGTCCTTTTTATTTGTATAGGAAAAGGAAAAGGAAAAGTGGATGGTACAAATTGACTACGCAGGTAAGCAAGCAAACCTTTTGAAAATATAATTTTATACGACCTTACTCTACAATCTTAAATTGTTTTGGAAATTGCTTCGTTAGAAGCAAATCCTTTTAATGTTGAAAAATATTGAAATGCAAACGTTGAAAAGGTTGTGTTGGAAAGAAAATAAGGTTTTAAAATGGTATTTGAAATAAATGTTTTAAAATAGTTTTGTTACAAGGTTTTGAAGTATTTTAATGATATATTTTAAAAGTTCTCTAAATATTGGATTATTTTGGAGTTTCCAAAATCTATTGTTTTGAGAAGAATTTAAGGAAGGCCAACATTATAAATTAATTTCAAAAATGATTTGAGTAATGTTCAAATGATTATACAAGACTATCACATATAGAAATGAACAACAAGACAGGTGGACAAAAGTATATGATATTAGATAAAAGTATATACTTGCATGTCCTTTAATCATAAAAACCCATAAATGGGAAAAGCATTTGGAAGAAAAAATATTTTGATTTCAAATATTTTTAAAGACGTTTTATCGTTCAAAAAATATTTACAAAACGGTTAGAAAATATTGTTATTTCAAATATTTTCCTTGAATACTTCAAATGATTTATGAAATATAAACGTTTTAAGGTTGACCATCCTTATAAAACGTTTTGAGTATAGAACTCGTTAACATGGGTTAAGCCCAGTTTTCAAGATTTGAAAGGAATACAGGCAGAGGTCTGTAGTATTTTAAGAAAGCATACTAGCACCAAGTTTTCAGAAAAAGGACACAGACTGTGGTCTGTGGTTTTTATAGAATCATGCTAGCATGTGAATGTGAAGGAAAAGTGTGCACAAGGATTATGTACTAGGTCTACTGTAAAGGATTTGCAAGCCGGACGTAATTGCAAATTAGGCCCCCTTTGCATAGGCCGAGTCGCTTGAATAAGGCTAAATGCCAGCAGCGCCCTCCCTGAAATGGGAGATGGACACGGATAACCGCCTAGCTCGTGGGCTATCACCTGGAAGGGTTTCTCTCTTAAGGGTGGATGATCACTTGATAAGTGTCACCTACCAGATGAACAGAGACGTATTGCATGTTGCATATGCTTAAAAAGGGTTTTATGAAAAGTGTTTTAGGACATGATAATGTCCTATGAGAAAAGGAGTTTCGATGACAAATGTTTTAAAAGATAAATATGTCCTTGGAAAAAGAATTTATATGTCAAGTTTTACAAGCATATGATTGCTATGAATTGGGATTATGAAATGTTTATGAAAGGTTTTTATGAAAAGGTTTCCTCCAATTGCTAATCGAACGCTTGTTAAGTGTCTACTACTGAAAGGTTAGAAATGCATTTAAAATGCAAAATGCTTGCTTATTGAGTTTCGACTCATGTTTTATTTTTTCCAACCATAGACAGGTACAACACAGGCCACGTAGGAAAGGAAAAATGTATGAAGAGAACTTTTCAACAAGCTAGTCTATATTTGGTATGAATGATTATATGGAATTTTTAAAATATGTATGTATGAAATGTTTAGATTGAAAGAACTTGTGATGTAGATAAGTTAGTTATTATGATATGAATAATATATGTAAAATTGATGTCAAGAATGTGTTCATATATGATGATATGATGTTATGTAATGAGATATTATGAGTATCATGTGTAAAGTTAATGACAAGTTTTGTTATGTGATGAAAGAAAAGGAATGAAAGAAAAAAAAATTTGGACGAGATCCAATTAAAAATCCCACCGTGTGATCAGGGCAAAAATCCTGAGTCATGTTTACCAATCAATAAAGATCCCGGAGTAAGGCTTCTAGGCACCCGGGTCGGGGCGCCACAGACTGCGGGACCGACGAAGCCAAAATAATAAAGTGCTTCCTTTGTGGTCAAGTTGGATACATTTCACCCAACTGTCCAAATAAGCCGCAATGAGCACTAGCCGGAGGGAGGCCGGCCCAACAAAAGGTCCCCGCCATCGCCATCGGCCTGGTACTGCTGTCAACCCAGTGCGTGTCCAAGCCCTCACTTGAACAGAGTCACAAGAGATGGAGGAGAAAGTGATTACAGGTATGATTTATATTTTAGGAAATCCTGCAGTAACTTTATTTGATTCTGGAGCTACGCATTCATTTATATCATACCAATTCGTAATCACCTACGCACTTCGGGTAGAAAAAACTAGTAGTATTATACATTTAGAATCCCCAGTATATAGATTGGCAAGTATAAATCAAATTTGCAAGGCATGTCCTATCAAGATAAAGACAAAAATATTGAAAGCTGATCTCATCCTATTACCAATGACAGAGTTTGATGTCATACTAAGGATGGATTGGCTAAGTCAATGAGGTGCGACGATTGATTGCAGAAATAAAAAAGTGCAATTTGAAACACCAAAAGATGAAATAGTGATCAGTAAAATAAGACCGCCAAAAAACACAATATGGATGGTATCAGCTATGAAAGTAGTTAAGCTTATACGGCAACAATGTACAGCCTATCTGGTCTCTATAAACACAATAAAAAGAGATGAGGTACCTATGGAACAAATTCCAGTGGTAAAGGAATTTTTAGATATTTTTTCAAAAAAGCTATGTAGTTTACCACCGAAAAGGGAGATGGATATGGAAATAGAAATTATCCAAGGGACAACCCCAATATCTAAGGCCCCATATAGGAAGGCACTAGCCGAATTGGCTGAATTGATAGTACAAATCCAAGATTGATTAGATAAAGGGTTTATTAGACCCAGTGCATCACCTAGGGGAGGTCCAGTATTATTTGTAAAGAAAAAAGATGAGAGTTTGAGACTCTGTATTGATTACAGAGAATTGAATAAAGTAACAGTAAAAAATAAGTATCTGCTCCCAAGAATAGATAATCTCTTTGATCAGTTAAAAGGAGCTTCTACATTTTCAAAAATTGATTTACAATCAGGGTACCACCAGTTGAGGATATGTCTAAAGGACATCCATAAAACAGCATTCAAAACAAGATATGGGCATTATGAGTTCTTAGTCATACCATTTAGACTAACGAATGCCCCAACTGTGTTTATAGATATGATGAACAGAATTTTTCGATAATTTTTTGATCAATTTGTGGTGGTATTCATTAATGATATATTGATTTATTCAAACACAGAAGAAGAGCATGAGGAACATTTAAGGATAGTATTGGAAATTCTCCGAAGGGAGAAATTATATGCTAAATTCAAGAAATGTGAGTTTTGGTTGAAATAGGTAGCCTTTCTTGGCCACATTATATCCGAGAAAGGAGTACAGGTAGATCCTTAAAAGATTGAGGCAATAACAAAGTGGCCACAACCAACAAGTATCACAGAAATAAGAAGCTTTCTAGGGCTAGTTGGCTACTACAGGAGATTTGTGGAAGGATTCTCACAATTGTCAGCTCCACTCACAAAGCTGATAAGGAAAGGAGTTAGGTATGAATAGACACAGGAATGTGAGAATAGCTTTCAAGAGTTAAAGAAAAGACTGGTAAAAGCACCAATTTTAACACTACCTACGGAAAAGGAAGGGTTTGTGATCTATACTGATGCCTCAAAGAAAGGATTAGGATGTGTACTGATGCAAAATGGAAAAGTTATATCATACGCATCTAGGCAACTCAAGCCAAATGAGGTAAATTATCCAACCCATGACTTAGAATTGGCAGCAGTAGTGTTTGCCTTGAAAATTTGGAGACATTATTTGTATGAAGTCAAATGTGAGGTCTATACTGATCACAAAAGCCTCAAGTACATTTTTACTCAAAAGGAGTTAAATATGAGGCAAAGAAGATGGTTCGAGTTACTTAAGGATTATGACCTCAACATTTTATATCATCCAGGCAAAGCCAATGTAGTAGCCGATGCGCTAAGTAGAAATATTAGCTTAGCACATCTCATAACAAAGGAAGAAGGGCTACTACAAGAATTGAGACAACTACAATTAATTGTAAGCCCACCTGGGGTACAAGTTAGATTGTCTCAATTACAAATCCAGTCGAATTTATTTGAGCAAATTAAAGTGGTTCAATAAGAAAATGGGAATTTAAAAAGTTATATTGAGAAAATGATCAAGAAAAATCCCACTGAATATGTACAAGATGAACATGGAATGTACAGATATAAGGGTCGCCTGTGTATACCCAATCAAGAAGAAATTAAGGAACAGATATTGAAGGAAGCACATTTCTCTCCATTTTTTATGCATCCAGGTAGCACCAAGATATATCAAGACATCAAAAGAATGTATTGGTGGAATAATATGAAGAGAGAAATTGCTGATCACCAAAGAACCCCTGGAAAGTTACAGTAGCTAGAAGTTCCAGAATGGAAATGGGATGATATTACTATGGATTTTATTGAAGGGTTGCCAAGAACCCAAAATGGAAATGATGCTATATGGGTAATAGTTGATAGATTATCAAATGTAGCTCATTTCCTAGCCATCAAGAAAATTTTTACTGCTGAGCGACTCACTAAAATTTATTATAAGGAGATAGTGAGACTACATGGAATACCTACGTCAATAGTTTCCGATCGAGATTCCAGTTTTATGTCTCGATTTTGGAAAAGTTTACATCAAACCTTAGGTACACACTTGAAATTCAGTACAACATTTCATCCTCAAACTATGGGCAGACAGAAAGGGTGAATCAAATAGTTGAGAATATACTAAGAATGTGCACAGTAGAATTTGGAGGATCATGGGGTGAATATTTGGCTATGGTAGAATTTTCTTATAACAACAGTTATCAAACAAGTATTCAAATGGCCCCATTTGAGGCTTTATATGGGCGGAAATGCAGAACTCCTCTAAACTGGGATGAAGTGCGAGAAAGGAAGTTAGCTCCAGACCTCTTAAAAAGAATGGCAGAAAAAGTCCAAGTGATTCGCTAGTGTATACTCACAGCCTAGAGCAGACAAAAGAGTTACATCGATTGCAAAAGAAGAGATTTGAATATCCAAGTTAGGGATGACGTGTTCATCAAGGTAACGCCATTCAAAGGAGTCACCCAGTTTGGAAAAAGAGGAAAATTGAACCCAAGATATGTTGGGCCCTTTGAAGTTTTGGAAATGATAGGCAATCTAGCCTACAGGATAGCCCTGCCTCCAGCCCTAAGTGTCATCCACAATGTGTTTCACATCTCCATGCTTAGAAAATATGTTTCTGATCCTACCCATGTATTGATAGCAGAAAATTTGCCAATCCAAGAACACTTGAACTATGAGGAAAGACCAATCAAAATATTTGATTTCAAGAACTAGAAGTTTCAGAACAGAGAGATCGAGTATATAAAGGTACAATGGAATCGATATTCAGAATCTGAAGCCACTTGGGAGCTACGAGAAGAGGTCGAAAGGGAATATTCTCAATTGTTCAAGGAAAGATAGGTTTCGAGACGAAACTATTATAAGGAGGGAGAAAATTGTAAAACCCAGCTTCTTCAGGCAAGATACGTGTTACTTAGGGTTGTAAACCCTAGATTTTTGTAATAATTTTTATGATGAATAAAATTCATAAACTATGGGGGTGTTTGGCAATGATAAAAACTTTTCACCTAAAACTTTTCAATCTAAAACTTTTCATTCTCTACAACTCTTCTATTTTTTAATTATTTTTTTACATCTTCCAACACAAACCACCCTACTTTTCAATCATTTCTACACAATTACCTATACAACTAACCTATCTATTTTAACTTTATCCTCTTTACTCCTCATCATTACCCCTATCATATCACAGCATTTGACAACTTTTATTCTTCAAAACTTTTCACCAAAAGTTTTTTTCATTCCCAAACACACCCTATATTTATGGATATGTGTATTAGAGACTAAAATAATGCAATAACCCACGCGAATAGTGTATGTGAATAGTAACTGAGGATTAAGACATGTGATTAAGAGTTAATCACCTGGATTAACTTAATCACAAAAAGACAAAAAGGAAATTTAATCACTACAGGATGAAATAGGAATACTTTTTGATATTTTAATACAAATTTGGATTTTAGTGAAAAATTAAAAGAAAAATTCATAATTTACAATCCGGACGTTAGATTTAGATGAAATTTTTTATGGATGGTTAAAAATCCATGATGAACATGATGAAGGGTTTAAGATGTGATAAAAATCATGAATTAAGGGCCAAGATGAAACGTCAAATGGAGATTAAAAAGTAGCTTAATTTTTCATTAATTTTACTTTTGAATTTTTATTAAATTTAAATAATTAAAAAAATAATAATAAATGAAAAGAGGCAACATAGCAGGGTCGTGCAGGGGTAGTTGGGGATTTTTGACCAAAATCAATGGTCCACATTCATCATCATCAAAAATCAAGGGCTAGGATTAAATTAGCTTAAAATAATTAATTTTAAAAATCAAAAATCAAAAATAAAAATAAGGCAGCCATAGGGGGGCATGAGCAATGTAGGGGGCTGCACATGGCTCAACGCACCTTTTGGAAATTAGAAAAAAATATATTTATAATTTAATACCTTGAGCAAGGGGTAAATTACAATTTAATGAAAAATCAAAAACTATAAATAGGGGCAGGGGTGGACGTCCAAATGCACTTCACCCAGCTCCATTTGAGAAAAACCCAAGTTACCAAACCCCCCACACGTCCAAGGAAAGAAGAGAAGAAAGTTAGAGAGAGAAAGTGTAAGAAGAGGAGGGATATCTCCACTTTGGGTAAGTGAATTGTGGCGCCCCTAACCGAGACGTCACTTCCTTACCTCAAGAACTTATAGATTGGTAAATGTGAATCAGGATTGTTGCCCTAATCATGCGGCGGGATTTTAATTGGAACTCGTCCAAATTTTTTTTTGTTCATCATCGTTCATATCTTTACATTTCACATCATTCATCAAACAAGTGAGGATATACTTATAATAAAATTTCAAAATTCTATTTCATAGCATCTCATCCTGCTTTTCTACAATGAAAGTTTCCTTGACTAAATCATCACATTTTACATCCAAACATCCATACATTCAATCATTGAATCATATAGAAATTAGAATTCTAATTAAGTTCATATACACATTAGCATACCTTAGCATATTCATCTCGTACCTTACTTCATTGCTTAGTTTTGCATCTCCTTAAGTTTCCCGGTACCTGTCTAAGGTTTAGGAAAACAAAACGTGAGTGACAACTCAGTAAGCAAGCATTTCATCATTAGGGCAAGACTTCCTTGAAAATCATTTCCTAAAATATTTTTCTCATAAATCATTTTGGCCAGGAGATATTTTATGTCTCAAAACATCTTGACATAAACCGTATTTGGCAATGGACATTCTCATGTCCATGAAAAGATGTTTTTCCACATAAATCATTTTGGCACTGGACATTCATATGTCCTAAAATATTTTCTCACGTAAACCTTGTTGGAAACGGACGTTTATACGTCTTAAAATATTTTTCCACATAAACACTTTGGTAATGAACATTTTTATTTCCAAAATGCATTTCACGTAAGCCTTTTTGGCAATGGACTTTCATATGTCTACAAACACTATTATCTCTTAAACTCTTTTAGAAACGGACATTTTTATGTCCACACATGTTCTAACATAAATCCCTTTAGGAAATGGACATTCTCATGTCCAACCATTTTTCCCACATAAATCTTTTGGAAATGGATATTCTTATGTCCAAAACATTTTCCAACATAAACCCTTGTTCATAATCCCCATATTGGGGCTTGTTTATAGCAAACAAGTCATAAATCCTTTTCATGAAAACTTTTGCATAAAAACCATTTCTTTTTATTTTTAATATTTACACATTTTGTGTAAAACACCCTGCTTTTAGGGTAAGTTATACATAATGGCTCATAAAAATCCAATTTATGATAACTTTTCATATAATTGCTTTTATATCCCAATCTTTGGGCTTTTGAAAAGAAAAATGTACGCAAACGCATTTCTCCCCATCCAGTAGTGACACTTAGCAAGTGATCATGCTACATTTTGGAAGAAAATCCTTAACAGCACGCTAGCCAGGCGGCTATTCCTTTATCCTGCTCCTATCTCAGGGAGGCGCCGCTAGTACTCCTACCATCCCTTAGTGACTTGGCCATATATAGACTGGGCCCTGGTAATCCTAACCGTGCTCTACAACCGGCCTATTCCTTGTACCGGTGCACTATACATCATCATGACGGACCACAGTTCGTTTGGTTTAAAGTATTACAGACCGCAGCCCGTATCCTTTAAAATTAGGATCATAGACCTTAGTCTGCATCCATAACTTAAAAACATCACAGACTGAAGTCTGTGTCTTTAAAACAATCATTTTCAAAAACACATCACAAACCGCAGTCCATGTCAACTTGTAAAGCGACCGCACCCACTTTAAACAAGTTGTCATTTAAAATCTAATTTTAGGATGACCTTCCTTAAATTCTTTTAGAAACATTTTGAGTAAAATATTTTGATAAATATTTGAAATGTTTGAGAAATAATACATCTTAAAATCCTTATAAAAGAATTTCAAAACCTTTGAATTTTCAAAATTAAACTATATATTTTCTAACATTTTATTGGTTTTCATTTCAGGGCATTTTGCTCACAAAAGTTTTGCAATTATGCTACCCCTTCTCAACAACCCTAAAATCAATTTCTTGTCCACATATCAATTTTGTCATTTTTACATAAAGGAGCCTTGCATGGTCTTTTGTATGCTACTTTAGCAACCCGAAATCAAACCATTTTAAGAAAATGAACTTATGAGGTTGGTTATCCTTAAATTCCATTTAACAACATTCGTATAAATATTTTTGAAGATATTTTCAACATAGATTTCCTTATCTAAAGGAAATCAAAACTTTTCGAATATCATTTCAAAACATATGGACTATGTCCAAATCATCATTTATTATTTAATTATCATGACCTAGCAAAGTAAATCTTTTTCATAAATCAATTCCCTTTTTCCTTTTTCTTTCATAAAAATAATTGTTTATCATAAAACATCATAAAAGAAATTAAAAATTTATTTACATTTGTTGCTGTGTGAAAAAGGGCAAAATTCCCTCTTTCTTATAAAATACTTTTGAAACAACATCATAAAGAACTTGCTTACTTAAATGCAAATTCTTAAAACCATCGGCATCAAACATGAAATCCTTTGAAAACATTATCATGGAGAACTTGCTTACTCATAAGAAAAATTCTCAATTCCATTAACATAAAGCATTTCCAATCTTTGTCAACACTAGTGATAAAATCCTTATCTTAAAACGTATTGCTTGCTTCCCATGAAGCAAACCTTGAGGCTTTTCCTTAAAGCCAATCTTTTCCAAAACTTAAGGCTTTTCATTAAAGTCATTATTTTTAAAACTTGCGCTTGCCCATTCGTTTAAACATAATCATAAAAATTTTTAATCATATATCATCACATAGAAAGAAAACATCATTTTAGAAAGTTCACTTGCTTACCTGAAATCGCCATAATCCTCTTCTTCAATTCTTTTCCTTTGCCTTTGCCTAAATAAATGAAAATAATTTTTTATTTATTCACATCAACTTCAAATACATAAATCTCTTAGGTTTTCCAACCTACATAAATTCATTTGCACTTAGCTTGACCCACTTGTCCTTCAAGTCGGGTACTCATACTTAGCACATAACCTATACATATCAATCATCCATTCATTTATTTTAATACCCTTATGTAGGGTAATCATACATAAATATAATAATCATTCATTAAATTATTATTTGGAGGTTCATTACCTCCATTTATCATCTTTAATATAGTTTTCATTTTTCAGACATCGGTGCTCATTTTAAGCACTTAGTTGCTAACTTAGGTATCATATAATAATCTCAAAATTTGAGATTATCATTATTTACTTAAACAGTACCCTAATCCACGTTTTTCATCATGTTGTTATGCATTTTTACATTTTAACAACTTACATAATCCATATATCATTTATTCATACTTATCTCTTCATATACGTTCATTTCTCAATACATAAATTATATGTTTCTTAAAAATTTTCAATACAGCAACTTGTCTCTAATTCCAGCATAATTAAACCCCTTAATTAACACATAATTTAGGGTTTAATTTCAAATTTATAATCCTGTGAAACCCCAACCTATGTAAGACTCAAGGGTATGCATTGAACATATATACATGATTTATATGTGATGAAAATGAATTTTGAATGATTTTCGTGAATTATGTCACATTTTGAATTAGGGTTTCTATTGGAAACGACGATTAAAAATTTAATTGCCGGAGCACAAAGTGAGTTCGTATGACTCGAGGGGCTTAATGAGAATTTAAAGGTGAAAATGTGTTATGAATAATCATGATAATAATCATGATTTTATTTATGGAGACTAAAATGTAATTATGAAATTAAGGTGAAAAATCATAGAAAAATTCATAACTCAATGCCTGTAAGGCGGAATCAAGTAAAATTTGAGATGAAAGTTGATGAGGTTAGGCTTGGTATTATGGGATTATTAGATTATGAAAATCCTTGATGAAATTAGATTAATGATTTATTGATCACATCTCAATTTCAACCGTTAACTTTAAACGACTATAACTTGAGCTAGGAAAATCGGATTGAGATGAAATTTGAAACGGTTGAATGAAATTATGAAATCAACATTTTGGAAGGTTTAGATGAAGCATATTATGCTGTAAAAATATCTGAAATGAAAAAGGTGTGCATAGTTGACTTTTGCTCCTCAAAGGGAGGCAATTCCAAGTGGATTTTATGAATTAACAAAAATACTAAAATCCATGGAAAATCAAGAGCTTAAATGCGTGGTATTAAATGGCTAAGGGAGTAGCTTCAATAGGCATGTATGTGTGTCAACACAAGGGACGCCCATGGGTGATAAAGTATGGTCTTTGGATTTTTTAAATATTCCAAATATGCATCTAAAATACCTAAACACCTAGGGTAAGTAATGGGCCATTAATCATGTGGAATTCCAAGGCACAAAATCGTTCAAAGGAGCTGCTACACGGAACGTTGCCAAGTGGACAGCTGGATGGTTGTGATTAAAACAGATTTTTAGATTTTAGAAAAATGGTAAAAAGTGAATTTATTTGGCTGTGAGTTCACCAGCATATAAGAGGATAAGAGGGCATTCAATGGCTGTGGAAAATGCAGCAACAAGTGGGGCCCATAGCTGGAAATTCCAGCTCTATGAATGGGATGCTCGGTCACGTCCAGCACCAAAAAGGAAGAAAAACAAGGGGAAAAGAAGGGGAAAATGAGGGATTATCATTTAATCACATAAATATATGATTATTTTGACTTTATGCTTCAAATCTGGAAGTTATATGATGTTATAAACTAAAATATGAAAGGAATAGTAAATGGATGAATTTTAGCACAAAAATGTATGGAAAGAATCATGATGTGGTGATTAAAGAACTAAACAATTTTCAGCATAAAATAATAATCTGGTTTCAAATTAAAAATCCGATAAATTAACCTAAACAGGGTAAAACGGGTGACAGGATCATCTGTAGAAAATGATTTTTAATAATTTTTATAAAAGGAATTTTGGGCATAATATTTTCCAGGATATATAATACATATTTATGATCACATTAATAAAATAAAAATTAGGTTTTTATGGGTATAAATATACCCAATAATTTACATCATTAAGGCTATCAGAAAATGGATTCTGCTGTCCAGCAAGGTAAAAATACCAAAATAAATATAAATTCTTACTTTTTTGTTCCGTAAATATTTAGTTTGGTTAATTAATGTAGTTATTAAGGTATGGTAAAAATTTCAGATAAAAAATACTTGATTTGATATTAATTAAAGTTTTTGAGATTTCAGTACGCCTAATTTCAGCATATGTGGATAGTTGGAGAACAAATCAAAAAGAAATATGAAACCTATGTAGAAATGATACAAATTTATATATATTTTAATACCATAAATTTGGGTTAGGAAAAGTTGAATTAATTGCTGAAAATTCGGATTTATAAATCTGCTTAGGGTTATGTGTCAAAAGACACGTTAAATGGGTGAAAAATGGGTTCCAAAGTTGCTGTTTTGGAAACCTATGATTAGTGGATTTAAATTCTATAAAAATATCCTAAGTACAGTGGTAATTAAGGATAATTATCATGCTTAAATGCGAATTAAATTTCTGACTTCGGAAATTTTATGAAATGCCTCATATATGTGTTGTTAAATGGCTATATGTGAAAGGATAGACATGCATGAGTGGTAAATGACCTATGTAATTTGGTTTTTTGCAAAAATGTATGAAAATATGATAAATTTTTTGAATATATATATCTATTTAGAATTGCATGATGTAATTCTAAATTTTGAGATTAATTAATGAGTCTTAAGGCAACAACGGGTGCTTAAAATGAGTAACGATGTGTGAATTTTGGAAAATAAGTGAAAAATGGCTTAAGGAAGGTAATGAGCCATTAAATAATAATTATTGGATGATTATTATGTGATTAGATGATTACCCTACTTAGGGGACTAAATGTGATGTGTAATAGCCCATGTAGTGCACAAGTATGTGCTATACGGGCGTAACGAAGTCGAAGGAATTATGTATGCTAATGAAAATGGGTTGGAAAACTGAGTTGGATGCAAGAAAAGAAAATATATGAATCTTATATCATTCTTATAAGTATAGGCAAAGGCAAAAGGATAAGCGAATCGAAAAGCTAAGCAAGCGAGGTAAGCAAGCAGCTTTCTAAATGATTTTGGTTTTCATTACAAGGTATTTAAGGATGGTCATTCCTTGTTTATATGTGTATCGAAATGTTTATTTCTGTTGAAATAAATGATTGCTTATGGTTTCTCAATTATGCTTGCAATGTGTTGAAACATGAGTTTATACGATGTTTCATTGAAATGGTGTTTAAAAAGGGATGGTGCAAAGAATTCTCTACATGAGAATGACAAGTTCCATGTGAAAGGGGGTATATAATGCCGGGGTGACTAAAAGTCATGCATGGAATGGAAATCAAGTAGGCTAGTCAAGGTAGTAAGTGGACAAGGAGTCCCCCTTGACGTTGCCAAGTCAGAAGGTCTGGCGCCAAGGATGGAAAGGATCATGTCATGAAAAGAGGATTCCCCGAGCTAGCTACCGTCACATGAAGGATAATGGCATCAATGGAAATGATGAATTTGCACATCCAATATTTATGAAAAGTGTTTGAATGTTTTATGAAAAGGTTTTTGCTCCACAGGTAGTTGATCACTTGATAAGTGTCTCTACTGAAGGGAGAAAAATGCTTTTAAATAAATATGCCTTCAAAATGAATTGCCTGCAAAATATAATCTTGCTTATTGAGTTTCGACTCACATTTTTATTTTCCAAACCCATAGACAGGTGGAAGAAGAGACCTGGCAAAGGAGCAGGAGCCATCCATTGAAGGAATGGAAAGACATTATAAGTTTCATGTTTGTGAAAAACTTATGTCATATGATTGTAAATACTTTGATGTTTTGTGTTGACATCTATGATGATACATGCAGTGACATCTGATTTATGAGATGGTTTGAAATATGTTATGAAAATCATGTCTAGTTATGACATTATTGGATGGAAATTACTCAAATATGCATGAAATGAACATATGAGGAATTAAATTCCTATAGAAACATAATTAATTGGATAAATATCTGTAAAACCCACCGTGTGATAGGGCAATAATCCTGATCATGTTTACCAGTCGAACGATCTTGAGATATGGTTGTGACGCTTGGTTCGGGGCGTTACAAATCCATTTATCATAGGGTTCCAAAACAGTAACATTAGAATCCATTTTTCGTCGTTTCAATGCTCTCTTTAGCAACATGGTCTAAACAGATTTTTAATCCAAATTTTCCAGCCTTAAACCATAATTTTCTTAACCCAAATTTAGGGTATTAACGGATATTTGAATCCCATAATTAAATGGTTTCCATACAGCAACTTACTTATCCATTTCGGGTACCATTTTCACCCCATTTGGACATCTTTTCATAAAATTCATAAAAATCAGATTTGGGGCTCATCTTCCCAAATCCTTTTGGGTGTCCAAAGTACACTAATACTAGGGTATTTTACCCTATATAACTTCCACAAATCATTTAATCTCATTTCCATACCATTTTTAACATAAAAATGAAAAAATCGAGTTATATATGCAACCCTAGGTTCCATACCTTATAAAATCAGCAACCTATTCATAAATCATCATATGACTTACACTAAATCATGATTTATATCCCATTATAAGTCAAATTCCATCATAAAAACCTGGAATTTAACATTTATCTTGATTTATTCCTTAAGCTGTCCATAATGCTAAATTCAGGCACACCTAATTCTCAAAATCTTGAATTAATATCAAATAAAGTAGTTTTGATATAAAATTTCTATAATACTTTAATAAATATATTAATTAATCAAAATAAATATTTATATCATGAAATATTTAGTATTTCTATTTATTTAAGTATTTTTACTCTGCTGGACAGCAGCATCCCTTTTCAGACAGCCTGAATCACGTAAATTATGGGGTATATTTATACACATCGAAACATAATTTTTATTTTTTTCATGTGATCCTCAATATGGATTATATATTTTGTAAAATTTTTGTCCCAAAAATTTCATGTATAAAAATTATTAAAAATCATTAAAAATTATTTGTGCAGCTGATCCTGCCACCCGTTCAATCCTATCTAGGTTGATTTTCCCAGATTTTTAGTTTGCAATTTTCTTATCCATTTATGCTGAAAATTAGCTC
The DNA here is from genome assembly GCA_030490835.1 of Annona cherimola. NCBI lineage: Eukaryota > Viridiplantae > Streptophyta > Magnoliopsida > Magnoliales > Annonaceae > Annona > Annona cherimola. The sequence continues at coordinate 39,465,524 of CM059973.1, forward strand.
TTTCCTTAATTACCCCATCATGAGTCTTCCCAAAAATTTTAATGCTAAAAATAGTTCATTAACTATTTCTTCCATATTTTCCTTTTCAGGTCCAGATTTGCTACACATGTGTGTAGATTAGATGATATGGGCTGATTAATCTAAAATTAAACTTTATAAATCAAATCATTTAGCTAATAATATTTAATCCTTGAAACGTTTTCTTTAAGAGGTCTTTTATAACTTGAAACTATGATTCCAAATCAAGAAGAAAACTTGGAAATTGGAAGAATTAAACTCAATGGGTACTTACCCGATTTTGTTGATTCTTTGTCCGAACTCCCGATCTTGCTACCAAGATTTTTCCTTCCTCTTTTCCTCTCCTCCTTTCTGGGTTTGGACGTGCTTGCTGCTAGTCCTTGGAGAAAATCTCCATTTCTCTCTCTCTCTCTCTCTCTCTCTCTCTCTCTCTTTCTCTTCTCCTTTGTTGGAACGTCCAGCCCCATGCTCCCTCTCTTTCCTCTTTTTATTTGCCACTTTTCTTGGTGCCCAAGCAACCCCTAGGGTATTTTAGTAAATTTCATTTTCACCTTTCCCAAATTGCCCTCATTGCAATGTCCATGAAGCTTCCTACCTTGACTTGCATTTAATGACTTTTGTCTTTTTGTGATTAACCAAATTCCTTAATAATTAGCTTAATCCAATCCATTCATATCATAGATTTCATAATTTTATTCAATCGTTTCAAGTTTTATCTTAAACCGACGTTTCTAACTCAAGTTATGACCACTTGAATTTATCTTTTGGATTTGGGGATAAAAATAATTAATTATCACCCTAATCCCATCATGATTCCTTTAATCCAATCCGTTCATAAGATTAGGCCCACTGTCATCAGCTTACCTTTCAAATTTCATCGAAATCCACCTTGTAGGCGTCAAGTTATGAATTTTCTATCATTTTTCACCTTAATTCCATAATTACACTTTAATCTCCATAAATTAAATCATGGTAATTAACATGATTATTCATAACACATTTTCACCTTTCAATCCTTGTTAAGCCCATCGGGTCATACCAACTCACTTTGGGCTCCAGCGATTAAATTTTTAATCACCATTCTTAATTAAAACTCTAATTACAAAATATCATTAATCATAAAATCATCCAAAATTCATTCAAGGTATACATGTATCATAATTATATGCCAAATGCCTTCCTATGGTCCTACTTGGATCCGGATATCACATGAATTCTATCCAAATTTCTTTGGATGTTAAGTAGGGTAAAATCATACTTAGATAATGCCTAAGCATGATAAAATAAGTATAGTTATAATGATTAATTGGAAGTATGCTAAAACATTAAAAATTTGGAGCAAAGATAGAGCATTCAGGAAGATAGCATATGATATGTGTAAATAATGCTCCAATATTAATCAATGATAATTTGGGATGAATGATTATGATAATTATGATGTTGGAATGATGATAATTAATCTCATAATTTTTGAAGTTAAGGATTATTCTTAAGTGAAATTATGTTGATTTTTAGTATATGGAGAAAATGATTTAGTTAGTCAAGCTAATAATGATAAATTCAAAATTCATGAATTTTCCCATGATATACTAAACATAAGCTATGTCATGGTATTTTTTATTTTTGGAAAAAATGTCAATTTTTGTAACCTATGAACAGTAACAAACACGCTGTGAACAGTAACCTCGGATGAACACTAATCTGCTACAGTAGCTATGAACAGTAAACAGCGTGATTTTGGAGAAAATTTGAAATTAGTATTTAAATATAAGGAAGAAAATTTTGAAGAACTTATGGATAAAAAAATCCGTATAAAGAAATAATGACTAAATATTATAAAGCATGCATGGGAAGCAGCTTGAAAAGAATAAATGAAATATCCTTTTTCCTTGAATAGGAAAAGGAAAAGAAAAAGTCGAGGACACCAACTGAGGAGGTAAGCAAGTTATATATTTTGCAAATTATTTCCAAAATGCTTGAAATTGTTTGCAAATTGCTTTATGAAATTTATTTAAGGTTGGCCATGCTTATAACTGCTTTACATGAATTGAAGTACGTTTGTTAAATTATTTATTAAATGCTTTTTATGAAATTGTTATGGTTTACAAATATCATGTCGGCATGTGTATGTAAATGAACATGTGCACGAGGAATAGGCCATAATTGAGGTAGTAAGCGGACCGGATGTCCCCCTCGCTATTGCCAAGTCACTATACAGGCCTAGACCGGCGGCGACCTCCCTGAGATGGGAGCATGTATGGGATGGGCGCCTAGCTAGCGTCGCATCTAAAGGAATGTCATGAATGCTATGGATGCATTGCATTGCATTTTATGAAATGCATGAAAAAGATTGAAAATTATGTATGGCTTGCTTACTGAGTATTATGACTCACTCATGCTTTTTCAACGACAGACAGAAAGTGATGATGAAGGCAACATGCAAAATAATACGCAGTTTTTTATATAAATGTTGTATATGTAAATTTTAATATAAAGACAATGATGATAATTTTGAGATGAAAAAATATCTTTTCAATGATGATGTTTATGAACAGACTTTGATTATAACTATGATATACGAAACATATTTCAAGTTGGATGAATGGTGGCAATTTTTCATGTATTGATGTTATATAAAAAAAATCCTGCCGTGTGATTAGGGCAACAATCTTGAGTCCCGTTAACCAATCAAAAATGGTCCTGGAGTAAGGCTTCTAGGCACCTGGGTTCGGGGTGCCACACCTGTGCCCTTCCTGAAATGGGAGTAGGATCATAAACGACTGCCTAGCTAGCGGTGTAGTCACATGCATGGTTTATTTCCTATGGAAGAATGATCACTTGGTAAGTGCCACCTACTAGAGGGTTAGAGACGTATATGCATATGTTTTGGTTTAAAGCCCAAAATGGGGACATGAAAATATTTGAGGATATAAAAATTTCCACACAAATAAAAAAGATTTATATGCATATGTGTTGTTTTAAAAAGCCCAAAAATTGGGATATGAAAAAGGATTTATATGAAATTGTTTGAGGACATACAAATTTCCTTATATAAAGAGGTTTATATGCAAATGGTTTAGGACATAAGATTGTCCTTATGAATAAAGAGGTTTATAGGAAAATATTTTAGGACATAAGATTGTCCTCATGAATAAAGATTTATATGAAAATATTTTAGGACATAAGATTGTCGTCATGAACAAAGATTTAAATGAAATATTTTAGGACATAAGATTGTCCTCATGAAAAAAGGTTTATATGAAAATATTTTAGGACATAAGATTGTCCTCATAAACAAAGGTCTTATGTCCTAATGAACAAAGGTCTATATGAAAATGTTTTAGGACATAAGATTCTCCTCATGAATTAAGGTTTATATGAAAATGTTTTAGGACATATAATTGTCCTCATATAAAAGGTTTATGTGAAACTTTTTTAGGAGATACACTTGTCCTCATGATTAAATATTTATATGATAACATTTTAGGACATACTAATGTCCTCATGAAAAAAGATTTTATATGGGTTTATATGAAACGTTTTATGAAGAGTTTATATGAAATATTTTATGAAGGGTTTATATGAAATGTTTAATGAAGAGTTTATATGAAATATTTTATGAAGGGTTTTAATGAAATGTTTTATGAAGGGTTTAAATGAAAAATTTTCATGAAAGGTGTCTTCCGGTTGGTAGTTGATTTCTTAATAAGTGTCTCCTACCGAACGGCAAGAAATGCATTTATATGAAAATGCAAAATGCTTGCTTACTGAGTTATTACTCACGATTTATTTTCTCAAACCTTAGACAGGTGTAGGGAAGCTCAAGAGGTAGAGAACCTAAGCATTTGAGGAAAGGTATGATATGGTATTCATGTGTGTGCTAAATGATTAGCTATGTGTATGGAATAGCATAAGTAGAATTTTTAAGATATGATAATGTATATATACAAGTTTGGGTGTTGAATATTTGTTAATGAATGAATTTTATATGGATATGGTTTGGCCAGGTTGATAAAACTAAGGATGTAAGAGAACAAGATGAAAATTTGATGAATGATATATACGATTGATGACAACTATCAGGGGATGAGTTTATAGTATTTTAAAATGTTATGTGCAACAAATTATAAGTGTATCGTTGCTTACAAGATGAATGAAGTAAAATGCAAAGAAATGAAATGATGATGGATAAAAGAATAAAACGAAAAAAAATTTAGACAAGATCCAATTAAGAACCCACTGCGTGATCAGGGCAACAATCCTGTTTCACATTTACCAATTGATAATGATCTTGGAGTAAGGTTCAGGTTGTGACGCCACGGGTTGGGGGCGCCACAACATGAGAAAAAGATGATGGCTTGAGCTATTAAAGGATTATGATCTTAATATATTATACCATCCGGGTAACGCAAATGTGGTAGCCGATGTATTAAGTAGAAATGCCAGCATAGCGCACCTAATCATGAAGGAGGAATGATTGCTTCGAATCAGATAATTAAAATTGATTATATATCCACCTGGAGTGCAGGCAATACTATCACAAATGCAGATAAAATCCTCATTATTTGAATAGATTAAGAATGCACAGCAGAATAAGATTTGCAAAAGCAAGTGGAGAAAATGAGGCAAAAAGCCATACATGAGTATGTCATTGATGAACGGGGTATGTATTGGTACAATGGTCGCCTTTATACACCCAATTTATCTAAATTGAAGGAGCAGATATTAAAGGAAACACATTTTTCTCCATTTTCTATACACCCGGGAACCACCAAGATGTATCAAAATCTCAAGAAGGGATATTAGTATAACAATATGAAAAGGGAAATCATTGAATATGCAGCCAAGTGTTTGACGTGTCAAAAGGTGAAAGCAGATCATCAGCGAACACCTGAAAAACTATAGTCACTTGATGTTCCTAAGTGGAAATGGGATGACATTACTATAGAGTTTATTGAAGGGTTACCTAAAACTCAAGTTAGAAATGACTCTATATGGGTAATAGTGGATTGATTATCTAAGGTTGCACATTTTTTACACATAAAGAGAAATTTTTCTGCTAAAGGCTAGACAAGATATACTATAAGGAGATTGTACGTCTCCATGGAGTGCCGAAGTCAATAATGTCCAATCGAGATACGAATTTCACATTTTGTTTTTGGAAATATTTGCATCAAACCCTAGGCACATGGCTCAAGTTTAGTGCTACATTTCATCCCCAGAATGATACGCAAACGAAGCGAGTAAATCAAATTATCAAGGATATTTTCCAAACGTGCAAATTAGAGTTTGGAGAAGCATGGGATGAATATATATATATAGGGCCATTTGAAGTACCAGTGAAAATTGGGAAGCTGACATACATGATAACGTTACCCCGAGCCTTAGCCCTAGTTTACAATGTATTTCATATTTCCATGCTCAGAAAATATATTCTAGACCTCACTCGTACTCTAATAGCAGAAAACTTGCCCATTCAAGATCATCTGAGTTATGAGGAAAGACCGATCAAGATCTTGGATCACAAAGTGCAAAAGCTTCAGAATTGAGAAATCGAGTATGTTAAGGTTCAATGGAATTGATATTCCGAAAACGAAGCCACCTAAGAATTACGAGAGGAGGTTGAAAGTACATACCCCCAATTGTTTGAAAAGCAAACGGTTTCGAGACGAAACTTTCTATAAGTGGGGAGGATTGTGATACCAAAAACATTGAGATCCATACATGCAATTTAGACATTTAATTATTGTTAATTGTATGATTGAATTGGATGATTGAGATTAAGGTAATTGATTAAGTAAGGCGATTAAGTTAATTACCTTAGCTCAATGTGGATTAATGTACACATAAAGACAAAATGAAGTGTAGGGAATGATGATGTGGCATGGTTAATTTTTCCATTTATTATGATAAATTGATGATAATTATGGGTTTAAATAAGTTATTACTTGGAAACTTCATAACTTGATGTCCATAAAGCGAATTGACGTGAAATTTGGAGGGTAGGCACATGTTGACATGCTCTACCGCATGAATGATATGAATTATGATAATCCTGATTTAATTATGGTGATAATGATTTAATTTCATCAAATTCCATATGACATTTTCAAATGCTCATATCTTGCATTAGAAAGCTCATTTTAAGATGAATTTTTTTATGGACGGCTAAAATGAGGTAGCATATCATATGGATGGTTTTGATTAAGCTAATTACCATGAGAAAATGTTAAACAGCATATGGATTAAAACCATTGCCTTTTACCATTGAAAAGTAGTTTTTGATTTAAAGAAAAGTCAATGCAATTTAATGGTGCAATGGAGGTGTCTTAAGGAGGGATTTTTGGGCAATTTTTGCAATTTTTAAAATAAAAAATGCATCAAAATATGCTGCTGATCAGGGACGTTAATGGCTTTGATTTTGGATAGCTTTTTGATGCCACAAAATACCAGAATGATGGGCAGCTGTGGACATGATCAAGGATTTGGTTAGGCAGATTTTTTATGTTAAATAAATATATAAAATGGAAATTATATGGGGATAAACATGACAGGTCAATTGGGGATAAATATGAATTTAATTAACCTCAAAATGAGGTGGAAAATGAGGGTTAAAAACCCCATTATAAAAGGTGAGAGAAGGGGTAGTTGCATGTTCATTTTTTGGGCAGCAAAAAGAAGAGGAAAAAAAAGAAAAGAGGCAGCAGGGATGTCCATGGAGAAAGGAAGAAAAGGAAAAGAAAAAGAAGAAAAAAAGAAGGGGAGAAGAGGAGAAACCAAGTTGAGCAAGAGAAGGCAAACAACACATCACAAGTAGGTGCTTAAAACCAAGTTTTAGTTTTGTTAAATTGAAAGTTTTCAAGCTCAATCAATGAGTCATAAATTTGATTCATTATGAACATTAAGTGATGATTTATGAAGCCTTTGATAGGGTTATTAAATGTTAAATGAATTAGGAAATTCAATTCAAGCATTGAAGAAGGTTATGTATGAGTTAGGAGTTGTTTACGACAAGTGCACAATGCTGAAATTTTTATTAATTTCATATTAATGTTGTTGTTTTGAGCATGTGATATGGGTTAATTCTGTGAGATTTTTCCTTGTTTAATTTATTATAAACCAAGCTTATATGATGGACCTTAGAAGGGTGTAACTTGGCATTGACAATTGAAGCAAATTCTATTCATTTAGGGTAGAATTGGTGCATGACTTAAACAACAAGATATATGGAAAATTATGGGGTTAAAATACCCCATTAATGGAGAAATGTGGATGTCCAAATGGGCTGGAAAAGAAAATTAAAAATCTGTTTATATTGCACATATGATGGGGACGTCCAAAGTGGAGAAAATGAGAGGAAAAATTACTGTTTTGAGTGATTTAATTAAAATATTTCTATTTCATCATTATACCCTAATTAATGTGCAAATATGTGTCTAAGCTAAGCTATAATTGAAGGAAAAAATATGTTTCATATGAACTTAATTAACACATAATGTATGTGTAATTAGAAGGTGCACATGAAGGGTATATAGATTCACAAGGATAGGGAATGATCATGTATAATTAACTTAAGTGCAAAAATGAAATAGAAATATGGCGAAAAGAGAAAAGATAGGGCTGTTTTGAGAAAATTACGGAATCCCAAAAATTTGGGATTGACATTAGTAGCCCTAACTCATAAACAAGTAACATGAATAAGCGCCAATGTGAAAATGCAAAAGTATGAGTGTTAAATGATAAATAGGAGAGGTTGAATCTCCATATGTTAAGTTAAACTTAAAGATTATAATGAATGTGAAAACTTACCCTAAATAAGTGTATTAAAATGAAAAAGAATGGTTAAAATGAAAGCACAAATCACACCAATGTGTGAATTGAAAAAATTAATGCCCAACTTGAAAAACAAGTGGGCTAAGTAAAGTTGATGAAATTTATGGGGACTGGAAAATTATAAGATGTGCAAGCATGCGACATTTTATGTATATAAATAAAATATCATTTTCATGTATCTAAGCAAAGACAATGAAAAAGTTGAAGAAAGGAATTAAAGTGACTACAGATAAGTAATCAAACTTTTGAAAACTTGCTTTCTCAAAGTGTTGAGATTATGATGCAAATTGATGTTTAAATGCTTTTGAAAATATATATTGCAAATTGATGTTTAAATCTTTTTGAATTTATTTAAGGATGTCATTATTATAACTCTTGCATCAAAATGACTTGAATACTGTTGCATTTATGATGTTGAGAAATTATGGTTTAAATGGTTATTCATGAAAATCATGCTAGGATGTCTATGTTCATGGTGCACATAGAACTAGGTCCACATTAGAGGTATAAGCGGACCGGTTGTCCCCCTATAGTGTGACTAAGTCGCTAAAATAGGTCAAAGGCCGGTGGCGCCCTACCTGAGATGGGAGCAAGATGATGGGATGGTCACCTAGCTAGAGTACCATCATTATGATGTTCATATTATGTTGATAAAAATGCATTGCATTATTCATGATATAACCATTTTGGGTATGATGTTGGCAATTCAAAAATGTTTATACAAGGAAAACTTTATCTGAACTATGCAACTTGCTTACTAAGTTAATACTCACGATTTGTTTTCCAAGCCCTAAGACAGGTGTAAGATCGCTACAGAGGAAGAGCTTTGGTTTAAATGAAGAGATATGATTCTTGTATTCCTTTGTATGCATTTATAGGAATAGCGATGTTTTATGGAAAGAATGTTTACAAATTGTTTGCATCTCTATGGGATTATACATCTCGGATGTGATATGGATTCGAATATGTCATTATTTTGAAAACAAATGATGATGAGTGATGTATGTATATTTTAGCCTAATATGAATGTTATAAAGTTTTATGTTATATAATGGAAATGATGTGTAGAAAATAAATGTTGAATATTTATATCAGAGATTGATGATGACCAAAATGGGAAATTTGGTGTATAAATTATTAAATGCCATGAGATAAACTCATATGGAATAAATAATAAATGTATGTTCATGTTAAAAAATCTGCCGTGTGACAGGGCAACAATCCTATTCACGTTTACCAATCAATAAACGATCCCGGAGTAAGGCTCATGTTATGATGCTTGGGTTGGGGCGCCACAACCTGCGAGAGAGCCTCGCATCTCTGTTGATAAGAGACTATGCATCTAGCATTGAGAAGGCAAGAGCTTTAGAAATATAATCATTGAGAACCTTAGAATGGAGGGAAGGGCAAAAACAAAATCCTCCTAGTATTAAAGAAAATGATGCGAGGAGGAAAAGGGCAAGAAGGCATGGGTTGGAAAAAGAAAACCCAATGTCAAGACCAACAGTGCCCAAGCGTGTAGAAGTTGTCAAAGGCACCCTAATAGTGAGTGCTTACGAGATGTAAGCAAGTGCTTTAGATGCGGCTAAGCTGGACACATAGTAAGGGACTGTGGAAGTGCTAAGGTTAGAATGATAAAATGTTTCACTTGTGGTCAGGCAGAACACATTTCTCCTAAGTGTCCAAGAGAACTGCAAGGAGCACAAGGATGCAGGAGACCAGCCCAGCAAACAACAGCTACGACTGTGGCTCGACAGGGAACTTCTTCGAACCCAGTGCATGTGCAAGTCTTGACTCGCACTGAGTCGTAGGATCATGAGAAGAAAGCGGTTACAGGTATGGTTTAAATTTTAGAAAATTCTGTAGTAACATTATTTGATTCTGGTGCTACGCATTCTTTTATAGTATACCAAAATGTAACTAAGCATGCACTGGTCATAGAAGAAATAAGTAATACTATCCATGTAGAAACCCCTGCCTATAGGTTGGCGAGTATAAATTAGTTATGTATGTCATGCGTAGAAAGTATAGGTTCGATGATTTTAGAGGTAGACCTAATCCTATTACCCATGACTGAGTTTGATGTAATACTAAGAATGGACTGGTTGAGCCGTTGGGGAGCCTCGGTATTATTTATGAGGAAGAAAGATGGAAGCTTAAGGCTCTATATATTGATTCCAAAGAACTGAATAGGGTTACTGTGAAGAATAAGTACCCTCATCCTCAGATCAATGATCTATTCAATTAGCTGAAAGGAGCGTCTACCTTTCCGAAGATAGACTTACAATCAGGGTACCACCAATTGAGAATTAGCCCAAGGGACATTCACAAGACAGCATTCCAAACTAGGTACAAGCATTATGAATTTTTAGTTATGCCTTTCGAACTTATGAATGCCCCAACTGTATTCATGAATATGATGAATAGAGCCTTTCGAGACTACTTGGATCAATTTGTGGTGGTATTCATCGATGACATCTTGATTTATTCAAGAACAGAGAAGGAACATTGAACACATCTTAGAATGGTGTTAGAAAAGTTGAGAAAAGAGTAGTTATATGCCAAATTAAAAAGTGCGACTTTTGGTTGAAGCAAGTCAAAATCTTAAGGAATATTATATCAACACTTGTAATACAAATTGACCATCAAAAGATTGAGGCGGTATGTAAATGGCCACAACCAACAAGTATCACGAAAATCAGATGCTTTATAGGGTTGGCTCGCTAGTACAGGAGGTTCGTAGAGGGATTTTCACAGTATCTACACCACTTACTAGACTAGCACAAAAAGGGGTTAGATATGTGTGGTCAGATGAATGTGAAAATAGTTTTCAAGAGTTGAAGCGCAGATTGGTGGAAACACCTATCTTAATGCTACCGTAAGGAGATGAAAGGTTCGTAGTGTTTAGTGATGCCTCAAGAAAAGGATTGGGATGTGTACTAAAGTAGAAGGGCAAAGTTATAGCTTACGCATCTCGACAGCTCAAGCCGAATGAGGTAAATTATCCAACCCATGACTTGGAGCTGGCAGCGTTAGTATTTGTCTTGAAAATATGGAGGCATTACTTAAATGACGCTAAGTGTGAAGTATACACGGACAATAAGAGCCCCAAGTACATTTTCACTCAAAAAGAGCTTAATATGAGGCAAAGGCGATGACTTGAGCTGCTTAAAGATTATGACCTTAATATCTTGTACCATCCAGGAAAAGAAAATGCAGCGGCCGAGCCCTAAGTCGAAAGTGTAGATCATTTGATTACTAAGGAGATTTTCCATCTCCATGGAGTACCTAAGTCCATAGTCTCTAATCGAGATGCAAGTTTGTCATCTCGATTTTGGAAAAGCTTGTAGCAAACCCTAGGCACTCAGTTGAAGTTCAGTACAACATTTCATCCCCAGACAAATGACTAAACAGAGTGAGTTAATCAAATTGTGGAAGACATGCTTCGAATGTGCACATTGGAGTTTGGAGGGTTATGGGATGAATTCATATCAATGATGAGTTTGCCTATAACAATAGCTACCAGGTAAGCATACAGATGGCCCTGTTTGAAGCCTTATATGGGCGAAAGTGTCGAACACCGTTAAATTGGGATGAAGTATGAGAGAGGAAATTAGCTCCAGACTTGTTATGGAGAATGGCGAAAAAAGTACAAGTGATTAGACAGTATATACTCACAGTCCAGAGTCGGCAAAAGAGTTACACAGATTGCAAAAGAAGAGATTTAAATATCCAAGTTAGTGATCACGTATTCGTAAAAGTTACGCCATTCAAGGGTGTGACAAGATTTGGGAAAAGAGATAAACTAAATCTCAGGTATATAGGGCCATCTGAAGTAGTAGAAAAGGTTGGTAATTTGGCTTATAGAATAGCCTTACCTCCAGCCTTAGCAGTAGATCATAATGTATTCCATGTTTCTATGCTTAGAAAGTATGTAGCATACCCAACTCATGTCCTGATAGTAGAAAGTTTGCCAATTCAAGATTACTTGAATTATGAAAAGAGATCGACCGAGATTTTGGATCATAAGATATAAAAGCTTTGGAACCAAGAGATTGAGTATGTTAAGGTTCAATGGAACCGATACTCGGAAAACGAAGTAACTTGGGAATTACGTGAGCAATTTGAAAGCAAATATCTTCAATTGTTTGGATTATAACAAGTTTTGGGATGAAACCTTTTATAAGGGGGGCAGGAATGTGAAACCCCATTTTCTTTTAAGCCTAGGAAGTGTGATGAGCAGTTTATATGAGGAACAAAGTGTACATGAATTTTTAAAAATATTTTGGAAAGAAATTTTCAAAATCTGAGATACACCGATTCGAGTGATTTGAAATTTCTCAGCTTAAGGAAAAGTAAAAATAAATGAAAATTTTGGACCCCTTATTGGTTCCAAATGTAAGGTTTATAACCATCCATGACTAATTCCATTAGATCTAAGCATGTTTAACTCTGATTGAGGTGAAATTTTGATGAGAGGTATAAAACTATATGCTCTATGATCTAGGCAGATGAGATTAAGCAAGTTGATTAACAAAAGTACTTAAAGTTATTCACTTTTATAAGCATTAAAAGATAAAACTCACTAAAAGACAGAGATGAGGTGTCTCACTAAATGACAAAAAAATGAGATCTTCACTACAAGACAAAAGACTTGTAGAGAATTTGAGGTGGCACATGCGTTAATGACCCATTTGATGTGTCGTTTTGGGATTAATTAGGGATAAGCTTGTGTCTTGAGATGTGTTAGGCATATTGATGAGAAATTTTTAGGGTAAACCCAAGTTAGGGTACCCTACAAGTTGAATGGAGTGGATTATGAGTATTTAGATTAGAAAGTTGTTAAACAACTTAACATTTTATGAAATGCCTTTAGTTAGTTCCAAATGATCATATCTTAGACAATATTGATCATTTAAGGATGAAAATTTTTATGGATAGTCAAGAGTACATTCTCTAAGTTATGAATGGTTTTCATTATGTCAAATCTTATGATAAACTCTTGATTAGCAAGGGGATTATCAAAAAGAGGATTTGCATTAATGAGCCTTATCTTAGGAGTCATAAATGGATGAGATAATGAGATAAAAATGTGGCAATTAATGCTCAAGGCTAAGGTGGCTAGATAGGTGATAATGGGATGATTTATATGAAATGAAAAATGTGAAAAGTAACATTTAAAATCCTGCAAGGTAGGACGTGTTTGGAGCTGGAATTTTAGGGTAGAATTTTTATTTTTGAAAAAAATGCAAAATGCATGATAATTTGTCATAGCTGGGGAGATGATGATAGGTTGATTTGGCAACCTAACTACACATGGATGGTGGAGATTAATGGACAAAATTGCAGCACAATTGGATGGTTTAAATTGATGCAGAAAAATTATTTGTGAGAGATAAGAATATGGACACTTGGACAACTAGAAAAAGGAAATGGATTAACCATGGTTAAAAGGTGGCAAACCAAGGGTAAAATGCGGCCCTATATAAAGGGGTAAAGGGCAGCACTTTGGATGATTTTGAAGGGCTTGAAAACTGAGAAAAATTGAGCAAGAAGAAGGACGCAACCATTTGGACGTCTAAACAAGTCCATTTCTATGTATATTTTGGTATTAATTTGCAACTTATACCATGGTTAAGTAACGTCCAAAACAGGTCCAATTATGTGAAATTTTGTTGTTAATTAATGGTTCATTTCATGCTTTGTGAACGCCAATAGGTATACCTTATATAGGTTTGGTCATTAAATTATCCCATGCTTAAATTGTGATACCCAAAAAAAATGTGACTCATACATTCAATCTAGGCATGTAATTATTGTTAACTATATAATTGAACTGGATGAATGAGATTAGGGTGAATGACTAAGAAAGGTGATTAAATTATCATCATAGCTCAATGTGGGTTAATGTGATTAAAGAGACCCAATGAGGGTTAGGAAATGTGGATATGTTATGAATAATTATCTCATATATTATGATTTAATTAATGAAAATTATGATGATAATTATAAATTTAAGGTGATAAATGTTAGAAAATTCATAATTTAACGCCTATAAGGCGGAATGAGGTAAAATTTGAAAGGTAAGCACATGATGATGTGCCCAACCTTATGAATGAATTGGATTATGAAAATTTTGATGAGATTAGGGTGATAATTATTTATTTTCATCTAAGTCCAAAAGATAATTTCAAATTGCCATAACTTATGCTAGAAAAGTCATTTTGAGATGGAATTTGTCATGAACGGTTAAAATAATATGGTGAATCATATGGATGAATTTGATTAGGCTAATTATCATGGAAAAAGTTCTTAATTACAAAAGGACAAACCCTTTGACTTTTTCCCTCAAAAAGTGGCTTATCATTTAATGCAAAAGTCATGGTAATTAAGGGGCATTTGAGGTGGCTTAAGGATGAAATTTTGGAGCATTTTTAAATTTCCAAAAATTCAGAAAATGTACGAAAAAGGGGCTGCAATAAATGGAAGTTTAACGGCATGAATATAGGGCAGATTTTGTAGCCATAATGGCCAAATAGGAGGCCATATGTGGTTGTGCAAAGGGGCTACACATGGGCACATTTTGTGATTTTTTTTAAAATGCTTAAATTAAATGATTTTGGGGTTACATGAATAGGAATCTTAATGTCATGGATTTGGACAATTTCATCCTCAGAAAATGCTAAAAAGGGCAGCCCATGTGAAAGTGACTAAGGGGGCAAGTTAGGGATTGATTTTTGTATTTAAAAATTATGAAAAAAAATAAATTCAAGGGAGTTTCTTGGGTTGCAAGAAAAGAGGAAAATAAAAGGAGAAAAGGGGCAGCAAGGCAGGGGCTAGCCGTTCAAGCTAAGGAAGAGAGAGAGAGAGAGAAGAGAAAGAAGGGCATCTTGAAGATTTCTCGTGGGGCTAATTCCTCTCCTAAAATTCAAGTTTGTAGTGGTTTATTAACATGTCCCAATTTTAAAATATTCCTAATTAAATAGGTTTATTTTTAAATTTTTATGTGGTTATTAATCAGCCCATGCTATCTAACCTACACTCATATAGTGAATCTGGAATAGGAAAAACAAATATGGACGAAATAGTAAATCAATGAGTTTTAGTATAAAAATATGTGTGACAATTCATGATAGGGTGAGTAAGGAACGACCTAAGTTTCAGCTTAAAAAGACAAGCATGTTGCAAATTAAATATCCGGAAATATCAACCTGAACAGGGTTGAATGAGTGTCAGGATCAGCTGCACCAAATAATTTTTAATAATTTAATACAAGAAATTTTGATCTGAAACTTTTATATAATATATAAGACAAATTAAATATCCCTTTACAAAAATAAAAATTGATTTTTGAGTGGTATAAATATACCTAATAATTAATGTGATTTGAACTATATGAAAATAAATGCTGTTGTCCAGAAGAGTAAAAATACTAAAATAAATATAAATACATAATATTTTGTGCTGAAAATATTTATTTTGGTTAATTAATATATTTATTAAGGTATGATAGAAATTTCAGATCTAAACCCCTTGATTTGATCATAATTCAAAATTTTAAGAGATCAGTATGTCTGATTTCAGCAATATGGACAGAGTGAGGAATAAACCAAAATAAATGTTAAATTCTTGATTTTTGGGATGGAATTTAACTTATGATGGGACATAAAAAATTATCATAAGTGATTATGAGAGTTTAACCTACTAGAGGTGGATTTTGAAAGGAATGGGTTCTATGAAAGTACAAGTTATACCAATGTCGGAATTGGTAAATGGACACCCAACTTGAAAAATAAGTGGGTTAAGAAGGTTGATAGAAACCATGTGGGTTGGAAAACTATATGATGTACACACATATGGAATTATGTTTATGAATGCAATGTCTTTCTTTTGTGTCCAGGCAAAGGCAAAGAAATGATTGACAAAGGAAACAAAAGTGGATTTAAGTAAACAAGCAACCTTTTGAAAATATTGATTTCATTTCAAATGATGAAATGATTACAAGTGCTTTATAATGATGCTTTATTAAGAATTTCCAAATGCTATTTCATTGACAAATATTTAAATGATTTTAACTTGCTTTATTAAGATGTTTCAAGATTGCTTACAAGGTAAGCAAGCGAACCTTCATGAATATTGATTTTGTTTCAAGTATTTATATTGATGATTTTAGAATTGTTTACAGAGTAAGCAAGTTCAATTCTTGAAAATATAGCCTTAATGAAAAGCCTCAACATTACTTCATTGTAAGCATGCTCAATTCTTCAAGGTATGATTTTACTCTTTACGAATGACATGTTTCAAGATAGTTTCATGTTAAGAAAAGTTCTTAGAAATGCTATTTCAAATGCATTTTATGATGAGAGAGTTTCTATTCTCTTACAAGATGATATTCAAAAACAAACTTTGGGGATTATATTCCTAAGGAGTTTTGAGAAAAAAAGATATATGATTCTTCATATAATTCTATTTGTAAATAAATAGGGCTTTTGAAATGGCTTATATAAATGTCTTGAAATGGTTCATATAGATGCTTTGAAATGATCTATTGAAATACTTTTAGTCTCTTTGAAGACTGAAATACTTTGAAAAATATCTTGTATTCATGTTCTTAAATGAGTTTTAAGGATGACCTAATCAATAACTTGATGATATAAAATGATTTGATAACTATTTTATTTAAATAATGTTCAAAAGATAGTGCAAACGTTTCTCTACATAAGAGTGACAATGATGGTGTGTGGACGAGGCATATAATGCCAATAAAATGGAAGCAGATGTGTTTGCCTATCTTTTCCTCACAAAAAGCCCAGCAATGGGAATAAAAATGTCTACAAGAAAAGTTTTTTCTTTTCAATTATTGAAATATTTCAAAATTAGTTTATCGAGATGATTCTAAAATTGTTTACCAATGTACAAGAAATATTCCTTAAAATATTATTCTCTCAAGTATTATAAATGTTTTATAAAACTGATTTACAAAAATGTTTCTAAAATTCTTTAAGGGTGGTCATCCTAACATCATGATTTGAAGACGATTTATGAAAATGTTTTATTTTTAAAATGATTATGCCTAGTTCTCAAATTGATAAGGGCACAGTCTACAGACTGAGTTTGATTATGTTATTTCAAGTTTTGACTAAAAAAATGGCATGGTCTGAGTACTGTGATGATTTTATGAAATTATGATAGCATGACGATGCGAATACAAGAGAGTGTGCACGAGGATCATGTACTAGGCCCATGGTGGAGGCAGTTGCAGACCGAAACGGTTGCATACTAAGGCCAACCTCTACCTGTGGCCAAGTCGTTAAGGGAAGGCTGGTGGCCGGTGGCGCCCTCCTTGAAATGGGAGCAGGATCATGGACGCCCGCCTAGCTAGCGGTGCAGTCACGTGGATGGTTTCTTTCCTATGGAAGGATGATCTGTGGTGCCCCAAACTGAGACGTCACTTCCTTACCTCAAGACCTTATTGATTGGTAAATGTGAATCAGGATTGTTGCCTTGATCACGCGCGGTGGGTTCTTAATTGGATCTCGTCCAAAAATTTTTTTCCATTTCTTCATTCATCATCATTTCATTTATAACATAAGCAATGGTACACTTGTACATATCCTTTAATCCATTTCAACTTGCTGTTATACATCATAGGCCCTCTTGACCTAATGATGACATTGTCATTGCATACATACATATGTTCAATCATTAGTTCACCTAGAACTCAGAACTTTAAACAAGTTCACATATATATATCAATATACCTGAAAACTTCCATTCAAAGCATTCCACTCACCATGGCTAATCCTTTTAGCCCACCTGGGTACTACTTCGTACCTTCCTTCGTTGCTTAGGTCCATTGACCCCTTGAGTTTCCCGGTACCTGTCTAAGGTTTGGAAAAACAAAACGTGAGTGATAACTCAGTAAGCAAGCATTTTATCATTAGGGCAAAACTTCCTTGAATTTCATAAACATCTTGAATATTTTTTCCTGAGGACATTTATATGTCCCAAAACCTTATCATGAAATCCTTTGTTCATGAGGACAATTCTATGTCCTTGAACATTTTCATAAAACTTTCATTCTTAAAATCATTTACAAGCCATGTCCGAGTTTGTTAAAGCAAAACATACATGTTTTACCCTTTATAATTAATTTTTTTTGTCTTGAGTGAACATTTCCAATGTTCCAAGACCTTTACATAAAACCATCTTTTGCCAGTGGACGTCTCACGTCCAAAACATTTTTCTCATAATTCCTTTGGCAAATGAGGACAATCTCATGTCCTAAAACATCATTCACATAAACCTTTCTCGGCAAAGGACATTTTTATGTCCAAAAATATTTTTCATCATAAAATCCTTTAGCCAAGAGACATTTAATGTCTCAAAACATTTTTCACATAGCTTCCTTTGACAATGGACATTCATATATCCTAAAACACCTTTCATTAAAATACTTTGGCTGTGGACATTCTCATGTCCATAAACACTTTTCATTTAGGCTCTTTAATAATGGGCATTCTTATGTCCAAAAACAAGTTTGACATAAATCCTTTTCATAATCCCCGTCTTGGGGCTTGTTTATAACAAACAAAGCATATAAGATACATAAACCATTTTCATAAATGCATTTGCATAAAAACATTTTCTTTCATTCCTGTTATTTACACTTTTGTGTAAAACACCCTATTTTTAGGGTAACCATTTCATAAAATCCTTTTAGGATAACTTTTCTTAAAAATGCTTTCATGTCCCAATCTTTGGCCTTTTCAAAAGCAAAACATAAGCAAATGTATTTCTCCCCATCCAGTAGTGAAACTTAGCAAGTATTATGCTACCTTTTGGAAGAGAATCCTTAACAGCACGCTAGCTAGGCGGCTGTTCCTTTATCATGCTCCCATCTCAGGGAGGGCGCTGCTGGCACTCCTGTCATCCCTTAGCTACTTGGCCTTGTGTAGAGTGGGCCCCAGTCATCCCAACCGTGCTCTATAACAGGCCTATTTCTTGTACTGGTGTACCATACATCATCATGATGGACCACAGTCCGTTTGGTTTAAAGTATTACAGACCATAGTCCGTATCCTTTAAAATTGGGATCACAGACCTCAGTCTACATCTATAACTTAAACATCACAGACCGAAGTCTGTGTTTTTAAAAAAATTATTTTCAAAAACACATCACAGACCGCAGTCCGTGTCAACTTGTAAAGTGAGCGCACCCATTTTAAACAAGTTATCATTTGAAATCTAATTTTAGGAGACCTTCCTTAAATTCTTTCGAAAATACTTTGAGTAAAACATTTTGATAAATATTTGAAATGTTTGAGAAACAATACATCTTAAAACCCTTTTAATAAAAGAATTTCAAAACTTTTAGATTTTCAAGAATAAATCATACATTTTTCCTAGCATTTTCTTAGTTTCTATTTCAGGGCCTTTTGCTCACAAAAGTTATGCAATTGTGCTAACCCTTTCTCAATCACCTTAAAATCAATCTCTTGTTCACATATCAATTTTGTCATTTTTACATAAAGGAGCCTTGCATGGTCTTTTGTATGCTACTTTAGCAACCCGAAATCAAACCATTTTAAGAAAATCAACTTATGAAGTTGGTATTCCTTAAATTCCATTTAACAACATTCGTATAAATATTTTTCAAGATATTTTCAACATAGATCTCCTTATCTAAAGGAAATCAAAACTTTTCAAATATCATTTCAAAACACATGGTCGATGTCCAAATCATCATTTATTATTTAATTATCATGACCTAGCAAAACAAATCTTTTTCATAAATCAACTCCCCTTTTACTTTTTCTTTCATAAACATAATTGTTTATCATAAATTATTGTATAAATAACTCAAAACTTATTTACAAACAATACTTTGTGAAAAAGGTTAAAATTTTCTTTTTCTTATAAAATACTTTTGAAACAACATCATAAAGAACTTGCTTGCTTAAAAGCAAATTCTTAAAACCATCGGCATAAATTAATAAAATCCTTTAAAATAATCATCATGGAGAACTTGCTTACTCATCAGAAAATTTCTCAATTCCATTAACATAAAGCATTCACATCCTTGGCAACACTTGTGATAAATTATTTATCTTAAAAAAGTGTCGCTTGCTTCCCAAGAAGCAAACCTTAAGACTTTTCATTAAAGTCATCATTTTTCAAAACTTATGGCTTTGCATTAAAGCTGTCATTTTCAAAACTTGTGCTTGCCCGTTCGTCAAAACATAATCATAAACATTTCATTCACATATCATCATATAGAAAATATTTTAGAAAGTTCGCTTACTTACCTGAGATCGCCATAATCCCTTTCCTTCCATTCGTTTCCTTGCCTTTGCCTAAATAAATGAAAATAACATTCATTTATTTGTAACATCTTCAAATACTTATATTGCTTAAGTTTTCCAACCTACATAAGTTCATCTAACTTAACCCATTTGTCTTTCAAGTCGGGTATTCATACTTAGCAACATAGCCTATACATATCAATCATCCATCCATTCATTTTTAATACTCTTATGTAGGGTAAACTTACATACATGTAATAATATTTCATTAAATCATTATTTGGAAGTTCATTACCTCCATTTATCATTTTTAACATATTTTATCATTTTTCACACATCGGTGCTCATTTTAAGCACTTAATTACTAACTCAAACATCATATAATAATCTCAAATTTTGAAATTATCATTATTTACATAAAAAGTACCCTAATCCACATTTTTTTATCATGTTTTTATGCATTTTTCATTTTAACAACTTACATAATCCATATATCATTTATTCATACTTATCTCTTCATATACGTTCATTTCTCAACACATAAATAATGTGTTTCTTAAATTTTTTCAACACAACAACTCGTCTCTAATTCCATCATGATTAAAATAATTAATTAACACATAATTTAGGGTTTAATCTCGTATTTATAATCCATTCATCATAGGGTTCCAAAATAGCAACATTAGAACCCGTTTTTCATCATTTCAATGCTTGTTTTGACACTTAATTCAAAATAGATTTCTAATTCATAAATTCTAGAAATTAATAATTATTTTATTAACCCAAATTTAGGTTATTAATACATATTTAAAATTCATATATTGGTTGCTTCCAAAACAGCAACTTTCATATACATTTTGGGTACCCTCTGCACCCCTCTTTGAACATCCCTTTGCATATCTTCAAAAAATCATATTCAGGGTATTCTTGTTTACCTATAATAGGTTAAACCCTCATAATCACTTGTTTATATCCCATTATAAGTTAAATTTCATCACAAAACCTGGAATTTAACATTTATTTTGATTTATTCCTTAAGCTGTCCATAATGCCGAATTCAGGCATACTGAATTCTCAAAATCTTGAATTAATATCAAATCAAGTATTTTTTATCTGAAATTTCTATCATTACTTAATAACTACATGAATTAACCAAAATAAATATTTTAATCATGAAATATTTAGTATTGTCATTTATTTTGGTATTTTTACTTTGCTGGACAGCAGCATCCCTTTTCAGACAGCCTGAATCACGTAAATTATGGGGTATATTTATACATATAAAAACCTAATTTTTAATTTTTTAGTGTGTTCCTCAATATTTCTTATACATACCATAAATTTTCAGCCAAAAATACCTTGTATAAAAATTATTAAAAATTATTTTGTGCAGCTGATCCTGCCACCTGTTCAATCCTGTCTAGGTTGATTTTCCCGGATTTTTAATTTGCAACGTACTTATTTTTTTAGGCTGAAAATTAGTTATTTCCTTAATCACCAAATCTTGAGTCTTCTCACAAATTTCTATGGTAAAAATATTTCATTAACTATTTATTCCATATTTTCCTTTCCAGGTCTAGATTTGCTACACATGAGTGTAGATTAGATTATATGGGCTGATTAATCCTCAAATTAAACTTTATAAACCAACGTATTTAACTATGCATCTTTAATCTATGAAACATGTTCTTTAAGAGGTATTTTATGACTCAAAACCATGATTCCAAATCAAGAAGAAAACTTGGAAATTGGAAGGTTTAAACTCAACGGGTACTTACCCGATTTGGTTGAATCTTTGCCCCGAGCTTCCCAAGATTTTCCTTCTTCTTTTCCTTCTCTTTTCTCCCTTTCCTTTCTTCTGGGGCCGTGTGAGGCTTGCTGGATTTTTGGAGAACTTTTTTCTCCTTAGTTTCCTCTCTTTTTCTCTTCTCTCTTACTATGGACGTCACTTGGGTTGGTTGCTGGAATTTTCCAGCAACTATGTCCCCTTTTTTATTCCATTTGAAGTCCACATAAATGTGCACTTATCCCTTGTACACTTGGCTAATTTTTACTCAAGTAAAATTGAGTAATTATCTTAATGAAAAAATCACAAAATCATGCATTTACACACATGGGACGTCCACCTTGCTGCCCATTTTGGCATTTTGTGGCTGATATTTCCAGCCCCTTTAATCCCTCATTAACTATGCTAAAGTTAGACTAATTACATGGGCATTTTAGAATTTTTAAAAATAAAAAAATCTGATTTTTGGGTGCCAATCCACCAATCCCTTGCCACCTCAACCCTTGCTTAATTGCTCTGTCTTTTTCTCCATAAATGGGTTTCGTCCTTTTGTGATTAAGAAAATCCCTTGATAATTAGCTTAATCCATTCCCACCATATTGTTCGTCATATCATTTTATCCATCTCTCTCAAGTTTCATCTCAAACTGAGTTTCCTAACTCCACTTATGACCACTTGAATTATCCTTGGAGTGTAGGCTAAAAATAATTAATCATTGCCTTAATCCTACCATGATTTCCATAATCTAATCCATCCAAAATATTGGGCCCAACGTCATGATCTTACCTTTCAAATTTCATCGAAATCCGCCTTGTAGGCGTCAAGTTATGAATTTTCTATCATTTTTCATCTTAATTCCATAATTACGCTTTAATCTCCATAAATTAAATCATGGTAATTAACATAATTATTCATAACATATTTTCACTTTTCAATCCTTGTTAAGCCCTTCGGGTCATACCGACTCATTATGGGCTCCGACGATTAAAATTTTAATCACCATTCTTAATTAAAATCCTAATTACAAAATATCATTAATCATAAAATCATCCAAAATTCATTCAAGGCATACATGTATCATAATTACATGTCAAATGCCTTCATATGAGTCCTACTTGGATCCGGGTATCACATGATCACTTGGTGAGTGTCACCTATCAGAAAGTTAGAGACGTATATGCATATATTTTGTTTCAAAAGCCCCAAAATGGGGACATGAGAATATTTTTTGACATGATGATGTCTAGAAGAAATAATGTTTATTTTAGGATATTTTAGGACATAACGATGTCCACGGAAAACAATGTTTACTCAATGGTTTTAGGATATGATTATGTTCACAAGAAATAAGGTTTTCACGAATATGTTTTAGGACATAAAAATGTCCATATAGGTAAAAAAAGGGTTATATGCATATTCATTGTTTTGAAAAGACCAAAAATTGGGACTTGAAAAAGGATTGATATGAAATTGTTAAGGGTATACAATTGTCCTCATGTAAAGAGGTTTATATGCAAATGGTTTAGGACATAAGATTGGCCTCATGAATAAAGATCTATATGAAAATATTTTAGGACATTAATTGTCCTTATATAAAAGGTTTATGAAAAAAGTTTTAGGATATACACTTGTCCTCATGATTTAATATTTATATGACAATGTTTTAGGACATATACTTGTCCTCATGATTAAATGTTTATATGACAATGCTTTAAGACACACATTTGTCCTCATGATTAAAGGTTCATATGACAACATTTTAGAACATACAAATGTCCTCATGAAAAAATGTTTTATGAAGGGTTTAAATGAAATGTCTTATGAAGGGTTTAAATGAAACGTTTTCATGAAAGGTTTATTCCGGTTGGTAGTTGATCGCTTAATAAGTGTCTCTTACTGAACGACGAGAAATGTATTTATACGAATATGCAAAATACTTTCTTATTGAGTTATCACTCACATTTTATTTTTTCAAACCTTAGACAAGTACAAGGAAGCTCAAGAGGTGGAGAACCCGAGCATTTAAGGAAAGGTATGAGATGGTATTCATGTGTGTACTAAATGATTAGGTATGTGTATGAATGGCATGTACAGTTGATGACAACTGCCAGGGGATGAGTTTATGAAAAAGTATATAAAGAAGGGAACCAAGAAGTATTTTAAAATGCTATGTGCAACGAATTACAAGTGTATTGTTGCTTACAAGATAAATGGAGTGAAATACAAAGAAATGAAATGATGATGGATAAAGGAATAAAACGAAAATAAAATTTAGATGAGATCCAATTAAGAACTCGCCGCGTGATCAGGACTACATTCCTGTTTCACATTTACCAATTGATAACGACCTTGGAGTAAGGCTCAGGAGTGTGATGCCTTGGGTTGGGGGTACCACTGAGCTTGGTATCAGAGCAAAAATTGGTAAATAGGAATGGAAAGAAAAGACTTGATATCACAGAGCTTGATATCCGAGCAATAATTGGTAAAGAGATGGCGAAAGAAAATATATGATACCATAGAGATGGTATCTAGTAAGGATTGGTAGATAGACGTAGAGGAAAGAATGGAAAATGATGAAAGAGATAGGTTGAAATTATGGGACATATACAACATGTATTGTCCTTTATTGTGTGTAATTATGAGTCATTGAATTAATATGGTTATTGAAGGAAATGTAGCTGGTTTGCTATGTTTCATAATGTAGGTGGTATATGAAGAAAGAATGATAAAAGGACCAGATGGGATGAAAAAGGAAGTAAGGGAAAGTATGGAAAATAAGTCTAGAAAGAATGATAAGGACCCTTACTGGTTTATAGAAACTGGAAAGGGGGACAAGGAAGGAAATGTTTTATACTGGTTTAGTGCCAACACTCCCACTAAGTAGTCTACACTGGTATAACGTAGTTGAAGGCATTATGAAGTGGGAATGAATAAATGGATTAGCAAAAGTCTATTTTCTTTTAATGAAATATGTATGAAACTCTATGCAAGGGCACCTTTGCTCTTTGCTATAGAATTGAAAATATTTATATTTATATGATAAGTATATATGAAAAGAAGATGATTATTATTGATCTCTACTTGATATGATTGAATGAGTATGATATGAGCTATCCCATGATAAGATGAGAGATTATACAAATATAATTTCTATAGAAAAAGGCAATTGGCAATGAAAAACTCACATGTTGATGGGAAATAGTAGAGATGAATAATTGGTCTAACAGACCAAGGCCAAGAGCACCACCAAGATGGAGTAGTGCAGTGGTAGCGTGGCGAACTATTGGAAATATTGAGAAAAAGATGATAAACTGGCTATTTTATGTGAGTCTTACCCCAATTGTTTGAAAAATAGACTGTTTCGGGACGAAGCCTTCTATAAAAGGGGAAGGATTGTGATACCCAGAACAAATGTTACTCATACATGCAATCTAGGCATGTAATTATTGTTAACTATATAATTGAAATGGATGAATGAGATTAGGGCGAATGACTAAGAAAGGTGATTAAATTAATCATCATAGCTCAATGTAGGTTAATGTGATTGAAAAGACCCAATGAGGGTTAGGAAATGTGGATATGTTATGAATAATTATCTCATATATTATAATTTAATTAATGAAAATTATGATGAAAATTATAAATTTAAGGTGATAAATGTTAAAAATTCATAACTTGACGCCTATAAGGAGGAATGATGTGAAATTTGAAAGTAAGCACATGATGATGTGCCCAACCTTATGAATGGATTGGATTATGAAAAATTTGATGAGATTAGGGTAATAATTATTTATTTTCATCTAAGTCCAAAAGATAATTTCAAATTGCCATAACTTATGCTAGAAAGGCCATTTTGAGATGAAATTTGTCATGAAGGGTTAAAACGATATGGTGAATCATATGGATGGGTTTGATTAGGATAATTATCATGGAAAAGTTCTTAACCACAA
Organism: Annona cherimola; assembly: GCA_030490835.1. Classification (NCBI taxonomy): domain Eukaryota; kingdom Viridiplantae; phylum Streptophyta; class Magnoliopsida; order Magnoliales; family Annonaceae; genus Annona; species Annona cherimola. The sequence continues at coordinate 39,491,416 of CM059973.1, forward strand.
AAGGATGAAACCCTTTGACTTTTTCCCTCAAAACGTGGCATCTCATTTAATGCAAAAGTCAAGGTAATTATGGGGCATTTGAGGTGGCTTAAGGAGGAAATTTTGGAGCATTTTTAAATTTCCAAAAATTTAAAAAAGTATGAAAAAGGGGTTGCAATAAATGGATGTTTAATGGCATGAATATAGGGTAGATTTTATAGCCATAAATGGCCCAAATAGGAGGCGACATGTGGACGTGCAAAGGGGTTACACATGGGCACATTTTGTATTTTTTTTAAAATGATAAAATTACATGAGATTGGGCTACATGACTACGGATGTTAATGGCATGGATTTGGATAATTTTGTCCTCACAAAATGCCAAAAGTGGCAGCCCATGTGAAAGTGACCAAGGGGGCAATTAAGGATTGATTTTTGGTATTTAAAAATTATGAAAAAAGAGAAATTCAAGTGGGTTTCTTGGGTAGCAAGAAAGGAGAAAAATAAAAACAGAAAAGGGGAAGCAAGGCAGGGCTGACTATTCAAGCTAAGGAAGAGAGATAGAGAGAGAGAGAGAAGAGAGAAGAGAAAGAAGGGCATCTTGAAGATTTCTTAGGGGGTTAATTCCTTTCCTAAAATCCAAGTATGTAGTGGTTTATTAACATATCCTAAGGTTAAAATAAGCCTAATTAAACAGGTTTATTTATAAATTTTTATTTGATTATTAATCTGCCCATGCTATCTAACCTACACTTATATGTAGTGAATCTGGAATAGGAAAGAAAAATATGGAAGAAATAGTAAATGAACAAGTTTTAGTACGAACATTTATGTGAGAACTCATGATAGGGTGAATAAGGAAAGAACTAATTTTAAGATTAAAAGGATAAGAAGGTTGCAAATTAAATCCGGTAATATCAACCTGAACAGGGTTGAAATGGTGACAGGATCAGCTGAACCAAATGATTTTTAATACTTTTTATACAAGGAATTTTGAGCTGGAATTTTATATGATATATAACACATATTGAATATCACTCGACCAAAATAAAAATTGATTTTCAAAGGGTATAAATATACCTAATAATTAACGTGTTTTGAACTGTCTGAAAATAGATGCTACTGTCTAGAAGAGTAAAAATACCAAAATAAATATAAATACTTAATATTTTGTACTAAAAATATTTATTTTGGTTAATTCATGTAGTTGTTATGGTATGATAGAAATTTTAAATCTAACCTCCTTGATTTGATCATAATTCAAAATTTTGAGAAATCAGTGTGTATGATTTCAGCAATATAGACAGATTGAGGAATAAATCAAAATAAATGTTAAATTTCAAATTTTTGGGATGAAATTTAACTTATGATGGGATATAAACAAGTATTATAAGTGATTATGAGGGTTTAACATACTAGACGTGGATTTTGAATGGAATGGGTGATATGAAAGCACAAGTTATACCAATGTGGTAATTGGTAAATGGACACCCAACTTGAAAAACAAGTGGGTTAAGAAGGTTGATAGAAACCACGTGGATTGGAAAACTATATGATGTGCACACATATGGAATTATATATATGAATCCAATGTCATTCTTATGTGTATAGGCAAAGGCAAAGAAAAGATTGACGAAGGAAACGGAAGTGGATTTAGGTAAGCAAGCAACTTTTTGAAAATATTGATTTCATTTCAAACGATGAAATGATTACAAGTGCTTTATAATGATGCTTTATTAAGCATTTCTAAATGCTATTTTATTGACAAATATTGAAATGATTTGAACTTGCTTTATTAAGATGTTTCAAGATTACTTATAAGGTAAGCAAGCGAACCTTCATGAATGTTGATTTTGTTTCAAGTATTTATATTGATGATTTTAGAATTGCTTAAAGAGTCAGCAAATTCAATTCTTGAAGATATGGCTTTAATGAAAAGTCTCAGTTTTGCTTCATTGAAAGCATGCTCAATTCTTAAAGGTATGATTTTACTCCTTACGAATGACATGTTTCAAGATGGTTTCATGTTAAGAAAAGTTCTTAGAAATGCTATTTCAAACGCATTTTATGATGAGAGAGTTTCGATTCTCTTACAAGATGATATTCGAAAACAAAACTTGGGAATCATATTCCTAAGGAGTTTTCAGAAAAAAAGATATTTGATTCTTCATATAATGGTATTTGTAAATAAATAGGTCTTTTGAAATGGCTTATATAAATGTCTTGAAATAGTTCATATAGATGCTTTGGAATGATCAATTGAAATACTTTGAAAAATATCTTATATTCATGTTCTTAAAAGAGTTTTAAGGATGACCCACTCAATAACTTGATGATATAAAATGATTTGATGACTATTTTATTTAAATAATGTTCAAAAGATAGTACAAACATTTCTCTACATAAGAGTAGCAATGATAGTGTGTGGACGAGGCATATAATGCCAATAAAATGGAAGCAGATGTGTTTGCCTATCCTTTGCTCACAAAAAGCCCAACAATGGGAATAAAAATGTGTACAAGAAAAGTTTGTTCTTTTCAATTATTGAAATGTTTCTAAATTGGTTTATCGATATGATTCTAAAATTATTGACCAGCAAACAAGAAATATTCTTGAAGATATTATTTTCTCAAGTATTGTAAATGTTTTGTAATACTGATTTACAAAAAAGTTTCCAAAATTCTTTAAGGGCGGTCATCCTAACATCATGATTTGAAGACGATTTATGAAAATATTTTATTTTAAAATGATTTTCCCCAGTTCTCAAATTGAGAAGGGCACAGTCTATGACTAAGTTTGATTATGTTCTTTCAAGTTTTGACTTGAAAAATGACGTGTTTGAGGACTGTGATAATTTTATCAAATCATGATAGCATGACAATACGAATACAAGCAAGTGTATACAAGGATCATGTACTAAGCTAGTGGTGTAGGCGGTTGCAGACCGAGACAGTTGCATACCAAGGCCAACCTTTACCAGCAGCCAAATCGCTAAGGGAAGGCTGGTGGTCGGCGGTGCCCTCCTTGAAATGGGTGCAGGATCATGGACACCCGCCTAGCTAGCGATGCAGTCATATGGATGGTTTCTTTCCTATGAAAGGATGGTCACTTAGTAAGTGTCACCTATCAAAGAGTTAGAGATGGATATGCACATGTTTTGTTTTAAAAGCCCCAAAATGGGGACATGAGAATATTTTTTAACATGATGTTGTCCACAAGAAATAATGTTTACTCAAAAGTTTTAGGACATGATTATGTCCATAGGAAATAAGGTTTACACGAACATGTTTTAAGACTTATAAATATAGATAAAAAAGGGTCATATGCATATGCGTTGTTTTGAAAAGCCCAAAAATTGGGATATAAAAAATGATTTATACGAAATTGTTGAGGATATACAATTGTCCTCATATAAAGAGGTTTATATGCAAATGGTTTAGGACATAAGATTGTCCTCATAATTAAACGTTGATATGACAACGCTTTAAGACACACATTTGTCCTCATGATTAAAGGTTCATATGACAACATTTTAGGACATACAAATGTCCTAATGAAAAAAGGTTTCATGAAGGATTTATATGAAATATTTTATGAAGGGTTTAAATGGAAAGTTTTCATGAAAGGTTTATTTTGGTTGGTAGTTGATCGCTTAATAAGTGTCTCTTACCGAACGGCGAGAAATGCATTTATATGAACATGCAAAATGCTTGCTTATTGAGTTGTCACTCACATTTTGTTTTCCCAAACCTTATACAGGTACAAGGAAGCTCAAGAGGTGGAGAACCTGACCATTTAAGGAAAGGTATGAGATGGTATTCATGCGTGTGCTAAATGATTAGTTATGTGTATGGAATGGTATGATTGGAATTTTTGAGAAATGATAATGTATATGAACTTATTGAAAGTTCTAAGTTCTATGTGAACTTATGGTTGAATGTATTATACAAGTATAGGTGTTGAATATTTGATAATGAATGAATTTTATATGGCTATGGCTTGGTAAGGTTGATAAAACTAAGGATGTTAGAGAACAAGATGAAAATTTTATGAATGGTATGTACAGTTAATGACAACTGCCAGGGGATGAGTTTATGAAAAAGTATATAAAGAAGGGAACCAAGTAGTATTTTAAAAAACTATGTGCAACGAATTACAAGTGTATCGTTGCTTACAAGATAAATGGAGTGAAATACAAAGAAATGAAATGATGATGGATAAAGGAATGAAACGAAAAAAAAAATAGATGAGATCCAATTAAGAACCCGCCACGTGATCAGGGCAACAATCCTGTTTCACATTTACCAATTGATAACGATCTTGGAGTAAGGCTCAGGATTGTGACGACTCAGGTTGGGGGCGCCACATAAATAACGTCTAAGTATGATGTTAATTAGAAAGGAATTTTTATTTAAGCTTACCGTTGATTATCATATGATATGTGTACTAGCAAAGAGTGTAATTAAGGGTATTGATAACCCATATCATTGTTGATTAAGTATGTTGCATGTATGTTGAGTTAATATGCAAATATAAGAAAGAAACTCAACTACGACATGGATATATATATATGGTTGTTTTAAGAAGAGATGGTTATTATAGAAATTTGAATGCAAAAATTGTTGCTATCAACTATAAACAAGTGCCTTGAAAGTTCACAAGAGTTGGAGAAAGATTGCATTTAATGTATACATCATCAAGGTGCAATTGTTTAAGTGGAACTTAGCCAAAAATAAGAGAAAACGTGGCTGTTTTTGAATGACGAATTAATTTAAAAATTTTGAACTTGTTATATGTTATAAACAAGCATTCAAAGAGATTACCACGGTTGTTAAGTAGCATGCAATTGCGAGAGAAATATATGATGAATTCATGCATGTATAGGGATGTTTTGGTAAATGAAAATAAATTTTAGAATTTCGATAAAGGAATCATTTGATATAAGTAGCGAAATATTGCCTCGAATAACTACAAATGTGTAGTATTCAAAGCAATCAATTATTAGATGTATAGCTGTGAAAAAGTGAATATTACAAGGGTAATTATGAAATTGAGAAACCTTGCTTGAACTTGGTTGTTAAAGTTTCAAATAAGTGTTAATCAAGTGTTTTGAATGATCAAAAGAGATTAAATGTCCTAGATTAGGGTATTGAGTTAGATGAATGACTCATCATTGGAAAATGTGAAGATATATGTGACTTAAGAGATGAAAGTGTTCATCTTGAAGAAAGAATTGAGTAAAGTTGAATTATTCAGGGTCACATATAGATTGAGATCATGTACGGGTTGGGAACAAGAGATAATGCATAAAAGGCAAGGCATGCAAGCATAAAGTATGTTGCAAGTATGAAAGGTAACCCTTTTCATTTATATAGGAAAGGGTAAAGAGAGATAGGGAAGTTCAAGTTGTGCTACAGGTAAGCAAGCACAACTTTTGAAAATATGATTTTATTTTTCAAAATTGAAATGCTTTGGAATTGCTTCATTGTAAGCAAGCCGTTTGAAAATCTGTTTCAAAAGGATTTTGTGAAAAGAAAGTTTGATTTCTTTACGAAAAGATATTTGTAAGCAAGAAAAGCTTTCGAAATGCTATTTTCTCAAATGAGAAAATGCTTGGAAATATTACTTTTATTCAAGTTTTGAAATCCTTTGGAAATTTCTTTATATGAATGTTTCCAAAATTGTTTAAGGGTGGTCATCCCTACATCTTTATCTATTTTCATTCTAACAAATGAATTTGAATAAATGCTTTGTGAAAATGGTATTTGAAATGATTATGCAAAATGTTATCCTTAGAAAAATATGCTACCATGAATGATGAATGAGGTGGATGATCACTTGGTAAGTATCATCTACCGATGCATGGAACACGGACCAGGGAGCATGAGATTAGGTCCACTGTAGAAGTGTAAGTGGACCATTTGTTTCCCTCTAGAGTGACCAAGTCGCTGATATAGGACAGAGGCCAGTGGCGTCCGAATGATGAATGAGGTGGATGATCACTTGGTAAGTGTCATCTGCCGGTGCATGGAGCTTGGTGCATAGAGCACGAAGATTAGGTCCATTATAGAGGTATAAGCATACTGGTTGTCCCCCTCTAGTGTGACCAAGTTGTTGAAATAGGCCAGAGGCCGGTGACGTCCTCCCTGGGATGGGAGCAGGATCAGGGGTGGTTGCCTAGCTAGCGTATCACCTGATCATGAAGGGAAACGGTGCATTACATATTCATTGTTTTATGGATTTTTGAAGATTGGGACATGAAAATGTTTGACCAAAAAATGCCTTCATAAAAAAATGTTTTGCTTAAAAATAAAAATTGCTTGCTTATTGAGTATTAGTACTCAAGTTTCATTTTCTCAAACCCTAGATAGGTAAAAGGAGGTTCAAAGAGTAGAGAACAGATTTAGTTGAGAGAAAAATTATGTTCTTGCGTTCCTTTTGAATGCATATGACTGAATGATGCTATTTATGATAATGATCTTATAGGGTCAGCATGACCTTTGTTGTAACTGAATCAATTATAATGTTATGAATGCCATTTGAAATGGATTATAAGTGACAGTTACTTGCAAAATTGGAATATGATTGGATATAAAAAATCCCGTCATGTGACCAGGGCGACAATCCTGACTCATGTTTACCAATCGATAACGATCCCTAAGTAAGGATCTCGCACCTCGAGATGGGGTCGATACATAACTCTATAAAAATAGAGTTATCAACACTGATTTTGTATCTATTTTGAATGCTAGTTTGCAATAAACATGTAAATTTGCATAGGATTTGCATTAGTTTTCATTATTTGTGTTTTTCTTGCATCTTACGTAGATTTCATGCATTTCTAGTTGTTGTAATTCATCTCATTTTAGTTTGGTTAGTTCATTAGTTTATTTAGGAATGCATTTACTTGTTCTTGTCTTTTGTTGTAAGAAAAGGAGGGTGATTCCATGGCAATTTCAATGCTCAAAGTGATGGATGGAGAGAAGAAGTTATTCACAAGCAAAAAATGAATATTCAAGATAGTACAACTAGCGTTGTGGCCCCAAGGCCCATTTTGTATTCATTTTGAATGCTAGTTTGAGATAAACATGTAAATTCTCAAAGGTTTTGCATTAGTTTGCATCATTTTTATGTTCTTGCATTTCTTGTGGATTTCATGCATTTTTAGCATTAATTCACTTGTAATCCAAATTATTTTAGATCAATTTGATTTACTAGATTAAATTGAATTATATTTTCTTATTTTTGTTTTGTTTTTCTTTTTGTAGGAAATGTTGGTGACTGATAAGCTGCATATATATCTAATTGAAATGATCATTTAATGCAAGTATACGTGTCGATCAAGTAATAAAGAGTGAGCAAAGAATCGTTCCCACGAGGATTGTGTTGAGCGGATTAGTACTTTAAAATTCAATTATCCAAAATAAATTGGAGACTGAAGGGGGCAAATTTGTAGAAATAGAATTAAACTTAACTAAGCCATCAGAAATTAACCAAAATGGAGTGGATACTGTTGGATTTTCTTTGAGATGATTAAGATAGATACGAGTATGAATTTATTGACTCATAGATATAATAAATTGATCCCTTTTTAAGTTAGTTATATAGAGATTACTAATCTAGGTTCATTTAGATTCGTATATTTCTTCTTATTGGAAACATAAGGAAAATAAGTCAAGTCTATGTTTTGATGATTAACAAATCAATTTGAGTAAGTTTTGGTCACTAACATGTTTGTGGAAATGAATAAAGGTTACAAAAATGAAGAATATGAAGCATGGCAAGTCAAGTCGATTTCCAAGTCGACTCAGGCATCGACTTAGGCCAAGTCGATCCCCAAGTCGACTCCAGTAGCGACTTCAAAACGTCATTTCCTTCCAAAGTTGAAATCAAGAATGAGAGCTGCCAAAGTCGCATCCCAAGTCGACTCCACTCGCGACTTGAGGTGAAGTCGCAGACCAAGTCGACTCCAGTAGCGACTTCGAGGCGTCATTTTTCGTCCAGAGTTGAAATCGAGAATGAGAACTGCCGAAGTTGCATCCCAAGTCGACTCCACATGCGACTTGGGTGAAGTCGCAGACCAAGTCGACTCCAGCATTGACTTCAATCGGACAGGGAAAAAACTTCAGAAGTCAAGTCGGGGAATAGGTCGACTTGAAGATAGACTTGAGTCAAGTTGAAGACCAAGTCGACTTAGATATTCGACTTGGAACATATGAAGACTTGAGTCAAGTTGAAGACTTGGAACATATTCAACCCGAAGTCGACTCCATCTGCGACTTGGGCGAAGTCGCACCCGAAGTCGACTCCACCTGCGACTTGGGTTGCAATGGTCGGAAAATTTTCGAACATTGGCGCATTAAATGCGCGCCACCTACTTCCAAACGTTCGGATTCCCTCGCAAATTATATAAGGTATTTAATATGAACGAGGAGGAGAGCTGAGAATTCATTGAATGAGCATAACTCCCATCTCTAAGAGCATTAAGTGATCAAGCCAACATCTACAAGAAGAACCTTGCTTTCAAACTGCCAACAGCTACTCGTTGAATCTTTCAGACTGCTTTACAAGTTCTTCTCTACGCCAAATCTGCCTCTACACACCAGTAACGTGTAGAAACTTTCTTTTTCATTTACTTGTTGTATTGAACTTGATTTAGTTTGGGTAACTAAGATCAAGTGTAAGCAAAGTAGTGTGTGATTGGAGTGGAACTCGTCACCTACTTGTGCTGTGTTTTGGTGATGCCCCCTAGAGCTAGAATCTAGAAGAGAGCAGTGGCTCTAGTTGTATTTGTGAAATACATAGTGGAACCCAAGTCACAAGAGGTGTGAGCTTGGAAGAGTGGAGTAGGGAAGGTTGCCCGAACCATTATAAAATCTTTATTGTTGATATTTATTTCTGCTCTCTGCACTATATTGCTTTCCATTTGTTTCTTCATAAAGGGGACTAGATTAATCCGGGGTAGAGTTTCTATTTAAGTTCAAAATTTTTAAATACCCAATTCACCCCTCCCCTCTTAGTTAATTGTCATTTACTCGGGACCAACAAGTGGTATCAGAGCAGGTCTTTGAGTTTTACCGAAGAGATCTTTTGATATGGCATCCCAATCGACTTCCGTTCCCGCATTTGCCGAAGGCTAATCTTTCACTAGGCCACCATTGTTTGATGGGAACAATTTCGGCTATTGGAAGCTACGTATGAAACAACTCATCATGGCTACAGATATGGACTCTTGGATTGCAATCTAAGATGGTGTGACTTTGCCTATTGATGAAAGAGCTTCCAAATGGACCGATGAGGAAGTGAGAACTGTTAAGAGCAACGCTAAGGCTATGAATTCTTTATTTTGTGCTCTTACCGCCTCCGAATATGATAGAGTATCCTCTTGTTTAACTGCAAAAGAAATATGAGATACATTAACATCCATCTATAAAGGAACTTCTCAAGTCCAAGGGACAAGGAGAAATATTTGATTGGAGAGTTGGAAAGCTTTAGAATGCTAGAAACAGAAAATATTTCTAAAATGTTTGCTAGATTCTCTAAAATTAGTAATGCTTTGAAAGGTCTTGGAAAGGCAATTTCTAAATCTGAACAGGTCATGAAGATTCTATGGGTGCTACCCGAATCATGGACTCCAAAAATTACTGCAATAGAAGAAGCCAATGACCTAAACACATTGAAGCTAGAAGACCTTATTAGCTCATTAATGTCACATGAACTAATCAAGAAAAGAAATGAAGATCACCACAAAGGAAAGAAAGCAATTGCACTTAAAGTCACTCATAACTCGGATGAGTCCACCTCCTCATCCCACAACGACGATGAAGACATTGCATTGTTAACTCAGAAATTTTGAAAGTTCGTAAGGAGAGAAAAGAACTTTAAAGATTTCAAAGAGAGACCACGAAAAGAGAAGAAGAAGGAGGCTACAAAGTGCTATAGCTGTGGTGGTATGGAACATATTCAAGCTCAATGTCCTACACCGGAAGAAAGATCAAAGGATCATCAAGAGAGGAGGGAAAGATATGAAAGCAGAAAATTCCAAAGGCCTAAGGGAAGAGGAATGTACTTGAATAAAGAAACTTCATCAACAAGTAGCTCCTCAACCAATGATTTTGAAGCAGCAAATTGTGCAAGAATTTGCTGCATGGCTCGGATTGAACATGAAGAAATGTTGAACACAACGGAAGTTTTGGAAGAGCAAACCACTTCAACAAAGTGCACAAGTAATGAAGAGGTAACTTCCAAATTTTTCTATTCTCAATCTACTCACTCTTCTATTCAAGAATGTCTCAAATGTGCTGAATTAGAGGAATTACAACATGCATATGATTCATTATATGAGGAAATTAAAAAACTAAGAAACAAGTTATCTTTAAAGAGACAACAATGCAATTCCATCATTGTTATAAATGAAAAACTAGCTGAAAGTACAATAAAACTGAAAGAAGAAAATGAACTACTATTGAAAGAAGTGGAAAAATTGAAAAAGGAGAATGAATCCTTAAATGAATCATTAGCTAAATTCTCTAATCCAGGAGAAAATGTAAAAATGTTTCTGAACATGACCTCTCAAAACAATAAAAGAGGTTTTGGATACTCTACATTTGAGCAAGGAGAAAGTAGCAAATTAAGTGTGCCAAAACTTGAGAAAAATCAAGCTAAAACTGCACCTATTTACAAGCCAAAGGGAAACATACTATTTGGACTAGAAGGCCAACTTTTGAATCACTACATACTTGGAGGCCTACTCCTAGATTACCAATGGCTTGCAATTTTTTGCAACAAGATGGGTCACAAAATCTATAAATGCAACTTTAAGAAAATGTATGACCATGGTGTAAAATTAGTTTGGGTTCCAAGAAACACAAGATTTGGACTTTCAAGAATAGAACAACAAATATTAAATCAATTTACTAACCCAAATGGACCCATAAAATGGATACCAAAGAGATAAGATTTATTTGTTCATTTTTCAGGTATGTTTCAAGGCAAAGGCACGTTTGGTTCATGGATAGCGGTTGCTCAAGGCATATGACTGGACAAAGAAGTCTATTTCACAAACTCAAGCCTTGCAATGATGGAACTGTTGCTTTTAGAAACAATGAGAAAGGTAAAATTAAAGGTAAAGGAAACATTTATAGTATTTCAAATGCATGTATGGAAGTTATATTATTTGTTGAAGGACTCAAGAACAATTTAATGAGTATTAGCCAATTATGTTACAAAGGATACAAGGTTGTGTTTGAATCATCTATATACAATGTATTTGATGGAGAACATATCATGTTTAGTGGAAAAAGACATGAAAATATTTATTTGGTTTCACTTGATGAACTAGATGGTTAATGTCTAATGGCCATTTACAATGATCCATGGGTTTGGCATAAGAGGCTTGGGCATATAAACATGACAAATATAAAGACCCTATGGAAGAAGAGTTTGGTAGAAGGATTGCCAAAATTAAAATATGACAAAGATAAAATTGGCAAGAATGCCAATTGTCAAAACAACCTAAAATGTCTTTCTCTACCAAAAACGAGATTTCCACCACTAGGCCACTTGAATTGTTACACATGGATCTATATGGGCCATCTGACATTTTAACCATTGGTGGAAAGAAGTATGTGTTTGTAATAGTTGATGATTTTTCAAGATTCACGTGGGTAATTCTCTTAGCTAGCAAAGATGAAGTCTTCGCTATATTTGCAACTTTTGTAAACTTGGTGCAAAATGAAAAGCAAAGTACTATTATGACCATTAGAAGTGATTATGGTGGTGAGTTTGAAAATAAACGATTCATAAAATTATGTAATGAAAAAGGAATTCACTACACATTTTTTGCACTAAGAACTCTACAACAAAATGGAGTAGTTGAAAGGAAAAATAGAACCATACAAGAGATGGCTAGAACAATGCTAAATAAGAGTAAATTATCCAAGAAATTTTGGGGTGAAGTTGTAAGTACAACTTGTCATGTGTTGAACCGACTTACCAGTAGAGCAATCTTGAAAAAGACCCCATATGAGCTATGGAAAGGTAGAAAACCAAATATTTCTTATTTTCATGCTTTTGGATGCATATGTTATGTTTTGAACAATGAGAAAACCAACTTGGGAAAACTGGATGCTAAGAGTAATGAGGCAATATTCCTTGATTACTCATCAAATAGCAAAGCATATAGAGTCTTCAATAAAAGGAACCAAGTTGTAGAAGATTCAATACATGTTGTTTTTTATGAATTTAATCCATGTTTCAAAAGAAAAGATGATTTAAGTGATGCAGATGATATAACAAGTAGCCTTGAAAAATTGCATGTGGAGAAGCAAGAAGATTCCATGGAGGAAAAGGTAAGTGAAGGGAACGATTCCTATAAATCTCCAACTGATTTAAAGTTCAAAAATGCCCATCTAATTGAGGAAGTTATAGGGATTGTGTGGCGCCCCGAGCCGAGGCGTCCACATAGTCCTTACTCCAAGATCTTGTCGATTGGTAAGTGTGAATCATGATTGTTGCCCTGATCACGCGGCGGGTTATTAATTGGATCTCGTCCAATTTTTTTTTTATTTTTTTCTTTTTCTTTCATCATATAAACATATATTCATCATCATTCATAATGGACTTATCCATAACATCATAAATCATCAACTTCTCATATTATTCATCACTTCATAATTTCATACAACCTATGTCCTTTTTCATCATATCCCATTAGGGAATCTGTTCATACAAAAATCTACTAACCTTTGTAGATTCTTCTTTTCCTTTAGCAACTCGTGCTCTTCATTTCTTGTCTTTCCCTACACCTGTCTGAGGTTGGAAAAACAAAACATGAGTCGAAACTCAATAAGCAAGCCTTTTTCATTTTAAATGAATTCCTTTCCATTTGATAGAAGACACTTACCAAGTGATCAACTACCAATGGAATAGAAACCTTTTCGTAAACCATATTTCGAAACCTTTCATAAACCATTCATGTAAATCATTCGTAAATGCATTTCTCTCCATTCGATAGGAGACACTTAGCAAGTGATCAACTATCAATGGAATAGAAACCTTTTCATAAACATTGGATGTGCAAATGCTTCCTTTCCACTCCTGACATAAACCTTCGTGTGCGGGTACACTAGCTCAGGGAACATCTCACATAACATGGTCCAATACGCCGGCTGTCTCCGACTTAGCCTCATCAAGGGGAACCTCTCTTCCTCTTGACGCCTACATGCATGACTTTTGATTTCCCCAGCGTTATATACCTCTTACACCAGGTAACTTGTCATTTTCATGTAGAGAATTATTTGCACCATCCCTTAAAAATATCTTTTCAAATCCATGTGTGCAAATACTTTCTTTCCAATCCTGACATAAACCTTCGTGTGTGGGTACGCTAGCCCAGGGAACATCTCACATAGCATGGTCCAATACGCCGGCTATCTCCGACTTGGCCTCAGCAAGGGGAACCTCTCTTCCTCTTGATGCCTACATGGTTCCTACATGCATGACTTTTGATTATCCCGGCATTATATACCTCTTAGACCAGGTGGCTTGTCATTCTCATGTAGAGAATTATTTGCACAATTCATTTAAAAACATCATTTCAAATCCATGCTTTTCTTTTCAATCCATGTATGAAAATGCAATGCATTCATTTACACATAACATTCATTTGCCTCCACCTCTGGGGAGGACGCCGTCGGCACACAGCCCATACGACTTGGCAATAGTGAAGGGGGACCCTCTGATCCTCTTTCTACCTCCACCAAAGCCTCTTCCTTATGCATCATACATGTGCACATGTCCATGAACATCACATAATATCAATATGCCGGCATGACTTTTCATAAAAACTCATAAACATTCATCATTTCAAAACATTATAGAAATGGCCATCCTTAAACACATTTCATAAATACTTGGGAATAAAATCATATTTTCAAAAGGGTTTGCTTGCTTACAAATCATCATTTTCAATGAAGCAATAAAATCACATTTTCAAAGTTGTGCTTGCTTACAAATCATCATTTTCAAAAGGATTGCTTGCTTACAATGAAACAATAAAATCGCATTTTTGAAAGCTTGCTTGCTTACCTTTGCTTTGCTTCAACCTGACTCCTTTATCCTTTCCTTTCATTTTCCTATACAAGGAAATTTGATATTTTATCCATCTATTCCATGTCTTAGCTTGCTTCCCATGCATGCTTTACGATCACATATTACCTCATTTTTATAGAGGTTTTTCTTTTATAAATACTTGGTCATTACTCATTTATATGGATTTTTATCCATAAATCCTTTAAAAATTCCATCCATATATCCTCATAAATATACAAAAATAAATCTCATTTTTTTCCCAAAATACGCTGTTCACTGTTCATAATTACTGTTCATGTCACTGTGGCATATTACTGTTCATCATCACTGTTCACGTTACTACCTTACTTAACACCCAAAAGAAATTTGGAAAGAATTCTCTTACCTCAAGTGGAGAACTCCTCTCCTCCTCTCTTTCTGTCTCTTTCCTTCTCTCCTTCTCTCTCTAAGCCCAAAACGAATTTTGGGAGTGGGAATGCTTGAAATTTTCAAGCTTGGAGTGCCTTTGGACGTTCACCCCTGCCCCCTATTTATAGTTTTTGATTTTTCATCAAATTGGAATTTACCCCCTTGCTTGAGGTATTAAATTATAAATGTATTTTTTTCAAATTTTCAAAAGGTGCATGGAGCCTTCTGCAGCCCACCCTAGGCCTGCTTCAGATTCCTCTTTTCCTTTTTCAACGAGAACATGTCTTTCATCACTTGAATTTTCCCTGCACCTATCTAAGGGGGGAAAACAAAACATGAGTCGAAACTCAATAAGCAAGTATTTTTTTTCATTTAAATGCATTCCTCTCCATTCGATAGAAGACACTCACCAAGTGATCAACTCTGAAATGCATAGAAACCTTTTCATAAAAATCGTTTCATAAATATTGGATGTGCAAAGGCTTCCTTTCCATTCCTGACATAAACCTTCGTGTATGGGTACGCTAGCCTGGGAAACATCTCACATAGCATGGTCCATTACGCCAGCTTCTCCGGGAAAACAAAAAAAGAGTCGAAACTCAATAAGCAAGTATTTTTCTTTCATTTAAATGCATTTCTCTCAACAAGTGATCAACTGCCAATGGAACAGAAACCTTTTCATAAAAATCATTTCATAAATATTGGATGTGCAAATACTTTCTTTCCATATCTGACATAAACCTTTGTGTGTGGGTACACTAGCCTGAGAAATATCTCACATAGCATAGTACATTACGCCGGCTTCTCCAACTTGGCCGCGTCAAGGTGACCTCGCGTCCTTTACCTTGATTAGCCTACCTAGTCTCCTACATGCATGATTTTTAATTCTCCCGACATTATATACCTCTTACACCTGGTGACTTGTCATTCTCATGTAGAGAATTATTTGCACCACCCTTTTAAAACTTCATTTCAAATCCATGCTTTCCTTTTCAATCCATGTATGAAAATGCAATGCATTCATTCACACATAACACTCCTTTGCCTCCACCCTTGGGAGGACGCCACCGGCACATAGCCCATACGACTCGGCAATAGTGAAGGGGGACCCTCTAATCCGCTTTCTACATCCACCAAACCCTTTTCATTATGCATCATACATGTGCACATGTCCATGAACATCACGTGATATCAATATGCCAGCATGACTTTTCATAAAAACTCATAAACATTCATCATTTCAAAACATTATAGGAATGACCACTCTTAAACACATTTCATAAATACTTGAGAATAAAACATATTTTCAAAAGGGTTTGCTTGCTTACCTTCTCAGTCTATGTCCTCAACCTTCTCCTTTCCTATTCCTATATAAGGAAATTAGATATTTTATCCATCTATCCATGTCTTAGATTGCTTTCCATGTATGCTTTATGATCACATATTACCTCATTTTTATAGAGGTTATCCCTTTATAAATACTTGGTCATTACCTCCTTATATGGTTTTTATCCATAAATCCATAAAAATTAAATCCATACATCCTTATAAAAATAAATCTTAATTTTTTCCAAAATCTCGCTATTCACTGTTTATAATTACTGTTCACGTTTACTGTAGCAGGTTACTGTTCATCCGAGGTTATTGTTCACAGTGTGTTAGTTACTGTTCATGGGTTTCGAAAATTGACATTTTGTCCAAAAACAAAAAATACCATGACATAGCTCTCAGTTAGTATATTATGGGAAAATTCATGAATTTTGAATTTATCATCATTAACTTGGCTAAATAAATCATTTTTTCCATATACTAAAAATCAACATAATTTCACATAAGCATAATCCATAAATTCAAAAATCATGAGATCCATATATCATCATTGCAATATCGTAACTATCATAAACATTCATCCCAAATCATCATTTATCATTATCGGAGCATTATTTGCGCATTTTATACATGATTTTCCCAAATGCTCTATCTTCACTCCAAATTTTCGATGTTTAGGCACAATTCCATTTGGGCATTATAACTATATTTATTTTCTCATGCTTAAGCATTATCTAAGCATGGTTTTACCCTACTTAACACTCAAAAAAGTTTGGAAATAATCCCCGTACCTCAAGTAGAAAAACTCTCCTCCCACTTGGCCTTTCTCTCTCTTTCCTTCTCTCCTTCTTTCGCTAAAGGCCAAAAACATGTTTGGGGGTGGGAATGCTGAATTTCTCAAGCTTGGATCTGGGAATGGTGTGCCTTGGTTGGTCACCCCATTGCCCTATTTATAGTATTGTATTTTTTTACATATTTGCAATTTACCCCCTTAACTCCATGGGTTAAATTCTAAATATTTTTCTTCAAAACCCATGAGATTTCTTGAGCCATGTGCAGCCTCCCCTACAAATTTTCACTCCCCCTAGATGCTTATTTTAATTATTTTTATTTCATTAAAAAATATATATTTTAAGCTTAATTCATCCAAACCGTTGATCTTAAGATAAGATTGATTTTGGGCTGTTGATTTTGGCTCCAAAATCCATACATGTCAACATCCCAACTTCTCCTTGGTTTAAGTGGAGATTTGCTTTAATTAATTTGATTTTTAATTAATTAAAAATAACCCAAAAGCCAAATTATAATTAATGAAAAGTGGGCTACCTTTTTTATCTTCAAATGACGTTTAATATTGACCCTTGATTCATGATTTTTGATATATCTTGGAACACTCATCATGTTCATCATAAAATTTTGGCCATCCATAAAAAATTTCACCTCAATCCGTGTCCGGATTGCAAAATATGAATTTTTCTATGTTTTCTATACAAAATTCATAAAAATCTGAAAATTAATATTTTAATCCAAAAAGCACTTTTGTCCTTTAGTGGGAAGCTTGCTTTTTCGTCTTTTATGATTAAGTTAATCCAAAGTGATTAACTTAGCATATTCCTTAATCCCACATTTAATATTCACGTTTACTATTCATCCGAATTAACATTCCATAATTAGCTATTTAATCCTCCAATGTCATCTATTGCAAAATATCATTAATATGTATTTCATATAAATATAATTATATTACCCAGGATTTATAACCCTAGGGTTTCATACAGATTCCTAAAATTAGGGTTTCACAAGGCCTCTCCACTGAGTTTGAATGGAGCAAATAAAACTTTCTATCGGTCGTCACAACCCAGAAAATAAAAAAAATTTCCATCGCCTCGATCCAATGCTCGGCAGCTAAACAATCACCATCGGCAAAGGGTGGGGGTTTCTGACGATGGAATGCATCATCATCTCGTCGATCCATTTCTCGCTGTTCGAGATAACCCGTGATTGCAACACTTGGACTTTCTATAATTGTTCATTGAGCTTTATCACTAGCCCCTCTGTTTGCCTAGTGCGAGACCTCCCTTTCTTCTTGCCTACCAAATTCTGACTTTCCTTCTGAAACCGAGCATCAGGGTTTTGATCTGGCCCTTCTCTTTGACTCTCATGCATACTAGCAGTCGACTGATGTTCATCATGCCCATGATGATGATGCTCTTGGTTTCTTAGCACTAGTGATAATTGCTGTTGAACAATCTATTCTAGCTATGCTTGCATCCCCACTGACGAAAAGCCTCTGTCTGAAACACTGCAAAGGTTTGCTCTTGTTCATTCAGATGCTGCTCAAGCATGTTAGTTCTGGTCGGAGATTCAACTAGAGCTTTATCCTTCCTTCTATTAGGCCTTTTTCTAGGCTCAGCTTCTAGTTGGTTCTGAGCCTGCTTCTTTCGCGGCTTTTTAGTAGGATATTGCTCCTGGTGACCAGTTTGGGCATTCAGATCATCAGAATTACTTTCCATTCTGGCATAGAAGATAAATATGGTCTCAATAAATATTCTTAAGTAAACAGGAACAATCGTAACTTTTATTATATAAAAAAATGTTACAACTTAATTTGCATATTTTCTAAAAGGACAATTTTCCTTAAGGTGATCAGAGAAATGACACAGGAAATAAACTCGGCTACCATATGGGCATGCCTTAGCTGTATGTCCATTGGTACCACAAAAATAACACTCTAAATCAGTTACAACAAGCCGTTGGTTATAAAAAGTCCTTGCTTCCTTCCTGGCATAGGCTTCCTTAGACTCGACTCTAGTCTGTACATCTTGACCCTGTGACCGCATAGAGGGTAGCTTGTGAGCAGCCTGAGAAGGTACTTCCCGAGTCTCTACCTCAATATAGACAAAATCTGGGCTGGGTCCTTGAACAGGAAAAACTTCCTTCTGCAGCTCTGGACTAGGTTCAACTATCACCTTTGGCTTAGGTATAACAAAGGACTCACCCATGACCTTAGGTATATCCACCACTTTGGGCGCATCCATAGCCTTGGGTACATCCACTGCCTTGGGCACATCCATAGCCTTGGGTACATCCACTACCTTGAGCATATCCATAGCCTTGGGTAAATTAGCAGCTTCAAACTCATCCACAGCTTTGGGCACATCCTTAGCTTTGGGTACATTAGCGGCTTTGAACTCATCCATGGCTTTGGGTATATCAGCAGTTTTGGACTCATCCAGGGCTTCGGGTAGGTTAATAGGTGATATCTTAGGCTTTGAAACAACAACCTTAGTCTGTATAGAATGTTTCCTTAAAGTTGAAGGACCATCCTATTTTAGGGTTCCGGCCATCCGACTTCTTAGATGTAGGTATAGCCTGAGTTTCAGCTTTTCTTTTCTTAGGCTTCTCATCCTCTATGGGTTTTTGGGTACGCAGCCTTTTACTTTTATTAGCGAGGGTTTCATTATCTAGATCAATTTTTGGGTCAGTCATTAATTGGGTCACTGGTTTCTTACTCTTCTCCTTGCTTAGATTTCTAACCCGAGGCTTAACAGGTATAGGTGGGGTGGCAGCATCCACAACCTCTAGGATCCTATCCAGCTTTTTATTTAGGGCTTGGTACTGTAAATAGGATTCATTTCTCCAAGTTAGAACCTATTTTTCTAGTGCACTTAACCTTTCATGGGTAGTAGGGAGAGTCTTTCCTTAGGTTTTGGAGTAGGGTATACCGATGCACTCGAATTGACCATTTTCTAGACTTAAAAAAAACATAGGGTTAGATTTGCAAATTCATTTCAAAATTATTATTTTTTTAAATATAATAATTAGTAAGCCATATTTTATATGTATGACCGCTCTGATACCATCTGTAACATACTGGTCCAGAAAAGTGTCCCGGCCGTGTATTTAATGCAATTTTCCAATATCAATCATACATTTATGGAAAAATTAATTATTATAATTTCATAAATATTTCAAAATTCCACTTCCACTAGTCATGTTCCCATTATTACATCAAGGCACAAATAAAAAGAAATTACAAGTCTATCATTCTTAATACATGCCTTTCAAATAAATAAATAGAAATGATTATTCTTGAAAATCTTCACGTAAATCCAAAATGCTAGTGTCCCATTGGATTTGGTACACCTGTAAAAATAATGGGTCAGTCCCAACATGACTAGTAAGTAGAAAATTTTTTGAAAATGGATAATGGCACGAATAAAACTTAATTAAATGATAAGATAATCATTTAATTTAATATCTTAAAAATTAGGCCTCAAATGTAAAATCAAACCCTTCCATTGAGTCCAGGATTATCAAAAATATGGAAATCGATCATTTGATCATTTAAATCAGAGTTAAAATTATCAAATCATAGTAAAATAAATTGGATGGCTTAAAATCGCCACATAGTCATCATTTTATTTCTAAATTTAATTTGAACTTCTCGAAGTGCTGAGTGTGGCTTGAGCAATAGCTCAAGTTCGCAAATCATGGTCGATACGTTAATGCCTTCTAATAAGTGTACCTACAACTTAAAAAGAATTATCCTTTTATTGCAAATTGTCCTTTTTGCAAAATTTCCCAAGAGGACACAATGCTGGAGACGTCAGTATCATGGCAGAGCATTTCAGCTGCTTACATTCATTAACCAAAAGCAACAATATGCAATGGTTGCTAATATGGAATGTCAATCAAACCTCCAAATGTAAGACAACATGTCTCCAAGCATTTAATGCCATGCTATGCCCGGTCAATCCTGCTCAAAATCATTCTCATGTATTATATATTATATTATATATATACAGACAAATTCCGTCCCAAGGTACAAGCATATTAAGAATCCAACATGTGCATCTACATGACATTTGGATCATACTCAACTCGTTACCCTTCTTGTAAATAGAAATGTTGCACAATTAAATAGTTAACTGTACGAAAATAATAATAATCAAGACATAGAATAATTAATTCAAACCTAAGATTAACTCCCAAATAAAATCTACTTACCTCAAGTTTTTCTCGTAGCTTATTCTTTTCTTCAGCAACTCTAGCTTCCTCAAACCTTACCTACGGAAACCTAAATAAGATTTGATAAAATGTCAAAATAAAGTGTTGTTTTATATAAACTTGAATTACACATAATATATGCATGTTCAAGTGAGTAAATATGGGAAGTATGGATGGCAAGAAGGGAGGATGACCATGTATGAGTAGCTATGATGCAAAAATGGAAGGAAAACATGGTAAAATGAGGAAGTATAGGGCTGTTTTGAGAAAATTATAAAATCTCAAAAATTCAAAATTTAGATTAGTAGCCCTAACTCATGAATAGGTGTCTTAGATGAGCACCAATGTGAAAAATGTAAAGAAGGGATGTTAAATGATAAATGGGAGGTAAGGAATCCCCCATATGCGGATTAAATAAAAGTTTATAATATGTTGAAACGTTTACCCTACATAAGGGTATTAAAAATGAAAGGAATGAATGGATAATGTGATGTATAGGCTATGTTGATATGTATGAACACTCGACATGAAAGACAAGAGAGTTAAGCTAGTATAATGTAAATCTAAATGGATTTATATAGGTTGGAAAACCCTAAGGGATGCAAGCATTTGAAGTGATGCATATAAATGAAATGTTATTTTCATTTATCTAGGCAAAGGCAAGGAAAAGAATGGAAGAAAGGGATTATGGCGATCTCAGGTAAGCAAGCGAACTTTCTAAAACGTTGTTTTCTTTCTATATGATGATATATGAATAAAATATTTATGATTATGTTTTGACGAATTGGCAAGTACAAGTTTTGAAAATGACGGCGTTAATGCAAAGCCACAAGTTTTGGAAAATGATGACTTTAATGAAAAGTATTAAGGTTTGCTTCATGAGAAGCAATCAACACTTTTTAAGATAAATAATTTATCACAAGTGTTGCCAAGGATGGGAATGCTTTATGTTAATGGAATTGAGAAATTTGCTTATGAGTAAGCAATTTCTCCATGATTATTATTTTAAAGCATTTTCTTAATTTATTTTTAAGAATTTGCTTTTAAGCAAGCAAGTTCTTTATAATGTTGTTTCAAAAGTATTTTATAAGAAAAAGAGAATTTTTTCCTTTTTCACGAAGAAATTTAGCAGATAAGATTTGGGTTTTCTCTTATGATGTTTTATGATAAATAGCTAGGTTTATGAAAGAAAAGAAAAAGTGATTTGATTTATGGAAAAAGATTGATTTTTCTATGCTAGATTATTTAAATATAAACGATGATTTGGACAGAGTCCATACGTCTTGAAATGATATTCGAAAAGTTTTGATTTCCTTTAGATAAGGAAATCTATGATGAAAATGTCTTCAAAAATGTTTATACGAATGTTGTTGAATGAGGTTTAAGGATGACCAACCTAATAGGTTATTTCTTAAAATTGTTTAATCTCAGGTTGCTAAATGACATGCAAAAGACTGTGTAATTTCTCTTTATGTAAAATAGTATAATAGAAATGTGGACAATAATTTATTTTTTAGGTTATGGAGAAGGGGATAGTATAATTGCATAACTTTTGTAAGCAAAAGACCCTGAAATGGAAACCCAAAAAATATTAGAGAAATATATGGTTTATTGTTGGAAATCCAAAGGTTTTGAAATTCTTTTATTATAAGGGTTTTTAAGATGTATTATTTCTCAAACATTTCAAATGTTATTAAAATATTTTACTCAAAATAGTTTTAAAAGAATTTAAGGAAGGTCATCCTAAAACTAAATTTCAAATAACAACTTGTTTAAAGTGGGTACGCTCGCTTTACAAGTTGACACGGACTGCGGTCTGTGATATGTTTTTGAAAATGATTTTTAAAGATGTAGACTTCAATCTATGATGTGTTATGAGTATGGTTGCAGGCTGCGGTTTGTGATCTCGGTTTAAAAGGTCATGGGCTACGGTCTATGATATTTTAAACCAAATGGACTGCGGTCTGTCAGAATATGTATGGTGCACCAGTACACGGAATAGGCCGGTTGTAGAGCACGATCGGGATGTGTGGCGCTTCGAACCAAGGCGTCCACATAGGCCTTACTCCGAGATCTTGTCGATTGGTAAATGTGAGTCAGGATTGTTGCCTTGATCACGCGGCAGGTACTTATTTGGATCTTGTCCAAAATTTTTCTTTCTTTCTTTCTCTTTCATCACATAAGCATACACTCATCATCATTCATAATGGACTTATCTATATCATCATAAATCATCAACTTCTCATATTATTCATAACTTCATAATTTCATACAACCTATGTCCTTTTTCATCATATCCCATTAGGGAATCTCTTCATACAAAAATCTACTAACCTTTGTAGATTCCTCTTTTCCTTTAGCACCACATGCCCTTCATCTCTTGGCTTTCCCTACACTTGTCTGAGGTGAAGAAAACAAAACACGAGTCGAAACTCAATAAGCAATCATTTTTCATTTTAAATGCATTCCTCTCCATTCGGTAGAAGACACTTATCAAGTGATCAACTACCAACGGAATAGAAACCTTTTCGTAAACCATTTTTGGAAACCTTTCATAACCCATTCATGAAAACTATTCATGTGAACCATTCGTAAATGCATTTCTCTCCATTCGATAAGAGACACTTAGCAAGTGATCAACTATCAATGGAATAGAAACCTTTTCATAAACATTGGATGTGCAAATGCTTCCTTTCCACTCCTGACATAAACCTTTGTGTGTAGATACGCTAGCCAAGGAAATATCTCACATAGCATGGTCCAATACGCCGGCTATCTCCGACTTGGCCTCATCAAGGCGAACCTCTCTTCCTCCTGACGCCTACATGGTTCCTACATGCATGAATTTTGATTTCCCCGGCATTATATACCTCTTACACCAGGTGACTTGTCATTCTCATCTAGAGAATTATTTGCACCATCCCTTAAAAACATCATTTCAAATTCATGCTTTCCTTTTCAATCCATGTTTGAAAATACAATGCATTCATTCACACATAACATTCCTTTGCCTCCACCTCTGGGGAGGACGCCGTCGGTACATAGCCCATACGACTCGGCAATAGTGAAGGGGGATCCTCTGATCCGCTTTGTACCTCCACCAAAGCCTCTTCATTATACATCATACATGTGCACATGTCCATGAACATCACATGATATCAATATGCCGGTATGACTTTACATAAAAACTCATAAACATTCATCATTTCAAAACATTATAGGAATGGTCACCCTTAAATACATTTCATAAATACTTGAGAATAAAACATATTTTCAAAAGGGTTTGCTTGCTTACAATGAAGGAATAAAATCACATTTTCAAAGTTGTGCTTGCTTACCTCCTCAGTCTGTGTCCTCCACCTTTTCCTTTCCTTTTCCTATACAAGAAAAAATAATATTTTATCTATATCATTCCATGTCTTAGTTTGCTTCCCATGCATGCTTTATAGTCATTTATTACCTCATTTCTATGAAGGTTAATCTTATAAATATACTTGGTCATTACCTCCTTATATGGATTTTTATCCATAAATTCTTTAAAAACTACATCCATTATTTAAATATTAATATCAAATTTTTTCCAAAATCACACTGTCTACTGTTCATAATCACTGTAGCATATTACCACGATCTCTGTTCGTGGTATTGTTCACGTTTACTGTTTACCCGAGGTTACTGTTCACAGCAACGTGGGTTACTGTTCATGGGTTCCAAAAATAAAAAATATCATGGCATAGATTATGCTTACTATATCATGGAAAATTTCATACATTTTGAATTTATCATCATTTACTTGGCTAAATAAATCATTTTCTCCATACTAAAAATCAACATAAATTCACTTAAGCATAATCCTTAATTCCAAAAGTTATGAAATTAATATATTATCATTCGAATATCATATTTATCATATTCATACATCCCAAATCATCATTTATCAAATTTGGAGCATTATTTTCACATATCATATGTTATTTTTCCGAATGCTCCATCTTTGCTCAAAATTTTTGATATTTCGGCGTAATTCCAATTAAACATTATAACTTTACTTATTTTCTCATGCTTAGGCATTATCTAAGCATGGTTTTACCTTAGTTAACATCTAAAAGAAATTTAGGAAGAAATCACTTACCCGAAGTGAAGATATTCTTCTTTTTCTCACACTTTCTCTCTCTAATTTTCTCCTCTTCTTTCTCCTCAAGGCTAAAACGTGGTGGGGGCGAAAAATGCTCAAACGGAGCTGGGACGAAGTGCCTTGGACTTTCACCCCTGCCCCCTATTTATACTTTTTAATTTTTCATCAAATTGGAATTTGCCCCCTTGCTTGAGGTATTAAATTATAAAATGTATTTTTTTATAATTTTAAAAGGTGCATTGAGCCAAGAGCAGCCACCCTATGCCTGCTCCATCCCACCCTATGCAGCCCTATTTTATTTATTATTTTTTTATTTTTAAAATTATTTAATTTAGTCTAAATAAATCTTAGTCGTTGGTTTATGATGATGATGATCATGGACCGTTGATTTTGGTCAATTGCTCAATCACCCCCCTGAAATTTCTACTTTTCATTTATTATTTTTATTTTTTTAATTATTTAATTTAATAAAAAGTCAAAAGTAGCATTAATGAAAAATCAAGCTACTTTTTGATTTCCTTTTGACGTTTCATCTTAACCCTCAATTTGTGATTTTTATCACATCTTAAACCATTCATCATGTCCATCATGGATTTTCAACCATCCATAAAAAATTTCATCGCAATCCGACGTCCGGATTGCAAATTATGAATTTTTCTTTAATGTTTCACTAAAATCCAAAATTGGATTAAAATATCAAAAAAAATTGTTATTTCGTCCTGTAGTGATTAAATCTCCTTTTTGTCTTTTTGTTATTAGGTTAATCCAAGTGATTAACTCTTAATCATGTGTCTTAATCCTAAGGTTACTATTCACGTGCACTATTTATCCATATTTCATAAATAATTATTTTAACCTCTATTCCCACATATTTCATACTCATGAATATATATTTTCCAAATATATTACCTAGGGTTTTATACACATGTTTATGATCGAGGTTTTACAATCCTCCCCCCCTTACAATAGGTTTCGTCCCGAAACCTGTTGTCATTCAAATATTCCATTACGCTTTTTCTGCGTAATTAGACATCTATATTTAAAAACATATTAGCCTTTTCTGGCTTTTGCTAATTTTCTATGGAGGAAATTCCTTCCTCTTCCTTGCCTGTCTTTAAATGCATTGAGTTTGGAAAATAATTCCAAACAATTCCTTTTCTTCCTTAATTTATGACATTATGATTTTATATCATGATATATAAATATTATGATTTCTATTCCTTCCGTTCCTTTATTCTTTCTACATCTATCTCCCGATCATTGCTATGATATAACTTCCTGTGGTATCATACTTTTTTTTTCTTTTTGTTTACTCTTTCTATACTCATCTACCATTCCTTGATATGATACCATTCCTGTCTCATCATAAAAAGCATCATAGCTTCATGAACATATAGATCGAGACATTATCTTTGCCTATCTATCAATTCATACTTTGATACCTACTTTTGGGCTATCACACTTTTCCTATCGTCATCTTTAATTTTTTCTTTCCACGCTTATTTACAAATCCTTACTCTGATGCCTATTTATAAATCCTTGCTCTGATACCAATTTCTGTGGCGCTCTCCAAACCGAGGCGTCCACATAGGCCTTACTCTGGGATCTTATCGATTGGTAAATGTGAGTCAGGATTGTTGCCCTGATCACGCAGCGAGTACTTAATTAGATCTTGTCCAATTTTTTTTTCCTTTCATTCTCTTTCATCACATATGCATACACTCGTCATCATACATAATGGACTTATCCATATCATCATAAATCATCAACTTCTCATATTATTCATAACTTCAAAATTTCATACAACCTATGTCCTTTTTCATCATATCCCATTAGGGAATCTATTCATACAAAAATATACTAACCTTTGTAGATTCCTCTTTTCCTTTAGCAACACATGCCCTTCATCTCTTGGCTTTCCCTACACCTGTCTGAGGTTGGGAAAACAAAACATGAGTCAAAACTCAATAAGCAAGTATTTTTCATTTTAAATGCATTCCTTTCCATTCGGTAGAAGACACTTATCAAGTGATCAACTACCAACGGAATAGAAACCTTTTCATAAACCATTTTTGGAAACCTTTCATAATCCATTCATGTAAACTATTCGTAAATGCATTTCTCTCCTTTTGATAGGAGACACTTAGCAAGTGATCAACTATCAATGGAATAGAAACTTTTTCATAAACATTGAATGTGCAAATGCTTCCTTTACACTCCTGACATAAATCTTCGTGTGTGAGTATGCTAGCCCAGGGAACATTTCACACAGCATGGTCCAATACGCCGGTTGTCTCCGCTTGGCCTCATCAAGGGAAACCTCTCTTCCTCTTGACGCCTACATGGTTCCTACATGCATGACTTTTGATTTCTCCAGCATTATATACCTCTTACACCAGGTAACTTGTCATTCTCATCTAGAGAATTATTTGCACCATTCCTTAAAAACATCATTTCAAATTCATGCTTTCCTTTTCAATCCATGTATGAAAATGCAATGCATTCATTCACACATAACATTCCTTTGCCTCCACCTTTGGGGAGGACGCCGTCGGCACACAGCCCATACGACTCGGCAATAGTGAAGGGGGACCCTCTGATCTGCTTTCTACCTCCACCAAAGCCTCTTCATTATACATCATACATGTGCACATATCCATGAACATCACATGATATCAATATGCCGACATGAATTTTCATAAAAACTTATAAACATTCATCATTTCAAAACATTATAGGAATGACCACCCTTAAACACATTTCATAAATACTTGAGAATAAAAAATATTTTCAAAAGGGTTTGCCTGCTTACAATGATGCAATAAAATCACATTTTCAAAGTTGTACTTGCTTACCTCCTCAGTCTGTGTCCTCCACCATTTCCTTTCCGTTTCCTATACAAGGAAAAATAATATTTTATCTATACTATTCCATATCTTAGTTTGCTTCTCATGCATTCTTTATAGTCATTCATTACCTCATTTCTATAGAGTTTAATTTTATAAATATACTTAGTCATTACCTCCTTATATGGATTTTTATCCATAAATCTTTTAAAAATTCCATCCATATATTTAAATATTAATATCAAATTTTCTCCAAAATCACACTGTTACTGTTCATAATTACTGCAGCAAATCACTGTATCAGATTATTGTTTATCATCACTGTTCAGATCACTGTTCATTGGTACTGTTCATGTTACTGTTCACCCGAGGTTACTGTTCACAACTACGTGGGTCACTATTAAGTATGGATTCTCTTCCAAAAGGTAGAATGATCACTTGCTAAGTGTTACTACTGGATGGAGAGAAATGCAGTTGCTTATGTGTTGCTTTTGAAAAGCCCAAAGATTAAGACATGAAAGTATGTTTTTATGAAAGTTATCCTAAAGGGATTTTTATGGAATGATTATCCTAAAATAGGGTATTTTACACAAAAGTTTAAATAACAGGAATGAAAGGAAATATTTTTGTGCAAATGCAACTGTGAAAATGGTTTATGTATTGTATATGCCTTGTATGTTATAAACAAGCCCAAGACGAGGATTATGAAAAGAATTTATGTGAAACTTGGTTTTGGACATAAGAATGTCCATTTCCAAAGGATTTGAATGGTACATGTTTATGGACATGAGAATGTCCAATGCTTAAGTACTTTGATGAAATGTATTTTAGGACATATGAATGTCCATTGTCAAAAAGTTATGTCAAAAATATTTTAAGACATCAAAGGTCTCTTGGCTAAAGGAGTTTAAGATGAAAAATATTTTTGTACATAAAAATGTCCTTTGCCGAGAAAGGCTTATGTGTATGATGTTTCCCGGACATGATAATGTCCTCCTTTGCCAAAGGAGTTAGAGGAAAATGTTTTGGACGTAAAACGTCCACTGATGAAAGATGATTTTATGTAAACGTCTTTGAACGTTAGAAATGTTCATATAAGATTAGAGGAAATTAATTAAAGAGGGTAAAACGTATATATTTTGCCTTAACAAGCCCAGACGTGGCTTGTGAATGATTTTAAGAATGATTTTTTATGAGAATGTTCAAGGACATGGAACTGTCCTTTTGAACAAGGATTTTATGATAATGTTTTAGGACATATATATGTCCTCAAGTAAAAAGGTGTTCAAGATGTTTAAGAAAAAAGTTTTAAAAGAAGCCTTGCCCTTAAAACATAAAATGCTTGCTTACTGAGTTGTCATTTACGTTTTATTTTTCCAAACCTTAGATAGGTACCGGGAAACTCAAGAGGATGTAAATTTAAGCAATAAAGGAAAGGTACGTGATGGTAACCATGTGGGCTATAAGGAATGGAATGTGATAGCCTGGTTAAAGATTCAAGGTATGTTGATGTATATATGAACTTATGTGGAATTATAAGTTCTATGTGATCCAATGCTTGTATGGATGTATGTATGAAATGTACATATTATTGTAGAAAAGCATGATGAGATGTTATGAAATAGAATATGAAATTTTATTACAAGTGTATCACCACTTGTTTGATGAATGATGTGAAATGTAAAGATATGAACGATGATGAACGAAAAAAAAAATTTAGACAAGTTCCATTTAAGAACCTGCCGCGTGATCAGGGCAATAATCCTGATTCACATTTACCAATCAAAAAGGTCTTGAGGTAAGGAAGTGACGTCTCGGTTTGGGGCGCCACACCAATCTTCAATATAAAGTTGTTCATTCAAAAATCATCCATCTTTGAAGATATCTAAAGTGGCCATTTACTTGAGTCGCTTACTTGGGTCGACATGGACTTCGACTTTACTCAAGTCGCATGTTCGGGCCACCCAAGTCGCATTGCGGAGTCGACTTGGAAAGCAATTTGACTCTGATAATCCGAAGTCTTCCACAAGGCTATACCCAAGTCGCATATGGAGTCAACTTGGGTTTGCGACTTCACCGAAGTCATAAGTGGCATCGACTTCGACCGCGACTTCACCTATCTCCGAGTCCCAATTTTAGCTCTAGAGCATTTAATGCATTTGAAGTCGATTCTGGAGTCGACTTGGGACTATGACTTGGTCTGCTATCTCTTGAAACTTAAGTTTTTAACCTTTGAATACACTTAGCAAACTGTTTAGTGCCTAATTAATTCTCCAAATTGAGTTGTTAATCATCAAAACATAAATTGTGCTTAATTCGCCTGAATTCCAACAATCTCCCCCTTTTTGATGATTAACAAAACCAATTTGAGTTATACCTTTCATTTTCTTTCATTACTGATATGTTATATTTGTTTTGGCATTTAGAATAGTCATGTTGTTTTGTTTTCACAAGATTTGCATATCATTGCATTCTAATTTAATAATTTGCACAATTGAAACAAAAGCATGTCATTCTCAAACAATTTCATGCCAAGTATATATCCATGTCATACAATCATTCAAATCAACATTGCATTTCAAAACAACAATTTGCACAGAAGAAAGCAAATTCATATCATTCATTCAACCATTTCATACAAGATGATTCAAAGAGGAAAATGACTTATATGATACATGTTACCCAATCCCAAAAAAATCTAAAACCTAAAACCTAATCTCAAACCTCTCAAACCTCTCCCCCTTTTTGTCAATAGATCAAAAAGGAAATGTTGGGGAAATGGAATTTGTAAAATTGAAAAGTAGTGATCGGATAGGAGGGTTGGTAGGTAGGTGGAATGGGTCGGGTGCAGGCCGATGAGAATGGGGAGGATGGAGCCTGAACGATGGGTTCGGCTCTCACGGACTCTCCCCAATATGGATCAATATCGAGAAGGCTCGGGACAGGGTGACCACGACTGCTTCCGGAGGCTAGTCTGTACTTGATTGTCCGCAATTCCTGATCCAGTTGATCCCGGTGACTGTGTATCTCCATCATCGCCGTATGGATAGATACCAACTGCTGTGTGAGCCGATCCTCCATCTGACCAAGATACTCCATAACGGCATGAGAGGAAGCAGATCGATCAGGGGATCTTGGATGAAGATTTGGAATCTAGGAACCATGTGGGGAGCAGGACCCGTGTGAGTGGGGTGATGCGGGAACTGCAGGAGCTGGAGGCGGAGATGGAACTGGCTCGGGGTGTGGTAGCTCCTACCCCTCAGGATGATCACCCACTGCTTCGAGCTATTCTATGTGTCCCATCATCTCTCGTATCCTCTCGGCCCTGAATTCTTCCAAATTGATCTTCATTCAGGTCAGGAGGGCCCGGTTGATGACATTTGCTAGTTTGAGAACTTCAAATGGTTCCCCATCCAAATTAACACCGAAGTAAGCCAAATGGTTCCCCATCCAAATTAACACCGAAGTAAGCCATGATCTTTGTAATGCACGTCCCATTTAGCAGAACACCTCGTGGATTCTCCTTTTTATGTGTTAGAGCTTCCAAAAACAGCCTTAGCAGACTAACCTTGACCCGATTAGCCACTTTCCACAAAATCTCGGCTTCTTGCGGGTTCAACTAATTACGGCCTCCACCCTTTGAATATATGCAATGGGCAATTAATAGTCGGAGGACCCGTAACCTCGGAGATAAGTCCATATAGTGTAGAAATTTGATGCCCGAGTTGTACATCTGTGTAAGTGACAACCCTTCTAGAATTGGGTCATTATCTCTAGGTACCTCCAAAATATTCGCAATCCGACTGAGGGCATTGGACTTGCTAATTCCACTTCCAATTCACAGATTTATCTCAACTACCTTTACATAAGTATTGAGATATTCCTGATCCCAAAGTAGTAAAATAATCTGGTCAGATCAGGATATATCCGGTCATCTGCTTTCAACAACCCGATCCATCCTTGGAAGTCCAAAAGTTCCTCTATCCCGAACTCGTACTCATCCAGAAACTTGAAATCTATAATTTTAGGGACAAAAATCTTTCGTTCATAAAAATGCCTGTAGAACTAACTGTGTTGTCGTTTGGTTCTAAAATAATCAGTAGTAATTTTCAGAACCTACCCTTTCTGAGTTGGTGTTCCTCTCTTGTTTCCACCCGATTCTGTGGCGCCCCGACCCGGGTGCCAGAAGCCTTACTCTGGGATCTTTATCGATTGATAAAAGTGACTCAGAATTGTTGCCCTGATCACATGGCAGGATTTTTAATTGGATCTCGTCCAAAATTTTTTTTTCTTTCATTCCTTTTCTTTCATCACATAACAAACACTTGTCATCAATTTTACACATGATACTCATAATATCTCATTACATAACATCATATCATCATATATGAACGCATTCTTGACATCAATTTCACATATATTATTCATATGATAATAACTGACTTATCTACATCACAAGTTCTTTCAATCTAAACATTTCATACATACATATTTTGAAAATTCCAGATAATCATTCATACCATATACAGACCAACTTGTTGAAAAGTTTTCTTCATACTCTTTTCCTTTCCTACGTGGCCTGTGTTGTACCTATCTATGGTTGGGGAAAACAAAACATGAGTCGAAACTCAATAAGCAAGCATTTTTTATTTTAAATGCATTTCTCACCTTTCAGTAGTAGACGCTTAACAAGCGTTCGACTAGCAATTGGAGGAAACCTTTCCATAAATACCTTTCATAAACATTTCATAATCCCAATTCATGACAAACATATACTTGTAAAACTTGACATATAAATTTTTTTCCATAGACATATTTATGTTCTAAAATATTTCTCATCGAAGCTC
The DNA here is from genome assembly GCA_030490835.1 of Annona cherimola. Taxonomy (NCBI): domain Eukaryota; kingdom Viridiplantae; phylum Streptophyta; class Magnoliopsida; order Magnoliales; family Annonaceae; genus Annona; species Annona cherimola. The sequence goes on from CM059973.1 coordinate 39,524,061, forward strand.
CTTTTCTCATAGGACATTCTCATGTCCTAAAATACTTTTCTTAAAACCCTTTTTAAGCATATGCAACATGCAATACGTCTCTGTCCATCTGGTAGGTGACACTTATCAAGTGATCATCCTTCTTTAGGAAAGAAACCTTTCCAGGTGATAGCCCGCGAGCCAGGCGACTATCCGTGTCCATCTCCCATTTCAGGGAGGGCTCCGACATCTAGCCTTATTCAACAACTTGGCCTATGCAAAGGGGGCCCAATTTGCAACCGCGTCCGGCTTGCACATCCTTTACAATAGACCTAGTACATAATCCTTGTGCACACTTTTTCTTCACATTCACATGCTGACATGCTTTTATAAAACACCAGAAACCCAAGTCTGTGTCTTTTTCTGAAAACTTGATGTCAGCATGTCATTTCAAAACAATACAAACCTCGGTCTGTATTTCCTTTTTCAAATCTTGAAAACTGAGCTTAACCCATGTTAACGAGTTCTATATTCAAAACGTTTTGTAAGGATGAACAACATTAAAACATTTATATTTCATAAATCATTTGAAATAACAATATTTTCTAACCATTTTGTAAATAATTTTTGAACGATAAAACGTCTTTAAAAATATTTGAAACCAAAAATTTTTTTGTTACAAATGCTTTTCCCATTTATGGGTGTTTATGATTAAAGGACATGTAAGTACATGCTTTCATCGAATATCATATACTTTTGTCCACCCGTCTTATTATTCATTTCTATATGGGATAGTCTTGTATAATCCTTTGAACATTTTTCAAATCATTTTTGAAATTAATTTATCATGTTGGCCTTCCTTAAATCCTTCTCGAAATAATAGATTTTAGAAACTCCAAAATAATCCAATATTTAGAGATCCTTTGAAACATATCATTAAAATACTTCAAAACCTTGTAATAAAACTATTATAAAACATTGTTTTTAAATATCATTTTAAAATATCATTTTCCTTTCAACACAACCTATTCAACATTTGTATTCCATATTTTTCAACACTAAAAGGATTTGCTTCTAGCGAAGCAATTTCCAAAATAATTTAAGATTGCAGAGTAAGGTCGTATAAAATTGTATTTTCAAAAGGTTTGCTTGGTTACTTGCGTAGTCAACTTGTACCTTCCACTTGTACCCTTTTCTTTTCTTTGCTTGTACTGTTGCTTGGTGCTTGGCTTAAAAAAAATTCTTTTAAATGCTGCTGCCCGTCCAGCAATGCATTGCAGCAATAGCGTCCAGCAACCCCTTTTTATACATTCCATTAAGCGGTTTTATCATGGTTTAATTTAACCAAACCTTAGTCCACCGTTTAACTATATTACAGGTGTTGAAAAATCCAGCAATTATATACAGCTGCCCTTTTAACGTGTTGCTTCTCCCTTTTATTATTATTATTATTATTATTTCGTTTGTTAAATATACATGGAACTATCCACGTATATCAGCATTAATTAAAGTACATCTTCCCACGTATCATATGCACCGTCCATGCCAGCACCATTCTTCTTGTTTTTATTTTTTTTACGGTAAATTCCAACATTAATAAATTAAATCATAACTGCCTATATTCACACTTATATATTATGAAAATTTTTCTTATTAATATATATACAATTGCTCACAAAATTCACCTTTTGGAATTTTGAAAAAAAATTCTATTTTATTTTAATTAACTAATTCATATTTGGATAAAAAATCTCTTTTTAAAATTTTGGAAACATATTTTCCAAAATTTCATTTTTTCATTAAATTGGGCATATTAAAATAGCCTTACTCATAAAATTTCACCTCAATTGGAGCGAAGTACATATTTTAACTTAATTAAAATCATATTTTCTCATATTTTTTTTTAAAAAAGATTTGCAGGCATGTTTTTCAAAATTTAATCCATTCATTATGTAGGGTATATTAAAATAGGCTTGCTTCTAAAATGTCATCTGAAATGGCCTTATATACATTATGATATTAATTAACTAAGAAATTATGTAAAAAAACAAAATATCAACTAGACTTAAATTATTTTCCATAATCTATTCCGTCTAGATTAAAGAGCACATAATTTAGTACTTTCTATTAAATTTTCTTGTCCATATGAGTTATACATGCTTAGATCTAATAAAAATAGTATGGATGAATATAAGCCCTTAGTTAGGACCACTAATTGGCCAAAAATTTTTTCATTTATTTTTATTTTTCCATAAGGTCCGTGAATTTAAACAGTTTCACTTTGTATAATTCAGAATTTTGAAATTCCTTTCCGAAAATTTGTAAAAATTTATTTTCATATGAAATCATAAATTACCCTCCATTTTCTTATAAATCTCAATTGTAACCTCTGTAAATTCCAATTAAGTCCTCTTTTTGTCTCTACTACTATTTTGTCCTTTTGTGGGAAGCTTCCTTTTTCATCTTTTGTGATTAACTTATCACTTTATTTTAACCACATGGTTACTATTCATGTTTCACTATTTACGTTCACTATTCATTTGAAATTATATTTCATAATTAATTATTCGATCCTTCAATTCCATATATTACAGAAATCGTATATTTATTTCATATAAAAGTCAATACATTACCTAAGGTTCATGACCGTAGGATTTCATACATGATCATAAAATTTAGGGTTTCACATATTCAGATCCATTGCTTGAATCCTCACTGAAATTCTCATCTCGGGGAGCGGATGTAGATGGATTACCTTCGCAGAATCATACCCGTCGCACCGGGAATGTTGTGGTCTCCTCTCGGACCCGTCGTGGCACTCCCTCGCCCATGTTTGATTGGGATGGCCTCGAAACTGGTAGTTTGGTGGGTTTATATACTGCTTTGGGAGCCATTAATTTGGGTGGATGATTTCTTGTTATAGCAAGTAAAAATTGGAATGATTTTCGGGGGGTTTTTGAGGAAGACAATAGCTTGAGAGGGTTGTGAGTGAGAGAATGAGCCGGAAGAAAGAGAGGGAGAGAAAGGGATCTGTGAGAGAGAGAGAGGGCTGAGAGGGAGAGCCCTGGAGAGACAAAGAGAGAGAGAAACTAAGAGAGAGTGAGAGCGAGAGGCAGAGAGAGAGGAGAGAGAATGAGAGACAAAGAGAGAATGAGATAATGAGAGAAGCTGAGCTACTGCAGAAATGGGAAGAGGAGAAAATCGACGGGGGAGAGAAATGAAGAAGAAGGAAGAAGAAGAGGAAGAAGTGAAGAAGAAGAAGAGAGGACAAGGGACTACCGGTGAGGGGCAGTCCAATCGACGCGTTGGAGTCGACTTTGCCCTAACCGAAGTCGACTTCGCCTCTATGGAGTCGACTTCGGTGAAGTCGACTTGCGCTGGTCGGAGTTGACTTAGCTTTATCGACTTAGACTCTATATTCTTTCTTATTTTCTCCCTCTATCTAGATTAATCATATTATGTTTCTAATCAATGTCAATCTTACCCATATCATTTCTAATTTTGTAAAATGGTTCCTTTGCCAAAGGATTGGTGAAAATATCTACAATTTGGTCTTCAATTTTAACATACTCTAAAGAAATATCATGATTTTCAACATGTTCCCTAATAAAATGATGTTTTACATTTATATGCTTTGTTCTAGAATGCAACACAGGATTTTTAGTCAAACAAATAGTACTGGTATTATCACATCTAATTGGAATATCATGATAATCAATACCATAATCTTTAAGTTGTTGTTTCATCCAAAGTAGTTGGGCACGACAACTCTTGGCGGAAATATATTCGGCTTCTGCGGTAGATAGAACAACACTAGTTTGTTTTCTTGAAAACCATGAAACCAACATATTTCTAAGAAACTAACATGTTCCACTGGTACTTTTTCTATCTACTTTGTAACTGGAAAAATCCGCATTCAAGTAGCCGATTAGATCCAATGTTGACCCCTTTGGATACAATAATCCTAGATTAGAGATTTTGATTAAATATTTGAAAATCTTTTTTACGGCTATTAGATGTGATTCTTTTGGACATGATTGGAATCTTGAACATTTGCAAACACTAAACAAAATGTCCAGTCTAGAAGCAGTTAAATATAACAAAGATCCTATCATGCTTCTATATAGTTTTTGTTCGATAAATTTACCTTTTTCATCCTTGTCGATCTTGATGGTAGAACTCATTGGCGTGTTTGCTCCTTTATTATTTTGCATTCTGAACTTTTTCAACATCTCCTTGACGTATTTGGACTGGTTTATAAAGATTCCTTCGGCTAGTTGCTTAATTTGCAGTCCAATGAAGAAGTTTAACTCTCCCATCATGCTCATTTCAAATTCACTCTGCATCATCTCAGAAAATTCTTGATACAGAGTTTCATTAGTAGCACCGAATATTATGTCATACACATAAATTTGAACAATTAAAATATTTTTATCCTTGTATTTGATAAATAACATTGTATCAACTTTTCCTCTTTGAAAGTCATGATCAATCAAAAACTTGCTTAATCTTTCATACCAAGCTCTTGGAGCTTGTTTAAGTCCATATAATGCTTTTGTTAATTTGAAAATAAATTTAAATTGATCCTTTTCTTCAAATTCAAGAGGTTGTTCAACATATACTTCCTCATTTAAATAACCATTCAAAAATGCGCTTTTCACATCCATTTGAAACAATTTAAAGTCCATGTGAGAAGCAAAAGCTAGTAGGATACGTATGACCTCTAATCTAGCCATAGGAGCATAGGATTCTACAAAATCAATTCTCTCTTCTTAGGAATATCTTTTGGCTACTAATCTGGCTTTGTTTCTCACTACAAGTCCACTTTCATCTAATTTGTTCCTAAAAATCCATTTGGTACCAATAACCGTGCAATCCTTGGGTCTTGGAACTAGGTGTCATACTTTATTTCTTTCAAATTGATTTAGCTCTTCTTGCATTGCAACGATCCAATTTTCATCATTGAGAGCTTGATCAATAGAATTTGGTTCAATTTTAGACACAAAAGCAAATTCTTCACAAATATTATATCTAGACCTTCTAGTTTTTACTCCTTCATATATATTGTCAATTACTTGCTCAATTGGGTGGTCATTTTTGAATTTTAAATCAATAGGTGGTTTATAGAAACTATTACCTTCACTTACCCTTTCTTCCGTAGAATTCTCTTACTTTGTTTCAGCTCCTCCTTGTTGTTCTAGTTGTCCCTATTTTGTATTCCTTAATGCCTCATCTGCATCACTAAACTCATCCTCCTTTTTGGGATTTTGGTTAAATTCATCAAATACAACATATATTGATTCTTCTACTATTTGATTTCTTTTGTTAAAGACTCTATATACTTTGCTACTTGATAAATAACGAAGGAATATTGCCTCATCACTTTGGGCATGTAATTTTTTCAAGTTTGTTTTTTCATTATTCAACACAGCAAGTACATCCAAAAACATGAAAAAATAAAATATTTTATTTTCTGCCCTTCCATAGTTCATATGGGTTCTTTTTCGACATTGCTCTTATGGTAACTTGATTTAGTACATGACATGTTGTACTTGCAGCTTCACCCCAGAATCTTTTGGATAATTTACTCTCATTTAGCATGGTTCTAGCCATCTCTTGTGTTGTCTTTTTTTCTACCTTTCAACTACCCCATTTTGTTGGGGAGTTCTTGGTGCAGAAAATATGTGGTGAATTCCTTTCTTATTACAAAATTCTATAAATTATTTATTTTCAAATTCACCACCATGATCACTTCTAATGGAAATGATTGTGTTCTGTTTTTCACTTTGCATGACAAATATATACTTTTTCCTACCATGAGTTAAAATGTCTGATGACCCGTAAAGATCCATATGTAATAGTTCAAGTGGCCTAGTTGTTAAGATTTCCTTTTTGGTGGAAAATGGCATTTTGGGTTGCTTGGATAGTTGACATGCTTTACATATTTTGTCTTTGTCATATTTAAGCTTTGGCAATCCTTCCACTAGGTTCTTTTTACACAAAGTCTTAATATTTGACATGTTTTTATGTTCAAGCATTTTATGTCATATCCATGGATCATTTTCAATGGTTATAAGACATTTTCGATCAAGTTCATCAAGAAAAACCAAATATATATTTCCATGTCTTTTGCCACTAAAGACTATGTGATCATTATCAAATACATTGCATACAGAGGATTCAAATACAACTTTATAGCCTTTATCACACAATTGACTAATGCTAATTAAGTTGTGTTTGAGTCCCTCAACAAATAGTACATCCTCAATACATGCATTTGAATTTCCATAAACATTTACTTTACCTTTAATTATACCTTTTTCGTTATTTCCAAATGCGATGGTTCCTTCACCACATGATTTGATCTTATGGAACAATCCTCTTTCTCCCGTCATATGTCTTGAGCAGTCACTATCCACGAACCACATATTGTTGGCCTTTGCTTTAAGACGTACCTGCAAAAAATAAAATCATGTAGAGCTTATCTTTTTGGTACCCATTTTATGGGTCCATTTGGGTTAATGAGCCATTGGAATCTATGTTGTTCTATTTTGGAAGGCATAAATCCAATGCTCTTTGGTACCCAAACCAATTTTGCACCATAGTTATACAGTTTCCTTATTTTACATTAATAAATCTTATGATCCATTTCGTTACAAAAGTTACATGCCCCTGGAAGTCTTGGAGTGGGAATCCATGTAGTGGAAGGTTCCCAAATTGGCCTCTTTGTCCAAGTAATATGATTCATTTTTGGTTTAGTATAGATGAGCTTTGCTTGGTTCTTGAAAGTCTTTGGAGCATTAGATTTCCTACTTTCTCCTTTCTCAAATGTAGAGTACTCAAGTCCTCTTTTGTTGCTTTGGGCAGTCATGTTTAAAAACATTTTGACTCTTTCTCCTAGATTAGAGAACTTTGCTAATGATTCATTTTCTTTCTTTAGTCTTTCCACCTCATTTGTCAAAGTATTGTTTTCATTTGTTAGGTGGTTAACCTTTTCAGCAAGTTTGCCATGCACAATAATTATTAAATCACATTGTCTTTTCTTCATTGTGAATTTATTTTCCAATTTCTTCATTTCATCATACAATAAATCATATGCTTGTTGCCGTTCCTCTAATTCAGCACATTTGAGACATTCGTTTGGGGAAGAGAAAATAGAATAAGTTTTTAGTTTAGATGTTACCTCTTCACTGCTTGTTCAGTTTATTGAGGTGGTTTGTCCTTCCAAAATTTTTGTTGCAATAAGACAAATGTTGCTATCTTCCTCCATCGTGGCCATGCAACATATCCTTGCATAGTTTGCAGGCTCATTGTCTTCATTTGATGAGTTGCTTGTTATGGACGTCTCCTCATTGACGTACATCCCTCTTCCTTTCACTCTCTGAAACTTCTAGTTTTCATTTCGTTCTTTCCTCTCTCGTCGTTCTTTTATTTTAGTCTCCTCCGGTGTGGGACATTGAGCTTGTATGTGTCCCACTCCTCCACACCGATAGCACTTGGTTGTCTCTTTCTTTTTATCCTTCATGTTTCTTTCTTTGAAAACTTTGAAATTCTTTCATTTTCTTACAAATTTTTTGAATCTTTTGGTGAGTAGGGCGATCTGCTCATCATCATTTTGAGAAGATGAGGTGGACTCATCTGAAATTGTTGTAGCCTTCAAAGCGATTGCTCTTTGTGCTGCTCCTCGGCCCTCCACTTTATTAGCTCATGTGACATGAGTGAGCTGATAAGATCTTCCAGCCTTAGGGTGTTTAGGTCCTTTTCTTCTTCAATGACTGTGATCTTTGGAGTTCATGACTCAGGTAGAGCCCTTAAAATCTTTATAACCTGCTCAGATTTAGAAATAGCTTTCCCAAGACCTTTTAGTGCATTAGTAATCTTTAAAAATCTAGCAAACATCTCAGAAATATTTTTGGTCTCAAGCATTTTAAAGCTTTCTAGCTATCCAATCAAAATATTTCTTCTCGTCTCTTGGACTTCAGAAGTTCCCTCATAAATAGATATTAGTGTGTCTCATATCTCTTTAGCAGTTTGACATGAGGATACCCTATCATATTAAGATGCGATAAGAGCACAAAAGAGGGAGTTCATGGTTTTGGCATTGCTCTTTACAGTTCTAACTTCCTTCTTAGACCATGAGGAGGCTCTTTCATCTATTGGTAATACAACATCGTTTTGGATAACAATCTAAGAATCTATGTCCGTAGTCATGATGAGTTGTTTCATTCTTAACTTCCAGTAACCGAAGTTACTCCTGTCAAAAAGTGGTGGCCTTGTAAATGATTGGCCTTCAGTGAATGCAGGGGTGGAAGTTAGTTGGGATGTCATTTGTGAGATCTCTTTGGTTTAAACTCAAAGACCTATTTGATACCACTTGTTGGTCCCGAGTTTATGGCAATTACCCAAGAGGGGAGGGGTGAATTGGGTATTTTAAAATTCTTTGCTTAAACAAAAATTTCTCCCTTTTTGGAATTAATCCTCTCAATGAAACAAATAGAAAGATGGAGAGAAATAAAATAATAAAACACAAACATTCAAGCCACACCAAGAGACAAAGGTTTATAGTGGTTCAGACAACCTTCCCTACTCCACTCTTCCAAGCTCACGCCCGTTGTGACTTGGGTTCCACTATTAGATTTCAATACAACTAGAGCATCAGCTCTCTTCTAGATTCCAGCTCCAGGGGGCTTGTACAAGTATAACACAAGTAGGTGATGAGTCTCACTCCAATCATAACACTACTTTGCCTTCACTTGGTTTTGATTTTCAATATCAAACAAAGTGGTAAACACAAAGAATCAACAAAAGAAAGAACTACACTTTACAAATTTGTATAGGCAATTTGTACTGCATAGAAAAACTTGTAGAGGCAATAAAGTTCAGCAATGCATCTTTCAGCACTTGAAGCACAGTTCTTCACTTAAAGTTGTTGTAGATCAACTTAAATGCAAGACAGAGTGGAAGGTGAGCTCAATAAATGCTTCTTTAACCCCATTCACGTCCCCTTGAAGCTCCTTATGTAATGAGAGGTGAACTTCGAATGTTTGGTGGTAGGTGGCGTGCATTTAATGCGCCAACGTTCGAATTTTTTCTGCCGTTGCAAACCAAGTCGCATATGAAGTCGATTTGGTATGCGACTTCGCCCAAGTCTCATGGTGGAGTCGACTTCGGGTATGACTTCACCCAAGTCGCAGACTGGAGTCGACTTTGGGTGCAACTTTGGTCTGGCTTCCACTTCTAAGTTCCAGCTTCAGGTCGATTTGGTCTCAGACTTGACCCAAGTCGTAGGTGGAGTCGACTTCGAGTGCGACTTCACCAACTATTTGATTATCTTGGAACTTTGGATTCTTACAAGTGATCTTGATATTACAATTTTCCTTTTCTTCATTAGATATCTTTTGTTTTCCTTATTTCGCTTAGAAACATAGCAATGTATACTTCTCTTGAGGAGTTCTTTCTTGTGGCCTTGATTCAAGATGATTGTCCTTCTTGATTTTGTTGTCCAATCTTTAATATAAAGTTGTTCATTCAAAAATCATCCATATTTGAAGATATCTAAAGTGGCCATTTACTTGAGTCGCTTGCTTGGGTCGACTTGGACTTTGACTTTACTCAAGTCGCATGTTCAGGTCGACTTGAAGTTCAACTTCACCCAAGTCGCATTGCGGAGTTGTGGCGCCCCAAACTGAGACGTCAAATCCTTACCTCAAGATCTTATTGATTGGTAAATGTGAATCAGGATTGTTGCCCTGATTAGGCGGCGGGTTCTTAATTGGATATCATCCAAATTTTATTTTTTTTTATCATCGTTCATTTCTTTACATTCTACATCATTCATTATACATGCGGCAATATACTTGTAATAAAATTTCATAATTTCATTCATAGCATCTCTTCATACTTTTCTACAATGGCATTTACATTCCATACATCAATACATTCAATCATTGAATCACATAGAACTTATAATTCTACATAAATTCACATATTAGTCAACATACCTCAGAACCTTAAACCATGCTTTCCAATTCCTTATAGCCCACATGGCTATCATCACGTACCTTCCTTCATTGCTTAGGTTCGCAACCTCCTGAGTTTCCCGGTACCTGTCTAAGGTTTGGGAAAACAAAACGTGAGTGGCAACTCAGTAAGCAAGCATTATATCTTTTAGGGAAAGGCTTCCTTTAAAACCTTTTTCTTAAACATCTTGAACACCTTTTTACTTGGGGACATGCATATGTCCTCAAACATTGTTGTGAAACCCTTTGTTCAAAAGGACAATTCTATGTCTTAGAACATTTTCATAAACATCATTCTTAAAATCATTTACAAGCAACGTCTGGGCTTGTTAAGGCAAAACATATGCATTTTACCCTCTTTAATTTATTTCCTTTAGTCTTGTATGAACATTTATAATGTTCCAAGACATTTGCATAAATCGTCTTTTGCCGTGGACGTTTTACGTCCAAAATATTTTTCTTATAAATCCTTTAGTCAAGAGACATTTGATGTCTCAAAACATTTTTGACATAACTTTCTTTAGCAATGGAAATCCATATGTCCTAAAACGATTTTCATTTAAAACACTTTGTCATTGGACATTCTCATGTCCATAAACACTTTTTATTTAGGCTCTTTAGTAAAGGACATTCTTATGTCCAAAACAAGTTTCACATAAATCCTTTTCATAATCCCTTTCTTGGGATTTATTTATAACAAACAAGGCATATAAAAAATCATAAACCATTTTCATAAATGCATTTGCATAAAAATATTTCCTTTCATTCTTGTTATTTACACTTTTGTGTAAAACACCCCATTTTTAGGGTAATCATTTCATAAAAATCCCTTTACGATAACTTTTCGTAAAAATGCTTTCATGTCCCAATCTTTGGGATTTTCAAAAGCAAAACATAAGTAAATGCATTTCTCCACATTCCGTAGTGACACTTAGTAAGTGATCATTCTACTTTTTGGAAGAGAATCCTTAACAGCACGCTAGCCAAGCGGTTGTTCATTCATCTTGCTCCCATCTCATGGAGGGCGCCGCTGACACTCTTACCATCCCTTAGCGACTTGGCCATATGTAGAGTGGGCCCTGGTCATCCCGACTGTGCTGTACAATCGGCCCATTCTTTGTACTGGTGCATCATACATCATCCTGAAGGTCGCAATCCGTTTGGTTTAAAATATCACAAACCGCAGCCTATGACCTTTCAAATCGGGATCACAGACCGTAGTCTGCATCCATACTCACCAAACATCATAGACTGAAGTCTATATCTTCTAAATCATTTTGAAAAACACATCACAGACCGCAGTCCATATCAACTTGTAAAGCGAGCACACCCACTTTAAACAAGTTGTCATTTGAAATTTAGTTTTAGGATCACCTTCTTTAAATTCTTTTAAAACTATTTTGAGTAAAATATTTTGATAAATATTTGAAACGTTTGAAAAAAATACATCTTAAAATCCTTATAAAAGAATTTCAAAACCTTTGAATTTCTAAAATTAAACCATATATTTTCTAACATTTTCTTGGTTTCCATTTCAGAGTCTTTTGCTCACAAAAGTTATGCAATTATACCACCCCCTTCTCAACCACCTTAAAATCAAATTATTGTCCACATATCTATCATACCATTTTTACATAGAGAGGGGTTTGCATAGTCTTTTGTATGCCATTTTAGCAACCCGAAATCAAACTATTTTATGAAATCACTTATTGGGTTGGTCATCCATAAATCCCATTCAACACATCCGTATAAATATTTTTCAAGACATTTTTAACATAGATTTTCTTATCTAAAGGGAATCAAAACTTTTCGAATATTATATCAAAACATATGGACTACGTCCAAATCATTGTTTACATTTAAATATTTTGACATATAGAGAATCAATACATCAATTCCCACTTTCTTTTTCTTTCATAAACTTAATTATTTATCATAAAACATCATAAGAAAAATTCAAAACTTATTTACAAACAATGCTTTGTGAAAAAGGGTAAAATTCTCTTTTTCTTTTAAAATACTTTTGAAACAACATCATAAAGAACTTGCTTACTCATAAGAAAATTTCTCAATTTTATTAACATAAAGCATTCCCAACCATGGCAACACTTATAATAAATTATTTATCTTAAAAAGTGTCGCTTTCTTCCCATGAAGCAAACCTTATGGCTTTTCATCAAAACCATCCTTTCCCAAAACTTATGGCTTTGCATTAAAGTCATCATTTTCAAAACTTATGCTTGCCCATTTGTCAAAACATAATTATAAACATTTCATTCACATATCATCATATAGAAAGAAAACAACATTTTAGAAAGTTCGCTTGCTTATCTGAGATTGTCATAATCCCTTTCTTCCATTCTTTTCCTTGTTTTTGCCTAGATAAATGAAAATAACATTTCATTTATTCACATCATTTCAAATGCTTACATCCCCTAGGGTTTCCAACCTACATAAATCATTTGGACTAGCTTAACTCATTTGTCTTTCAAGTCAGGTATTCATACTTAGCTCATAGCCTATACATATCAAAGCATTCATTCATTTATTTTTAATACCCTTATGTAGGGTAAACTTACATACATATAATAATCCTTCATTAAATCATTATTTAGAGGTTCATTACCTCCTTTTACCATTTTTAACATTTTTTTCATTTTTTATACAATGGTGCTCATTTTAAGCACTTGCTAACTTAGACATCATCTAATAATCTCTAAATTTGATATTATCATTATTTACTTAAACAGTACCATAATCCATGTTTTCTATCACTTTTTCATGCATTTTTGCATTTTAACAATTCACATAAATCATTTATCATTTATTCATACCTATTACTTCATATACGTCCATTTCTCAACACATAAATCATGTGTTTCTTAAAATTTTTCAAATCAGCAACTTTAGTCTGTAATCAACATAATTAAACCCCTTAATTAACATTTAATTTAGGGCCTAATTTTGAAAATTTAATCCATTCATCTTAGGGTTTCAAAACAGCAACATTAGAACCCATTTTTCATCATTTCAACGTCTCTTTTGATACTTAAATCAAAACAGTTTTCTAATCACTTAATCCCAACAATTAATCATACTTTTATTAACCCAAATTTAGGGTATTAAAATGTGAAACCCCAATCTTAGACACGTATAAAATCCTAGGGTAGTTGTGAAACCCAAACCATATACGCATCATTTCGGGTTGTAAACCCTAAATTCTCTGTAATTATTTTTATGACAAATGAAAATTCATGAATTATATTTGTGGATATGTGTATTGGATATTAAAATAATGCAATTAAGAATTTAACCAACGTGAATAGTGCACGTGAATAGTACACGTGAATAGTAATCCTGGGATTAAGACACGTGATTAAGAGTTAATCACTTGGATTAACCTAATCACAAAAAGAAGAAAAGGAGATTTAATCACTACAGGATGAAATAGCAATTCCTTTTGATATTTTAATTCCATTTTGGATTTTATTGAAAAATTATAGAAAAATTCATAATTTGCAATCTGGACGTCGGATTTCGATGAAATTTTTTATGGATGGTTAAAAATTCATGATGAACATGATGAATGGGTTAAGATGTGATGAAAATCACAAATCAAGGGTCAAGATGAAACGTCGAATGGTGATAAAAAAGTAACTTATCTTTTTCATTAAATTACTTTTGACTTTTTATTAAAATAAATAATTAAAAAATAAAAAAAATGAAAAGACAGCTATGGAAGGGATGTTGCAGGGGGTGGTTGGGAAATTTGACTAAAATCAATGGTCCGTGATCATCATCATCATAAACCAACGGCTAGGATTTAATTTACTTAAAATAAATAAATTTTAATAAATAAAAAATTCAAGGAAAATAGGGCTGAATAGGGTGGGCTGGAGCTTCTGTAGGGTGGTTGCACAAGGCTCCATACACCTTTTGAGAATTAAAAAAAAATACATTTACAATTTAATACCTCAAGCAAGGGGGGTAAATTATAATTTCATGAAAACTCAAACCCTATAAATAGGGGCCAAGGGTGGACATCCAAAGCACAGAAAATCCAGATCCATTTGAGCACTTTTCACCTCCACCACATTTTAGCCTTCAGGAGAAAGAAGAGGAGAAAGTTAAAGAGAGAAAGTGTGAGAAAAAGAGGGATATCTCCACGTCGGGTAAGTGATTTCTTCCTAAATTTCTTTTGAGTGTTAATTAGGGTAAAACAATGCTTAGATAATGCCTAAGCATGAAAAAATAAGTAAATTTATAATGCTTAATTGAAATTATGCCGAAACATCAAAAAATTGGAGCAAATATAGAGCATTCGGAAAGATAGCATATGATATGTGTAAATAATGCTCCAAAAATGATAAATGATTATTTGGGATGAATGAATATGGTAAATATGATGTTGGAATGATGATATATTAATTTCATGATTTTTGAAATTAAGGATTATGCTTAAGTGAATTTATGTTGATTTTTAGTACATGGAGAAAATGATTTATTTAGCCAAGTTAATGATGATAAATTCAAAATTCATGAATTTTTCTATGATATACTAAACATAAGCTATGTCATGGTATTTTTATTTTTGGAAAAATATCAAATTTTGGAACCCATGAACAGTAACCCATGTTGCTGTGAACAGTAAACACAAACAGTACCCATGAACAATGATTATGAAAAGTAATTTGCTACAGTAATTTGCCACAGTAACATAAACAGTAATTATGAACAGTGAACAACATGATTTTGGGAAAAAATTTAGATTTATTTTTATATATTTATGAGGATATATGGATGAAATTTTTAAAGAATTTATTGATAAAAATTCATATAAGAAGATAATGACCAAGTATATTTATATATTTAACCTCTATAGAAATGAGGTAATGGATGATTATAAAGCATGCATGGGAAGCAAACTAAGACATGAAATTATATAGATAAAATATCATTTTTCTTGTATAGGAAAAGAAAAGGAAAAGGTGGAGGACACATACTGAGGAGGTAAGCAAGCTATATGCTTGCTAAAATATTTCTAAATGATTGCAAATTGTTTGCTCACATGTTTTATGAATTATATTTAAGGATGACCATTCCTATACTGCTTTACATGAAATGATTGCTAAATTCTTGTTAAATTACTTTCTAAATGATTTATCAAGTTTTATGGGGTATGTCATACCAACATATGAATGTATGAACATGTTGCACAATGAAGAGGCTTTGGTGGAGGTGGTAAGCGGATCAGAGGGTCCCCCTTCACTATTGCCAAGTCGCAAGGGCTATGTGCCAGCGGCGTCCTCCCAAAGGTCGGAGGCAAAAGAAAAGTCATGAATGAATGAATGAATGCATTGCATTCTCATGAAATGTATGAAAAGGTTTCTGTCCCATTGGTAATTGATCGCTTGGTAAGTGTCTCCTACCAAATGGGGAGAAATGCATTTGAATGAAAGGAAAATGTTTAGTTGCCAAAGAAAAAGGCTTGCTTACTGAGTATTATTACTCATATGTGTTTTCAAAATGACAAATAGGCTATAGAGCTGACTCATAAAGGATGCCAGGTAGAAATGACCTGCAGAATTAATTGCAGTTCTATGTATGCGTCCAAAAGGACAAATGTATGAAAATCATGTTGAAGTCATGTTTTAAGGATATTACAAACATGATCGTACTTATGTGAATTATTTCAATAAAAAGAAGATATAAATGATTTTATGATGTTATGGATGAGTCTATTATGAATAAAGTGTATGCTTAACTAACGAATGAAAAGAAAGAGAAAATAATTGGACGAGATCCAATTAAGTACCCGCCGTGTGATCAGGGCAACAATCCTGAGTCACATTTACCAATCGACAAGGTCCCGGAGTAAGGCCTATGTGGACGCCTCAGTTCGGGGTGCCACATGAAACATATTTAAATTCCATAATTCGTTTGCTTGCATAACAGTAACATTTTTACACAATTTGAGTATCCATTTGACCCGTTTTGATGTGTCCAATCATATGTCCATAAAATCAGATTTAGTGCTAATCTTTTCATACCCTTTTGGAAACTCAATACACCTTAAACATGTGGTATTTTACCCTCCATAACATCCCTAAATCGTTTATGCTCATTCATATATCATTTTTAACATAAAAACATGAAAATTGGGTCATAGTGTAACCCTAATTCATATCCATTCTAAAATTCATAAATTAAGCCCAAATCAGAATATGTAATTCATTAAATCATGAATCATCATGTAATCATAATTAAACATCAAAACAGCAACATCATATACGAATTTAAGAAATTTCTAGCCATTATTTTTAACCCGTTTTCAACCCTAATCTCCATTTTCATCCTCTTGAATCCATGATTTAATTCTTTTCATTCAAACCTTAATCAATACCCTAATCAAGGGCATCATGAATCATGCTTTAAGGGTTCAATATGAATCAATAATTTACGGTGAAAAACATAGAATTAAAGAACTTAAATTAAGGGTATACTTACATGTATTGGATCAAACTTGGACTCCATTTTTCCTAGCTTGGTTCCTCTTCTTTCTTCCCATTTTTCCTTCTCTTTTTCTCCACTTTTTCTCCCTTTCATGCTGTTTGAATAAGGGGATGTAGAGAGCTACTGGAAAAGGATTTGCTCCTTTGAAAAATTTTCTCTTTTCTATCCCCTTATCACATGTGGACGTGCACCCATGTATATGCTGGATTTTCCAGCTTTGTGGGACCCACTTGCCACATCATTTAGCATATAATTAAAACATATTTATCCCCTTTTATGACATGGCAAAACATGGTCCATTTAAATTTGATAATTATCTTTAAAAAATCATCAAAATCCATTCATTTTAACCTATGTTGCTGCCCCCTATTTGGACGTCCATTTTAGCAGCCCTTTTTGAAATTTCCACACCTAATTTCACTTTAATTAATGGGTAATTAACCATCCTAGGTCATATCGTACTTAGGGGTCCACTTAGCTTATTTAAAAAAATCATAAAAATAAAATACAGTAGCCTATCCGTCCACATCTCCTGCTGTCCACTTGTTGTCCATTCAATGTCCATGCATTCAACGTCCATATCAGCTGCCCCTTTTTGCAATTTTCCACAAAATTGCAACTTTAATTAATGGAAAATTAATCACCCTAGCTAGGAGCTCATTTAGGGGTCAAATTATCTATTACATAAAAAATCTAAAAAGCAGCTTGTACGTGCACCACTTTTGGACCCTACCTTGCTGTCCATTTAATTAACGTCACATATGCTTAGGATTTTTTGCATTTTATGCCACAAAATTCATCCCAAATCAAGTTCATTAACCATCCTTGTCATGTAGCTCATTTAAATGCATTTTTTGCATTTTTTAAAAATCAAAATTTCTATGTAAACAACCCCTTTCACGTCCATGTGTGGGCCACCTTTTCAAGCTCCTTTGAGCTAATCCATTAGCCATTAAATCATGCCATTACTCACTTGATTTTATCATGGATTTTGTACATTTAAATAATACATAAAATTCATGCGTAATTATCTCCTTTTGACACCTCATTTATGCCATTAAAGTATAGTTAATTACCTTACTTTAACATAAACACAAACTTACTTTATGGTGCACAAAAGTCAAAGGTGCACACCCCTTTTTTGTGAAACTATGATCCCATCATCATTAGCTTAATCTAAGCCTCTCATTGCATGGATCTCATAATTTTAACCGTTCATTTCAAATTTCGTCTCAATCCGACTTTTCTAGCTTAATTTATGCTCATTTGAAACCATCTTTAGATTTTGATGGTGATGATCGATTTTCAACCTAATTTCATCATTATTTCCATAATCCATCATTTTCATAAAATTAAGCACAAAATTATGTGCTTACCTTTTAATTTTCATCTTAATCTGCCTTCCCGGCGTCGAGTTACGCATTTTCTAGCATTTACTACCTTAAGTCCATAATTACCAACATAAGAACCATTAATTAAATCTTAATATATGAGGTAATTATCCTCAATATATTAATATTCTCTAATTCTCATTAAGCCTCTTTAATCACATTGACCCATATCGGCTTATATTGAGCATTCATAATCACTTGCCCTAATTGCAATAAATCATCAATATTGCTTAGGAAAATCATTCATAATTCATCTAAATCATACATGATTCATATGTATATGCCAAATGCATATACATAAGCCTTACTTGGGTTCGAGTATCACAATCCTCCCCCCCTTATAGCAGGTTTCGTCCCGAAACCTATTACATTTCAAATATCGAGGTATAGCTCATATAAAATACCTAATCTTATCATCTTTCTCAAATACTTCAATGGCTCACTATGCTTCTATTGTGCTACTCTGATTTTGGTGGCACTTTTAGTCTTGGTCCAACAGACCTATCATTTATCTCTATTATTTCCTGTTCCCTGTTCCCATATGAGTTTCTTATTGCTATTGTTCTTTTCTTTATGTTATCTATCTCTTATTCTTATGGTAGGCATATTATTATCCTTATACATAGAAAAATTGTAGATTTTCTCATCTTATCATATGTTAAAATCTAGGCTACCCATTCATTCATAAAAATCCATAGCAATAATTTTCACATATCATTCATATAACATATGTGGCACCCTGAACCGAGCGTCACAATCTTACTCCAAGATCTTATCGATTAGTAAAGGTGGATCAGGATTGTTGCCCTCATCACGCGGCGGGTTATTAATTGGATCTCATCCAAAAAAAAATTTCATTTCTTTTATCCATTATCATTTCATTTCTTTGCAATTCACTCCATTCATCTTACAAGCAACAATAACATCTCAACTTGTTCTTCTACGTTAAAGGTCCTCTTGACTTGATCATGTCCTTATCATTTCATACATACATACATCCATCAGTTCTTAGCATACAAGCATTTATCATTTAAGGCATTCCTTATCTCAGTCATATCATATCTATACAAGGCATTTTAAATCTTTTGCCTTCTCAACCTATAATACCTATGCAACGTATCCTGAATATATGTGCTAACAGTAACATATCCCTTAGGGCATTCGTTCATGCTTCCACACACAAAGGATTACAAACCTTTGGAAATTCCTTCTTCCTTTTTCAGCGAGAACATGTCTTTTCATCACTTGAATTTTCTCTGCACCTGTCTAAGGGGGGGAAACAAACATGAGTCGAAACTCAATAAACAAGCATCTTTCATTCTCGTTTAATTGCATTTCTCTCCATTCGGTAGGAGACACTTAGCAAGTGATCAACTACCATGGAATAGAAACCTTTTCGTAAACCATTCTTGGAAACCTTTCATAAATCATTCATGTAAATCATTCGTAAATCCCAATTTTTTGGGCATTTCATAAACATTGGATGTGCAAATGCATTATTTCTATTCATGACATAATCCTTCATGTGAGGGTACGCTAGCTCAGGGAACATACTTTCATAATATGATCCTTTCCATCATTGGCGCCGGACCTTTCGACTTGGTAACGTCAAGGGGACTCCTTGTCCACTTACTACCTCGACTAGCCTACTTGATTTCCATTCCATGCATGACCTTTAGTCACCCCGACATTATATACCTCTTAAACATGGTAACTTGTCATTCTCATGTAGAGAATTCTTTGCACCATCCATTAGAACATCAGTTCAATGAAACATCATTCAAATTCATGCTGGCATGACATTTTCAAATAGAGAAGAATTTTAACCAATCATTTCAAAGAGTAATAAAGAGATGAAGGAATGATCATCCTTAAACAACTTTAGAAACATTCAAGTAAAGCAACTTGAAAGCATTTTTGCATTTGAGAATAAAATCTCATTTCAAAGGTCCTGCTTGCTTACCTGTGGCGATCCTTTTGCCCTTCCATCCTTTCCTTGCCTTTTCCTAGACAAGTCAACATGACTACCTTATACATTTTCATCATATGTTGTGCTTGTATGCCTTGTCTTTTTCTTCAATTCACATATACGTGTCATATGGGTTTAATCCCATATGGTCCATAACACATTAACTTTAAATCATTCTTTCTTTGAAATGCATATCCATCTTCACCCTTGTCCATACATATCCTTCCACATACACCCATCTTACAATACATATCTTAGGTGTTTCTTAAAATTTCTCAAGTCAACAAATTGTGCCCCAATTCAGCATGATTAAACCCCTTAATTAATATATAATTTAGGGTTTAATTTCAGATTTTCAATCCATTTATCATAGGGTTCCAAAAAAGCAACGTTCAGACCCATTTTTCATCCTTTCAACGCCTCTTTTGATACTTAAATCAAAATAGATTTTTAATCCATAAATTTCAGAAATTGATCATGATTTTATTATTCCATTGTAAGTTAAATTCCATCCCAAAAATCTGGAATTTAACATTTATCTTGATTTATTCCTTAAGTTGTCCATAATGCTGAAATCATACGTGCTGAAATCTCAAAATCTTGGATTATTATCAAATCAATTAGTTTTGATCTGAAATTTCTATAATACCTTAATAGATTCATTAATTAACCAAAATAAATATTTTCGACACAAAAAATCAAGGATTTATATTTATTTTAGTATTTTTACCCTGCTGGACAGAAGCATCCATTTTCAGACAGTCCAAATCATGTTAATTATTAGGTATATTTATACCCTTAAAAATAATTTTTTTTTCATGTGATCTCAAGGATGTATTATATATCATATAAAATTTTCATCTTAAAATACCTTGTATAAAAATTATTAAAAATTATTTGGTGCAGCTGATCCTTACACCCGTTCAACCCTGTCAAGGTTGATATTCCTAGATTTTTAATTTTCAACGTCATTATCTTTTTAAGATAAAAATTTGGTCTTTCCTTAATCATACTATCATGAGTTCTCACACAAATGTTTATGCAAAAAATATTTCATTTGATATATCTTACATATTTTTCTTTTTATTCCAGATTCACTACACATGAGTGTAGATTAGATGATATGGGCTAATTAATTCCCAAATTAAACTTTATAAATAAACTTGATTAATTAGGCATATTTAATCCTTGAAACATGTTAATAAATCACCACATACCAGAATTTTTTGGAGAGAAATCAATCCTCAAGAAGACTTCCAAAATGGCCTCCTCTTCCTTCTCTTCTCCTTCTCCTCTCTCTCTCTCTCTCTCTCTCTCTCTCTCTCTTTCTCTCTCTTTCTCTCCCTCTTGCTGGAAACGTCCTTCTTTTTATTTGCTTCCTTTCTTGCTCCCCAAGCAACCCCATGGGTACTTAAGTAATTTTCATTTTAACCTTCCCAAATTACCCCTCTTTACTTAGCTCTTAAATAACCTCTTACTTGCTCTCCAAGAAAGCAACTTTCCATGATAATTATCTTAAGCCAATCCATTCATCTCATAGATTTCATAATTTTATTCAATCATTTCAAGTTTCATCTCAAACCGACTTTTCTATGTCAAGTTATGGCCCTTTAAAATATTCCTAAAGTGTGAGATTAAAATAAATATTTATCATCTTAATCTCATCATATTTACCTTAATCCAATTCACACATTAGGTCAAGCCCATAATCGTGAGCTTATCTTTAAAATTTCACCTCAATCTGTCTTATAGGCGTCAAGTTATGAATTTTCTACATTTTCCAATATAATTCCATAATTATCATTTTAATTTCCATAAATTAAATCATGAAAATTAAAATAATTATTCATGCCACATTAGCCTTTTCTAATCCTCATTAAGCCCCTTTGGTCATCTTAACTCTCATCGGCCTATGGCGATTAATCTTAATCACCATTCTTAATCATAACCCTAATTGCAAAATATCATTAAATCATAAAATCATCCATAAATCAACCAAATCATAAATAATTTATATTTATATGCCAAATGCATATATATGAGCTCTACTTGTGTCTGGGTTTCACAACATAATACATTCATTTTATGGTATAGAGAAAAAGTTGCTCTCATATAGAGTTTCATACATGTCTTAGCAAAAGATACTTTTGCTAAGCTATCCATTCCTTCTCCTCTCATAATGTCTACAACCAGGTTATACTAGCGTAGACTACTTAATAGGAATACCAATATTAAACTGGTCTAATACATTTTCTTCCTTATCTCCCTTTCCAATTTCCATAAACTAGTAAGGGTCCTTATCATCATTTTTTTTTCTAATCTCATTTCTTATAAATATCATAGAGAGATAATTTCTCTCATACCTATCTTCTAACCACATTGGAATTGAAGAAAATTCCGACAATCATTCTTGCCTTTGTTTTTCTTCATCTATCTACCATTCCTTGCTATGATATACTAACTTTTATGGTATCATATGTGTAATCTTTTTTTTCTTCCATATATGCTAACTAGACACATTTTGCTACACTTTTCTGTAATAATATGTAGAGATTTCCTATCAACTATAGCTATCGGTTGAGTTGATCTTTCTTACTCTTTTCTTTTCCTACACCAAGTCCCTTGGTCCTTAGGGTCAAGTTACCCTTGCCCTAATTATACATGTTCATTACCAGCATGTGTTATATCATGGTGTCCTATTGGAAGATATTTCTTATCAATTCTTCCATATTACCTTCTTTGATTATGGCATAATAGCCATTTAGAATTTCCTGTTACTTATAAGAATTGTCAATCAATGCTTGGATATCACATAAGACTACATGTTCAAACCTTGAACATGTTCTTGGTTTCAGTCATCCATTGCTCTGCTTGAATAAAGTCTGATTCACCTGAGAACTTAGGTAGATACTGAGCTAGGAAGGCATTAATTATCCTTCCATTCTTTTCTATCTTACCATTATCAATCTTTAAAATTTTGGGTACTAGGTTAAAAATGATAGTCTGTACCAGTCCGTCATTTCTAATTTCTTCTAATTGGTCACGTTGGGTAATTTCCCAAAGACCTTATATTACTTCTACTGTCTGGGCCGCTCAATCTCGAGTGGCCTACTGCACAGCTTCTTTAACAGCTATAGTTATCCTTTCCTTCACTCCTTCTACCTGTGAGGTGTTACCTGCAGAGGCTCCACCTTCAACCCTTGACTTAGGGTTTATAGTTACCCATCGTTGACGAGCCCTTGGACTCACTTGTCCTCTTTGCCCTAGTCGATTTAATTCATTGCTGACTTCTTCTATTTCCTGTTGACTCATATCTGCAACTGCCTTTCCCTTATTCAAAAACTAAGGTGATAAGCATGTTGTAGAAAGAAATATATAAAATTATATTAGTATAATCGTATCTTATCATAGAATCATTCACATCATATGTAGTCAATTATATGATCTAGAAAGATCAATGACCTTTCCTTTTTCATATACACTTAGCATTTGAATAAAATCAAATGCACCTATAATTTCAAAACATCAAACATCATATTTTTATTTAAGAATCAAAAGGAAATTCCCTTTTTTCCTACATTTCTCATTTCAATCTTCACTTTACATAGTGTAAGGTTGTTTTTCCTTACACGTATAGATTATATCTACATAATCTGTCATTTTATCATAAACATAGACCCTGAACCACCAATCACTTAGAAATTTGGTGCCTTGGTGCCTATCATATGACTGCCAGGTGCCTTCCATATCTCTGCCGTGGCACTACACCTTAAACATATATATCATATAGCATAGTCTCGTGCTATCTTAAGTAAGGTATGGTAAACCTTAAATATGGGGGGTCTTCATGCAGGGTTCCATTATTCAACCCATCATTTGTTCTTATTCCCTTCTATCCTTTGTCTTTCTTTGATTCTCTTATCTCCTCTTTCATCTCATTTGTCCTCATATCATTTTTCTTCGTATATCATCTACACTATGAAATATAGCAAATTAGTTACATTTTCTTAAATAACCATACCTTGTTGTCATAATGACACACAGTAAAAAGACAATACATATTCTATATGTCTTATAATCTCAATCTATCTCTTTCATCATTTTCCATTTTTCCTTTACGTCTGTCTATCAATCCTTGCTAAAATACCACCTTTGTGATATCAAGTCTTTTCTTACCACGCCTATTTACCAATCCATGCTTTGATACCAACTTTTGTAGCGCCCTAAACCGAGACGTCACATCCTTACCTCAAGATCTTATTGATTGGTAAATGTGAATCAGGGTTGTTGCCCTGATCACGCGGCGGGTTCTTAATTGGATCTTGTCCAAAAATTTTTTTTATCATCGTTCATTTCTTTACATTCTACATCATTCATCATACAAGCGGCAATATACTTGTAATAAAATTTCATAATTTCATTCATAACATCTCTTCATACTTTTCTACAATGGCATTTACATTCCATACATCAATACATTCAATCATTGAATCACATAGAACTTATAATTCTACATAAATTCACATATCAGTCAACATACCTTAGAACCTTAAACCATGCTTTCTCATTCCTCATAGCCCACATGGCTATCATCACGTACCTTCCTTTATTGCTTAGGTTCACAACCTCCTGAGTTTCTCGGTACCTGTCTAAGATTTGAAAAAAAAAACGTGAGTGACAACTCAGTAAGCAAGTAATATATCTTTTAGGGCAAGGCTTTCTTTAAAACCTTTTACTTAAACATCTTGAACACCTTTTTACTTGAGTACATGCATATGTCCTCAAAAATTGTCGTGAAACCCTTTGTTCATAAGGACAATTCTATGTCCTAGAACATTTTCATAAACATCATTCTGAAAATCATTTACAAGTCACTTCTGGGTTTATTAAGGCAAAACATATGCGTTTTACCCTCTCTAATTTATTTCCTTTAGTCTTGTATGAACATTTATAATATTTCAAAACATTTACATAAAATCGACTTTTGCCAGTGGACGTTTTACATCCAAAATATTTTTCTCATAAATCCTTTAGCGAAGAGACATTTGATGTCTCAAAACATTTTTGACATAACTTTCTTTGGCAATGGACATCCATATGTCCTAAAATGCTTTTCATTTAAAACACTTTGACATTGGACATTCTCATGTCCATAAACACTTTTCATTTAGGCTCTTTAGTAAAGGACATTCTTATGTTCAAAACAAGTTTCACATAAATCCTTTTCATAATCCCCATCTTGGGGTTTGTTTATAACAAACAAGACATATAAAATACATAAACCATTTTCATAAATGCATTTGCATAAAAATATTTCCTTTCATTCTTTTTATTTACACTTTTGTGTAAAACACCCCATTTTTAGGGTAATCATTTCATAAAAATCACAGACCGCAGCCCATGACCTTTCAAACTGAGATCACAGACTGCAGTCTGCATCCATACTCACCAAACATCATAGACTGAAGTCTATATCTTTAAAATCGTTTTGAAAAACACATCACAGACCGCAGTCCATGTCAACTTGTAAAGCGAGCACACCCACTTTAAACAAGTTGTCATTTGAAATTTAGTTTTAGGATGACCTTCCTTAAATTCTTTTAAAACCATTTTGAGTAAAATATTTTGATAAACATTTGAAACATTTGAAAGAAAAATTCATCTTAAAATCCTTATAAAAGAATTTCAAAACCTTTGAATTTCCAAAATTAAACCATATATTTTCTAATATTTTCTTGGTTTCCATTTCAGGGTCTTTTGCTCAAAAAAGTTATGCAATTATACCATCCCCTTCTCAACCACCTTAAAATCGAATTATTGTCCACATATCTATCTTACCATTTTTACATAGAGGGGGGTTTATATACTCTTTTGTATGCCATTTTAGCAATCCGAAATCAAATCATTTTATGAAATCACTTATTTGGTTGGTCAACCTTAAATCTCATTCAACACATCCGTATAAACATTTTTCAAGACATTTTCAACATAGATTTCCTTATCTAAAGGAAATCAAAACTTTTCGAATATCATTTCAAAACATATGGACTATGTCCAAATCATTGTTTACATATAAATATTCTGACATATAGAGAAATCAATTCATCAATTCCCACTTTCTTTTTCTTTCATAAACTTAATTATTTATCATAAAACATCATAAGAAAAATTCGAAACTTATTTACAAATAATGCTTTGTGAAAAAGGGTAAAATTTCCTTTTTGTTTTAAAATACTTTCGAAACAACATCATAAAGAACTTACTTACCTGAAAGAAAATTCCTAAAACCATCAGCATAAAACATAAAATTCTGTAAAATTAACATTTAATTTAGGGCCTAATTTCAGAATTTTAATCCATTCATCTTAGGGTTCCAAAACAGCAACATTAGAACCTGTTTTTCATCATTTCAACGCCTCTTTTGATACTTAAATCAAAATAATTTTCTTATCACTTAATCCCAGCAATTAATCAAGATTTTATTAACCCAAATTTAGGGTATTAACACATATTTAAATTCCATAATTCGTTTGCTTGCATAACAGCAACATTTTTACTCAATTTGAGTATCTATTTGACCCGTTTTGACGTGTCCAACATATGTTCATAAAATCAGATTTAGGGATAATATTTTCATACCCTTTTGGACACTAAATATACTTAAAAATGGGGTATTTTACCCTATATAACATCCCTAAATCGTTTATGCTTATTCACATATCATTTTTAACATAGAAACATGAAAATCGGGTCATACGTGTAACCCTAATTCATATCCTTTCTGAAATTCATAACTTAAGCCCAAATCAACATATGTAATTCATTAAATCATGAATCATCATATAATCATAATTAAACATCAAAACAGAAACATCATATACGAATTTAAGAAATTTCGAGCCATGATTTTCAACCCGTTTTCAACCCTAATCACCATTTTCACCCTCTTGAACCCATGATTTAATTCTTTTCATTCAAACCTTAATCAATAACCTAATCAAGGGTATCATGAATCATGCTTTAAGGGTTCAATATGAATCAAGTTCCTGACTCATAATTTAAGGTGAAAAATATAGAATTAAAGAACTTAAATCAAGGGTATATTTACATGTATTGGATCAAACTTGGACTCCATTTTTCCTAGCTTGGTTCATCTTCTTTCTTCCCATTTTTTCTTCTATTTTTCTCCTCTTTTTCTCCCTTTCATGCTATTGGAATAAGGGGACGTGGAGAGCTACTGGAAAAGGATTTTCTCCTTTGAAATTTTTTCTCTTTTCTAACCCCTTATCACATGTGGACGTGCACCCATGTATATGCTGGATTTTCCAGCTTTGTGGGACCCACTTTCCACATCATTTAGCATATAATTAAAACATATTTATCCCCTTTTATGATATGAAAAAACATGGTCCATTTAAATTTGATAATTATCTTTAAAAAATCATCAAAATCCATTCGTTTAAACCCATGTTGCTGCCCCCTATTTGGACATCCATTTTAGCAGCCCTTTTTGAAATTTTCAACACCTAATTCCACTTTTATTAATGGGTAATTAACCACCATAGGTAATAGACTACTTAGGGGTCCACTTAGCTTATTTAAACAAAATCATTTAAATCAAATACAGTAGCCTAGCCGTTCACATCTCCTGCTATCCACTTGCTGTCCATTTAATGTCCACGCATTCAACGTCCATATCAGCTACCCCTTTTTGCAATTTTTCCACAAAATTGCAACTTTAATTAATGAAAAATTAATCACCCTAGCTAGGATCTCATTTAAGGGTCAAATTAGTTATTAAAAAAATCATAAAAAATACAAAAAGTTGCTTGTACATGCACCACTTTTGGACCCTACCTTGCTGTCCATTTAATTAACGTCACAAATGCTTTGTATTTTTGGCATTTTGTGCCACAAAATCCATCCCAAATCAAGGCCATTAACCATCCTTGTCATGCAGCTCATTTAAACGCATTTTTTGCATTTTTTAAAAATCAAAATTTCTATGTAAATAGCCCCTTTCACGTCCATGTGTGGCCCACCTTTTCAAGCTCCTTTGAGCTAATCCATTAGCCCTTAAATCATGCCATTAATCACTTGATTTAATCATGAATTTTTTCACTTTAAATAATTCATAAAATTCATGTGTAATTATCTCCTTTTGACACCTCATTTATGCTATTAAAATATAGCTAATTACCTTACTTTAACATAAACACAAAGTTACTTTATGGTGTACAAAAGTCAAGGGTACACACCCCTTTTTTGTGCAACCATGATCCCATCATAATTAGCTTAATCCAAGCCTCTCATTGCATGGATCTCTTAATTTTAACAGTTCATTTCAAATTTCGTCTCAATCCGACTTTTCTAGCTTAATTTATGCTCATTGGAAATCATCTTTATATTTTGATGGTAATGATCGATTTTCATCCTAATTTCATCATTATTTCCATAATCCATCATTTTCATAAGATTAATCACAAAATTATGTGCTTACCTTTTAATTTTTATCTTAATCCGCCTTCCCGGCGTCGACTTACGCATTTTCTAGCATTTACTACCTTAAGTCCATAATTACCAACATAATCTTCATTAATTAAATCTTAATATATGAGATAATTATCCTCAATATATTAACATTTCCTAATCCTCATTAAGCCTCTTTAATCACATTGACCTATATCGACTTATATTGATCGTTCATAATCACTTGCCATAATTGCAATAAATCATTAATATTACTCAGGAAAATCATTCATAATTCATCTAAATCATACATGATTCATATGTATATGCCAAATGCATATACGTAAGCCTTACTTGGGTCCGGGTATCACAGGAGTCGACTTGGAAAGCGACTTGACTCTGAGAATCCAAAGTCTTCCGCAAGGCTATACCCAAGTCGCATATGGAGTCAACTTGGGTTTGCAACTTCACCTAAGTCGCAAGTGAAGTCGACTTCGACCGCGACTTCGCCTGTCTCCGAGTCCCAATTTTAGCTCTGAAGCATTTAATGCATTTGAAGTCGATTCTGGAATCGACTTGGGAATTGACTTGACCTAAGTCGATGGCTAAGTCGACTGTGGACTGCGACTTGGTCTCCTATCTTTTGAAACTTAAGTTTTTAACCTTTGAAAACACTTAGAAAACTCATTAGTGCCTAATTAATTCTCAAATTGAGTTGTTAATCATCAAAACATATATTGTGCTTAATTTGCCTTAAATTCCAACAGAATTAACAGTAGAAAAAGTAGCTACAGCTATAAAGGAAGCTGTACAGCAAGCTACCAGGGATTTAGCAGCCCAAATGGTAGAAATAATTCAAAGTCTTTGGGCTTTTTCTCAACAGGACCAGTCAAGAGGACAGGAAAGAAATAGGCCGATACAGGCCTCACTTCCTAACATAATACCAGAACCCATAAGAGTTGATGACAATAAGATAGAAATATTAAGGACCCAAAAATTACAACAAGGGTATGAACAATGTAATCCTAGCACCAAGGAGTAGGATTCAGGAAAGGGAAGAAGTAAGAAAGTAGTGACAAGAGAAAGGAAATCAAACTTTAACAAAATAGGTGCCCCAATTTGTGAAAATTGTCACAAATGTCACTTTGGAGAATGTTTAAGGGGTTCAAACCGATGTGGCAAAAACTTATCAAGTTATTGAGGCAAGGGAGCTAAAGCGCTTTAATTATGATCAAGTGGGACAAATTGCCTTGAAGTGTCCGATAAGACTTAAGGAGCAACAAGACAAGGAAGGCTAGCTCAGCAAAAGCTAAACGCAGCTACCAATCGATAGGGAACCCCTGCAATTCAGTGCAGATATAAGTATTAAACCACATCGAATTATCATGAATAGAAGAAAAAGAAAGTTATAGATATGATACTACAAATAGCGAGGAATGGTAAATAGGTGTAGAAAAGTGAAGGCAGGAAAGATTGTTTGGGATTCTCTCCAATCCCGATGTGTTTGGAAGATAGGTATGAGAGGATTTTCTCTCCTTAGTGATGATGAGCTTATGGGAAAAGAGACTAGAAATGATGATGAGGACCCGCCACTGGCCTATAGAAAATAAAAACAAGGATAAGAAAGGATATGTTCTAGACTGGTCTAGCACCAGCACCCTCGTTGAGCAGTCTACACTTGTATAGCTTAGTTGTAAGTATTATGAAATGAGAATGAATAGATGGCTTAGCAAAAGTGTCTTTTGCTTTTAATGAAATATGTATGAAATTTATGTGAGAGCACCTTCGCTCTTTACTATAGAATTGAACGTATTCATGTTATATGAATAGTATATGTGGAAAAGAAGATGATTATTATTGATCTCTACTTGATATGACTGAATGGATATGATTTAAGCTATGCTATGATAAGATGAGAGATTATACCGATGTAATTTCTATATGTATAAGAAAATAGTGTGTTTACTATAAGAACAAGAGTTAGATTGCACAAAGAAAGGAAAATTGCCAATGAAAAATCCATAAGCTAATGGGAAACAATAGAGACGAGTAGTAGGTCTAACCAACCAAGGCCAAAGCACCACCAAATCAGAGTAGCACAGTGGTAGCATGGTAAGTCATTGGGAGTATTGAGAAAAGAAGATAAGCTAGCTATTTCGTGTAAGTCTTACCTCAATTGTTTTAAAAGTAGACGGTTTTGCAACGAAACCTTTAATAAAGGGGGAGGATTGTGATACTTAGAACATTTGAGGTCACTAAATGTAACCTAGGTATTCAAGAGCTATTAATGTGTGCATTGAAATGGATAAATGAGAGTAGGGTAAATAACTAAGTGAGGTGGTTAATTTAATCACCTTAGCCAATGTGGTTTAATGTGCACAAAAAGACAAAATGAGGTATGAAAATGATGATTTGGCATGATTTTTAATCCCATTAATTATGATTTAGTTGATGATAATGATGAGATAAATTAGAGTATTACTTGGAAAATTCAAAACTTGATGCCCATAAGGTGAATTGATGTGAAATTTGAAAGATAAGCACATGTTGACGTGCTATACCTCATGAATGGTATGTGTAATGTTAATCATCATTTGATTATGATGATAATGATTTAATTTCATGAATTTTCATAAGATAATTTCAAATGCTCATATCTTGCATTAGAATGGTCATTTTGAGATGAAATATTTTATGAACGAGTAAAACAAGATGTTCTATCATATGGATGGATTTGATTAATCTAAATATCATGGGAAAATGCTTAATCACTCATGATTAAAACCATTTGACTTTTGCTCATGAAAAGTGACATGCCATTAATGAAACAAAAGTGATAATTGACACATATCAATGTAAGATTTGTTGAGGAAGATTTAAAGTCAACCAAATAAATGAAAATTTGACTTTTAAAAAGAAAATGGGACATGCGTCAAACAAGGATTGGTTGAGAGAAATTTAAGTTGAGAAAAGGTGCCAAATTTGACTTTTGCAACCTCCACTCAACATGATCAAGGGGCAGATTTTTGGTTAAAATTTTGCAATTTTTAAAAATGGAAAATGCATGGAAAAAGGGGTTGCATCAAGGGACGTTTCTTGGATAGAAAGAAAAAAAAGAAAGGAAGAGCAGCTGGACGTCCTAGTCAAGAGAGAGAGAGAGAGAAGAAAGGAGAGATGCCCAAAAATTCAACAAAATGAAAGGGGGAAAAGGGACAACATGGGGACGATTTTCAACAGAAAAATCAAAGGAAAGGGAAGGCAACATGGGACGTCCAAACATAGCAGCAACTTGGGGAGGAAGAGAATGGCAGCCCTAGACATCCATAGCTGCACCAAAAGGGAAGAAAATTTTCTAAAATCTAGATATGTGGTTACCTTTATTATTTCATAAATATTGAAACCAAAAATCTTAATTTAAGAAAGGATATATGTTGAGTTTAAGAACTAAGAACAAATGATATGGGTTTTGCATATATATTGAAATTAGATGCAAATATGGGAGCAAAACCTAGTAGAAATGAACCAGAAAACTAAAATATAAACGAAATAGTAATTGTAATTAAGGTTATGGATTAGCAATAATGATGTGATTAATCATTTTGAGCTAAAATGAGACAATGGGATTAGAGCACATTGTTGTTGATTTAAATGTGCAAATATATAATGAAAAATCATTTTAATTCATTTAAAATGAATTATGAGCATTGGTTTGATAAGTGTTAAGTTAAGTGGAAAAACACTGGAAAATTCATAACTCAACGCCTGTAAAGCGGATTCAAGTGAAATTTGAAATGAAAATTAATTATGTTGGTCTTGGTATTATGGAATTATTAGGTTATGAAAATTATTGATGAAATGAGTGTTATGATTTATTGATCATATCTCAATTCAACCGTTAACTTTAAACAGTTATAACGGGAGCTAGGAAAATCGGATTGAGATGAAATTTGAAATGGTTGAATGAAATTATGAGATGTTTATTTTGGATGGCTTAGATTAATTATAAAATATTGAAAAAAATACCTGCATTGAAAAAGGTGAGCATGGTTGACTAATGCACCTCAAAAGTATCCAACAATTAATGCTAGAGTACAATGCATAATTGCATGGTTTTAATGGGAGTTGAGGTGTCAAATGCAGCCCATTTTTAGAGTATTTTATGTATTTATATTAAATTCAAAAATACATTAATTATCCAGCCATTAAATGTTTAGCATGATGGAGCTACTAAGCAAGCAACCTATGCATAGGCAAGGTGGCATAAGGGGACGTCCAAGGGGGCTACCATGTTGCTTCTTTTTGAAATTTTAATTTTTTTTAATATGTATATATGCAACTGAAATGCAGGGACATAAGATATGCATTCAATTATGTAGATTTACAGCAATAAAAAATTAGAAAATGCAGTTGAATGGGAGAGAGAAAC
The DNA here is from genome assembly GCA_030490835.1 of Annona cherimola. Taxonomy (NCBI): domain Eukaryota; kingdom Viridiplantae; phylum Streptophyta; class Magnoliopsida; order Magnoliales; family Annonaceae; genus Annona; species Annona cherimola. Next base: position 39,556,806 of record CM059973.1, read on the forward strand.
CATGGACAGCTTATGGGGGCAACTGACGTGCAGAAATATGCTGGATTGCTGCCATTTTGTTAATTTTTTTAACACCAAATTAATACATAAATTAAAGGTTAATTAATTATATAATTTACCCTTAAATGGGAATTATTAAAAAAATGAAAAACTGCCGGAAATCAAAGGCAGCAGGGACGTGATTCATGGGGGCAGCTGGATGGCTAGGATTAAAGCAAATTTTGGATTTTTGTAAATTGGTAAAAACCCATTATACTTGGCTGGGAAGTTTCCAACACATGAAGGTGATAAGGGAGCATTTAAATGAAGTGGAAAATGCAGGAAGTGTGGGGCCCACAACTGGAAAAAATCTAGCTTATAAAATCCATGCACGTCCATGTGAGTTGAGATTTGGAAAGTTGGCAAAGTGCTGGATTTTTCACCCCAAAGCAATAGCAGCAGTTCATGTCCCTCTTGGCCAGCCAAGGAAGAAGGAGAAGCAAGAATAAGGGGAGGAGAAATTGTGGAGAAAATTATCTTCAAGTGTTAGGGTTTGAGTTAGCACTAAACCAAGTAAGTATATGTTTGGTTTTGAGTTGTTTAACTTGAGTTTTAAAATCAAAAATTGAATATGGAATGGATGCTTAAAGAATCTTTAAAATGATGATTTAACATACTTTTTATTGAATATGGAATGGGTATTAAGTTTTATGCATGAATTTTCATGATTTAGATGATGGAAATGAAGTTGGAATGATATATGTGTGGAAAACTCAAGTTGATAAACTCTAAATCTAAATGATAAGTTTCTATTTTGGTTTGATGATGTGAATAGGTTATGAATCATGTATTACTGCAAAACATATGTTGGTTTGTGCTTAAATGATGAATTCTAGAAAAATTGGAATGCAAAGTGGTAAATATGACCCGATTTATTCGTTTCTATGCTAAAAATCAAATGGAAATAGGTTTGCATGCTTTGTGAATTCTATGTAGGGTAAAATACCCTAGGGTTAATTTATTATTGATGCTCAAAAGTATTTGGGAAAATAAACTCAAATCTGATTTTTTATGGGTTTATGAAACGATGGCTAAATGGAGTGGAAATGGAACCCGAAACGGGTAAGTAACTTGCTGTTTTGAGAAGTTTTAATTTATGGATGATAAAAAAGTATTAATTCCATAAATTTGGATTATGAAAAATGGAATTATTGATGAAAATTCTGATTTATTAAACTGCTTAAGGTTATGTGTCAAAAGACACGTTAGATGGGGGAAAAACGGGTTCCAAACGTGTTGTTTTGGAAACTTATGGTAAGTGGATTTAAATCCCATAAAAATACCCTAAGTGCAGTGATAATTAAGTTTAATTAACACGCTGAATTATGGATTAAATTTTTGAGTTAGCAAATTTTATGAAATACATTAAGTATGTGTTTCCAAATGGGCATATGTGAATGGATAAATGTGTATAAGTGATGAATGACTTGTGAAAAGTGATTTTGTACAAAAATGCATGAAAATAATATGAATTTCATGATTATACATCTTTTTAGAGTGTATAATGATTTATTTCAAATTTTGGAATTGCTTAATGAAGCCTAAGGCGATAACATGGTCTAAAACAGGCACCGACGTGTGTATTATAGAAAAGGAGTGAAAATGACAAATTGAGGTTAATAAACCTATAAATGATAATTATTGAATGAATTTTTATGTGGATGAATGGATACCCTATGTATGGGGTTATATATGTTATGTGTTAGCCGAAGAAATGTGTAAACATATGCTATATATATGCATAATCACTCGTGAAGTCAAATAAATGATATATGTGAGTGGAATGGGTTGGAAAAATAAATGAAATATGAGAAAAATAAATATATGAAAATAATATATTATTCTCATGTAGGCAAAGGCAAAGAAAAAGCGGAATCGGAAAGCTAAGAGACACAAGTAAGCAAGCAAATTTTCTAAAGGATTTTTCTTTTCTAAATTGTTTTGTATAAATATGATTTTTGTGCTAACTTGTTTGATGTAACTATTGAAAATGTTTAGAAGTATTTAAGGATGGTCATTCCTTAGTTAAAATTGTGTTGAAATGATGTTTTTACTTCAATGTGACTTTGAGAAATCTCCTTTGATAAATACTATGAAAAATGTTGTGATTCCAAGTTTATGATTGAAAATCATGCTAGCATGTTAAAGATAGATTTATACAAAAGTTCATGTGCACAGGGCACTAGGTCCACTTAAAGGGTATAAGCGGACCGATTGTCCCCCCTTAGTGTGGCCAAGTAGCTTAAAATAGGCCCAAGGCCAGCGGCGCCTTCTCTGAAATGGGAGTTAATGTGGACGGATGGTCGCCTGGCTAGCTTCCATCCTAAGAAAATTATGATGATTATGTTCATGTTTTCATATGGCATTATGCATGTGGTACTCGTGATGGGCACAAGATTCCATGTTTTCAAGATATACCTTTAGACAAGGTATAAGTTGTTTTCCAATAAGATTTCAAATGTAAAATTTTGCCTGAAATGATTTGCCTATAAAATGCAAATAGCTTGCTTATTGAGTTTCGACTCACGATTTTGTTTTCCAAACCAAAAGACAGGTAAAGGTCAAGTCATGGTGGAGGAGCAAGTGCAAGCTTGAGGAGGCTATGGAAAAACTTTAGAATTTTTATATTATGAAGAAAATCCATGTTGAATAGATGTAAACTATTTGAATGTTTTATATTGACGGCTATGATTTATACATGCAGTGACATCTGATTTAGGCAAAAGCTGAAATGTTGCTTGAACATCATGTTATGTATATATGTTGTATGGATTGAAATGGCTTAGTTATGCATGAGTTGGAAATAATTTAGATATGTTTGAGATGGAAATATAGGAAATTAAATTCTTATGAGAAAATATTAAATCGGATAAACACCGTTAAAACCCGTCGTGTGACAGGGCAACAATCCTGATCACATTTACAAATCAATACGATCCCGAGGTAAGGCTCAGGATGTGACACTCGGGTTTGGGGCGCCACACTCACAACCTAGTAAAATAGTTTTTTACCATTTTTGAAAATCCAAAAATCTGCTCAAATCTTGACCGTCCACCTATCCAGCAAATCACGTCAATTGTTGCCTCCATTTTTCCATTTTTTTATTTTTTATAATCTCATTTTAAGGGTAAATCATAAACCTAATTATCCTTTAATTCATGCATTAATTTGGCATGAAAAAAATTAACAAAAATGGCAGCAATCAGCACATATAATTGCACGTTATTTGCCTCTATATGTTGTCCACGTTTTCACTCCTCAATGCAACTGCATTTGATAATTCTTTTTGCAGGGATTTTGCATGATTGAATACATATTCTAATGTCCCTACATGTCAGCTACATGTGTGCATATTTTATAAAATTAAAAATTAAAAATAAACAGTTGCTACAGCCCATGGACGTTCCCATCTTGCCACCTTACCTATGCCCATTTCGAGCTCTTCTAGCTCCATCATGGTGGACATTTATTGCTGGATAATGCTTGAATTTTTTTTTATAATATTGCATAAAATATCCTAAGAATGAGCTGCATTTGACACCTAATTTTCCATTAAATTTATGTAATTATTCCATGTACTCTAGCATTAAATAAAGGGTACTTTTGAGGTGAAATAGTCAACCATGCTCACCTTTTTCAATGCAGGTATTTTCCCAACATGTTATGCTTAATCTAAACCTTCCAAAATATACATCTCATAATTTCATTCAACCGTTTCAAATTTCATTTCAATCCAATTTTCCTAGCTCAAGTTATAGCCGTTTGAAGTTAACGGTTGAAATTGAGATGTGATCAATAAATCATTATACTCATTTCATCAAGAATTTTCATAACCCAATAATTTCATAATAACCAAGACCAACATCATCAACTACCATTTCAAATTTCACTTGAATCCGCCTTACAGGCGTTGAGTTATGAATTTTCTAGTGTTTTTCCATTAAACTTGTCAATTATCACACCAATGCTCATAATTCATTTTAAATGAATTAAAATGATTTTCCATGATGTATTTGCACATTTAAATCAACAACAATTTAATCTAATCCCATTGTCCCATATTAGCTCAAAATGATTAATCACATCATTATTGCTAATCCTTAACCCTAATTGCAAAAATTAGCAAAATTACATAATCATTCAAAATTCAATAATTACACATATAAATATCATATGCATGATCAATGCATACATATGGGTTCTACATAGGTTGGGTTTCACACTGATACAGGCCAGGGGCTGGCGGTGTTCTCCATGGAATGGGAGCAAGATCAAGAAGGTGGTCGTCTTGCTAGGGTATCACCCCTTTTGAGAAGAAACGATGCATCGCATATGCATTGTTTAATAAATTTCCCAAGATTGGGGCACAAAAATGTTTGATAGGAAAGACATTTTCATAAAAATATTTTAAAATGAAAAATACTTGCTTATTGAGTATTAGTACTCATGTTTTGTTTTCCCAAACGCTAGACAGGTACAAGGAGGATCAAGGAGAAGAGAACAGATTTAAATGAAGAAAAACTATGTTCTTATATTCCTTTACATGTATTAAGATGAGTGTTATGTGTATGAACATGATTTTATAGGGTAATGATGACCTTTAATGTAATAAATCATGTATGATGTTAGAATGTGATCATGAAATGGATTACGAGTGATAGATACTTGTAAAATTTGAAAATTGATTGAATGAAGAAAAAAATCCCGCCGTGTAACCAAGGCGACAATCCTAACTCATATTTACTAATCGATAATAGTCTTGGAGTAAGGATCCGGTGCCTCAGGATGGGGGCGCCACAAAATCAATGTTTCACACACATCTCTTATCATCATAACATCACATTTATATTATCTATTTGCTCAAAATATGTATTATATGAGGTATGACCTATCAACTCAACTCTTTAGCCGTTTTGCCTCTATGATGTGTCTCGTTTGCCCGAATCACATATATTACCTTTTATGCCTTCAAAATTATTTCTCACACATTGCAAATACATCTACAATCTTATCCATGCTAGAAGTCATTATGTTCTATGTCATTTTTAAAATTTTGCACATCAAGTTCATTACCTACCGAATTTTTACTATTAGCTTCAAATAGTCATTCCTCAAAATTATCATACCAAATTCATTCCTAAGCATCATGAACACATTTCAATCATGTCTAAAATCATTCTCATAAAAATCATGATTCTCGTTAATGATCCTCGATCATTTTCGTTATCACAATTCTTTTGGGCTTAACAATATAATTAGGTCCATTTCCATCATTCATCCAAATCTACTAGTCAAATCTTACGTACAATAATCTATTTGCATATTTGCTAGTACTTAGGGTATTACACGTGATCCCATGTAGCCCCCACATAGGATTCGTTTTTTAATTTTTTTTAAATTTTTTTCATAAACATGTAAAGTTTGATGTATTTAATCCATAGCCAAGTTGACCCTTTTTGGATGTTTTAAGTAGCTTTTTTTTTACTTTTAAACATAGTCTCATTTTCATAATTTTCTGTCATAGACAATTACGAAAATACCATTGTGTTTAAAAATAAAAAATACTAAAAATTCCAATGATAAAACGTAGTTTATAGATTAAATATACCTAACTTTACTTGTTTATCAAAAAATAAAAAATAGATGTTTATCAAAATAATCAAAAATCTATTTTTTATTTTTTTTGATAAACAAGTAAAGTTAGGTATATTTAATCTATAAACCAAGTCTTACCATTTTTGGATGCTTTTATCCAAAAACACCATTATGTTTAAAAACAAAAAAAAATACTTAAAAGTATCCGACAATGGTAAAACTTAGTTTATAGAATAAATATATCTAACTTTACATGATTATAAAAATCAAAAAAATTAAAGGAATGGGCCCCACGACCGAATGCATGGGGCATCACATGCGGCCGGCCACATGGGATCACTGATAAGTTATGTTATCTTCACAATAACCACATTTAATAAAATTAAAAAAATCCTAAACGCATAGAGTGGTAATTAATTTACTACTATCGTTAGGAAGTGGGGAATTATTGTATGTGACAACGTGTTGAAAATGAAGGCATTTTTTACGGTCATAAAAGCCTTGTTTTAAACTTCTTTTAAAATTTTTCTATGAAACTTTAAAACTAGTATGTATAATCCATAAACTAAATTTTATGACTTTTCAAGATTTTTATTTTTAAAAATTTTAAGCATATGGGTGTTGTGGTCATTTCAAATCTATGAAAATAACCACAATACCTTTGAATTTAAATTTGAAAAAATATATTTATACGTTATCAAAAAGTATAAAACTTGATTTATAAATGAAAAGTAATCCCATTATCTTGGGCTAAGCAAATATATTAGTTAGCTCACATCTAAAAACTCATTTACAATACTTTTTTTTATATTTTTTTATACACTTGTTTATTTAAGTGTATTTAATATAAAAATCCAGTTTTACCATTTTTGGATATATGTATATATTTTTTTGAGATTTTTAGAGGTGAGGATATTTTTAAGAGTTTCATAAAAGAAAAACTAAAAGAAAGGAATTTGTCTAAAACCGGGGTTGCCGGACTGGTCCCTATTTTGAATAATGGTAGAAGCATTGGTGCTAAATTTAAAAGAATGTTTAAAACTCCTTGGAAGGTGCATTATTACATACTTCCTGGGTCTGCCATTTGCCAGAGCTTAATTTTTGGGCCATGACAAGCCCAATTACCAAGGTTTTACATGCGTATGTACACCATGTCTTTATTTGTATAAGCTGGTGGTAAGGGCCATGACAATTGTGGCACGGGCGCATCAGGTATGCCTCTACCATGGTGCCAAAAGGATACTCTAGTCTTACCAAATCCACGCCAGCAAGGAATACATAGGTAGCAAAAGTTATAAATGTTATGGATTGCATACAAACTAGGAGTGTTAATGAACAAACCCATCAACCCACCCGTCCAACCTGTTTATAAATAGTTTAGAGTATGATTTTTTAATAAATGGTTTATAATCCATTAACTTGTTTAACCATTTAAATAAATACATGAGTTAGGGTTGAAATTTTGTAAACTCTCAACCCATTTAATGTGTTTAATCCGTTAACCCATTTACAACCGATTAAGAAGTGATATATATTTTTTAACTCTAAATTTTTTTTTATCTCATTTTAATTTTCTATTTTCTTCCCTTCATCCATGACTCTACAACATCTTTCTTATTGTCATGATGTAGCATCGTTATTATCATCCCTACTGCCGTCTGTGAGTGCCACGAGTAAGATCTTTTTTTTCTCTCTGTCTCTCGCTCTCTCCTCTCTCTTTCTCTCAATCTCTCTCCCTATTTTCACATTTCTTTCTCCTCTCTCTCATTCCCTCAATCTCTTCATCTCTCTCTGATTGTTCCACTCTCTCCATATTACTATTTTCCCCTCTCTGTAATTTCTCTATCTCGCTAAGTTGTTGTCCTTCTTTATACTGGCGTGTTGAGTATATATTCCCTTTCCAATGAAGATCCGAACATGTCATGTTAACTTGTTGATATAGATCAATTCACCATGACAATTACAAATATACACAACCTTAAATTAGCTTATTTTGACTTGTTTATAATAAAAATATGCAAGAATTTTAGACACACATATATATTAATTATATATACGCTATCATAGATAGCAGCCTAATTTTTAAAGTGATCCTGCAAGATTTTATGGGCCTAAATTATCTAATAAAGTATGAGTCTCCTATACGTAGAAACCCTACAACCTAATTTCTAATTTTTATCTTTATGATGGGCTAAATTAGAAATACGAAAGATAGGCTTTCTATATAAATAGTTGTGGTCCCCAAGTTATGCATCTTTTACGGTTTCTTTTCTAACATCTCATCTTTAGAATAAAGGAACTACCTTCTTCGGAAAACTCTAAGACGTTAACTTGGAAGACCAAAAAACCTCCAAATTCAACAACAATTCCTCCTATGGATTTAAGTACGCTTCAGTTTATAATTTTATTTTCTTGGTGATTTAACATGGAGGATCCTGGGGTGATTAAGGTTTTAATCAATAAGGTTTTCCCAACAATATACACAACACGTTAACAACCCAAAAATCCATTTATTAAATGAATTTGAAATGGGTTAGGGTTGAGGTTTTTTAAATGGGTAATAAACGAATTAGAGTTAAAAAAATTTTAATGAATTTGGATTAAAATTAAACTCTAAATCGTGCAACCCGCTCCGTTAACATCCTAATAGAAGTGTTGTTCGCAGAATGCTTGGACATCTAGGATGAGTGATCAAACTGGTGAAAGATTTTAAAAGCTTGTGGGGATGAAAGTGCGGCAAGAGTCGCGACCACAGGTACCATAATTACTATATTAAGCGTATCTATAGATAGGAATAATTGGGAATGTACGGGTGAAAAACATAGTCAGTAAAAGACGACAAAGAAAAGTATTGAAATTCGTCCTTTAGTGTTTGGAAGGACCTGAAATTCTTCTCGTGTTCAGCAACTTGCGTGGGGCATTCAACTCCCAAGTCTAGTCAAGAAGGCATGGCCCACCGTGCAGTACGTCAGTCACACATGCAAGTATGCAACTGGCGTAGAGAGCATGAGCATTTGAATTGCCGGAGCCCACTGCCCAACCCCATGAATAATTACCGCCACTTGCATTCTCATGGATTGGAAACTTGTTTAATTTTCCCACTACTCCATCCTTATCATCCCGACATGAATTTCAATTCCACGACGCATTTATTTAAAAATTAAACCCCACCGATTTTTTATTTTAATTGTAGGTGCACTACAACAAATGTTATTGAATTCACCTGATTTCTTGGTTGTATGTAACATAAGTTTCGTTGCATATAATCGGATTTGACTACAATTGATTTTCCGTTGCATGTAATTGGTGGCTTACAGGTCTTGGCATTTAATTAAATGCATCCACTTTTTACATCAAATGAAGCAAAAAATAATGTTACGTAAATTTGGTTACAAATAATATCAAAATTGGTTGTAAATAAAATAGATACAAGCAGCACTTGGTACTAAATGCAGCTAAATTTAGTTTTGGCTATTGAAAGGTGGCCACAAATAAAATCAAATTTTGTTGCATCCGTGGGTTATTTTTGAATAGCTTTTTTATCCAATATGAACCACGGCAACATATTTTACAAGAATAACATCAAATGACAACGTATTGGTTACGATTACCATGTTCTGAATATAATATGTAATATCCAAAATTGGATTTACAATAAAAATAGAATGTATAAAAGAATGCAAGCGAATGAAAGTGTAACGCAGTTGAAAGATTAACTATCCGTATATTCCTTTTAATAGAGTATTTATACATGGGGCCCAACACATGGGAAGCCTTCCGCATGAGCAAAAAAGGAAGTAGGGGCATTGTGGTAATTTTATAGTGTGAGTATACTTGTTTAAAAACGTGAGCATGTTTGGTTTTTTGATAAAGTTTTTATTATATATATACAAAATCTCAATCTATTCCATTCATTTGCTGGATCAACTACTAAAACGTATGTAGACATATTTTTTCATTATTTGACATTTTTTTAAAATATTTGTCCACAAAAAATTATTTTTTAATAAGATTTCATTATAATTGGTAAAGTTGAAAAATATATTTTATATAAGGAGTTATGTTCTATTATTTAAAGTTCATGTAAATAAGGTACTCTCAAAAATAACAATTTCAATATTTATTTCTGAATTTTTGAAAATTTATTAATATTTTTTTATTTTTCGAATATAATAGAATCTAACAGCATCTAATGACATCTAACAGTATCTAACTTTTGATATTAATAAGTTACTTCTAATTTAACACCTGTAATATGATTCTAAGCCCCTTATAAGGTAATTTATACCTTAATTACAGAATTTAAAACCTCGATAATTACAGAATTTAATTATAAGGTAATTTACTTCAAGTGAGATCAATGTAAAATTATCAATTTAATAAATATTTACATTGAATAAAAAATTTATAGAAAATCTTCATGTTATAGAACACCTCTAAATAAAGTCCAATGAAAAATTTTTGATATAAAATTATAATTTAGATTTAAATAAACTAAATATATATGATTTTTGGGATTGATTTAAACTTATGTATTTTGTATCTTTGACATTCACGTAGTTTATACAAAAATAGAAAATGTCAATGATTGAATTTTATCTTAAAAATTAATTATAAATTATTATTTTCATTTTAATTGAAATAAATATACAAATATAAATACCTTATACGAAGTTGATGAAAATAATTATTTTGATTAATTTAGTGCTTTAAATTTGCAAAGATCCATACCGTTCACACATTTCTCCCATAGAATAAAAAATAATTTTTTGAATATTTTAATTTGAAAAGAAATTATTTTTGATGCCCTCTACCCTCATCCCTAAAATTTTTGATCTATTGAAAATGTCATTTTTAATCCCTACCGTCCAAGAGATTTAAACTATAGTTTAGATTTAAATAAACTAAAAGAATACATGACTTTTTTGGACTAGTTTAATCATCAAGTATTTTTGGATGTTTATTAATTATATGTCCCAAAATCATAATTTAAACTATCCCAAAACTTAGATTGGTACAAAATATTTAATTTAAATGATTATTTACTTATATGTACCAAAATTAATAATTAAATATAATAATAAAAATAAATGTTATTTAGAATTAAAAGAAAAATTAAAGGAATTAATTCTAATATAATAAATTTATTATGTTGACTTATTTTGTGAACTTAGTAAGCTGAGTTTTCTAAAGCTCGTAGAGTTCACTCATCTGTCCCATTGCTTGTTATAATATAAAATTTAAAATAACAATTAATTTAAGTCAAATTAAAATAAAAAGATTAAATTAAATTTATAAAAAATTGATTAACATTGTATGCGTATGATCGGATTTTTTTAACCTAAGATATACAAGCATACAATTAGGCTTTTCTAACATGAAGAATGCATGTTGGAGGGTGAATTTTTTTAAAAAAATTTTGATTTTAAGCAAAGAGTAGCGAGAGTATTCAAAAATAATCTATGAAAACAGGGGAAGTGAAGTGAATTTGACTTTTTTTTCATTTTAGAATGGTAACAATTTCTTTATTTCAAAAATTTATACTAATCTATTTCACAACCATAACCCTTCGTGTTTGATTTGTAAACTTTCATAAATTTAAGGGTCAAATTTGATAAAATTTAAACCTCAATTTCGTTAAGCTAATTTTTCACCCTTCTAATTTTAAAATTTTCATCTTAAGAAGATTTTATATGAAAATTTTTTGATAATTATATTTTATATAAAATCTTTCAATTGAGTACATTTGTGAATTGAATAATTGGACATCTATACAAATCTAAAAAATTCCAACGATATAAAAGATTTATTTTTACAAGTTTATTTAAAAGATATAAATAGAAACTTTATAAAAAATTACATCATTTTGTAGTTATTTTATATCATTTTCACAAAATGTTAAGAGAAATTATATTGAAATTGAGGTTTTGATGTAATAAGTAGTGATATTTATATTTTTTACACAAATATTATATTTATATTTTTTACACAAATATTATATTTATATAATTTGGGGGATTCTATTAGATTATTGAAATTTTTTTGTAAAATTGTTTTGAATGCTCTATATTGCAAATAACAATCTGCATGCGTATGAATTCAGGTGGTCCGCTAGACCACTAGATCTGAACAAAAAAAATTGCCCTCAAATTTCTGTCCATCGCGACAAATGAGGCATGGTGCATCACCTTCTACAAGATGCAACCGAACCCTAGCTGGCAGCTGCCGCACCTGCCTCAAAACCCACTAGCCGTCGGCCGCTGGATCATCAATCGGAACAGACCGATGACTCGCCGATGGCTTCCTACCTATGATGCCTAACTCGCCGTGCCAGATCTATTCTCTAATCGCCTGAATCTAAAAAAAATTAATTTTGCGAGTTTTCTTCTTTTTTGCCGGTCAATGTTGCCAATCGCTTCTCAAACCCACCGGCTTCATTGCTGCAAAGGAACGTGGTCGGCAGCGGCAGCAAATCGTCGGCAGCAGCAGTTCATTGGCAACGCTAGTTCATCGACAGTAGCAGTGGTCGCATTCGACGGATCTCTTTCACTTTCGCTTGTCATCGATGGCAGAAATGCTAAACTCTGCCTCCTAACCTCAAGATCAGCGGATGACTCCTTCTTCCAGTCTGCTAAAGAAGTAGACCGTCGCAAGCAATTCGTCCACCCACTTTTGGCTCTCGTCGAAACGGTAGTTGTGTGTGCGAGAGGATCGTTTGGTGACGACCTTGCTGTTGGAAACATGAGGAAAACTAGCTAAATCTATGTTTTGATGATTAACAAATCCATTTGAGAAAAGTCTTGGCTACTAACAAGTTTGTGAAATGTTTAAGGAATATACATTTGAAGAAAATCAAGTTAGGAAGGCCAAGTCGATCCCCAAGTCGACTCCAAGATCGACTTCAATGTGCCTAAAACGTCCAGAGCTGAAATGAGAAGAAGACCAAGTGAAGTCGCAGGTCAAGTCGACTCCACATGCGACTTGGGTAGCCAAGTCGCAGACGAAGTCGACCTCGATATTGACTTCAGTCGTGCAATTTCTTCCAGAATTGAATTTCGGAGCAGCAGAATATCGAAGTCGCAAGTGAAGTCGACTCCAGTTGCGACTTGGGTGAAGTCGCGAACAAAGTCGACCCCGAAGTGCGACTTGAGGTTTTGGAGATTCAAAGATACTGATTCAAGCTTCTTTCAAAGATCAAAGATGTAGTTTCAAGATTAAATGATTTCAAAAATCAACTCAAAGCCTCTCAAGTCCAAGACAAAAAGTTTCAAGGTGTTCAAGATCAAATCAAGTCTATCAAGTCAAAGGTTTGGAGATCATGGAACTAATGAAAGCAAGACTCAATGATTCAAGACATGAAAAATACAAAAGAAGCAAAGGCATGAAGTAACAAAGCATCTCGAAATTATTCAAGTTCAGAAAATCAACTGACAAGGTGAAGTCGCACACGAAGTCGACTCCACCTGCGACTTGGGTCAAGTCTGAAGCCAAGTCGACCCGACCTGGAACTTGAAGTCGCTACAGGAAGTGAAGTCGCGAAGCCAAGTCGACTCCAGACTGCGACTTGGGTGAAGTCGCAAAGCCAAGTCGACTTCATGATCGACTTCAATCGAGAAAAAACTTCCAGCGTTGAAAACTGAAGACCGGAGTCTGCGAAGTCGCACCCGAAGTCGACTCCATCTGCGACTTGGGTGAAGTCGCATCCGAAGTCGACTCCACATGCGACTTGGGTCGCAACGGTCGGATTTATTTTCGAACGTTGGCGCATTAAATGTGCGCCACCTACTCACTAATGTTCGGATTCCCTCCAAGATTATAAATAGAACTCATTGAGAACGAGGGAAAGGGTAGAGGACCATTAAGTGAGCATAACTCATATCCATAAGAGCTTCAAAGAGATCAAATCACTCAAGGAGGAAGAATTGTGCTTCAAGTTGCAAGAGCTACATTCAGAAACCTCAAAGCCATCATCTACAAGTTCTTCCCTGCGCTAAATCGTTTCTACACACCTGTAAAGTGTAGTTTACTTTTATTGTTTACTTGTTTGTGTTGAACTTGATTTAGCTTGCGTAGCTAAGATCAAGTGGTAGCAAAGTAGTGTGTGATTGGAGTGTGACTCATCACCTACTTGTGCTAAGTGTTTGATGCCCCCTAGAGCTGGAATCTAGAAGAGAGCAAGAGGCTCTGGTTATATATGCCCCCTAGAGCTAGAATCTAGAAGAGAGCAAGAGGCTCTAGTTGTATTCGCGGAATACAATAGTGGAACCCAAGTCACAAGGAGTGTGAGCTTGGAAGAGTGGAGTAGGGAGGTTGCCCGAACCACTATAAAATCCTTGTCTACTTGCTTTTATTTCTGCTCTCTTTATTACTTTGCTTTCCATTCAGTTTCTTCATTCAAAGGGATTAATTCTACAAGGGGTTAAGTTTTTAAGTTACCAAAGAAATTTTTAAGAACCCAATTCACCCCTCCCCTCTTGGGTTTTGCCATCTATTCGGGACCCAACAAGTGGTAGATTCATCAATCAAGTTATTCTTCTTTTCATGATTGCCTCAAATGTGCCGAATTAGATGAACTACAAATTGCATATGATTCATTGTATGGGGAAATCAAAAAGCTAGGAAACAAGTTGATATTAAAAAGAAAACAATGCAACTGTGTTATCATTGAAAATGGAAAACTAGCTGAAATGTCAACAAAATTGAAAGAAGAAAATGAACTGTTGTTGAAAGAAGTTGAGAAACTGAAAAAGGAGAACGAATCCTTAAATGAATCATTAGCAAAGTTCTCTAATCCCGGTGAAAATGTGAAGATGTTCTTGAATATGACCTCACAAACAGATAGAAGAGGTCTTGGATACAATACATTTGAGCAAAAAGAAAGTGGTAAATCAAATGTGCCAATACATGAAAAATATCAAACAAATACTGCACCTACATTCAAGCCACAAAGGAAAAATGTTGTGTGGACTAAAAGGCCAACACTTGAACCAAAATATACTTGGAGGCCTACTCCTAGATTACCAATGTCTTGTAACTTTTGCAACAAGATGGGTCATAAAGCCTATAAATGTAACTTCAAGAAATTATATGACCATGGTGCAAGATTAGTTTGGGTTCCAAGGAACACGAGATTTGGGCTTTCTAAGATAGAGCAACGAAGATTAAATCATTTTACTAACCCAAATGGACCCATAAAATGGGTACCAAAAAGATGAGAATTACTTGTATATTTTTCAGATTTGTTTAAAGGCAAAGGCAAACAATGCATGGTTCATGGATAGCGGTTGTTCAAGGCACATGACTGGAGAAAGAAATTTGTTTCACAAACTTAAGCCTTGCAACGACGGAACGGTTGCCTTTGGTAATAATGAGAAAGGTAAAGTTAAAGATGATTTAAGTGATGCAGATGACATAGCAAATGACCTTGAAAAACTGCATATGGAAAAGCAAGAAGAATCCGTAGAGGAAAGGGTAAGTGAAGGTAACAATTCCTACATACCTCCAACTGACTTGAAATTCAAATATGCACATCCAATTGAACAAGCTATAGGAAATGTGTATGAAGGTGTAAAAACTAGAAGGTCAAAGCAAAATGTTTGTGGACAATATGCCTTTGTATCCAAAATTGAACCTTCTAATATTGATCAAGCTCTTGATGATGAAAACTGGATTATAGCAATGCAAGAAGAGCTAAATCAATTTGAAAGAAATCAAGTTTGACACCTTGTTCCTAGACCAAATGACTGTATTGTTATTGGCACCAAGTGGGTCTTTAGGAACAAATTAGATGAAAGTGGACTTGTAGTGAGAAACAAAGCTAGACTTGTGGCAAAAGGATACTCACAAGAAGAAGGAATAGATTTTGAAGAATCCTATGCCCCGGTTGCTAGATTAGAGGCAATTCACATCTTACTAGCTTTTGCATCTCACATGAACTTTAAATTGTTTCAAATGGATGTCAAAAGTGCATTTCTGAATGGTTATATAAATGAAGAGGTGTATGTTGAGCAACCACCTGGATTTGAGGAAAAAGATCAATCTAAATTTGTATACAAGCTAACCAAAGCATTATATGGATTAAAACAAGCTCCAAGAGCTTGGTATGATAGACTAAGCAAATTTCTGATTGATCACGATTTTCAAAAAGGAAAGGTAGACACCACTTTGTTTATCAAGTATAAAGAAAAGGACATATTGATCATTCAAATTTATGTTGATGATATCATTTTTGGTGCTACTAATGAAACTCTTTGTCAAGAATTTTCTGAGCTTATGCAGAAAGAGTTTGAGATGAGCATGATGGGAGAGCTAAACTTCTTCCTTGGACTGCAAATCAAGCAATTAAATGAAGGAATTTTCATTAACCAGTCCAAGTATATCAAGGAAATGCTAAAGAAGTTTGGCATGGAGAACAGCAAAGGAGCAAACACGCCCATGAGCTCCACAATCAAAATGGACAAAGATGAAAAGGGAAAATTAGTTGATATGAAAGTGTATAGAAGCATGATAGGTTCCTTATTGTATCTAACTGCTTCTAGGCCAGATATTTTGTTTAGTGTGTGTATGTGCTCTAGATTTCAATCATGCCCAAAAGAATCACACTTGGTAGCTGTAAAGAGAATTTTCAGATATCTAGTAGACACTACCAACTTAGGACTATGGTATCCAAAGGGCTCTAATTTTGATCTAATCGGCTACTCGGATGCGGATTTTGCTGGTTACAAAGTAGATAGAAAAAGCACTAGTGGAACATGTCAGTTTCTTGGAAGCATGTTGGTTTCATGGTTTTCAAGAAAACAAACTAGTGTTGCTCTATCTACGGCGGAAGCCGAATATATTGCCGCCGGGAGCTGTTGTGCCCAATTACTTTGGATGAGACAGCAACTTAAGGACTATGGCATGGACTTTAAAGATATACCTATCAAATGTGATAATACCAGTGTCATTTGTCTAACCAAGAATCCTGTGTTGCATTCTAGGACCAAACATATAGATCTTAGACATCATTTCATTAGAGAACATGTAGAAAATCATAACATATGTTTGGAATTTGTTAGAACTGAGGATCAAGTTGCAGATATTTTTACTAAACCCCTAGCAAGAGAAGCATTCTATAAAATTAGAAATAACATGGGAATGATTGTGCTCACCTAAGTAACAAAACAACAAATGCTATAACAAGTGATATCAGCTGGTAAATCAAGTGGTATAAAATCTAACAAGTAATAACAATTGGTATCATGTCCAACAAGTAGTATCTAAAATTAGGATAAGCATAAACTCAGGGGGAGCACCCATTTAGGGGGAGCTAACCCACCTATCTCTTTGATTACCCTCTAATCTTTTTGATATATTGACAAAAAGGGGGAGAGAGATTTAAGGAGAAGAAGAGTATTTGAGTTGAAAAATTGAATATAAGTCTTAATGATTAAAAGAGAGAGAGATGTAAGAAGAAAAGAGTAAGAATGGGGAGGAGAGTAGGATATGCTTACATGATATTTGAATGTTCTGTTTGCATGAGCATAAGCATGGTTTTAAAATGCAATATGAGCATATTATTTTTAATGAAAGGTATCCACTCAAATCGGTTTTGTCAATCATCAAAAAGGGGGAGATTGTTGGAAACATGAGGAAAACTAGCTAAATCTATGTTTTGATGATTAACAAATCCATTTGAGAAAAGTCTTGGCTACTAACAAGTTTGTGAAATGTTTAAGGAATATACATTTGAAGAAAATCAAGTTAGGAAGGCCAAGTCGATCCCCAAGTCGACTCCAAGATCGACTTCAATGTGCCTAAAACGTCCAGAGCTGAAATGAGAAGAAGACCAAGTGAAGTCGCAGATCAAGTCAACTCCACATGCGACTTGGGTAGCCAAGTCGCAGACGAAGTCGACCTCGATATCGACTTCAGTCGTGCAATTTCTTCCAGAGTTGAATTTCGGAGCAGCAGAATATCGAAGTCGCAAGTGAAGTCGACTCCAGTTGCGACTTGGGTGAAGTCGCGAACAAAGTCGACCCCGAAGTGCGACTTGAGGTTTTGGAGATTCAAAGATACTGATTCAAGCTTCTTTCAAAGATCAAAGATGTAGTTTCAAGATTAAATAATTTCAAAAATCAACTCAAAGCCTCTCAAGTCCAAGACAAAAAGTTTCAAGGTGTTCAAGATCAAATCAAGTCTATCAAGTCAAAGGTTTGGAGATCATGGAACTAATGAAAGCAAGACTCAATGATTCAAGACATGAAAAATACAAAAGAAGCAAAGGCATGAAGTAACAAAGCATCTCGAAATTATTCAAGTTCAGAAAATCAACTGACAAGGTGAAGTCGCACACGAAGTCGACTCCACCTGCGACTTGGGTCAAGTCTGAAGCCAAGTCGACCCGACCTGGAACTTGAAGTCGCTACAGGAAGTGAAGTCGCGAAGCCAAGTCGACTCCAGACTGCGACTTGGGTGAAGTCGCAAAGCCAAGTCGACTTCATGATCGACTTCAATCGAGAAAAAACTTCCAGCGTTGAAAACTGAAGACCGGAGTCTGCGAAGTCGCACCCGAAGTCGACTCCATCTGCGACTTGGGTCGCAACGGTCGGATTTATTTTCGAACGTTGGCGCATTAAATGTGCGCCACCTACTCACTAATGTTCGGATTCCCTCCAAGATTATAAATAGAACTCATTGAGAACGAGGGAAAGGGTAGAGGACCATTAAGTGAGCATAACTCATATCCATAAGAGCTTCAAAGAGATCAAATCACTCAAGGAGGAAGAATTGTGCTTCAAGTTGCAAGAGCTACATTCAGAAACCTCAAAGCCATCATCTACAAGTTCTTCCCTGCGCTAAATCGTTTCTACACACCTGTAAAGTGTAGTTTACTTTTATTGTTTACTTGTTTGTGTTGAACTTGATTTAGCTTGCGTAGCTAAGATCAAGTGGTAGCAAAGTAGTGTGTGATTGGAGTGTGACTCATCACCTACTTGTGCTAAGTGTTTGATGCCCCCTAGAGCTGGAATCTAGAAGAGAGCAAGAGGCTCTGGTTGTATATGCCCCCTAGAGCTAGAATCTAGAAGAGAGCAAGAGGCTCTAGTTGTATTCGCGGAATACAATAGTGGAACCCAAGTCACAAGGAGTGTGAGCTTGGAAGAGTGGAGTAGGGAGGTTGCCCGAACCACTATAAAATCCTTGTCTACTTGCTTTTATTTCTGCTCTCTTTATTACTTTGCTTTCCATTCAGTTTCTTCATTCAAGGGGATTAATTCTACAAGGGGTTAAGTTTTTAAGTTACCAAAGAAATTTTTAAGAACCCAATTCACCCCTCCCCTCTTGGGTTTTGCCATCTATTCGGGACCCAACACTTGCATCATTTTTCGAACACCAAAACTGCCCATTACAATCCAGATCGTCAAACGAAAATGAACGGTGGATGATGGGCTTCATGTGAGAAAAAATGCGGGGCGCACTTCCCTTGGGTTGGCGCCCATTTATACATATACATTCTTCGACTTTTAGCTTCTAGGGTAGTTGACTTTTACATTACTAGTATTTAGGCTATTAGTTAGCCATTAGCCAGATAAACTGGTCTCCCTTTGGAAGTTGTCCTTCTCTAGCTATGTATCCACTCTTTTCTATGCCACGTCCCTACGCACTCTACGCTACGTACCATATCCTCTTATGCTTTGATTACTACCAAATGACAATTGCAAATTTGCATATCACGATAGTCTCCTTCATTCCACTTAGATAAGATATTAGAGGAGTGGATTAATAACTCTAGCTTTTCAAAATTTAAATGCATTAATCCAAGTGCCCGTTGTTTGTGTTGGTCCCGAGTTTATGGCAAAACCCAAGAGGGGAGGAGTGAATTGGGTTCTTAAAAATTTCTTTGGTAAATCAAAGCTTAACCCCTTTGAAAAATTTCAATCCCCAAGATTGTAACAAATAGAGAGCAATAAGATAATGAAAGCAATAAAGAAAAACAGTAGGCAAGATTTATAGTGGTTCGGGTAACCTTTCCCTACTCCACTTTTCCAAGTTAACACACCGTTGTGACTTGGGTTCCACTATGTATTCCGCGAATACAATTAGAGTCTCCGCTCTCTTCTAGATTCTAGCTCTAGGGGGCATATACAACCAGAGGCTCTGCTCTCTTCTAGATTCTAGCTCTAGGCGGCATATACAATCAACACAAGTAGATGATGAGTTACACTCCAATCACAACTCTACTTGCAACGTCTTGGTTTGAAACACCAAACTCAAACCAAGCACCAAAAACAAACACTAATGTGAAAATAAAGAAGATCTACACTTTACTGAGTGTGTAGCAAGTTTCAGCTTGAGGAAGAATCTGTAGAAGCAACCGATTGTGTTTCATTGAAGCAAATCGCAACTTTGACGCTTGTTCTTCCTTTGAAAGTGTATAGATCACTCAAATTTAGAGAAAAGCAAATAAGAACTCTTGCTTGCACTTCTTACCTCTCTTTAGACTCTATCTTGTGTCTATTCATGTTTGCTTGAGTGTCTATATATAGAGGTGGGAAGATTTTGAACGTTATAGAAGTGGTTGGCGCGCAATAAATGTTCCAACGTTCAAAAATTCGAACGTTACTTTCCCAAGTCGCAGGTGGAGTCGACTTCGTCTGCGACTTCGCCCAAGTCGCTTGCTGGAGTCGACTTCGTGTGCGACTTCGGCAGTTCTTCAGTTTCCAAGTCTGAGTTCTGGGTCGATTTGGTTTCAGACTTGGCCTCAAGTCGATCTTGGAGTCGACTTGGGATGCGACTTGACCAGTTTTTGTGCCAAAACAGTTTGATCCTTGTTGATTCACCTCTTGTTTTCTTAGCTACTTTCCTTCAATAATAGAAACATTATTTTCATTCTGGATTGGCTTCAAATCTTGCAAACCTTGTGATTCTTGGAGAACTTGAAAACTTGTATGGTCAAATCTTCTTTGATTTGGAATGAATTCATGTATCTTGCTTGCTTTAAAATTATATTAGCCTTCATATCTTGAGTTGTCTTCATCTTGAAATGAGCTTGAGCTTTTGACTTGGACTTGAGAAACTCAAGTCAATCGTAGGGTCGACTTCGTCTGCGACTTCGCCCAAGTCGCATTCTGGAGTGGACTTCGACTGCGACTTCGGAATGTTCTGTCTCAAAATCAACGCTGGAAGGAAATGTATATCCTCAAGTCGATATTGGAGTCGACTTCGTCTGCGACTTGGCTTCCAAGTCGTAAGTGGAGTCGACTTCAGCTGTTCACCTTCCAAATTCAAATCTGTCCATCAGGTACATGTTG
This sequence comes from Annona cherimola, assembly GCA_030490835.1. Lineage (NCBI taxonomy): Eukaryota > Viridiplantae > Streptophyta > Magnoliopsida > Magnoliales > Annonaceae > Annona > Annona cherimola. The sequence goes on from CM059973.1 coordinate 39,577,730, forward strand.
AAGTCGAATGTGGAGTCGACTTCGAGATCGACTTCACCCTAAGTCGAAGTCCGAGTCGACTTGGGAATCGACTTGGCTAATTTTCATTCCTTAAGACATTCATCACACTCATTAGTAATCAATTTATACTCAAATTTGAATTTGTTAATCATCAAAACTTATGCTTTGGTTAATTTTGTTTTGTTTTAACTATTGTTTTCAACAATCTCCCCCTTTTTGATGATTGACAAAACTAATTTGAGTTTGTACCTTTCAAGAAAATTAGATTCATATAGTTTCCAAAATAGAACATCAAATATCTTTCAAACAGAGCATGAAACAAACATTTGAGCATTAAACATATTTCGTATCATCATGATTCATACAGATTACAATGTAAAGCAAAAAAGAAAACCTGATACAAGCTACCCAACCCAAAAAACCTATGTCATGTCCTAAAACTCACTCAAAACAAACTCTGTCCTATCTCCCCCTTTTTGTCAATCACTCAAAATGAGATTCAATTACCAAGGACTTGGTGAATTGAAATTTAGAAATGGGATATGAAGATTGAGTAGGTTTGACGGGTCGAACATGGGCAGACGAGTAGAAGGATGAAACAGGTGCGGGGGTTGGATCTCGATGAACTGATCCGGATTCAAACGGATCTAGTTCAGGTATGGGCTGATTACGATGACTCCCAGATGCGAGATGGTACCGGATAGTGCGCATTTCCCAATCGATACGATCTTGTCGGGAATGCATGTCCATGATGGCTGTGAGGACACCAGAGATGAGACTGGTCATTCTGTTTTCCTGTTGACCCATTTCATCTCGTAGGGTAGCTATTTCATCTCGAATGGTCTGTAGAGTTATGTCCTGATATGATGGTTGAGGTGCCGGATCTGGAATGGCTGATCCCCGTGGAGAGAAGGATCCAAGTGACATGGGAGAAGCTGGCTCCTCAGGGATATCCTGTGGTGGATCCGGTTGGGCTTCTGGAGGCTGCTCCCCCTCAGTATGTGCTCGTCTTTCCTCTTCAGGAGCTTCTGCTTCGGCCCTGAGTTCATGCACATTGATCTTCATTCTCTGGATCAATGCCTTGTTTATTGCATTAGTGGATTTTAGTACTTCGAAGGGCTCTCCTTCAATATCCACTTCAAAATGCTCAAGAATCTTCGTGATCCAGGTGTCGTAGGGTAGAACTCCCCGTGGATTGTCCTTTTTGCAGCTAAGGTCTTCAATGAACAAACGGGGAAGACTGACTTTTACCCTGTTCACGATTTTCCATAGTATCCCAGCTTCTTGAGGGTTCAGTTGATTCCGTCCTCTGCCCTTAGGGTAGATGCAGTGGGCTATCAACAGACGTAGAACCCGTAGCCTTGGAGACAGATCCATGTAATGCAGAAACTTGATCCCTGGATGATATTTATTGCTCCGAGTGAGCTGATTATATATCTGATCAAGTGAGAGGTCTGCAGGGAGTGGCTCATCTACATGCGGAACCTCAAGTATCTGTCCGATGTTTATCATTGCTCCTTCCAAATTTGGAGTTACCCCAACTCCAAAGAACATGTTAACTCCTTTTACAAAACTGCTATAGTATTCCTCATCCCATAAATAATAGAAAATCCTGGTTAGATCCGGATAGACTCTTTCATCTTCCTTTAGCAGCTTGGTTCAACCTTGAAATTCCAATAGATCTTCTATATCTGACCCATAATCTTTCAGAAAATTGAAATCAATTATTTTAGGAATGAATACCTTCCTCTCGTAGAAGTGTTTGTAGAACTGACTGTGCTGGAGTTCGGTTTTGAAGTACGTAATCGGCATCTTCAACACTTGAGCTTTCCCAGCTATGTTCCCTTTCCTTCTTGCTCCAGATTGAGTGCTGTGTGAGGTTTGGGGTTATTCCTCATGACCAGCTGTGGTTGACGGAGTTCCCGTTTGAAAACGTACCCGGCGGCCAGTGGAAGTGGATGGTTCTTCCTGGGCACGCTTTGAGGAAGTACGTTGTCTCCTAGGCACTTCGTCGTCGGTACGGGATGCAGGCTGTCGGGGAACAGGTTTGAGAGAGGGTTTTGAGACAACTATCTTGGGAGGTCTAGACTTTGGAGCCATTGGTTTTGGAATTTAGAGAGGTAAATGGACAAATAAAGAGGCTTAGAGAGAGTAAATAGAGAGAGAAAGAGAAAGTAATTGTTCAATTGAGAGGCAGTGAGAGAAGGGGGGGCAGAGAGACTGATTTGAGCAGAGGCAGAGTGACAGAGAGAGAGGGAGAGAATGATTTGAGCAGAGGCAGAGTGAGAGAGAGAGGGAGAGAATGATTTGAGCAGAGGCAAAGTGAGAGAGAGAGGGAGAGAATGAGAGAGAGAAAGGCTGAGGAAGAAAGGGGCAGATAGACAGAGATAGGGTGAGAGAGGTGCAATTGCCGGAGAACGGAGAGAAGAGAGAGGCCGACGCCGGAAAGAAGAAGAGAAAGAGATGGACAGACGCCAGAAAAAGAGAGAGAAGTCGCTGAAAAGGACAGACGGCGCGGGAAAAATAAGAGGAAGAAGAAGAAGAAGAAAAGAAAAAGGAGAAAGGCGGACGGTCGCGCGCGGGGAGTCGACTTTGCCCTAGGCGAAGTCGACTTCGACCCCTCGGAGTTGACTTCGCCTTAGAGGCGGAGTCGACTTCACATCTCCCAAGTCGACTTCACTGGAGTCGACTTGGCTTTCCCGGAGTCGACTTGACTCATCGACTTGACCTTTTTCAGATTTGATTTTCTTGTATAATTTTCCTTAATTTAATTCAATCATTCCCATTTCATTTCTAATTTTATAAAATGATTCATTTGCTAATGGCTTGGTAAAAATGTCAGCAACTTGTTCCTCATTTTTCACATATTCCAAACAAATATCATGATTTTCAACATGTTCTCGAATAAAATGATGTCTTACATCTATATGCTTGGTTCTTGAATGCAATACTGGATTCTTTGTCAAACATATGGCACTTGTGTTGTCACATCTAATAGGAATATTGTAATAATCAATGTCATAGTCTTTTAATTGTTGTTTCATCCAAAGTAGTTGGGCACAACAGCTTCCGGCGGCTATATATTCGGCTTCTGCAGTAGATAGAGCAACACTGGTTTGTTTCCTTGAATACCATGAAACCAACATATTTCCAAAAAATTGACAGGTTCCACTAGTACTTTTTCTATCTACTTTATAGCCGGCAAAATCCGCATCCGAATAGCCGATTAAGTCAAATGTTGACCCTTTTGGATACCATAGTCCAAGATTAGTAGTATTTATCAAATATTTAAAAATTCTTTTTACAGCCAATAGATGTGATTCTTTAGGGCATGCTTGGAATCTAGAACAAATACAAACAATAAACAAAATATCTAGTCTAGAAGCAGTTAAATACAATAATGATCCTATCATACTTCTATAAAGCTTTTGATCGATACATCTACCGTTTTCGTCCGTGTCGATCTTGATTGTAGAACTCATTGGAGTATTTGCTCCTTTTGTAGTTTGCGTTCCAAATTTCTTTAGCATTTCTTTGACGTACTTGGACTGATTTAAGAATATCCCTTCGTTTTGTTGCTTGATTTGTAGTCCAAGGAAGAAATTTAGTTCTCCCATCATGCTCATTTCAAATTCGCTCTGCGTGATCTTAGAAAATTCTTGGCATAAAGTTTCATCAGTAGCTCCAAATATTATATCGTCTACATAGATTTGCACAATTAAGATGTTTTTACTTTTATATTTGATGAATAAAGTAGTATCAACTTTCCCTCTTTGAAACTCATGATCATCAAAAATCTATTTAACCTTTCATACCAAGCTCTTGGGGCTTGTTTTAGTCCATATAATGCTTTGGTCAGCTTATAAACATATTTAGATTGATCCTTTTCTTCAAATCCAGGGGGTTGTTCAACATATACTTCTTCATTCAAGTATCCATTCAAAAATGCGCTTTTCACATCCATTTGAAATAATTTGAAATTCATGTGAGAAACAAATGCTAGTAAGATGCGTATGGCTTCTAATCTAGCCATAGGTGCATATGATTCTTCAAAATCAATCCCTTCTTCCTGGGAATACCCTTTGGCTACTAGTCTAGCTTTGTTTCTAATTACAAGTCCGCTTTCGTCCAATTTGTTCCTAAATATCCATTTGGTACCAATAATGGTATAACCATTTGGTCTAGGAACTAAATGCCATACATCATTCCTTTCAAATTGATTTAGCTCTTCTTGCATTGCAATAACCCAGTTTTCATCATTAAGAGCTTGTTCAATAGTGGTTGGTTCAATTTTTGACACAAATGCATATTGTCCACAAATATTTTGCTTTGATCTCCTAGTTTTTACTCCTTCATAAATATTTCCAATGATCTGCTAAATTGGATGGGCATTTTTGAACTTTAAATCAATTGGAGGTTTGTAGGAATCATTACCTTCACTTACCTCTTCCTCCATGGAGTTTTCTGGCTTGAGCTCGGTTTCTTTTTGTTGTTCTTGTTGTTTTGCTTTTGTATTATCTGCGTCACTTAGTTCATCTTCCTTTCTCGGAGTTTGGTTAAATTCATCAAAAACAACATGTATTGATTCTTCTAATGTTTGATTTCTTTTGTTGAAAATTCTATATGCTTTGCTATTTGATGAATAACCCAAGAAAATAGCTTCATCACTTTTGGCATCTAGTTTTCCCAAATTTGTTTTTCCATTATTTAACACATAACAAATACATCCAAAAGTATGGAAATATGATATGTTTGGTTTCCTGCCTTCCAAAGTTCATATGGGGTCTTTTTCAATATTGCTCTAATGGTAACTCGGTTTAATACATGACAAGCTGTACTTACAGCTTCACCCCAAAATTTCTTGGACAATTTACTCTCATTTAGCATGGTCCTAGCCATTTCTTGAATTTTTCGGTTTTTCCTTTCAACAACTCCATTTTGTTGAGGAGTTCTTGGTGCAGAAAATGTATGGTGAATTCCCTTTTCATTGCAAAATTCTATGAATCGACTATTTTCAAATTCACCACCATGGTCACTTCTAATGGAAATGATTGAACTTTGTTTTTCATTTTGTACCAAAGTTGAAAACGAGACAAACATAGAAAATGCTTCATCTTTGCTAGCTAAGAGTATAATCCAAGTAAATCTAGGAAAGTCATCCACAATATCATACACATACTTTTGCCCACCAAGAGTTAAAATGTATGATGGTCCATAAAGATCCATATGTAGCAATTCAAGTGGTCTAGTTGTTGAAATTTCTTGTTTGGTCGAAAATGACATTTTTGGTTGTTTAGATAGTTGACAGGCTTTACAAATCTTATCTTTGTCATATTTGAGCTTTGGTAAGCCTTGTACCAAATTCTTTTTCCATAAAGTTTTAATATTTGACATATTTATATGTCCAAGCCTTGTATGCCATTTCCATGGATCATTTTCTATGGCTATTAGACATTTTCCTTCTAGGTCATCAAGGCAAACCAAATATACATTTCCATGTCTTTTGCCACTAAATATTATGTGCTTGTCATCATCAATAACATTACATATAGAGGATTCAAATACAACTTTATATCCTTTATCACATAGTTGACTAATACTCATTAGGTTGTGTTTGAGTTCTTCAATAAATAGAACATTTTCAATACATGCATTTGAACTACCATAGATATTTCCTTTACCTTTTATTTTACCTTTTTCATTATTTCCGAAAGCTACCGTTCCTTCATTGCATGGGTTGATCTTGTGAAATAGTCTTTTTTCTCCTATCATATGTCTTGAGCAACCGCTATCCATAAACCATACGTTATTGGCCTTAGTTTTAAGACATACCTCTTGACTACTTGTGCAGTCCGTTGAAGTAGCTTGATCCTCCAAGGTTTCCGTGGCTGCAAAGCATATGTCGGTATTTGCTATGCAACAAATTCTCGCGCAATCTGCTTCGCATTCTTCACTTGAGGAGCTATTTGTTGTAGATTCTTCTTCATTCACGTACATGCCTCTTCCTTTGTTTCTTTGAAATCTTTTGTTGTCGCCTCGATCTTTTCTTTGCTCCTTTGCCTTGTTTTCTTCGTGCGTTGGACATTGGGCTTGCATGTGTCCCGAACCGCCGCATCGATAACATTTTGTTGTTTCTTTCTTTTTTTTCTTTGGAATTTCTTTCTTTAAAATTTCTAAAATTTTTGCCTTTCCTTACAAATTTTCTGAATCGTTTTGTGAGTAAGGCAATTTCATCGTCATTTTGTGAAGATGAGGTGTCGTCCGAGTCTTGTGCGGCTCTCAAGGCAATGGCTCTTTTTCCTTTGTGATGATCTTCATTTCTTTTCTTGATCAGCTCATGTGACATTAAGGAGCTAATGAGATTTTCCAACTTCAACGTGTTAAGATCCTTGGCTTCTTCTATTGCCGTGATTTTTGGAGTCCATGATTCGGGTAGTGCCCTTAGAATCTTCATGACCTGCTCAGATTCAGAAATTGCTTTTCCTAGCCCTTTCAAGGCATTAGTAATCTTGGAAAATCTAGCAAATATTTCAGAAATATTTTCAGTTTCTAACATCCTAAAATTTTCCAATTCTCCAATCAAAATGTTTCTGTTGGAAACATGAGGAAAACTAGCTAAATCTATGTTTTGATGATTAACAAATCAATTTGAGAAAGTCTTGGCTACTAACAAGTTTGTGGAAATGTTTAAGGAATAATCATTTGAAGAAAATCAAGTATAGAAGCCAAGTCGTATCCCAAGTCGACTCCAAGATCGACTTCAAACATGCAAAACTGTCCAGAGTTGAAAACGGGAGAAGAGCAAGTGAAGTCGCAGGCCAAGTCGACTCCACCTGCGACTTGGGTAGCCAAGTCGCAAACGAAGTCGACCTCGACATCGACCTCAGATGACAAAAACTGTCCAGAGTCGAAGCTCAGAACACGAAGTGCCGAAGTCGCACCCCAAGTCGACTCCACGTGCGACTTGAGGTGAAGTTGCAGCCGAAGTCGACTCCGACATCGACTTCGATCGGGCAGAGGCGATTTTTCAGAAGATAAGCTGGAATGCATATTCAAGATGAAATCAAGTCATGAGTCCAATGCGAAGCAAGGAGCTTGAATCAATCATGCAAGGGTCAAGCTCTTCAAGATTCACAAGATCCAAATGTTCAAGATTCAAGGATTTAAGGTTTGCAAATCTTGGAGCTAATGAAAGCAAGACTCCATGATCCAAAGAGTAACAAAGATTGCAAAGGAATTAAAAGGCTTGAGAAAGACTAAGCAAAACAAAAGTTTCAAAGTTCCAAGTTCATGAAGCCAACTGTCGAGGTGAAGTCGAGCCCGAAGTCGACTCCACCTGCGACTTGGGTCAAGTCGAGAACCCAAGTCGACCCTGACTGGAACTTGAAGTTGCGACGGAGAAGCGAAGTCGCACCCGAAGTCGACTCCATCTGCGACTTGGGCGAAGTCGCATCCGAAGTCGACTCCACATGCGACTTGGGTCGCAACGGTCGGAATTAATTCGAACGTTGGCGCATTAAATGCGCGCCACCTACCTTCTAACGTTCGGATTCCCTCCAAAATTATAAATAGCATTCATGGTGGACGAGGGAAGTAGTTGGAAAATATTAAGTTAGCATAACTCCTATCTACAAGAGCATTAAAGTGATCAAGCCAATCAAGAGAGGAAGAATTGTGCTTCAAGTTGCAAGAGCTACATTCAGAAACTTCAAAGCCATCATCTACAAGTTCTTCCCTGCGCTAAATCGATTCTACACACCTGTAAAGTGTAGTTTACTTTTATTGTTTACTTGTTTGTGTTGAACTTGATTTAGCTTGCGTAGCTAAGATCAAGAGGTAGCAAAGTAGTGTGTGATTGGAGTGTGACTCATCACCTACTTGTGCTAAGTGTTTGATGCCCCCTAGAGCCAGAATCTAGAAGAGAGCAAGAGGCTCTGGTTGTATATGCCCCCTAGAGCTAGAATCTAGAAGAGAGCAAGAGGCTCTAGTTGTATTCGCGGAATACAATAGTGGAACCCAAGTAACAAGGAGTGTGAGCTTGGAAGAGTGGAGTAGGGAGGTTGCCCGAACCACTATAAAATCCTTGTCTACTTGCTTTTATTTCTGCTCTCTTTATTACTTTGCTTTCCATTCAGTTTCTTCATTCAAGGGGATTAATTCTACAAGGGGTTAAGTTTTTAAGGTACCAAAGAAATTTTTAAGAACCCAATTCACCCCTCCCCTCTTGGGTTTTGCCATCTATTCGGGACCCAACAAGTGGTATCAGAGTAGGTCTTTGAGTTAAACCAAAGAGATCTATTGATATGGCATCCCAATCGATTCCCGTTCCCGCTTTTGCTGAGGGCCAATCATTCACTAGGCCACCATTGTTTGATGGGAACAACTTTGGCTATTGGAAGCTTCGTATGAAGCAACTCATCATGGCTACCGATATGGATTCTTGGATTGCTATCCAAGATGGTGTGATTTTGCCTACCGATGACAAAGCTTCCAAATGGACCGAAGAGGAAGTTAGAACCGTCAAGAGCAATGCCAAGGCAATGAATTCTTTATTTTGTGCTCTTACGGCTTCGGAGTATGATAGAGTATCTTCTTGTTTGACTGCAAAAGAGATATGGGATACTCTAACATCTATTTATGAAGGAACCTCCCAAGTCCAAGGGACCAGGAGAAACATTTTGATTGGAGAGTTTGAAAATTTCAGAATGCTAGATACTGAAAATATTTCTGAAATGTTTGCGAGATTTTCTAAAATTACTAATGCTCTAAAGGGTCTTGGAAAAGCTATTTCTGAATCCGAGCAGGTTATGAAGATATTGAGAGCTCTACCGGATTCATGGACTCCAAAGATAACGGCAATTGAAGAAGCCAAAGACCTCAACACATTGAAGCTTGAAGATCTTATTAGCTCACTCATGTCACATGAGCTAATTAAGAAAAGGAATGAGGATCAACACAAAGGCAAAAGAGCAATTGCCTTGAAAGCTACACAAGATAAGAATGACACCTCATCCTCTCAAAACGATGACGAGATGGCCCTACTCACAAAACTATTCAGAAAATTTGTGAGAAAAGGCGGAAATTTCAAAAATTTCAAAGACAGAAATTCCAGAGAGAAAAAGAAAGAACCAATCAAATGCTATAGATGCGGGGGCGTAGGACATATGCAAACCCAATGTCCTACACCGGAAGAAAGGCCAAAGGAAAATCATGAAGGCAGAAGATATCAAAAGGGAAGAGGCATGTACGTCAATGAGGAGACGTCATCAACATGCAGCTCTTCAACCGATGACAACGATGCGGCCAACTGTGCAAGAATATGTTGCGTAGCACAAATTGAACAAGAAGAAGAACTGCTATGCTTGAACACGACGGAAGTTTTGGAAGATCAATCTACCTCAACAAAATACACAGAAAGTGAAGAGGTAACTTCCAAACCTTATTCTCAATCAAGTTATTCTTCTTTTCATGATTGCCTCAAATGTGCCGAATTAGATGAACTACAAATTGCATATGATTCATTGTATGGGGAAATCAAAAAGCTAGGAAACAAGTTGATATTAAAAAGAAAACAATGCAACTGTGTTATCATTGAAAATGGAAAACTAGCTGAAATGTCAACAAAATTGAAAGAAGAAAATGAACTGTTGTTGAAAGAAGTTGAGAAACTGAAAAAGGAGAACGAATCCTTAAATGAATCATTAGCAAAGTTCTCTAATCCCGGTGAAAATGTGAAGATGTTCTTGAATATGACCTCACAAACAGATAGAAGAGGTCTTGGATACAATACATTTGAGCAAAAAGAAAGTGGTAAATCAAATGTGCCAATACATGAAAAATATCAAACAAATACTGCACCTACATTCAAGCCACAAAGGAAAAATGTTGTGTGGACTAAAAGGCCAACACTTGAACCAAAATATACTTGGAGGCCTACTCCTAGATTACCAATGGCTTGTAACTTTTGCAACAAGATGGGTCATAAAGCCTATAAATGTAACTTCAAGAAATTATATGACCATGGTGCAAGATTAGTTTGGGTTCCAAGGAACACGAGATTTGAGCTTTCTAAGGTAGAGCAACGAAGATTGAATCATTTTACTAACCCAAATGGACCCATAAAATGGGTACCAAAAAGATGAGAATTACTTGTTTATTTTTCAGATTTGTTTAAAGGCAAAGGCAAACAATGTATGGTTCATGGATAGCGGTTGTTCAAGGCACATGACTGGAGAAAGAAATTTGTTTCACAAACTTAAGCCTTGCAACGACGGAACGGTTGCCTTTGGTAATAATGAGAAAGGTAAAATCAAAGGTAAAGGAAATATTTACAGTAGCTCAAATGCATGCATGGAGGATGTCTTGTTTGTTGAAGGACTCAAGCATAACTTAATGAGCATTAGCCAATTATGTGATAAAGGATATAAGGTTGTGTTTGAATCATCTATATGCAATGTATTTGATGGTGAGCATATCATGTTTAGTGGAAGAAGACATGGAAATGTATATTTGGTTTCACTTGATGAACTAGATGGTCAATGTCTAATGGCCATTGAAAATGATCCATGGGTTTGGCATAAAAGACTTGGACATGTGAATATGTCAAACATAAAGACCCTATGGAAAAAGAGTTTGGTAGAAGGCTTGCCAAAGTTGAAATATGACAAAGACAAAATTTGCAAGGCATGTCAATTATCTAAACAACCAAAGATGTCTTTTTCTACCAAAAAGGAGATTTCCACCACAAGGCCACTTGAATTGCTACACATGGATCTATATGGGCCATCCGACATTTTAACCATTGGTGGAAAGAAATACGTGTTTGTCATAGTTGATGATTTTTCAAGATTTACATGGACAATTCTCTTAGCTAGTAAAGACGAAGCTTTCTCTATGTTTTCAACTTTTGTAAACTTGGTGGAAAATGAAAAACAAAGTACTATTATGTCTATAAGAAGTGACCATGGTGGTGAATTTGAAAACAAACGATTCATAGAATTATGTAAATAAAAAGGAATTCATCACACATTTTCTGCACCAAGAACTCCACAACAAAATGGAGTAGTTGAAAGGAAAAACAGAACTATACAAGAGATGGCTAGAACAATGATAAATGAAAGCAAATTATCCAAGAAGTTTTGGGGTGAAGCTGTGAGCACAGCTTGTCATGTTTTAAATCGAGTTACCATTAGAGCTATCTTGAAAAAGACCCCATATGAGCTATGGAAGGGAAGAAAACCAAACATATCTTATTTTCATGCCTTTGGATGCACATGTTATGTGTTGAACAATGGAAAAACCAACTTGGGAAAACTTGACGCTAAAAGTGATGAGTCAATATTCCTTGGGTACTCATCAAATAGCAAAGCATATAGAGTATTTAATAAACGAAACCAAGTTGTAGAAGAATCCATACATGTTGCTTTTGATGAAACTAACCCATGCTTGAAAAGAAGAGATGATTTAAGTGATGCAGATGAGATTGTAAGCAACTTTGAAAAGCTGCATGTGGAAAAGCAAGAAGATTCCATGGAGGAAAGGGTAAGTGAAGGTAACAATTCCTATAAACCTCCAACTGATTTAAAATTCAATCATGCACATCCAATTGAGCAAGTTATAGGAAATGTGTATGAAGGTGTAAAGACTAGAAGGTCAAAGAAAAATATTTGTGGACAATATGCTTTTGTTTCTAAAATTGAACCTTCTAATATTGATCAAGCTCTTGATGATGAAAATTGGATTATAGCAATGCAAGAAGAGCTAAATCAATTTGAAAGAAATCAAGTTTGGCATCTTGTTCCTAGACCAAATGATTGTAGTGTTATTAGCACCAAGTGGGTCTTTAGGAACAAATTAGATGAAAGTGGACTAGTAGTAAGGAACAAAGCTAGACTTGTGGCAAAAGGGTACTCACAAGAAGAAGGAATAGATTTTGAAGAATCCTATGCCCCAGTTGCTAGATTGGAAGCAATTCGCATATTACTAGCTTTTGCATCTCACATGAACTTTAAATTGTTTCAAATGGATGTTAAAAGTGCATTTTTGAATGGATATATAAATGAAGAGGTGTATGTTGAGCAACCACCTGGATTTGAAGAAAAGGATCAATCAAAGTATGTTTACAAATTAACCAAAGCATTATATGGATTAAAACAAGCTCCAAGGGCTTGGTATGATAGACTAAGCAAGTTTTTGATTGATCATAACTTTCAAAAGGGAAAGGTAGACACCACTCTGTTTATTAAGTACAATGGAAAGGATATATTAATCATTCAAATTTATGTTGATGATATTATTTTTGGTGCTACTAATGAAACTCTTTGCCAAGAATTTTCTGAACTTATGCAGAAAGAGTTTGAGATGAGCATGATGGGAGAGCTAAACTTCTTCCTTGGACTGCAAATCAAGCAACTAAATGAAGGAATCTTCATAAACCAGTCCAAATACATCAAGGAGATGCTCAAGAAGTTTGGCATGGAGAACAGCAAAGGAGCAAACACGCCCATGAGCTCCACAATCAAAATGGACAAAGATGAAAAGGGAAAATTAGTTGATATGAAAGTGTATAGAAGCATGATAGGTTCCTTATTGTATCTAACTGCTTCTAGGCCAGATATTTTGTTTAGTGTGTGTATGTGCTCTAGATTTCAATCATGCCCAAAAGAATCACACTTGGTAGCTGTGAAAAGAATTTTTAGATATCTAGTAGACACTATCAATTTAGGACTATGGTATCCAAAGGGCTCTAATTTTGATCTAATCGGCTACTCGGATGCGGATTTTGCTGGTTACAAAGTAGATAGAAAAAGCACTAGTGGAACATGTCAGTTTCTTGGAAGCATGTTGGTTTCATGGTTTTCAAGAAAACAAACTAGTGTTGCTCTATCTACGGCGGAAGCCGAATATATTGCCGCCGGGAGCTGTTGTGCCCAATTACTTTGGATGAAACAGCAACTTAGGGACTATGGCATGGATTTCAAAGATATACCTATCAAATGTGATAATACAAGTGCCATATGTCTAACCAAGAATCCAGTCCTGCATTCTAGGACCAAACATATAGACCTTAGACATCATTTCATTAGAGAACATGTAGAAAATCATGACATATGTTTGGTATATGTAAGAACCAAGGATCAAGTTGCAGACATATTCACTAAGCCCCTAGCAAAAGAAGCATTTTATAAGCTTAGAAATGACATGGGAATGCTTGAACTAACTTAAATCATAAATTGAGGGGGAGCACCTGTTTAGGGGGAGCAATCCCACCTATCTATTTCTTTACCCTCTAATCTTTTTGATATATTGACAAAAAGGGGGAGAGAGATTTAAGAATGGGGAGAAGAAGAGGATTTGAGTATAAGTTATTTGAGTATAAGTCTTTATGATTAAAGGGGAGAGAGATTTAAGGAGAGAAGAGTAGGATATGTATATGCTTAAATGAATACTTTGAATGTTTGCATGATTTCATAATGCAATATGAGCATATCTATTTAAATGAAAGGTATCCACTCAAATCGGTTTTGTCAATCATCAAAAAGGGGGAGATTGTTGGAAACATGAGGAAAACTAGCTAAATCTATGTTTTGATGATTAACAAATCAATTTGAGAAAGTCTTGGCTACTAACAAGTTTGTGGAAATGTTTAAGGAATAATCATTTGAAGAAAATCAAGTATAGAAGCCAAGTCGTATCCCAAGTCGACTCCAAGATCGACTTCAAACATGCAAAACTGTCTAGAGTTGAAAACGGGAGAAGAGCAAGTGAAGTCGCAGGCCAAGTCGACTCCACCTGCGACTTGGGTAGCCAAGTCGCAAACGAAGTCGACCTCGACATCGACCTCAGATGACAAAAACTGTCCAGAGTCGAAGCTCAGAACACGAAGTGCCGAAGTCGCACCCCAAGTCGACTCCACGTGCGACTTGAGGTGAAGTCGCAGCCGAAGTCGACTCCGACATCGACTTCGATCGGGCAGAGGCGATTTTTCAGAAGATAAGCTGGAATGCATATTCAAGATGAAATCAAGTCATGAGTCCAATGCGAAGCAAGGAGCTTGAATCAATCATGCAAGGGTCAAGCTCTTCAAGATTCACAAGATCCAAATGTTCAAGATTCAAGGATTTAAGGTTTGCAAATCTTGGAGCTAATGAAAGCAAGACACCATGATCCAAAGAGTAACAAAGATTGCAAAGGAATTAAAAGGCTTGAGAAAGACTAAGCAAAACAAAAGTTTCAAAGTTCCAAGTTCATGAAGCCAACTGTCGAGGTGAAGTCGAACCCGAAGTCGACTCCACCTGCGACTTGGGTCAAGTCGAGAACCCAAGTCGACCCTGACTGGAACTTGAAGTTGCGACGGAGAAGCGAAGTCGCACCCGAAGTCGACTCCATCTGCGACTTGGGCGAAGTCGCATCCGAAGTCGACTCCACATGCGACTTGGGTCGCAACGGTCGGAATTAATTCGAACGTTGGCGCATTAAATGCGTGCCACCTACCTTCTAACGTTCGGATTCCCTCCAAAATTATAAATAGCATTCATGGTGGACGAGGGAAGTAGTTGGAAAACATTAAGTGAGCATAACTCCTATCTACAAGAGCATTAAAGTGATCAAGCCAATCAAGAGAGGAAGAATTGTGCTTCAAGTTGCAAGAGCTACATTCAGAAACTTCAAAGCCATCATCTACAAGTTCTTCCCTGCGCTAAATCGTTTCTACATACCTGTAAAGTGTAGTTTACTTTTATTGTTTACTTGTTTGTGTTGAACTTGATTTAGCTTGCGTAGCTAAGATCAAGAGGTAGCAAAGTAGTGTGTGATTGGAGTGTGACTCATCACCTACTTGTGCTAAGTGTTTGATGCCCCCTAGAGCCAGAATCTAGAAGAGAGCAAGAGGTTCTGCTTGTATATGCCCCCTAGAGCTAAAATCTAGAAGAGAGCAAGAGGCTCTGGTTGTATATGCCCCCTAGAGCTAGAATCTAGAAGAGAGCAAGAGGCTCTAGTTGTATTCGCGGAATACAATAGTGGAACCCAAGTCACAAGGAGTGTGAGCTTTGAAGAGTGGAGTAGGGAGGTTGCCCGAACCACTATAAAATCCTTGTCTACTTGCTTTTATTTCTGCTCTCTTTATTACTTTGCTTTCCATTCAGTTTCTTCATTCAAGGGGATTAATTCTACAAGGGGTTAAGTTTTTAAGTTACCAAAGAAATTTTTAAGAACCCAATTCACCCCTCCCCTCTTGGGTTTTGCCATCTATTCGGGACCCAACAGTTTCTCCTTGTCCCTTGGACTTGAGAGGTTCCTTCATAGATAGAAGTTAGTGTATCCCATATTTCTTTGGCAGTTAAACAAGAGGATACTCTATCATATTCGGAGGCCGTAAGAGCACAAAATAATGAATTCATAGCCTTGGCATTGCTCTTTACAATTTTTACTTCCTCATCGGTCCATTTGGAAGCTCTTTCATCAATAGGCAAAGTCACACCATCTTGGATTGCAATCCAAGAGTCCATATCTGTAGCCATGATGAGTTGTTTCATACGTAGCTTCCAATATCCAAAATTGTTCCCATCAAACAATGGTGGCCTAGTAAATGATTGGCCCTTGGCAAATGCGGGAACGGAAGTCGATTGGGATGTCATGTCAATAGATCCCTTTGGTTTAACTCAAAGACCTGCTCTGATACCATTTGTTGGTCCCGAGTTTATGGCAAAATCCTAGAGGGGACGGGTGAATTGGGTTCTTAAAAATTTCTTTGGTAAATCAAAGCTTAACCCCTTTGAAAAATTTCAATCCCCAAGATTGTAACAAATAGAGAGCAATAAGATAATGAAAGCAATAAAGAAAAACAGTAGGCAAGATTTATAGTGGTTCGGGTAACCTTTCCTTACTCCACTCTTCCAAGTTCACACACCGTTGTGACTTGGGTTCCACTATGTATTCCGCGAATACAATTAGAGTCTCCGCTCTCTTCTAGATTCTAGCTCTAGGGGGCATATACAACCAGAGGCTCTGCTCTCTTCTAGATTCTAGCTCTAGGCGGCATATACAATCAACACAAGTAGATGATGAGTTACACTCCAATCACAACTCTACTTGCAACGTCTTGGTTTGAAACACCAAACTCAAACCAAGCACCAAAAACAAACACTAATGTGAAAATAAAGAAGATCTACACTTTACTGAGTGTGTAGCAAGTTTCAGCTTGAGGAAGAATCGGTAGAAGCAACCGATTGTGTTTCGTTGAAGCAAATCACAACTTTGACGCTTGTTCTTCCTTTGAAAGTGTATAGATCACTCAAATTTAGAGAAAAGAAAATAAGAACTCTTCCTTGCACTTCTTTCCTCTCTTTAGACTCTATCTTGTGTCTATTCACGTTTGCTTGAGTGTCTATATATAGAGGTGGGAAGATTTTGAACGTTATAGAAGTGGTTGGCGCGCAATAAATGTTCCAACGTTCAAAAATTCGAACGTTACTTTCCCAAGTTGCAGGTGGAGTCGACTTCCTCTGCAATTTCGCCCAAGTCGCATGCTGGAGTCGACTTCGTGTGCGACTTCGACAGCTCTTCAGTTTCCAAGTTTGAGTTCTGGGTCGACTTGGTTTCAGACTTGGCCTCAAGTCGATCTTGGAGTCGACTTGGGATGCGACTTGCCCAGTTTTTGTGCCAAAACAGTTTGATCCTTGTTGATTCTCCTCTTGTTTGCTTAGCTACTTTCCTTCAATAATAGAAACATTATTTTCATTCTGGATTGGCTTCAAATCTTGCAAACCTTGTGATTCTTGGAGAACTTGAAAACTTGTATGGTCAAATCTTCTTTGATTTGGAATGAATTCATGTATCTTGCATGCTTTAAAATTATATTAGCCTTCATATCTTGAGTTGTCTTCATCTTGAAATGAGCTTGAGATTTTGACTTGGACTTGAGAAACTCAAGTCGATCGTAGGGTCGACTTCGTCTGCGACTTCGCCCAAGTCGCATTCTGGAGTCGACTTCGACTGCGACTTCGGAATGTTCTGTCTCAAAATCAACACTGGAAGGAAATGTATATCCTCAAGTCGATACTGGAGTCGACTTCGTCTGCGACTTGGCTTCCAAGTCGCAAGTGGAGTCGACTTCGACTGCGACTTCAGCTGTTCACCTTCCAAATTAAAATCTGTCCATCAGGTACATGTTGAAGTCGAATGTGGAGTCGACTTCGAGATCGACTTCACCCTAAGTCGAAGTCCGAGTCAACTTGGGAATCGACTTGGCTGATTTTCATTCCTTAAGACATTCATGACACTCATTAGTAATCAATTTATACTCAAATTTGAATTTGTTAATCATCAAAACTTATGCTTTGGTTAATTTTGTTTTGTTTTAACTATTGTTTTCAACAGTTTGGAGTGTAGCATGTCAGCATTTACCTATGGAGGAATGGTAACTTTTCTCAATAGGAATTGGGAGTGACCCTAACAGGTACAAAAGTATTTGCTAAAGGGTGAAGTCATCTTTATGAACAGAGTTGCCAATAAACCTGGCCCACCTCCTCTAGAATTCTCTTTGAACATCACTCTCCTCTTCTCTCCTGTTTTCCTTTATTCTCCAAATTACTAAGTGTAAAGCAGTAGCATTTGATGTCCTAAATTAGTCAGCAAGGAAGAACTAAAAAGAAGCCCTATTGGCAACAGTGAAGAGTAATATAAAGAGGGCAAAGTCATTCTTATAGCTGATGTGTGAACAAATTTGAAGTACGGATGTTAAATAAGGATTAACTTATTAACATCAAAAGTTAAATTTAGTTAGATATCGTTAGATGTTGTTAGATAGTGTTAGATGCAGTTAGATGCTATTAAATGTCGTTATATGTTGTTAAATGTCATTATATTTGAGTGGATTTCATTAAATTTTAATATCTGAGTTTTAAATTCTGTATTTAAAATATAAATGACCTTATAAGGGGTTTAAGATCATATTACAAGTGTTAAATAAGGATTAACTTATTAATATCAAAAGTTAAATTTGATTAGATGTCATTAGATACTGTTAGACATAGTTAGATACTGTTAGATGTCGTTAGATTTAGGTGGATTTTATTAAATCCTATTATCTGAGTTTTAAATTATCTAATTAAGATATAAATGCCTTATAAGAGGCTCAAGATCATATGACAAGTGTTACATTAAGATTAACTTATTAATATAAAAAATTAGATTAGATTAGATGTTGTTAGATCTGGTCAAATGTTGCTAGATGCCATTAGACGTCGTTAGATGCAGTTAGATGTTGTTAGATGCAGCTAAATTTAAGTGATTTCGTTAAATTCTATTATCTAAGTTTTAAATTCCATACTTAGGTATAAATGATCTTATAAGGAGTATAGGATCATATTACGGGTGTTAAATTAAAATTTGTTGATCATATGCTTACTTTAAGAAAGATTAATTTGATTTTGATGATTAACAAATAATTGAAATATCATTAAAAAGGTTCTAATGAATTTATGTAAGTGTGCTCAGATATTTTGTCTCTAATTAAGTGTATAAAAATAAAAATGTGAAATAATTTAAGTTTCAAGAGCTCAAGTTTATGAATAGTAAGTTCAAAAAAGTGAAGTCTCAGCCCAAGTCGACTTCACTTGCGACTTGAGTGAAGTCTCACAGCCAAGTCGACTTTGCCTACAACTTCGGACAGACAGCAAAGTCCGACCCAAGTCGACTTCACTTGCGATTTGGGTGAAGTCTCAACCCAAGTCGACTTCGCCTGTGACTTCGAAGGCAAAATTTTGGACAGCAAGTTTTAACAAAGCGAAGTTGCAACCCAAGTCGACTTCACCCATCCTAAGTCGACTCTACTCATCCTGAGTCGACTTCACTTGTGACTTCAACCTATAACGGTCGGAAATTCAAACGTTGGAGTGGAGTAGGGAACCCAAGACAAGTGACTATTGTATATGCCCCCTAGACAAGTGACCAACGGATTAGACTTGGTTTGTTGGAGTTGGTCTCACCAACAAGTGACTATTGTATATGCCCCCTAGAGCTAGAATCTAGAAGAGATCGGGTGCTCTAGATTGTATTGAATATACAATAGTGGAACCCAAGACACAACGGGTGTGTGGTTGGAAGAGTGGAGTAGGGAAGGTTGCCCGAACCACTATATATTGTTGTCTCTTATGCAGTTTGATTGCTTGCATTTTATATTCCATTTGCACCCTCTCGTTATATCTTATAGCACGTTTCATCAAGGAGATTAAACTTATAAGGGGTTAAGCTTTCCAGTCACAAAAGAATTTTTTAAGAACCCAATTCACCCATCCCCTCTTGGGCTTTGCTATAAACTCGGGACCAACAAGTGGTATCAGAGTAGACCTCTATCTAATTTGAGGTGATATCTTTTATATATCTGTGGCAACCCACTTAACTTCTATACCTACATTTGCCGAGGGCCAACCATTTTTTAGGTCACATCTATTTGATGACAATAATTTTATCTATTGGAAATTGAAGATGAAATAACTTATTATGGCAATTAGTATGCATTCTTGAATAGCCATACAAGATGGCAATACCTTACCAAAAGGGGACAACGCATCCACTTAGATGGAAGAAGAGACCATGTCCGTCCAAAGTAATGCTAAAGCTATGAACTTCTTATTTTGTGCATTTACCGCAACAGAATTTGATAGAGTTTCTTCATGCACAACAGCTAATGAGATATGAGATAAATTGGTGTCTATTTATGAGGGTTCCTCCCAAGTAAAGGGAACTAAAAGGAATATCCTTGTTGGTGATTTTGAGAGCTTTCAAATGTTAGATGGTGAATCTATTTAAAAAATGTATGCTAGATTTTCTAAAATCACTAATGCTTTTAAAGGTTTAGAAAAGCCAATTACTGAAAGTGAGCAGTTTATGAAGATACTTAAAGCATTGCCAAACTCATGAAATCAAAAGGTCATAACTATTGAGGAGGCAAAGGACTTAAACAAGCTGAAAGTAGATGATTTGGTTAGCTCACTCATGTCTCATGAGCTCATCAAAAATAAGAAAGAAGAATCTCGCAGAAGTAGAAAGTCTATATTGCATTTAAAAGTATGAAAGAGAGCTCAAGTGAATCCACATCAAAGACATACTCCAATATGAACAGTGTGGCGCCCCCGACCTGAGCGTCACAACCTTACCTCAAGATCTATTTTCGATTGGTAAACGCGATCAGGATTGTTGCCCTGAACACGCGGTGAGTTCTTAATTTGAGCTCGTCCAATTTTTTTTTCTTTACTTTCATCATATAAGCATACACTTGTCATCATATATAATGGACTCATCCATATCATCATAAAATTTGTCATACAAGTATCTTTACCTCTATATTGTAGGCAGCATATATATTCATAAATAAAAATTCACGTAGAATTTTATACATAATCACTTATCTATTTACGTCATATATAATAAATCCCAGTTCATTATAAGAAATACATTCATCCATCCATTCTTCAAACATACCGATACCTTTTGGCTTTGCTCCTTCCCTTGAGCCTTAAACCTATCTAAGGTTGGAAAAACAAAATGTGAGTGATAAACTCAGTAAGCAAGCATCATTTTTTTCATTTAAATGCATCCCTTGCCTATTTGGTAGGAGACACTTATCAAGTGATCAACTACCAATAGGAAGAAACCTTTTATAGAAATCTTCTTTATAAAACACTTATAAAACTTTATACATGTCCCCATTTCGAGGATTTTCAAAAGTGATGTCTATGCATCTAAACCACTTTTCATGGGGACAATTGTTTGCCCCAAAATATTTTTCATCTATCATGAGGACATGTCTATGTCCAAAATTATTTTTCATATGGCATGAGGACAATTATATGTCCTAAAATATTTTTCTTATAACCTTTTGCTCATGTGGACATTTACTTGTCCCAAAACATCATTTATTTAAATTTTTGTATAACCCAACTCGGGGTTATTCAAAAGCAATGCATGTGCATAGAAATCTTTTATCTATGCGGACATTCTCATGTCCAAAAATATTTTTCCATATAAACCTCTTTTAACCCGCATATGGTATCTTTTGAAAACTAAACATAAATCCATTTAAAACCAAACAGAGTAGGTGCCCATTTTGGAACTTTTTAAAACATAGGGAACATATGTATGTTCCAAAAACATATGGATTTATGCCTCTGACTCTCAGGTTGGTGACACTGAACAAGTGATCATCCTCCCCTAGGAAAGAAACCATTCATGTGACTACATCGCTAGCTAGGTGGTTGTCCATGATCCTGCTCCCATTTCAGGGAGGGCACCGCCGGCCTCCAGCCTTCTCCTAAGCGACTCGGCTACAGGTAGAGGTGAGCTCTGGTTCTCGACCATTTTGGTCCGTAACCGCCTCAACCATGAGCCTAGTACAGCGTTTTGCGCACACTCATATGCTAGCAATGATTTTCACAAAACTTAGCCCAGTCATTTGACTGTGCTCTTTTTCAAGCCTCAGCTTGATATGTATAAAGCCAACTTAGTCCGCAGACTACGCCCTTCTCGAATTGAGAACTGGGCATGGTTGTTTTGAAAAGAAAATAAGATATTTTAAACCACTAAGTCCGCAGACTATGCCCTTCTCAAATTGAGAACTGGGCGTGGTTGTTTTGAAAATAAAATATTTTCAAATCCTGATGTTAAGATGACCACCCTTAAAAAGTTTAGAAATATTTTAATAAATCCATTTTACCAAACATTTGAAATATTTGAGAAGACAATATTTTGCAAAACTTTAATGATTTGCTAAACAACTTTTGAAATTCTCATTTTAAGAAGCTTTTGATCATTATTTACACATAAAATCCACCAAATCATTTTGTAGGACTGGCCATCCTTAAATCTTTTTGGAATATCAGAGTAAAGCATTTTCAAAGTGTTACAACTCTAAGAGTTGAAAAGCACCTTGATAGATTATTTCAAAACACCTACATAAATCTCAAAACACGTATATAAATTCAATTTATAACATTTAATGGAAACCATTTCAAAACATCTATTTATTTATAGAAACTATTTTGTAAAGAATTACATTTTTCAATAAAACTCCTTATAAACCACACTTATATGAACTTGCTTATATTAAAACCATCATAAAACCAACATCATATTTTCAAGATTTGAGCTTGCTTACTCTATAAGCAATTCTCCACATCATTAATATAAACATGATCAAGTAATTTTAATACTTGAATATAAACATTATGCTTGAAAATTCACTTACTTATCTTGTAAGCAACTATGAAATCAACTTATTAAAGAAAGTTCATAAATTTCATAAAATTCCTTTGAAACAATATAAAGCATTTCCAATATTGGCAACACTTGTGATAAAGTAATTATTTTAAGAAGTATTGCTTGTTTCCCATAAAACAATCCTTAAAGCATTTTATTTAAGCTATCATTTTCAAAACATAGGAGCAAAATAATATTTTGGAAAGTTCGCTTGCTTACCTTGATCACGTGAGCTTCCCGGGTCAACCCTTTCTTTGCCTTTGCCTATACATGTAGAATGATATAACATTCATGTAAATTTCATTTGCTTGTATTCACTTAGTTTTTCAACCCATTTTCATAAATATTCATAACCCACTTGAATTCCAAGTCGGGTATACATACATAACATACTTATGTATCAACTAGTCATTTCATCACATGTTCAATTCCCATATTTAGGGTAACAATTATACATGTTATAACACATTCATGAATCATTCATTTTTCATCATATAAAATGATAAACTTTTAACTTGTCATTTTTCCCATATTGTTCATAATTCACATATTGTGCTTATTCTTAAGCACTTAATTAATATCATAAACCCCATATATTAATCTCAAATTATGGGGTTATTCAAACAGAAATATATTTCAAGTGTTTCATCATATTTTTCATGCATTTTTGCATATTAACCTTTCACTTAAACCATTTATAATTTTCTCATACTCATCTCTTCAAATACGTTCATTTCATAACACATAATTCATGTATTTCTTAAAAAATTTCAAATCAGAAACTTGGCTTCTAATTCAGCATGATTATAAAACTCAATTAACACTTATTTAGTTTATTTTCACGGATTTTTGATCCACTAATCATAGGTTTCCAAAACAGCAACTTTAGAACCCATTTTTCACCCGTTTAACGGGTCTTTTGACACATAACCCTAAGCAGATTTATAAATCCGAATTTTCAGCAAATAATCCTAATTTTCTTAATCCAAATTTAGTTTATTAACATCTATATCAGTTTGGATCATTTCTACATAGGTTTAATATTTATTTTTGATTTTTTCTCCAACTATCCACATATGATGAAATCAGGCGTACTGAATTATCAAAAATTTGCATTAATATCAAATCAAGTATTTTTAAACTAAAATTTATACCATACCTTAATAAATAAATTAAATAACTGTAATAAAATTTTTATCACGAAATATTAACATAATATATTTATTTTGGCATTTTCACTGTGCTGGACAGTGTTGGGAGTTTAGGGTCAGCCTTAATCACGTGAATTATGGGGCATATTTATACCCATCAAAACCTAATTTTTTTTTTGTGTGATCCTAAATATTTTTTTATATATTCTGTAAAATTTTCAGTCCGAAATCACATTTTTAAAAATTATTAGAAATCATTTTCTACAGCTGATCCTGTCACCCGTTTTACCTTGTTTCGGTTAATCTTCTCGGATTTTTAATTTGAAACTGGATTATCCTTTTAATATGAAAATTTGATCGTTCCTTATTAACTGTATCATTATTCTTTTCAAACATTTTCATGCTAAAATTCATCTATTTACTATCCCTTTGATATTTTAGTTTAGAACATCATATAATTTCTAGATTTGAGGTACAAAATCAAAATAATCATATACTTACTTGATTAAATGGGTTATTCCTCCTTTTCCCCTTTCTTTTTCCTTATTTTTCTTCCTTCTTGTCTGGGCTAGGTGATGGATGTGGCTTCTGCTCTTGGGGTGCAAGTTTCAGCACTTTGAAAATTTCCAAACTCCTCTCACACATGAACATGCCCCCTTAATAGAGCTGGATTTTCCCGCTTGTGGGCCCCACTTGTGCTGCATTTTCCACAGATATTTAATGTGTGCTTATCCCCCTAATTTTATGGTTAATTCACAGCTATAAAAAAATTTTTTACCATTTTTTTATTAAACCAAAAATCTGCTTAAGATAGAATCAATCCAAGCTGTCCACTTGTCAAGTCCACATGGCTGCCTGTTTTTCAGATTTTTTTTCAAATATTTTTGCAGATTTTTAATGAAAATTTATATACCCTAATACCTAGGCTAATTATTCATGCATTTATCATTTTTTAAAATTAAAAAAAATACATTTCTGGCTGCTTGAACGGTCCACATTTCAGCTCTCTTTTGTTGTCCATTTTCAACGCCCCTGTTTCAGAAGCAATTTCGAATTTTTTTCCACCATGGTTCAGCTTTAATTTAATGCTAATTTAATCACCTAATAATTTAGGTCAATTGGGAATCAATTGAGCATAATTAAAAAATTATAAAATTCCAAAAGCTGCCATAATCGTCCCCTTCTCCTTCATGCACCCTTGCTGTCCATTTCATCATCTCATCTCTATGGTCCAGATTTAATACCTTTAGCCACGAATTTTCACTCCAATTTAATGCACATCTAATCCCCTTAATCCATAGTTGACTTTGGGCATATATTTTATTAAAAATATTTCATAAAAATCCACTTTAGGGGCTGGTTTGGACGTCCATGCTTGCCATGTAAGCTACTCTCCCCTATGCTAATCACTTTTTGGTGTGAAAAGTCAAAACCATTGATCCCAATTTCGTGAAAGCCTAATCCCATCATCATTTTCATGATTAAATCCTTTCATAACCTTAGTCTCATAATTTTAAACGTCCATTTCAAATTTCATCTTAATCCGACTTTTCTAGCTCAAGTTATGATCGTTTTAAATTTTGGACGGTGATGATCAATTATCATCAAAATTTTCATAATCTACCTTTACCATGTGATTAAGAACGAAATTATGTTCTTCCATCTTAATTTTCATATTAATCCGCCTTATAGGCGTCAAGTTATGAATTTTTTAGGGTTTTCTTTATTAACTTGAGAATTATCCTTTTAAATTTCATAATCCATATCAAATAATCTAAAATGATTATTCATGATGTATTGGTGCATTTTAATCACCAAAAAATTATTCTAATCCCTTTGTCCCACATTAGCTTATAACGATCACTCGAATCATCATTGCTAATCCTTAGCTCTAATTATCATAGTTTAGCAAAATCATAAAAATTATTTAAATTTTAATAAATTTACTTATAAATTACACGTAAATGTTCAATGCATATATTAAATCCTACTTAGGTTGGAGTTTCACAAAGAGAAACAAATATTCTAGTTCACACAAGAAAATGAAAGATAGAAGAAAATAATTTTCAAAATGTTATAAATGCGGTGGTCCTAGACATATACAAATTGAATGCACTACATGGATGAATTGGAAATTCAAAATAAGAGAATTTTTTCAAAGAGAAAGGCTAGAAGAATGCTTACAAAGGAATACACTACCTCAAGCTCTAGCACTTCATCAAGTGAAGAAGATGATGCAGTAAATTGGGCAAGAGTTTGTTACATGGCCATTGTAGAAGATGAAAAGGAAACTTGCCAAAAATCTGGAGAGAAAAATGATGATATAAGAAAAATCCAACTACCAATATTGGATGCATCCATGGATATCGAGGTAAGCTCATTTGATTCATATTGCATTTCATCTTCTAATGTTTGTTCTAGATGTGATGAGTTGAATGATTTACAACATACTTATGACTTATTATTTGATGAATTTAATTGGTATCAAATATGCCCAAAAGAAAAAGCAATTGTAAAATGATATAAATGTCTTGAAGACTAAAACAGAGACATTGAGAAAGGAGAACCAAAATTTGAAAGATTCATTGTATGGCGCCCCGAACCGAGGCGTCGTCCACATAAGCCTTACTCCGAGATCTTGTCGATTAGTAAATGTGACTCAGGATTGTTGCCCTGATCATGCGGCGGGTTCTTAATTGGATCTCTTCCAATTTTTTTTTCTTTTTTCATTTGTCACTTAAGCATACACTTTATTCATAATAGACTCATTCATATCATCATAAAATCATTTATATCTTCTTTTTATTGAAATAATTTACATAAGTACAATCATGTTTGTAATATCCTTATGTGAAACTCCAACCTAAGGAGGATTTAATGTGTGCATTGAACATGTACATGTGACTTATATATGATTAAATGGAATTTTTGGATGATTTTAGAATTTTATGATATTTTGA
The DNA here is from genome assembly GCA_030490835.1 of Annona cherimola. Classification (NCBI taxonomy): domain Eukaryota; kingdom Viridiplantae; phylum Streptophyta; class Magnoliopsida; order Magnoliales; family Annonaceae; genus Annona; species Annona cherimola. Next base: position 39,604,095 of record CM059973.1, read on the forward strand.
ATTACGGTTTCCATTGGAAACGGTGATTAAAAATGTAATCGCCGGAGCCCAAAGTAAGTCGGTATGACCCGCGGGGATTAATGAGGATTTAAAGGTGACAAGGTGTCATGAATAATCATGTTAATTACCATGATTTAATTTATGGAGATTAAAATGTAATTATGAAATTAAGGTGGAAAATGATAGAAAATTCATAACTTTATGCCTACAAGGCGGATTTCGATGAAATTTGAAATGGTAGTTGATGATGTTGGGCTTGATGCTATGGGATTATTGGATTATGAAAATTCTTGATGGAATTAGTGTTATGATTTATTGATCATATTTCAATTTCAACCGTTAACTTTAAACGGCTATAACGGGAGCTAGGAAAATCGGATTGAGATGAAATTCGAAATGGTTGAATGAATTTATGAGATGCACATTTTGGAAGGATTAAATTAAGCTTAAAATGTTGGGAAAATTCCTGCATTATAAAAGGTGTATACCGTTGACTTTTACACCTCAAAAGTACCATGCATTTAAGGCAAAAGGTGCATGAATTGAATGCAATTTTTAATGGTCCAAATAGGTGTCAAATGCAGGTGAAATGCAAGTTATTTTATGATTAAAAATTTGTGGAAATTCGTGGTTTATGTTGCTGGAATTAACGAGCTAGAGGTGAGCTCAAAGGGAGCTAGGCAAGGTGGCAATGCATGGACGTTCCAAGCAGTTACTGTTTGGATTTTTGTGAATTTTTATTTTATAAATGATGTATATATATAGCTGACATGTTGGGATGTATAAATAAGCATTTAATTATGTGAAAAAATTCCAATAAAATTCGTGATTTGCAGCTGCCATGAAAGGTGGAAAAAATGGACAGCTTGATTACACATATGGACGTTCCATGTTTGATGCTGCTGTAATAAATTTTCTTAATTTTTTAACACAAAATTAATATATGAATTAAGGGGTAATTGGGTGTATAAATTACCTACATTTTGGGGTTTTTAAAAAATTGGAAAATTGCTGGAAAAAGGGGCAGTAAGGGACGTGATTTGGAGGGACAGCTGTAGGGTTGAGATGTGAGCAGATTTTTGGTTTTATTAAAAGGTGTAAAAATTATTTTACTTGGATAAGATTAATCCAAACATTAAGAGGATAAGGAGGCATTAATTTTCTGTGGAAAACAAGCTCCAAAGGTGGGGCCCACTGTTGGAAATTTCAGCTCCACAAAGGCATGCGTGTTCACATGAAAAGAGGGTTGGAAAATTTCTTACATGCTGGAAATTCTTCCCCAAGCAACAGCAGCTCACGTCCAGCTTTAGAGACAGCAAGAAGAAGAGAAAACCAAGGGAAAATAAAGGGAATTTGAGGAGGAAAATCATTTTCAAATGATGAGGGTTTGATCTCCATTAACCAAGTAAGTATATGAGTTGATTGAGCTTTTCATTTTGGGTTTTAAACCCTAAAATTTTGAATATGGAATGGATGCTTAAATAATCTTTAAATTGATGATTAAACATGCTTTTGAATGAATATGGAATGGGTTTTAGCTTGCATGCATGAAATTCAATGATTTAGATGATGAAAAGTGAAGTTTTGAATGCTATATGATGTTATAAATTAAATTATGGACGGAACAGTAAATGGATGAATTCTAGCATAAAGTTTTTTTGAAAGAATCATGATGGGGTGATTCAGTAAAGACCAAATTTTCAGATTAAAAGGATAATTACTTTGCAAATTAAAAATCTGAGAAGATTAACCCAAACAGGGTAAAACGGGTGACAGGATCAGCAGTAGATAATTATTTTTAATAATTTATTTACAAGGAATTTTGGGCTAAAAATTTTACATGATATATAATAAATATTTAGGATCACAAAAAAAATTAAATTAGGTTTTTATGGGTATAAATATACTCAATAATTTACGTGATTAAGGCTGACTGAAAATGGATGTTCTGTCCAGCAAGGTAAAAATGCCAAAATAAATATAAATGCTTAATTTTTGTGCTGAAAATATTTATTTTAGTTAATTCATGTAGTTCATAAGGTATAATAGAAATTTCAGATCAAAAATACTTGATTTGATATTAATTTAAGATTTTGAGATTTCAGTGCGCCTGATTTCAGCATATGTGGATAGTTTGAGAGAAAAATAAAAAAGAAATATGAAACCTATGTAGAAATGATCCAAATTGATATATGTGTTAAATAATTAAATATGGATTAATAAAAGTGGGATTATATGCTGAAAATTCGGATTTATAAATCTGCTTAGGGTTATGTGTCAAAAGACACGTTAAACGTGTGAAAGATGGGTTCCAAAGTTGCTGTTTTGGAAACCTATGATTAGTGGATTTAACTTTCAAAAAAATAGCCTAATTACAGTGGTAATTTAGGATAATTATTATTCTGAAATTTGGATTAAATTTCTAACTTGGGAAATTTTATGAAATGCCTCATATATGTGTTGTTAAATGGCTATATGTGAAAGGATAGACATGCTTGAGTGGTAAATGACCTAAGTAAATTGATTTTGTGCAAAAATGCATGAAAATATGATAAATTTTTTGAATATATTGCTTTTTAGAATTGCATGATGTTAATATCAAATTTTGAGATTAATTAATGAGGCTTAAGGCGACAACGTGTGCTTAAAATGAGCACCGATGTGCGAATTTTGGAAAATAAGTGGAAAATGGCTTAAGGAAGGTAATGAGCCATTCAATAATAATTATTGGATGATTATTATGTGATTGAATTATTACCCTACTTAAGGGATTTAATGTGATGTGTAATAGGCCATGTAGTGCACAAGTATGTGCTATACGGGCATAACGACTTGAAAAGTCGAATGAATTATGTATGTTAAAGGAAATGGGTTGGAAAACTGAGTTGAGTACAAGCAAAGGAAATATATGAATATTATATCATTCTTATATGTATAGGCAACGGCAAAGGGATAAGCGAAATGGAAAGCTAAGTAAGTGAGGTAAGCAAACAGCTTTCTAAATGATTTTGGTTTTCATTACAAGGTATTTAAGGATGGTCATTCCTTGTTTATATGTGTATTGAAATGTTTATTTCTGTTGAAATAAATGATTGATTATGGTTTCACACTTATGCTTGAAATGTGTTGAAACATGAGTTTATATGATGTTTCATTGAAATGGTGTTTAAAGAGGGATGGTGCAAAGAATTCTCTACATGAGAAGACAAGTTCCTTGTGTAAGGAGGTATATAATGCCAGGGTGACTAAAGGACATGCATGGAATGGAAATCAAGTAGGCTAGTCGAGGTAGTAAGTGGACAAGGAGTCCCCCTTGACGTTGCCAAGTCGGTAGGTCCGGCTGTAAGGATGGAAAGGACATGTCATGGAATAATATTCCTTGTGCTAGCGTACCCTCACATGAAGGATAACGTCATTAATGGAAATGATGCATTTGCACATCCAATGTTTATTAAATATTTATGAAGTGTTTATGAATGATTTATGAAAAAGTTTTTGCTCCACAGGTAGTTAATCACTTGATAAGTGTCTCTACTGAAAGGAGAAAAATGCTTTTGAATAAACATGCCTTCAAAATGAATTGCCTGCAAAATAAAATCTTGCTTATTGAGTTTCGACTCATGTTTTCATTTTCCAAACCCATAGACAGGTGAAAGAAGAGACCTGGCAAAGGAGCAAGGAGCTGACTATTGAGGAAATAGAAGACATTATAAGTTTCATATTTGTGAAAAACTTATGTCATATGATTGTAAATACTTTGATGTTTTGTGTTGACATCTATGATGATACATGCAATGACATCTGATTTATGAGATGGTTTGAAATATGTTATGAAAATCATGTCTAGTTATGACATTATTGGATGGAAATTATTCAAATATGCATGAAATGAACATATGAGGAATTAAACTCCTATGAAAAGATATTTAATTGGATAAATATCCGTTAAAACCCACCGTGGGACAGGGCAACAATCCTAATCACGTTTACCAGTCGAACGATCTTGAGGTAAGGTTGTGACGCTCGGGTCGGGGCGCCACACCTTAAAACATGACTTCAACATGATTTCTATACATTTGTCCCTTTAGACACATATAGAACTGCAATTAATTTTGCAGGTCATTTCTACCTAGCATCCTTTATGAGTCAGCTCCATAGCCTGTTTGTCATTTTGAAAACACATATGAGTAATAATACTCAGTAAGCAAGCCTTTTTCTTTGGAAAGTAAACATTTTCCTTTCATTCAAATGCATTTCTCCCCATTTGGTAGGAGACACTTACCAAGTGATCAATTACCAATGGGACAGAAACTTTTTTATGCATTTCATGAGAATGCAATGCATTCATTCATTCGTGACTTTCCTTGTGCCTCCAACCTCTGGGAAGGACGCCGCCGGCACACAGCCCTTGCGACTTGGGAATAGTGAAGGGAGACCCTCCGATCCTCTTACTACCTCCACCAAAGCCTCTTCCTTGTGCACCATGTTCATACATACATATGCCGACATGACATGCTCCATAAAACTTGATAAATCATTTAGAAAGTAATTTAACAAGAAGTTAGCAATCATTTCAGGTAAAGCATTATAGGAATGGCCATCCTTAAATATAATTCATAAAACATATAAGCAAACAATTTGCAATCATTTAGAAATATTTTAGAAAGCATATAGCTTGCTTACCTCCTCAGTCTGTGTCGTCCACCTTTTCCTTTCTTTTTCCTATACAAGGAAAAATGATATTTTATCTATATCATTCCATGTCTTAGATTGCTTCCCATGCATGCTTTATAATCATCCATTACCTCATTTCTATAGAGGTTAATTGTATAAATATACTTGGTCGTTACCTCCTTATATGGATTTTTATCCAAAAATCCTTTAAAAATTTCATCCTTATATCCTAATAAAATATACAAATAAATCTCAATTTTTTCCGAAATCACGCTGTTTACTGTTCATAGTTACTGAAGTAAATTACTGTAGCAGATTACTGTTCACCCGAATTTACTGTTCACCCGAGGTTACTGTTCATGGGTTCCGAAAATTGACTTTTTTTCAAAAATAAAAATATCATGACATAGCTTATGCTTAGAATATAATGGAAAAATTCATATATTTTGAATTTATCCTCATTAACTTGGCCAAATAAATCATTTTCTCCATATACTAAAAGTCAACATAAATTCACTTAACATGATCCTTAATTCCAAAAATCATGAAATTAATATATCATCATTATAAAGTCATATTTATCATATTCATTCATTCCAAATAATCATTTATCAATTTTGGAGCATTATTTACACATATCATATGCTATCTTCCCGAATGCTCTATCTTTGCTCCAAATTTTTTATGTTTTGGCATAATTTCGATTAAGAATTATAACTATACTTATTTTCTCATGCTTAGACATTATATAAGCATGGTTTTACCCTACTTAACATTCAAGAGAAATTTGGATAGAAATCACTTACCCGAAGTGAAAATATCCTTTTTTTTCTCACACTTTTTCTTTCTAACTTTCTCCTCTTATTTCTCCCCAAGGCTAAAATGTGATAGGGGTGGAAAATGCTCAAATGGAGCTGGTTTTGCTATGCTTTGGACGTCCCCCCTTGGGCCCTATTTGTAGGGCTTGATTTTTCATAAAATTAGATTTTACCCCCTTGCTTGAGGTATTAAATTGTAAATATATTTTTTTATAATTTCAAAAAAGGTGCATTGAGGCAAGAGCAGCCACCCTACTGCAGCTCCAGCCCCCCTATGGCAGCCCTATTTTTTCATAATTTTTGTTTTTAAAAATTATTTAATTTAGGCTAATTAAATCTTAGCCATTGATCATTGATGAGGATGATTTTTGAGCCGTTGAATTTGGCTCCATTTTCCACAGCCCCTGCACGTCCAGCCAACCTTGCAGATTTGCATTTAATTTTTTTATTTTTTAATTATTTAATTTTAATAAAAAGTCAAAAGTATAATTAATGAAAAGTTAAGCTACTTTTTTATCTCCTTTTGACGTTTTATCTTGACCCTCAATTTATGATTTTCATCACATCTTAAACCATTCATCATGTCCATCATGGATTTTTAACGATCCATAAAAAATTTCATCAAAATCCGACGCCCGAATTGCAAATTATGAATTTTTCTTTAATTTTTCACTAAAATCCAAAATTGGATTAAAATATCAAAAAGAATTTCTATTTCGTACTGTAGTGATTAAATCTCCTTTTCGTCTTTTTGTGATTAAGTTAATCCAAGTGATTAAGTCTTAATCACGTGTCTTAATCCTCGATTACTATTCACGTGCATTATTCATGTGGGTTAAATTCTTAATTGCATTATTTTAATCTTCAATACACATATCCATCTATATAATTCAGACTTAGAATTTCAAACATTTGGATCCTCATATTACTACCTTGCTCGAAGAAGAGAAAAAGAGTGTTAGTCTTTTGTCTAGCATGAAAGAAACCAGGGCTAGGGCTCTGTTTAGCATTGCGATAGGTGTCTTGCTTTTTCTTAAGAGAAAATAGATGAGCACTTTTAATAGAAGCGATATTTTAGAGCTTTTGAATTAAGTGTTTCAGAATTGTCTTTTTATCTAAAAATAGCAATAAGCATATCCATAAGCTATAACGTTTGCCAAACAGGAATTCAATTTATCGTATTTTGAAAATGAATAAGACATAAGTGCCCCTTAAATGCAATACCAAACAGGGCCTAGGGAAGCCTTGAAGAAAGAACTGGAAACATATGGTATAATAGTGGCCAAAAAAGTGTCCACTTCTAAAACTAAATTGTCTATTAATGATGACTCTAAGGAGGATCTAGACGAAATTATAGAGGAAGAAGGGTAAGAGTGGTAGAACTTAGGCCTAAGGATAAAGAAGAACTAAATGTGCTGCTAGTGGCTAGTGATGTGAAACCGATGCCCAACCTAAAGAAGGTTTATGTTTCACACTATGGCATCATCAGTTAAAAAGACTGCCATTTAAAGCATCATTAGTACTTCAACATTTGGAGTTATTGCAGCACAATCAATAATTGTTGCTTATTGTGCTACTAATTTTCATTATTAATCGACTAAGTTAGAAGCTCTATTTTGTAGTTTTTATTAATCGCAAATAGGAATTTTGTAACTCCTATAAGGTTATAGAAACAAACTCTATGAGTTGTTAGTGAGCTAGCTAAACTTCACGACGGTCACAAAGAATGAAGTAGATGTCTAAGTTTGAACTGAACACTATACTTGTGTGTCAAATTGAATTGATTAATTATGTGTTCTACTTCTACTGTAATTTTACTTCTATAAATACTCATATACCAAAAGAGGCTAAAATTTTTCCTACCTCGATTCACCTTCCCCCTAAGCTATAGCTAGTAAATTTAGATTAATTGAAGAATCTTAGTACTGTCCTTTTAATTCACATAGAGACCACAATACCTCCAACATTGAGATTAACAACACCTTAGAGCAAGACTACAAGGATTGGAGCTTACCATTGTTAGATTGGAGGCAATAGCCAGATTTAGTTAAGAGGGTGGCGAGATTGGCCCCCAGTTTCTTTAGTCCAAAAATGGTGGAGGCAACAACTTAATTTGGAAGAAGAAAAGGGAAGAAGTGGGGAGGAGGGCATGCCATATACGATGAGGACACTTAATTTGCGATTTTAATTGTTCAAGGTTGGTTTTCTTTCAATTTGTGAAATGCTAGCTTGGGGGAATCTGTATTTTTCCGTCACCTTAATCCAACTAGATACATGGATATTCCTATGAAAATAACTGCATAGAATCAGGCCTCTATTTTAATTTTATTCTCATGTAGCACCCCACACGAGTGCTTCGATGGGTTAGAGCTCTTCTTTAACCTTACAAATCTAGGTTTGATTACTAAGTTGGAACCTATAATTCTTATTAAACTGAATGATGGTTAGTATGGTTCATAAAGAAGGAATAATTGCAGAAAATGGATATGGGCTAGATTTGGATTTCATGCATCCAGATTAGTAGTGTATGTTCTTGGATCCTGCATTTCTATGAAATAAAACATGTCAATAAAATATTCTTCAAATAACATCAAAATGCAAGCATCTATCCCTTGGCTTCTTTACCATAACAGCTATGTGTCTTGCTAAATGTGGCTGAGTTGCATGAGCCAAGCTAGTTGTTGCTCTAGAAAACTAAATGTGTTATTAATGGACCAAGCAAATCATAAATATTTCAGCACACATATACAACTACAGTAGCTAGAAATTTTGCAAAATTAGATAGAGTCGCCACCAATGATTACAGGTAAGGGTGCAACTCGGGTCGAGTTATACCGGGTTGGAGTGAACCCAAACCCCAAGCCAACCGGGTTGGAGTAAACCCAAACCCTAACCCTAAGAATTTAATCCGAGTTTAGACACCGAGTTCGCATTGGTTTTGGTTTGGTTTCGGGTTAGAATTTGGGTTACCAATAAACTGTTTTTTTTTCAAATTTAATTGTAATCTAAAAGAAAATTATTGTAATATACATACTTGTGTTTGTGAAGTCAAGCCTCACGTTGAATTCTGCAACATCCTTTCAAAGAATTCTACAACATCATGCCGAATTCTGCAATATTATTTGAATGAACTCTGCAAGCAATTTTTCAGCACCATATAGACACAAATAAATGACAAATTAGTTAGTTTTATGACTAGTTGGTCATTTCTATTTAATAGCTAATGGAAATGGCTCAAGTGTAGCAAATAGAAAATGAACATATCATTCCAACTATTGTAGTTGAAACTAAACATTATCATGCAAATTGCTGAAATTGAATTCAAAATGAATATTTATCATACAAATTGCTAAAATAGAAATTGACCACTTGTCATACCAATAAACTTAAAATATGAATCAAATTTATACTACAATCTGAAATTCAAACTAACAGATTTCTCATACTAACAGAAAGTATAATATGAAATAGATTTATCATGCCAACTCAAATTCAAACATAATCCACATAATAGTTATTCAAAGTAACTAAATCTAAATACACTAAGCATAATGGTTCAACATTCCAATCTAATTTAAGTGCAATCCAAATTTAAAATGACAATATAAACAAATCTCAAGTTTAAATAAGTTTACATCCACTTTTAAACAAATTCAAAATTTAAATAAGTTCATTTCTCCAAAGTTTCTAAAAAAACTAAAAAACTATTCAAAGACTTCCAAGTAATTTCCCCCTTGATTTCCATCTGCATTTCTAATGTCAAGTTCTTCCTCCTCGATTTACATCTTCGAAAATAATATGCATCAACCTAGACAAAAAGATGCATGCAGCTGTTAACAATAAGAAGATAATAATCATAAAAACTAATCCTAGAAATTAAGTTACCTCAAGCATGCTTTGGTAATAGAGAAGAGGTGATTTGTCTAAACTAGAGTTGGTAATGCCTGAAACATTTAATCTAAATTATTATAAGAATATTAAAAATGACTTTAGAATATAAAATATGGTATCTAAAAACATAATTACCAGACATAAGTCTCTCAAATTCAGTAGCTTTCTCTTCATCTTCAGTTATTCGAGGTGTAGCTCTAAGCCAATCTTGTACACATATCAAACACTCAACTAATTTAGGTTTCAATGAGCTTCTATATTGATCAAGAACACGCCCACCTGTGCTAAATGCTGACTCAGAAGCTACTGTTGAAATTGGAATTGCTAAAACATCTCTCGCTAAATAGGATAATGTTCTATACTTTGAACAATTTTTCCACCATCCCAACACATCAAAACTTAGTTCATTCTCTTCAGAAGGTTCCTCCAAATATCTATCCACTTCATTTTTCCACTCATCAACATTCTCCTCAGATTATTTCCATAGTTTAAACTCATCAAAGAAGGCATTAGATTGGGGTGCCACCTGTATAACACTGCTCTCTTCAGATGAAGACATACCAAGAGGTTGTTATTGATACATTCTAAAAAGGCTAACCAAAGCATGCTTCACCATATTTGTAATTTGATTAGTTTCTTCTCTAGAGGATCCAACACAACAGCGAGCACTAAGAGCATATTCACTTTACCAATAGAGCCCCAATACTTATTAAACTTGTCCCTCATTTTTTTACACATTTCACGAATAAGTGGATCATCATCATTACTCATTTGCATTAAAACCATTTGAATCTTGTACAACTCAAAAAAATATTGATTTGCAATAACATATTCAGATCCAGACAAGACTTTAGTACTTTCATAAAAATGTTCTAAAAATGACAAATGACTCTTGCTTGTTCCCAATCTATGGTATTTTGAGGCCCTTGAGATAAGAACTCTTTGTCTTCACTTGCATATAGTTGAAAAATGTTCTTGAATTTCAAAGCTGTTTGTAACATCACAAAGGTAGAGTTCCATCGAGTTGCAACATCTAAGCATAAAGTGCCCTTGAAAGAGAGATTGCAACTCTCAACCACTCTCTGAAAATGTTCTTGTCTACCAACAGAACTTCTTATATACTTCAAAGCATTGCGAATATGATTGATGGATGCATTTATTTCACTTATCCCATCTCTTACAATTAGGTTAATTATATGTGCTACACAACGAATATGAAATTTTTCTCCATCTCCTAACAAACGACCCTTTAGATCCAATTTATATTTAAGACTTCTCACAGCCACATTATTGGATGAACCATTGTCAACAGAGATGGTACAAACCTTCTTTATTTTCCACTCATCCAAGCATGCTTCTATACAATGTGCAATAGCATCACCAGTAGCGGCGATGGAAGAACACAAAAATTAAGAATTCATTTTTGCAACTTCCAATTTGTGTCATGTAGTGTGCAGTGAGACATAAGTATCCAACATTTTGAATTGATGTCCATAAATCTGTAGTCAAGCATATAGTTTGGACTTCTGTCTTAAACATATTCATTAACTTGTCCTTCTCTGCTTTATATAGTTGAAAACAATCTTTCACTAAGGTTGTTCTTGAGAAAACTCAAATAATGGTTGCAGTACTTGACATAAATCTTTAAATACCTCCTTCTCTACAAACTTAAATAGCAACTCATCAATAATAATCATTTTCACAAGTGCTTTTCTACATAACTCTTGGTCAAATTTTCAAGGAGTCACTATCGCCGAACCATCTAACGGTGTGGAGAAAGACAATACTGGTTGCTTTTTGTCTTTATTTTTTCCTTTGTTATAAAGACATCGCTTCAAGTGCCTTGAAAGTGTGCTAGTACCTATGGCACTCGGACACTTGAGTTTTTTCTTGCACCATTACATTTACCAAATTCAAGTTTTCCATTCACAACTACTTTTTCAAAATCTTCTCATACTGCTGAAGTGGTTTTATATTCTCTCTTAACTTGATTTTCACTAGATTTTGCATCTGATGGTGATGGCACTGTCAAGTATATTGTGTTTAAATCGACATTCCGCTTTGTGTTTACTTCCACATTCTTATCAGTATCCATGCTCATGAAACACCTAGTTAATTTTTAAATACAATGGTTAGCATAATCACATTATCACAATACAATAGAACGATAAAAAATTTGCAATAAAAAATTAATCATACACTTAACAATGATAGTTTAATAATTTCACTACTTTAGACTTAAAACAACTCTATGCAAAAAGCTAAAATTCAAGCAAGTGAGCAACCACACGTTTATTATTTCTATGAATCTCATGATTGCTCCAAGAAAATAATGGGGGTTCTATACTATTTCTATATACGTACTGCAAAATAAAGAATACTCATTCTGGAATCAATTTTGTAAAATCCGTCTGGCCTTCGAAGAAGAAAGAGAAGTATGAGGAGGATTGCACAATGAAATGTCGGAATGAGCCTTGCATGGTTAGGTAACTGAGAAACATAAGAACATCTAAACTATTTTGTCTTTTATTCAAATTCAGTGATGAAGACACCGGTATTGATTTTAGATGGGGGTGATTCTCTACTATTTCCATGTATCTTTTTTCTCTCATGTTTGGGATTGGCTCGATGTTCTTTTCTTTCCAATGGACAGCTTGTTTTTAAAAAGTGAAGAAATAGAGACAATAGTAACAACTACAAAACAGAATAAAGTTCCATGCAAAATAGCACTATCATGTCCATTTATTTGACTAGAACTATTTGCAGTTGGAAAGGTGACATTTACCCTCAAAGAGGAGTCCGTAGTTGTCCCCATTATTTTCTTGGAGCGATCTTGAAATTCATAGAAATAATAGAATTTTGGACTTGTTGGTTCGAGGAATGCAGATAGTGATGCAGTTTATGCTCATCAGGACCCATTAATGTCGTTCCCGACTTTCTTTGTTTTCACGAGAAAACGAATAGATCTTCCTTCAAATGCGAAAGCCCTCCCTATCCGCGATGCCAACTGATTCTCTTCAGATCGGAGAAAGCCTTAGGGCTTGATCCTCTTTGCCAGTCTCGTCGCTGCCTCGCCGGAGACTTGGAGAGGAGGAGGGAAATCAAGCGGGAGCTGCGAGACGGATGAGTAGCTCGAGACTTGGAGAGGACAAGGAAATCGAATGGAGTTGTGGGACGGACGAGCAGTTGGAGGCTTGGAGAAGAGGAGGAGGGAAATCGAGCGGGATCTGCGGCTTGCGGGACGGACTAGCGGATTCGCGAATTAGGGATTTAGGGGTTTTTCTGAAATGTGAAAATGGGAGCACCGGAGCAGGAGGGAAATTCGCAAAAGGGGAAGTTGCTACTCACTGGATGCTGGTACATGCGGGCAGTCGTGCATGCTCGATTGTTCGTTATTCATTTTTTACTCGGTCACACTTACACGATTTACTGATACACTGGCCACCTATATATTAATATTATAAAAAAACATGTATAATTTATGAAAAAAGTATATAAATTACACCGGGTTCGGACCGGTTCGGGTTTTGATACCGGATTGATGCGAACCCAGTTTTGGTTTCAGGTTTCTACGGGTCAGGTTGAAACCAGGTCTATTTTGAAAAAAATCTAAAAAATAAAAAACCATTTTTGGTTTTGGTACCGGGTCGGGTAGAGTGGGTTCGAACCGACCTGGTACCAAGTTGCACCCCTAATTACAGGAGATTGGATCCCATTTCATTAGAATAAACACTGGTCTTATAGAACTTGGATTTCGGTTCTCAAAATCAAGCTGTTGCAACAACAATTGCTTAATCATGAGTAGTTACATGGACATGGAAAATGAAATGAAAGCAAAAAAAAACAAAATCTGATTGACAAGTTGGGGGCTGAAGAGTTGGAACCAGAAGCTAGAAAAGGAAAGCTAGAAAATAATAAGATGAGGTGAAAGGGCTAGCATAAAGCACCCAACTGTTGCACTATCTCCCTCCTCTGCTAGATGCTTCTCTATTTACAAAGGATTACTGCTACTGTTGGGATGTGTGATGCTCTACACACGTACTGGGTTTTGGCATGCATCTTCTGGTTTCTTGCATGGCTAGATAAAATGTGTTTTTATCACTTTTTTGTCGTGCCATTTGATGGCATGTATAGCTAGACGTGAGCTATTGTTGTTGGAGTCTTCTTATGGGTTGTTGTTGCTACTTCGGTTCTGGTGGGCTATTATTGGACTAGTCATGGGCTGCTGCTATTGGAGCTTGGCTTCCATGGGCTCAGCTAATGGACTTTTTGGTTGAGATTGCCTCTTATGGGAAAGCTGTTGGCGGACTGTTTGAGATGGTATCTTTTGATGGGCTTCAGGGTGGGTTTTAGCCCATTTAGACATCTGGGTGTCAACTTCAGCAAACCTTTCATTTGCTGCTTAACTTCATTTCAATTTTAAACATTTTGTAATTATACTTTCCTTTAGCCATGATGATAAGGGTGTTTATAGTTGCCCCCCTTTGCAAAGGCAGCTTAACAGTGAAGGGAAAAGTTTCAGACGCCCTTCTTTTTCTCTCATTTTAAGTTTCATGATGCAACTTGAAAACTCATTGGCATGTGTCCTTTTCATAAATCTTAAAAAATCGTGTGGGCTCCTTTGTTATCTACCTGCCTTAGTAATGAGCAGGCCTTGTTTCCTAGGTTCTTCTTAGCTCTTTCTTCTTTCTTCTAGTTTTTCATTCTTGGACGCCGACAGGACTATGCAGGGATGGTGACTGGTCGTCGAACTTTTTGTGCTAGTGGTTAGTGAGGCAGTGTGCTAGCAATAGATACCTTTCCACCTCCTTTTCGTCAATCAATTTTGTTGCTTCTTCCTTGCGTTCGATAACAACGGTTTGGATGATTGCTAGGGACTGTGGTGTTTGACGAGTGCTCCATTTTTTCCTAGATTTTTTTTTGTTGAGGCTTCACGGCTTCTCTCCTTTCAATTGGAGATTGGTGGGTGGAGTTGAAAGTGGTCACGACTATGTACTTGGCAAGCACCCTTTTCCCTTTATTTCTTTATTTCCGTTTGATTGGGGTTTATATGTTGGGGTCCAAACCATAGGAAGTTGTTCCCATGAGAAAAAAAGTAAGGACATTGTGGTAATTTTATAGTGTGAGTACATTTATTTGAAAATGTGAGTATGTTTAGATTTTTGATCAAATTTGTGTTATATGTACATAAAATCCGAATCTATTCCATTCATTTAGTGGATCAACCACTAAAACATATGTAGACATGATTTTTTATTATTTGACATTTTTTAAAAATATTTGTGTGGAAAATATTATTTTTTAATAAGATTTCATTATAATTGGTAAGTTGAAAAATATATTTTATATAAGAAATTATGTTGTAGTATTTAAAGTTCATGTAATTAATGTACTCACAAAAATAACAATTTCAAGATTTATTTCTGAATTTTTGAAAATTTAATAATAATTTTTTTATTTTTTAAATATAAAAAAATCTAACAACATCTAAAAGCATCTAACGGCATATAATAGAATCTAACAGCATTTAACGACATCTAACTTAATCTAACTTTTGATATTAATAAGTTAATCTTAATTTAACATCGGTAATATAATCCTAAACTCCTTATAAGGTCATTTATACCTTAAGTATAGAACTTAAAACTCAGATAATAGAATTTAATGAAATTCACTTAAATTTAAATGCATATAACAACATAACTGCATCGAACGACATCTAATGACATCTAACAATATCTAACCAAATCTAATTTTTGATATTAATAAATTAATCCTAATTTAATGCCTGTAATATGATCTTAAGCTCTAAGGTTATTTATATCTTAATTAGATAATTTAAAACTCAGATAATAGGATTTAATGAAATCCACCTAAATCTAACGACTTATAACAGTATCTAACCGTATCTAACAGCATCTAACGACATCTAACTGCATCTAACAGCATCTAACAATATCTAACGATATCTAACCAAATCTCACTTTTGATATTAATAAGTTACTCCTTATTTAACACCTGTAATATGATCTTACGCCTCTTATAAAATTATTTATATCTTAATTATAGAATTTAAAAATAAAATAATTGAATTTAAAAATCAGATAATAAAATTTAATGAAACCACCTTAATCTAACGACATCTAACGGTATCTAACAATATCTAATAGTATCTAACAGGATTTAACTGTTGGAAACATGTGGAAAATAAGCCAAGTCTATGTTTTGATGATTAACAAATCAATTTGAGTAAGTTTTGGTTACTAACACGTTTGTAGAAATGATTAAAGGTTATAAAATTGAAGAATATGAAGCATGGCAAGTCAAGTCGATCTCCAAGTCGACTCAGGCATCGACTTAGGCCAAGTCGATCCCCAAGTCGACTCCAGCAGCGACTTCAAGACGTCATTTCCTTCCAGAGTTGAAATCAAGAATGAGAGGTGCCGAAGTTGCATCCCAAGTCGACTCCGCTTGAGACTTGAGGTCAAGTCGCATACCAAGTCGACTTCAGTAGCGACTTGGAGGCGTCGTTTTTCGTCCAGAGTTGAAATCGAGAATGAGAGCTACCGAAGTCGCACCCCAAGTCAACTTCGCATGCGACTTGGGTGAAGTCGCAGACCAAGTCGACTCCAGTATCGACTTCAATCGGACAGGGCAGAAACTTCAGAAGTCAAGTCGGGGATTAGGTCGATTTTAAGGTAGATTTGAGTCAAGTTGCAGACCAAGTCGACTTAGATATTCGACTTGGAACATATGAAGACTAATCCAAGTCCAAAGCAAGCAAGATGCATGAATTCAACCATATAATGAACTTATTCATGCATATAATCAAGACTTCAAGGATTCAAAGTTTGCAAGTCACGGAGCTAAAAGGACATCAAGCTAGGATGATTATACTGAGTTCCAAAAGATATAATCAAGGGAAGAACAACCAAACATGAAGAAAATCAAGCAAGCAAGGCACTCCAAGAACTTTAAGTTCAACTAGCAAGCTGAATAAGTGAAGTCGCACCCGAAGTCGACTTCACCAGCGACTTGGGTCAAGTCGAGGACCAAGTCGACCCAGATTGGAACTTGAAGAAGTTGTGGAGAGCCGAAGTCGCACCCGAAGTCGACTCCATCTGCGACTTGAGCGAAGTCGCACCCGAAGTCGACTCCACCTGCGACTTGGGTCGCAACGGTCGGAAAATTTTTGAACGTTGGCGCATTAAATGCATGCCACCTACTTCCAAACGTTCGGATTCCCTCGCAAATTATATAAGGCATTCAATATGATCGAGGAGGGTATCTGAGAAATCATTGAATGAGCATAACTCCCATCTTCAAGAGCATTAAGTGATCAAGCCATCATATAGAAGAAGAACCTTGCTTCCAAACTGCCAAGATCTGGTTGCTAAATCTTTAAAGCCTACACTACAAGTTCTTCTCTGCGCCAAATTTGCCTCTACACAATCAATAACGTGTAGAAACTCTCTTTTACTTTTACTTGTTGTATTGAACTTGATTTAGTTTGGGTAACTAAGATCAAGTGTAAGTAAAGTAGTGTGTGATTGGAGTGGAACTCGTCACCTACTTGTGTTGTGTATTGTTGATTCCCCCTAGAGCTGAAATCTAGAAGAGAGAAGTGGCTCTAGTTGTATTTGTGAAATACATAGTGGAACCCAAGTCACAAGAGGTGTGAGCTGGGAAGAGTGGAGTAGGGAAGGTTGCCCGAACCACTATAAAATCTTGTTTGTTGATATTTATTTCTGCACTCTGCACTATATTTCTTTCCAGTTGTTTCTACATAAAAAAAGGGGACTAGATTAATCCGGGGTAAAGTTTCTGTTTTAGTTGAAAATTTTAAATACCCAATTCACCCCTCCCCTGTTGGGTAATTACCATTAACTCGGGCCCAACAAGTGGTATCAGAGCAGGTCTTTGAGTTATTCCAAAGAGATCTTTTGATATGGCATCCCAACGACTTCCGTTCCCGCATTTGCCGAAGGCCAATCTTTTACTAGGCCACCTTGTTTGATGGGAACAATTTCAGCTATTGGAAGCTACGCATGAAACAACTCATCATGGCTACAAATATAGACTCTTGGATTGCAATCCAAGATGGTGTAACCTTGCCTATTGATGAAAGAGCCTCCAAATGGACCGATGAGGAAGTAAAAACTGTTAAGAGCAACGCTAAAGCTATGAACTCACTATTTTGTGCTCTTACCGCTTCCGAATATGATAGAGTATCCTCTTGTCTAACTGCAAAAGAAATATGAGATACTTTAACATCTATCTATGAAGGAACTTCTCAAGTCCAAGGGACAAGGAGAAATATTTTGATTGGTGAGTTGGAAAGCTTTAGAATGCTAGAAACAGAAAATATTTCTGAAATGTTTACTAGATTCTCAAAAATTACTAATGCTTTGAAAGGTCTTGGGAAGGCAATTTCTGAATCTGAACATGTCATGAAAATTCTAAGGGCACTACCCGAATCGTGGACTCCAAAAATTACTGCAATAGAAGAAGCAAAGGACTTGAACACATTGAAGCTAGAAGACCTTATTAGCTCACTAATGTCACATGAGCTAATCAACAAAAGAAATGAAGATCACCACAAAGGAAAGAGAGCAATTGCACTAAAAGTCACCCATAACTCGGATGAATCCACCTCATCATCTCACAATGATGATGAAGACATTGCTCTACTCACACGCAGATTTCGAAAGTTTGTGAGAAATGGAAAGAACTTCAAAGACTTCAAAGAGAGATCACGAAGAGAGAAGAAGAAGGAGGCTACAAAGTGCTATAGATGCGGCGGTATGGGACATATGCAAGCTCAATGTCCTACACCGGAAGAAAGATCAAAGGATCAACAAGAAAGGAAGGAAAGATATGAAAGAAAAAAATTTCAAAGGCCGAAGGGAAGAGGAATGTACGTGAATGAAGAAACTTCATCAACAAGTAGCTCCTCAATCGATGATTTTGAAGCGGCAAATTGTGCAAGAATATGCTGCATGGCGCGGATTGAGCAAGAAGAAAATTTATTGTGTTTAAACACAACGGAAGTTTTAGAAGAGCAAACCACCTCAACAAAGTGCACAAGTAATGAAGAGATATGTTTCAAGGCAAAGACAAGCAACGTTTGGCTCATGGATAGTGGTTGCTCAAGGCATATGATCGGTGAAAGAAGTTTATTTCATAAACTCAAGCCTTGCAATGATGGAACTGTTATTTTTGGAAATAATAAGAAAGGTAAAATAAAAGATAAAGGAAACATTTATAGTATTTCAAATGCATGTATGGAAGATGTATTATTTGTTGAATGACTCAAGCACAATTTAATGAGTATTAGCCAATTATGTGACAAAGGATACAAGGTTGTGTTTGAATCATCTATATGTAATGTATTTGACGGAGAACATATCATGTTTAGTGGAAAAAGACATGGAAATGTATATTTGGTTTCACTTGATGAACTAGATGGTCAATGTCTAATGGCCATTGATAATGATCCATGGGTTTGGCATAAGAGGCTTGGGCATATAAACATGACAAATATTAAAACCCTATGGAAAAAGACTTTGGTAGAAGGATTGCCAAAATTGAAATATGACAAAGATAAAATTTGCAAGGCATGTCAATTGTCAAAACAACCTAAAATGCCTTTCTCTACCAAAAGGGAGATTTCCACCACTAGACCACTTGAATTGCTACACATGGATCTATATGGGTCATCCGACATTTTAACCATTGGTGGAAAGAAATATGTGTTTGTAATAGTTGATGATTTTTCAAGATTCACATGGGTAATTCTCTTAGCTAGCAAAGATGTAGTCTTCTCTATGTTTGCAACTTTTGTAAACTTGGTGTAAAATGAAAAATAATGTACTATTATGACTATTAGAAGTGATCATGGTGGTGAGTTTGAAAATAAACGTTTCATAGAATTATGTAATGAAAAAGGAATTCACCACACATTTTCTACACCAAGAACTCCACAACAAAATGGAGTGGTAGAAAGGAAGAATAGAACCATACAAGAGATGGCTAGAACAATGCTAAATGAGAGTAAATTATCCAAGAAATTTTAAGGTGAAGCTGTAAGTACAGCTTGTCATGTGTTCAATCGAGTTACCGTTAGAGCTATCTTGAAAAAGACCCCATATGAGCTATGGAAAGGAAGAAAACCAAATATTTCTTATTTTCCTGCCTTTGGTTGCACATGTTATGTTTTGAATAATGAAAAAACCAACTTGGGAAAACTGGATGCTAAGAATGATGAGGCAATATTCCTTGGTTACTCATCAAATAGCAAAGCATATAGAATCTTCAACAAAAGAAACCAAGTTGTAGAAGAGTCAATACATGTTGTTTTTGATGAAATTAACCTATGTTTCAAAAGAAAAGATGATTTAAGTGATGCAGATGAGATAACAAGTAGCCTTGAAAAATTGCATGTAGAGAAGCATGAAGATTTCATGGAGAAAATGGTAAGTGAAGGTAATAATTCCTATAAACCTCCAACTGATTTAAAGTTCAAAAAATGTCCATCCAATTGAGCAAGTTATAGGGAATGTTTATGAAGGTGTAAAGACTAGAAGGTCAAAACAAAATATTTGTGGACAATACGCCTTTGTATCCAAAATTAAATCATCCACTATAGACCAAGCTCTTGATGATGAAAACTGGATCATAGCAATGCAAGAGGAATTAAATCAATTCGAAAGAAACCAAGTTTGGCATCTTGTTCCAAAACCAAAAATTGCATTGTCATTGGCATAAAATGGGTATTTAGGAACAAACTAGATGAAAGTGGACTTGTGGTGAGAAACAAAGCTAGACTTGTGGCAAAAGGATACTCACAAGAAGAAGGAATAGACTTCGAGGAATCCTATGCTCCGGTTGCTAGATTAGAAGTCATTCGTATCTTACTAGCTTTTGCATCTCACATGAACTTTAAATTGTTTCAAATGGATGTTAAAACTGCATTGTTTCTGAATGGATGCTAAAAGTGCATTTGAGGAGAAAGTTCAATCTAAATTTGTATACAAATTAACCAAAGCATTGTATGGATTAAAACAAGTCCCAAGAGCTTGGTATGAGAGATTAAGCAAATTTTTGATTGATCATGACTTTCAAAAGGGAAAGGTAGACACCACTTTGTTTATCAAGTATAAAGAAAGAGACATTTTGATTATTCAAATTTATGTTGATGATATTATTTTTGGTGCTACTAATGAGATTCTTTGTCAAGAATTTTCTAAGCTTATGCAGAAGGAATTTGAGATGAGTATGATGGGGGAGCTAAACTTCTTCCTTGGACTACAAATCAAACAACTAAGTGAAGGGATCTTCATAAACCAGTCCAAGTATATCAAAGAAATGTTAAAGAAGTTTGACATGGAAAATAGCAAAGGGGCAAACACGCCTATGAGCTCAACCATTAAAATTGACAAAGACGAGAAAGGCAAACCAGTTGATTTAAAGTTATATAGAAGCATGATAGGTTCTTTATTATATTTAACTGCTTCTAGGCCTGATATATTGTTTAGTGTGTGTATGTACTCTAGATTTCAATCATGTCCAAAAGAATCACAGTTGGTAGCTGTAAAAAGAATTTTCAGATATTTAGTAGATACTACCAACATAGGACTTTGGTATCCAAAGGGTTCTAACTTTGATCTAATCGGCTACTCGGACGCAGATTTTGCCGGTTACAAAGTAGATAGAAAAAACACTAGTGGAACATGTCACTTTCTTGGGAACATTGTGAGGACCAGGTATTTTTATTCTATTTTTATTATAATTTTTCTCTATTTATGAGGTAACTTATGAACATGCTAGTAAGAATTTTACGATATTAATGGATACATAACATACATGGACACGACATTTAGGAGATATATAGTGCATATGTGCATGTATGATTAGCGTTCCATTGATGGGCACTATGACTATTGTTTCCCTCGCAGAGTAGGTTCATTTTTCATCCCGCACCCGGCTATCTTCCTTCTTCTTCTCTTTCCGTTCTCTGCGTCTTCTCTTCTCTCCCCACCATTCAGTTTGGGCTAGCCACGGATTTATTCAAGGAAGCTCTACCGACTGTTTTAGGATCATCGACTCGAATCGTGGAAGTTTCGAATCTCTCCGTCTAAGTCTGGAGCACTGTTTTTGGGGGAAATTTCGATTCAGGTAAGTAGATGTCGCCCCTTCTCGATTTAGTGATGAAATTTTACGTTAAACGCGATGCGAGGCTAGAGGGAATGTATAGCTTCTAACGAATCCAGGGTATTAGGCGTAGAGTTCGTAACAGTTAGGGTTCATGGTGAATTTACTTTGAATGCGTGATTTCTATGATGTAAAAGACTTCTTAGCAGTTGTTATATTGTTGAAATGTGACGTGAATTGATTTGCCCCAATCGAGAGTATGAATTGAAGGTTCTTTCATTTCGCACCTATCATGTGTTTGATAAAATGCTTGTGTGACAGATCTATGTGTTGTATCTGAATTGTGTTGATGTTGTATGCGTGGTTTGCGATGTGTTTCATTGTCTGTTATGTATGATGCGTTATCTCAAATAGTTGGTTGTAAGGGTTGTTCATGGCCCCTGATTGACATGAGGAGAGGGTTGTTCATGGCCCTTGATGGACATGAGTAGATGATTGGTTGTGTTGGTCAATTTGTGTGTATGGTTATATGTATACGATCTTGGGAGTGGGTATTGGACCCATGTGTATTAGCTTCATCACTGTATGAGTATCCATCATTATGCTTATTTGCACTTTGTGCTAACCACTATCTACTTACTGGGTCTATTTAGACTCATATCATTGTTATTGTGGTTTTAGATCGCAGGTCAGAAGGGGAACTTAAGGATGGGACAAGTTGAAGATCAAACATGAGAGACCCTAGCACAATATGTTGATTCCAGTTCTTTTAGACTTGTGCTCTTTTGATAATCATATATGTAGACAATTACTTAGGCGGATTCGTTTTGATAACTATAATGTATTTGGTATTTCAGATTGGATTATAATCCTTGTTGATGCACATATGCATGACTATTATATCTGTTTGTTGTGTAAGGAAAATATGTAATGATTTCCTTCTATATGAATGTTCTTATTATATGAAGATGCAAGTATATAAATAGGATTGAATGTTATAGATGGAAATGTAATGAATATCAGGTCATGTATTCCATATTACCCCTTGTATGTTATGGGGAGATGCTGCCCAATTTTTCTTAGATTGTGTAGCGCCGTTGATTAGTTATTGAGTATTTTTATGAATGGGGCGTTACAAACATGTTGGTTTCATGGTTTTCAAGAAAATAAACTAGTGTTGCTCTATCGACGGCGGAAGCCGAATATATTGCCACCGGGAGCTGTTGTGCTCAATTGCTTTCGATGAAACAACAACTTAGGGACTATGACATGGACTTTAAAGATATACCTATCAGATGTGATAACACAAGTGCAATATGTTTAACTAAAAATCCAATTTTGCATTCTAGGACCAAGCATATAGACCTTAGACATCATTTTATTAGAGAACATGTAGAAAATTATCATATATGTTTGGAATATGTAAGAACAGAAGATCAAATTGCAGATATTTTTACCAAATCTCTAGCAAAAGAACCATTTTATAAAATTAGAAATGATATGGGAATGCTTGAATTAACTTAGAAAAGCACAGGTTCAGGGGGAGCAACCCCGTCATTCTCAAAGGATTAACCTGCTTCATCTCTATTTTTGATCAATTGACAAAAAGGGGGAGAAGAGATCGGGATTTGAGTCTCCGTTTTAAATGCTTGTATGAATGGTTTCAAGTCTTCAATGTTTGTATGTATGTTTTTAACTTGTGATTTATTGGAAGTGAAATATGCATGTTAAACTTCAAAATGCACAAATAGTATGTTTTAAAGACATTGAAAGGTATACACTAAAATCAGTTTTGTCAATCATCAAAAAGGGGGAGATTGTTGAAAACATGTGGAAAATAAGCCAAGTCTATGTTTTGATGATTAACAAATCAATTTAAGTAAGTTTTGGTTACTAACATGTTTGTGGAAATGATTAAAGGTTATAAAATTGAAGAATATGAAGCATGGCAAGGCAAGTCGATCTCCAAGTCGACTCAGGCATCGACTTAGGCCAAGTCGATCCCCAGGTTGACTCCAGCAGTGACTTCAAGACGTCATTTCCTTCTAGAGTTGAAATCAAGAATGAGAGGTGCCGAAGTCGCATCCCAAGTCGACTCTGCTTGCGACTTGAGGTGAATTCGCAGACCAAGTCGACTTCAGTAGCAACTTGGAGGCGTCGTTTTTTGTCCAGAGTTGAAATCGAGAACGAGAGCTGCAGAAGTCGCACCCCAAGTCAACTTCGCATGCGACTTGGGTGAAGTCGCAGACCAAGTCGACTCCAGTATCGACTTCAATCGGACAGGGCAGAAACTTCAGAAGTCAAGTCGGGGATTAGGTCGATTTTAAGGTAGATTTGAGTCAAGTTGCAGACCAAGTCGACTTAGATATTCGACTTGGAACATATGAAGACTAATCCAAGTCCAAAGCAAGCAAGATGCATGAATTCAACCATATAATGAACTTATTCATGCATATATTCAAGACTTCAAGGATTCAATGTTTGCAAGTCACGGAGCTAAAAGGACATCAAGCTTGGATGATTATACTGAGTTCCAAAAGATATAATCAAGGGAAGAACAACCAAACATGAAGAAAATCAAGCAAGCAAGGCACTCCAAGAACTTTAAGTTCAACTAGCAAGTTGAAGAAGTGAAGTCGCACCCGAAGTCTGTTGGAAACAATGTTTAAAACAAAACAAAATTGACCAAAGCATGAGTTTTGATGATTAACAAAGACTAATTTGAGTATATCAAGTATACTAATGAGTTTTCCAAATGTTTTAAGGAACTGAAATAGTCAAGTCGATCCCCAAGTCGACTTGGACTTCGACTTAGGGTGAAGTCGATCCCAAAGTCGACTCCATTATCGACTTGAAACAGAACTTCAAAGGCAAAATCAAAACTGGAAGAATAGCAGGTGAAGTCGCAGGCTAAGTCGACTCCACTTGCGACTTGGGAAGCCAAGTCGCAAACGAAGTCGACCTCACTATCGACTTCAGTCGAGAAAAAACCTCCAGATCTGATTTTGGGGCACAAAGATGCCCAAGTCGCATATGAAGTCGACTCCAGGTGCGACTTAGGCGAAGTCGCAGACAAGGTCGACTCCATCCTCGACTTGAGACTTTCAAACTTCAAAGATGCAGATTCAAGGTCATTCCAAGAATCCACTTGAATAAACCAAATCAAGATGCAAACACATTTTCAAAGAACAACTTGATTTATCTCAAGTTAAAAGCAAGGATTCAAGATCAAGATCAAATCAAGTCTATCAAGCCCAAGGCAAAGATTCAAATATGCTTCAAGATGAAGAAATATTCAAGTCTTAAAGATCAAATGAGTCAGATGCAAAGCAAGGTGCATGAATCAATCATGCAAGAATCAAACTCTCCTCAGAATCACAAGATTCAAGCCAATCCAAGATGAATCAAGGACAAGCTCTTCAAGAATCACAAGATCTACAAGTATGAGGAGTCATTCAAGAATCAAAAGGACTAAAGGAAGAAAGCCAAGCAAGATAGAAGCAAATCGAATGAAGATCAAAGCATTTTTAGCAAAGGCCGAGCCAAGTCGCAACCCAAGTCGACTCCAGGATCGACTTGAGTTGAAGTCTGAGGCCAAGTCGACCCAAGACTCAGACTTGGGAATCTGAAGAACTGGAGTCGCACACAAGGTCGACTCCAGGTGCGACTTGGAAGCCAAGTCGCAGGCCAAGTCGACTCCATCTTCGACTTGGAAAATAACGTTCAAATTTTTGAACGTTGGAGATCATTTATTGCGCGCCAACCACCTCTACAACGTTCAAATTTTCCTCACTCTATAAAAGGACACTCAAATGAACGTGAAAGACAGATACAAGACTCTCATATACACTACTATACACATTACAAAGTCCAAGGAGAGAAAAGAAGTGCAAGAAAGAGTTTCTATTTCTTTTTCTCCATATTTGAGTGGTCCATATACATTCAAAGGAAAGAGCTTCAAATTGCAAGCTGCTTCATCGATACTCATCAAAGCTGCTCCTACAATTTCTTCCTCGAGCTAAACCTGCCTACACATCTCTGTAAAGTGTAGTTTTTCTTATTTCAAAGTCTTGTTGTATTAAACTTGATTTAGCTTGGGTAGCTAAGATCAAGTATATGCAAAGTAGTGTGTGATTGGAGTGGAACTCATCACCTACTTGTGTTGTGTGTTGTGTATGCCCCCTAGAGCTGGAATCTAGAAGAGAGCGGAGACTCTAAGTGTATTCGAGGAATACATAGTGGAACCCAAGTCACAACGGAGTGTGAGCTTGGAAGAGTGGAGTAGGGAAGGTTTGCCCGAACCACTATAAATCTTGTCTTCTGCTTCCTTTTACTGCTTTATCTTAATTGATCTCTATTTGCTTTCAAAAGGGGATTAATCTTTCAAGGGGTTAAGATTTTAATTTACCAAAGAATTTTTTAAAGAACCCAATTCACCCCTTCCCTCTTGGGTTTTTCCATCAACTCGGGACCAACAAAGTCGACTTCACCAACGACTTGGGTCAAGTTGAGGACCAAGTCGACCCAGATTGGAACTTAAAGAAGTTGCAGAGAGCCGAAGTCGCACCCGAAGTCGACTCCATCTGCGACTTGAGCGAAGTCGCACCCGAAGTCGACTCTACCTGCGACTTGGGTCGCAACTGTCGGAAAATTTTTGAACGTTGGCGCATTAAATGCGCGCCGCCTACTTCCAAACGTTCGGATTCCCTCGCAAATTATATAAGGCATTCAATATGAACGAGGAGGGTAGCTGAGAAATCATTGAATGAGCATAACTCTCATCTTCAAGAGCATTAAGTGATCAAGCCATCATATAGAAGAAGAACCTTGCTTCCAAACTGCCTAGAGCTGGTTGCTGAATCTTTAAAGCCTACACTACAAGTTCTTCTCTACGCCAAATTTGCCTCTACACAATCAATAACGTGTAGAAACTCTCTTTTACTTTTACTTGTTGTATTGAACTTGATTTAGTTTGGGTAACTAAGATCAAGTGTAAGCAAAGTAGTGTGTGATTGGAGTGGAACTCGTCACCTACTTGTGTTGTGTATTGTTGATGCCCCCTAGAGCTGAAATCTAGAAGAGAGCAGGCTCTAGTTGTATTTGTGAAATACATAGTGGAACCCAAGTCACAAGAGGTGTGAGCATGGAAGTGTTCTGATTGAAAAACCATGCTAGCATGTTAAAGATAGATTTATGCAAAATTTCATGTGCACAGGTTACTAGGTCTACTTAAAGGGTATAAGCGGACTGATTGTCCTCCCTTATGTGGCCAAGTCGCTTGAAACAGGCCTAAGGCCGGCGGTGCTCTCTCTAAAATGGGAGTTAACGTGACGGATGGTCGCCTGGCTAGCTTCCATCCTAAGCGAGAAATGGTATATGTGTTCATGTTTTCATATGACATTATGCGTATGGGACCCGTGATGGGTACAGGATTTTATGCTTTTAAGATATACCTTTAGATAAGGTATAGATTGCTTTCCAATATGATTTTGAATGCAAAATGTTGCCTAAAATGATTTTCCTGTAAAATTCAAATTGCTCGCTTATTGAGTTTCGACTCACGATTTCGTTTTCCAAACCCAAAGACAGGTGAAGGACAGGTCATGGGAAAGGAGCAAGTGCCAGCTTAAGGAATCAATAAAAAAAAACTTAGAACTTTCATGTTACGGAACTTATGTAGGAAGAATGTAAACTGAAATTTTATGTTGTGCTTGATGATTATGATGTATATATGCCGTGACATCTAATTTAGGCACTTGTTAAAATGTTGCTTAAACAGCGTGTTTGTATGTAACGAATGGATCGAAATGACTTAGATATGTCTGAGATTGAAATTATGAGAACTTGAATTGTTATGTGGACTTCGATATGATCATAATTAATAGGATAAATATCCGAAAAAACCCGCCATGTGACAGGGCAACAATCCTGATCACGTTTACTAATCAATACGATCCCGAGGTAAGGCTCAGGATGTGACGCTTGGGTTTGGGGCGCCACAGCATCAAGGGATAAATATGGATTTATCAAGCCTTAAAATGAGATGGAAATTGAGGATTAAAAAATCTTATTATAAAAGAGAGGAAAGGGCAGCCTTGCACATTCATTTGGTGGACAACAAGAGAAAAAAAACTAAGGGTCCAGCAAGGTGGACGTCCCAAGCAAGGGGAGAAAGGAAGAAAAGGAGAAGAAAAAGAAGAGGAAAAGAAGGGCAAAAAGGGAGAAACCAAGTGGGCATGGAGCAAGTAAAACCTAACATCACAAGTAGGTGTTCAAACCAAGTTTTAGTTTTGTTAATCTCCAAGTTTTTTTAGCTCAAGTAATGGTTCATAAATTTGAAACATTATGAATATTAATTGAAGGTTATGCAGCTCTTGATAGGGTTATTAAATCATAAATGAGTTAAGAGATTCAATCCAAGCATGCAAGAAAGGATATGTATGAATTAGGGTTGTTTTACACATGTTAATGATGCTGAAATTTAAAATAATTTCAGATTAATGTTTCTGTTTTGAGCATGTTTTATGTATGGATTATGTGAATTATTTTCATGTTTAATTTATGTCAAACCAAGCGTGTTTAATGGACCATTGTTGGGTAGAACTTTGGATTGAGAACTAAGTGAAAATTTCATTCATTTAGGATGGAAATGACGCATGACCTAAACAACAAGTTATTTGGATAATTTTAGGGGTAAAATACCCCATTTATGAAGTAAGATGAGATGTTCAAATGGTGGAAATAAAAATTCAAAAATCAGTTTATATGGTCATGATGATAGGGACGTCCAAGGTCGAGCTTCATGAGGGAAAAGTTGCTGTTTTGAGTAATTTTATTGAAGGGTTTTAGTTTCATGATTATACCCTAATTAATGTGCAAATAAGTGACTAAGTTAAGCAATAAGTGAAGGAAAATTTCTGGTTCATGTTAACTTATTTAACATATGATGCAAGTATGAATAAAAGAGTGCACAAGAAGGGTATGGATGGAAAGGAGGGGGAATGAGCATGCATAATTAGTTTAAATGCAAAAACGAAAGGAAAATGTGGCAAAATGAGAAAAGATAGGGCTGTTTTGAGAAAATTATAAATCTCAAAAATTTGAGATTAGAATTATTGATACCCAAACTAAAATAGGAATCATACTTGTGCATTTGACATGTAAACATGATTTATGTATTATTTCATTCGTTTATGAATGATTTCAATGATTTGACGATTTGTTGAAATGAGGGCTAATGATTAAGAATGGTGATTAAATTAATTGCCATAGCCCAATGTGGGTCAATATGATTAAAGTGGCCTATTGAGGATTGGAAAATGTGAATGTACCATGAATAATTATTTCATTTATTATGATTTAATTAATGGGAATTATGATGATAATTATATAATTAAGGTGATAAATGTTAGAAAATTCATAACTTGACGCCTATAAGGCGGAATGAGATGAAATTTGAAAGTTAAGCACATGATTTTGTGCACAATATTATGGATGGATTGGATTATTGAAATTATGAAGGGATTAGGGTGATAATTATTTATTTTCATCCAAATCCACAAGTTAAACTCAAATTGCCATAACTTGAGATAGAAAGGTCATTTTGAGATGAAATTCGACATGAACGAATAAAACGAAATGACGAATCTTATGGAAGGGTTTGTTAAGATAATTATCATAAGAAAATGCGTAATCACAAAAGAACAAAAAGCACTGACTTTGGATCTCATAAAGTGATGTGACATTAATGGAAGAGCAAGTGTCTTAATGGGGTGATTAATGGCTTCTGAGAGGTGGCATGAGAGGGTAATTTTGAGTGATTTTGTGAATTACCTAAAATGCTAAAAATTCATGAATTATCCATGGTATAAATTTTTGGAATTATGGCTAAGTGATGTAGCTTCGAGAGGCCACATATGCGGCATGCTCAAGTGACACCCAAGGGGGGATAAGCTTGGATTTTTGATTTTTCAAAAATGAAAAATATGCATCTAATTAACCTAGATAGATAGGGTAAGTAATGGTTATTGATTTGGGTTGAGTTTTGTAGCAAAAAAGTGCCACAAAACCCATGCCATGTGGACGTCCAATAGTGGATAGCTATATGGGCTAGATTGAGCTCAAATTTGATGATTTTTATATATGATAATTAGGTATTTTTACGTGGATAATATTAAGCCAAATCATCAAGGGATAAGAGGGCATTAAATTACCCTCATGTGAGGTGTCAAAGTGGGCACCAAAAAAATCAGAAATATAAAAAGGGGGTGTGCACATGGGACGTCCATTTGGACAACTGAGAGAGAGGAGGAAAAAATCCTCTAAGGACCAACAGCAAGGACATCCAAGGAGGGAGGATAAAGAAAGAAAAATAGAAGGAAAAAGGGAGGAAGAGAAGGAAGGAAAGAGGGAAAACCAAATTAGGAAAGCTTTGATCCAAAAATTCCTAAATTCAAGTAAGTATGATTTGAGTTTTGGATCATTTAATTCTAAGTTTCTTACCTCTATTTATAGGTCATGAATTTGATCCATAAATGAACCCTTAAAGGATGATTTATGATGCCCTTGATTAGGGTATTAAATGAGGATTGAATGATAGAAATGAATTCAAGGGTTTAAACAGGCTAAGTTGGATGCTAGGATTGATTATGGTTCATAAACCTAGCTGGAATTTTTCTAAATTCCCTAATTAAGTTTCTGTTTTGATTTTTTGTCATGATTGAATTATGATTCATGATTTCATGGTTTCCATACGATGATTTGGGTATAAGTTATGAACCCTGGAAAGGATGGAGCTTAGGGTTGTCAACATGACCTGATTTTCCCTCTTTTATGATATGTATGATGCATGAATTGAACCAATTAATACATGGATGATTTAAAGGGTAAAGTGCCCTAAATTAAGGATACTTGGGACATCCAACAATGGTTGGGAAGAATTGCACAAAATCTGAATTTTTAGGGTACACATGGTGGATGTCAAAAGGGGTGCCAAAAGGGTACCCTAACATGCATGGAAAGTTGCTGTTTTGGAGAAACTAAATTATGGACTTTAAATATGTGAAATTACCCTAAATTTGGGATAAAAAAGCATGATTAATATCTGGAAATTAGAGATTAAAAATATATTATGACATAAGTGTCAAGATGGACGTTGAAACTGTGAAAGAAGGGTGCCAAAGTTGCTGTTTTGGGAACCCTATGATTAATGGATTATAATTCCATGAATATATCCTAAATTATGCGCTAATTAAGTGGATTAATCATGATAAATTAGAGGGAAAGTTTCTGTTTAGAAAAAAAATTAAGAAACGCATAACATGTGTTGTAAGATGGGTATACATGGAAAGGGTATGTATGGTTAAATGAGAAATGACCTATACGGTTTGATAAAATGAAAAAATGTATGAAAATGTGATGAAATGAATGATTATGGTGCTGTTTTATTAATTAATTATAATCTCAAAATTTGAGATTAACATATGAGGCCTAAGATGTCAAATATGTGCCTAAAATGAGCACCGATACATGAAAGGTGAAAAATATGTGAAAAATGATGAATGGGAGACAATGAACCTCCATATGATGAATTAATGAATGGATGTTATATGTATGAAAATTTACCCTACATACGGGTATTGAAAATGGTATGGAATGAATGAATGGTATGATGCACAAGTGCGTGCTATGTAAACCCAACTTGAAAATTGAAGTGGGTCATGTATGTTAATGATATGTGGGTTGGAAAACTAGGTTGTATGCAAGCAAATGAGAATTATATAAATGTGATGTCATTCTTATGTGTATAGGCAAAGGCAAAGAAAGGGTTGATTAAAAAAGCTAACAAGAAGCAGGTAAGCAAGCAATTTTCAAAAGGATTTTTTCTTTCTCAAATTATGATAAAATGTTTGCCTATGTTATTCTAAATGTTTTGAATTATTTAGAAAATTATTGTTTAAATTATTTCTCAGCTTGCTTAAGGATGGCCATTCCTTATCTCAACATATTATTGAAATGTTGTTTAACTATGCCAAATGATTTATTAATGATTTATTAAATGTGTTGAGCCAATTTATGGTTCATACGATGCTTATAAAAAATCATACTAGCATGCTAAAGATCATGTTGATGTTAAGTTCGTCTGCACAAGGCATCAGGTCCACCTCAAAGGTATAAGCGGACCAATTGTCCCCCTTTGGTGTGACCAAGTCACTAAGATAGGCAAAAGGCCGGCAACGCCCTCCTTGAGATGGGAAAAGATGGAGACGGATGGTCACCTAGCTAGCTTCCATCCTATGATGTTTATGATAATGCATTGCATTATTCACGATATACCCGTGATGGGCGTAGGGCTCATGTTTTCATGACATAGCCACGAGTGGGTATAATGATGCTTTCCAAGATGTATTTAAATGAAAAATGTTACCTGAAAAATGAGTTGCCTAAAAACTATGCAACTTGCTTATTGAGTTTCGACTCAAGTTCTGTTTTTCAAATCCTAAGACAGGTGAAAGGATAGAGATGGCAGAGGAGCACAGGTTAAACGACGAAGAAAGATAATTTTATGATTACCTATGTATGACATTATGTATGAATGGTTGTATGATGGTTTATATGACTGTTAATGATGAGATTATGTGAATTATACGATGTGGTATAATGAATTGATGAAATTTTTATGGACGAATATTGGGTGTTTGTTTGTTATTCTATGAGTGAATATGGTTTCTATGATATAATATGAGCATATCAGGACTTCATAATGGCCTAGATGGACAAAATGATGAAAAATGGAATATGTATGATGATATTAAGTCCTATGGAGTAAAGATTAAATGGATAAATATCCAATAAATCTCGTCGTGTGAAAAGGCAATAATCCTGATCACGTTTACCAATCAATAATGGTCCCGGAGTAAAGCACAGGATGTGACACGCGGTTTGGGGTGCCACAGAATTAGTAACCCTAACTCATAAATAGATGCCTTGAATAAGTACTAATGTGAAAATGTAGAGTATGTGTGTTAAAATTTCCATATGTTGAGTTAACCTTAAACGTTATAATGAGCTTGAAAACTTACTTTAAATAAGGGTATTAAAATGAAAGGAATTGTCACAATGGAAGCACGAGTCACACCAATATGTGAATTGGTAAAATTAACACCTAACTTGAAAGAAAAGTGGGCTATGTTAATTTGATGAGAATTTATGTGGGTTGAAAAACTATAAGATGTGTAAGAATATGAAATTTTATATGAATGAAATATCATTTTCATGTATCTAGGCAAAGACAAAGAAAAAGTTGAAGAAAGGGACTAAAATGACTACAGGTAAGCAAGCAAACTTTTAAAAATTTGCTTTCTCAAAAGGTTGATAATATATTGCAAATGGATGTTTAAATGCTTTAAAAATTATTTAAGGATGATCATTCTTATAACTTTTGCAAATTGACTTGAATACTATTTCATTCAAAAATGATGTCGAGAAATTATGGTTCAAATGACTATTTATGAAAAATCATGCTAGCATGTCTATGTTCATGGTGCACAAGGAACTAGGTTGTGGCGCCCCAGCCCAAGCGTCACATCCTTACCTCAGGATCTATCGATTGGTAAATGTGAATCAGGATTGTTGCCCTGATCACGCGACGGGTTCGTATTGGATATTTATCCAGTTAATCCTAACTCCTTAGGAGCTTATATCATTCCACTTGTTTCAAGTTTCCATCAAATGCCTTTCTAGGCCATTATGTCATTTGAAAATTACACATGTCATCTCATAACCTTCATACTTATTCATATCATGGTATTTCATGCCTTAGCATTTACTCATAAAAATTTTCCGCCAATCCATAGGCATAAAACATCACATAATTCTTCTACAATATCAAATAACAATTTAATTGTTAACATTCATATAACCGTTCAACCCTTAGGTTCATTCACAGGTAACTCGTAGAAATCCATTCATCTTTGAATCTCCACCTGTGCTCCTTGCCTCCTTCCTTTCACCTGTCTATGGGTTTGGAAAATAAAAAGTGAGTTGAAATTCAACTCAATAAGCAAGCTTAGGGTTTTCATGCAATTCATTTTGAAAGCAAATTCTTTTGAAAACATTTCCCTGTCACACGGCGGGTTTTAATGGATATTTATCCAATTAAATATATTTCATAGGAGTTTGATTCCTTCTTATTTTCGTCTCATGCATATTTGAGTCATTTCCATCCAATAATGTCAAAATAAAGCATGATGTTCAAAAACATTTCATCATTCTCATAAATCAGATGTCACTGCATGTATTATCATAGTTGTCAACATGAACCATCAAGGTAAATTTACAATCAATCATTCAACATAAGTTTTTCACAACATGAAACTTATATTGTTCTTCATTTCCTCAATGCTCGGCTCTTGCTCATTTGTCAGGTCTCTTCTTTCAGCTGTCTATGGGTTTGGAAAACAAAATGTGAGTTGAAATTCAACTCAATAAGCAAGCTGTATATTTTGCAGGCAATTCATTTTGAAGGCATGTTTATTCAAAAGCATTTTTCTCCCTTCGGTAGAGACACTTCTCAAGTGATCAACTACCTGTGGAGCAAAAATCTTTTCATAAATCATTTATAAACACTTCATAAACATTGGATGTGCAAATTCATCATTTTTCATTGATGACGTTATCCTTCATGTGACGGTACGCTAGCTCGGGGAACAATATTCCATGACATGTCTTTTCCATCCTTAGCGCCGGACCTACCGACTTGGCAACGTCAAGGGGGACTCCTTGTCCACTTACTACCTCGACTAGCCTACTTGATTTCCATTCCATGCATGAATTTTAGTCACCCCGGCATTATATACCCTCGTACACATGGAACTTGTCATTCTCATGTAGAGA
The DNA here is from genome assembly GCA_030490835.1 of Annona cherimola. NCBI lineage: Eukaryota > Viridiplantae > Streptophyta > Magnoliopsida > Magnoliales > Annonaceae > Annona > Annona cherimola. Next base: position 39,638,525 of record CM059973.1, read on the forward strand.
ATTCTTTGCACCATCCCTTTTAAACACCGTTTCAATGAAACATCGTATAAACCCATGTTTCAACACATTTCATGCACAATTGCAAAACCATAAGCAATCATTTATTTCAACAGAAATAAACATTTCAATCTCATAAAAACAAGGAATGGCCATCCTTAAATACCTTGTAATGAAAACCAAAATCATTTAGAAAGCTGCTTGCTTACCTTGCTTGCTTAGATTCCCGTTTCGCTTATCCCTTTGCCTTTGCCTATACATATAAAAATGATATAACATTCATATATTTCCTTTGCTTGCATTCAACTCAGTTTTCCAACCCATTTTCATTAACATACATAATTCCTTCGACTTCTCAAGTCGTTATACCCATATAGCACATACTTATTGATGAGCTTTTACACACCCTATTTAATCCCATAAATAGATTAATCATCCAATCGCTTAATAATTATTCAATAAACATTATTTAATGGCTCATTATTTTCCTTAAGCCATTTTCCAGTTATGCATGTCTATCCTTTCACATATGCCCATTTGGCAACACATATATGAGGCCTTTAATAAAATTTCCCAAGTCATAAATTTAATCCACATTTTAGCATGATAATTATACTTAATTATCACTGTAATTAGGTTATTTTTATGGAATTTAAATCCACTAATCATAGGTTTCCAAAACAGCAACTTTGGAACCCATTTTTCACCCATTTAACGTGTCTCTTGACACATAACCCTAAGCAGATTTATAAATCCGAATTTTCAGTAAATAATCTCACTTTTCCTAAAAAAAAATTATTTTATTAACACATATATCAATTTGGATCATTTCTACATCGGTTTCATATTTCTTTTTTATTTTCTTCTCAAACTATCCACATATGCTGAAATTAGGTGTACTGAAATCTCAAAATCTCGAATAAATATCAAATAAAGTATTTTTGATCTAAAATTTATACCATACCTCAATAGCTACATTAATTAACCAAAATAAATATTTCCAGAACTAAATATTTAATATTTCTATTTTTTTTGGTATTTTTACATTGCTGGACAGCAGCATCTATTTTCAGACAGCCTGAATGACGTTATTTATTGGATATATTTATACAAATTAAAACATAATTTTTAATTTTTTATTATGATACTAAATATTTCTTTCATATCCTGTAAACTTTTCCACCCAAAAATCCTTTTAGAAAAATTATTAAAAATTATTTTGTACAGCTTATCCTGTCACCCGTTTTACCCTATTTGGGCTAATTTTATCGGATTTTTAATTTACAAAATACATATACTTTTAAGCTGAAAATTTGGTCATTCCTTAATCACCTCATAAGGATTCTTCTCAAACAATTTCATTCTAAAATTAATCCATTTACTGTTCCGACCATATTTTAGTTTACAACATCAAATAACTTCCAGATTTGAGACATAAAATCAAGATAATCATATACTTACTTCATTAAATGATAATCCCTCCTTTTCCCTTTTCTTTTCCTTCTTTTTCTTCCTTCTTTTCTGGTTCTAGAGCTGCACGTGAGCTGCTGTTTCTTGGGGAAGAATTTTCAGCACTTAACTAATTTTCCAAAGTCCCTTCTATGTGAACGTGCATGGCCTTACATAGGTGCTGGATTTTCCAGCTATGGGGCCCACTTGGTGCTGCAATTCCACACTCCTTAAATGCTCCCTTATCTACCATATGTGCTGGTACATTTACAACCAAGTAAAATCTGGTTTTACCATTTACAAAAGTCAAAAAATCTACTTTAATCACAACCATCCACTTGTCCACAATTGCCCTTCTTTGCTTAGCTCTTAAGCAACTTGTTTCTTGCTCTCCAAGAAAACTACTTTCCATGATAATTATCTTAATCCATTCCATTCATCTCATAGATTTCATAATTTTATTCTATCGTTTCAAATTTCATCTCAAACCGACGTTTCTACGTCAAGTTATGACCACTTGAATATATCTTTTGGATTTGGGATAAAAATAATTAATTATCACCCTAATCCCATTACGATTCCCTTAATCCAATATTCATAAAATTGGGCTCACCGTCGTGAGATTACCTTTCAAATTTCATCGAAATCCGCCTTGTAGGCGTCAAGTTATTCATTTTCCATCATTTTCCACCTTAATTCCATAATTACACTTTAATCTCCATAAATTAAATCATGATTATTCATGAAACCTTGTCACCCTTAAGTCCTCATTAAGCCCCTCGGGTCATACCGACTCACTTTGGGCTTCGGCGATTAAATTTTTAATCACCGTTTCCAATGGAAACCCTAATTCAAAATATCATAAAATTCTAAAATCTTCCAAAAATTCCATTTAATTCACATGTAAGTCACATGTACATGTTCGATGCACATATTAAATCCTCCTTAGATTGGGGTTTCACATAGGTCTACTTTAAAGGTATAAGCGGACTGATTGTCCCCCTTTAGTGTGACTAAGTCGCTAAAATAGGCCAAAGGACAGTGACGTCCTCCCTCAGATGGGAGCAGGATGGTGCGATTGTCACCTAGCTAGCGTATCGTCATTATGATGTTCATATTATATTGATAATAATGTATTGTATTATTTATGATTTACCCATGTCGGATATGATGTTGGTTATTTAAAAATGTTTGCACAAAGAAAAACTTTGCCCGAAAACTATGCAGCTTGCTTACTGAGTTAATACTCATGATTTGTTTTCCAAATCCTAAGACAGGTTCAAGGAGGCTACAAGGGATAAGCATAGGTTTAAATGAAGAGACATGACTCCTGTATTCCTTTGTATGCATCAATATGAATGGTGAAATTTTATGGAAAGGATGTTTGCAAATTTATTTGCACCTTTATGGGATAAAACATCTTGGATGTGTGATGAGAATTCAGACATATTATTTTCTTGAAAAAAGAAAAAAATGATGAGGTGTTGTATGCATATTTTCACATGACATGAATGTTATGAAATTGTATGGCATATGATTGGAATGATGTATTGAGAATAGATGATGAATGTATATATATCAGAGCTTGTTGATGTCTAAAATGGGAAATTTGGTGTATAAATGAATATGTCACTGTGAAACCCTAACCAGGTAGAACCCATATGTATGCATTAATCATGTATATGATATTTAATTGGGAATTATTGAATTATGAAGGTTTTATGTGATTTTGCTAATTATTGTAATTAGGGTTATGGATTAGCAATAATGATGTGATTAAGCATTTTGAGCTAAAATGAGACAATGGGATTAGAGCATAATGATGTTGATTTAAATATGCAAATATATCATGAAAAATTATTTTTCATTATTTAATATGAATTATGGGAATTTATATGATAATTGACAAGTTTAATGGAAAAACATTGAAAAATTCGTAACTGAACACTCGTAAGGCGGATTCAAGTGAAAATTGACATGGAAATTAATGATATTAGGCTTGGTATTATGGAATTAATGGGTTATGAAAATTCTTGATGAAATGAGAGTTATGATTTATTGATTATATTTCAATTTCGACCGTTAACTTTAAACGGCTATAACGGGAGCTAGGAAACTCGGATTGTGATGAAATTTGAAACGGTTGCATGAAGTTATGAAATGTTTATTTTGGATGGCTTGGATTATGCATGAAATTTTTGGAAAATACCTGCATTGAAAAAGGTGAGCATGGTTAACTACTGCACCTCAAAAGTACCTTTTCATTAATGCTAGAGTACAAAGCATAATGGCTTGAAATTAATGGGAATTGAGGTGGCAATTGCAGGCCATTTCTAAGGTATTTTGTGTATTTATTTGAAATGAAAAAATATGAGAATTATCCATCCATTAAGTGCATATGATGATGGAGCTACAAAGCAAACAACCTAGCATAGGTGGTGTGGCAACAATGGACGTCCAAGGGGCTGCCTTTGATGCATATTTTTGATTTTTTAATTTTTAATATATGCATATATGTTGCTGAGATGCAGGTACATAAAAAGTGCATGCAATTATGAAGATTTGTATCAATAAAAAAATAATAAAATGCAGCTGAAAACAGAGAGAAACCGTGGACAGCTTATGGGCAAAGTGACGTGCAGAAATATGGTTTATTGTTGCCATTTTGATAAATTTTTTTAACACCAAATTTAAACATGAATTAAAGGTAAATTAAGTGCATGTTTTACCCTTAAATAGGAATTATTAAAAAAAAACTGCTGTAAATTGGGCAGCAAGGGACGTGCTTGGATGGGCAGATTTGGACGGCTATGGATTAATGCCATTTTCTGATTTTTGAAAAATTGTAAAACCTAATTTACTAGGCTGTAAATTTGCCAGCACTTCAAGGGAGATATTCATGCAATTAAGAGTGTGGAAATTGCCCAAATTGTGGGGTCCACAGCTGGAGAAAAATCTAGCTCATAGCCATGCACGTCCACTCGAGAGAAGGGGTTGGAAATTTGCTAAGTGTTGTGATTTTCACCCAAGCAACCAGCAGCAGTTCACGTCCCATTTTACTCAGCCAAGGAAGAAGGAAAAACAAGGAAAAAGGGAAGGGAGTTGAGGAGGAAACCATCTCCAAGTGCTAGAATTTGATTTAGCTCAAAACTAAGTAAGTATACGTGTTGTTTGAGTTGATTATTTTGAGTTTTTAAACTCTAAAATGGGAATATGGAAGGGATGCCTAAAGAATCAGTAAAGTGATTATAACATGCTTTTGAATGAATACGGAATGGATATTAGGTTTTATGTATGAATTTTCAAGTTTAAGTTGATGAAAATGAAGTTTTGCATGTATATTAAGTGGAAAATCCAAGTTGATAAACCCCAAATCTCCAAGACAAGTTGATGTTCTGGTTTGATGATGTGATTAGGTTATTAATTATGTATTCATGCAAAATATATGATGGTTTATGCTTAAATGATGAATTTTTGAAGTTATGGAATGCAAAGTGATGATTTTGACCTAATTTCTATGTTTATATGCTAAAAATGGTGTGTAAATGGGTTTGCATGTTTTATGAATATTATGTAGGTTAAAATACCCTAGGTTTAAGTTATTATGGATGCCCAAAAATATTTGGGAAAAGAAACCCTAAAACTGATTTTTATAGATTTTATGAAAATATGTCTAACCGATGTGAAACGGGCCTCAAAACGTGTAGGCAATTTGCTGTTTTGAGAAATGATAATTCATGAATGTTATATATGTGTTAAATACCTAAATATGTATTAGGAAAAATTGATTTATTTGCTGAAATTTCGGAATTATATGACTGCATAGGGTTATCTGTCAAAAGACACGTTAAACGGGTGAAAAACGGGTTCCAAACTTGCTGTTTTGGAAACCTATGGTGAATGGATTTAAATCCCATGAAAATACCCTAAATGCAGTGGTAATTAAGGTTAATTAAACCCCTAAAACATGAATTAAATTTCTGAGTTAGCAAATTTTATGAAATGCGTTATGTATAGGAGCTAAATGGGCTTATGTTAGGTGATGAATGGCTTATGAAAAATGATTTTGTGCAAAAATCATGAAAATGAGATGAATTCCATGTTTATATATTTTTTTAAGATTTTATGATGTTAATTCCAAAATTTTGGACTTGATTTATGAAGCTAAGGCAATGATATATACGTAGAAGAAACATCCATGCGTGTATTTTGGAAAAAAATGGATAAATGGCAATAGTGAGCTTAATGAACCTATGTATGATGGTTATTGAATGAATTTTGTGTGATTGAAATGAATACCCTAAAAGTGGAGTTACATATTAATAAGTCTAAAAATTTTCATTTAATTTTATATTAAATTCACACCGTTAAGTATTAAAACGTTAATTAAATACATGTTTTAAGTAAAATTTTATGAAAATCATATTTTTAATAGAATATTTGATTTTTCTATAAAAATGGATCATTTTGCAACATTCTTGAAAATATAAAAGTATGACTCAATCCTCTAGAAAATTTTGAAATATGCATTAACATATTTATAGAATGATTAAATAGGGTAAAATATATATAATTATAAAATAAAGGTTGAAGTGGACTATTATGTAACCTTAAAATAAAATTATATAAAGGTTCCAAAATGAAAATTATGAAATATCTGTAGCATGCCGAAATTATTTGGGTAATATTTTCATTTTCATTTTTTCGCATGTATGCGAGTAAGCGTGCACTGCCGGAGCACAGATATGGTACTCCACCATCTTCCCCAACTTGACCGTCAATGGCTTCTTCTCCAAATCCGTCCATTTGAAGCAGTGCAACAAGCCACGCCACGCATAAAATCGCATTCGCAACAAAGCAAATCAGCAACTGCCCATGGCGTGACCGGATTTTTGTAGGCGAGCAGCCTTTTCCATCAAAACTGGCAGCCATGGCAGCCACGACAAACCAACTGAACCCACCGACAGAAAATTCGGCCGGCCTCGAATTCCAGCAACAGCAGCCCTTCGGCGATCCGACCATCTAGTCGCATGTGCTCCATTTCCGGCGTCATTTGGGCAGCACGTCACCAACGACAGCCCATTCCTTACCTTCCAGTTCATCAATTCGCCCAAATACCGGCTCGCCCTTTTTCATCAAACCGAGCTTATCTACAAGGCAAACCCATCAGATTTACAGCATCCAGCTCGTCCCTGTTTGATTGTTGATCCTCGTACCTAGTCTTCTTCCCCAAATTCCCTTTCCAGCCACGATCCAGCAAGCAAGCCTTGCTAAAATCGTACAGCATCCCCATTTCAGAAACCCAACACCAGAAAAACCGAGCAGGCAGCCAATCCACCGTAGCCCTTCTTAAATTCCTGCTCAATAAAAGCTTATCATCGAGAAATAATTGAATGCAGCAGCAGCCATGATTCTATTGCCCCCTTTCAGCCCCAACCGGAAAATTCCATGGTAGCGATCCAATCGCCGGCGATCCAACTCTGCCCAAGGTCGAAATGCCTCATCTCCCCAACGTGCCAGAACTACCAAAAATTGAAGTGCCCAATTTCCCTGAAGTCCCTAAAGCACCAGCTCTTCCGAAGCTTGAAGTGCCCGAAATGCCCCAGCTCCACCTACGGCCATCTCTACCAGCTCCAACCCGTGATTGACAGCAATCACCGGCTTGCTTCAATCTCCACCATCTTCCCCACGTCATCACGGCGGAAAACCGGCAGCAGCTCCATCCCGAAAATCCAAATAGCAGCACTTCCTTCTCTAGTAGCAGAAAACCGTCTCAATCGGGGCCCCATTCCATTCTCGGCTAAAGGAGATAAAAGAGATGCAGGCCGGGGGTATCTCCACCTTTTCTTCTCAAATGGCAGCATGTTTTCCACAGGCTAGATCTATCTCGTGGCAAGCAAATACCAAAAATGGAAAAATCTAAGCACTTTTGAGCAACAAGCCTCCGTTCACAGTAGCTCATCAGCCAAAATTGCAGCTTCCATTGATCGCTGTCCACCACCATCGACCATAACAGAGGGCAAAACTAAGGCAAAATGGCAAAGGTCAACTGCAATCGAAGACAAACGCATAATCCCACATCGGACTCAACGTGAGAGGGAGGGCCCCTCACTCAACTATAAAAAGGGATCCACTCATCCCAAGAAAACACACCCCATACCCCACACTTCTCTCCTTGGGTGGGACCCATTTTGTGGGACCCCATAGCAAGTGGGTGGGACCCATCTTGTGGGACCCATAGTGAGGAGGTGGGGCCAAGCAATAAAGTTTTCTATTACGTGGAGATTTTGCTCTCCATATTCGGGTGATGTAAATTTTATTTTATTGCTTTATGATTTGTAGTGCTTCGTAGTTGTTAATTTTTAATTTGTAGTTTTAATTTTTAGATTAGATTTACTGCTTTATTTTATGCTTTGTAATTGTTAGATTAAATTTAATGTAATTCTCTTTCCTGCTTTAATAGTTAAATTTCATAGCTTTTATTGCTTTCTTAGAATAGTTTTAATTAAGTTGCAAGTTAATTATAATTTCTTTTAGCTTCTTGTCTCATTTTCTTTTCTCTCCAATTTCTTCTATTTTCTCTTTTTCTCTCTCTTCTTTTCTCTCTTCTTTTCTCTCTCTTCTCTCTCTCTTCTCTCTTTCTCTATCTAATTTCTTCTTCTCTCTCTTTCTCTCTCTTTTCTTTCTCTCTCTCCTTTATACCTTCTTTTCTTTCTCTTGAAAACAATTCAAAACTACATCGCCTCTCTGTGGATTCGACCCGACTCACCATTATTCTACACTATCACTCGTATAGTGGTAGCTTTAATGTGTTTCGGTTAATTTAAATTAAACTGGTGATCACAGTGCTCTTAACGACAAGCACTTGGTACGCATCACATATATACATTATGTTATGTGTTAGCCAATGAAATATGCAAAATGTGCTATATATGTGCATAACGACTTGTGAAGTCAAATAAATTATATATGTGGATGGAATGGGTTGGAAAACTAAATGAAATATGAGAAAAAGAAAATATATGAAAAATCATATTATTCTCATGTAGGCAAAGGCAAAGAAAAATCTGTGACGGAAAGCTAAGGAATTCAGGTAATCAAGCAAATTTTCTAAAGGATTTTTGCTTTTCTAAATTGTTTACATAAATGCAATTTTTGCTTTAACTTGTTTGATGGAATTATGGAAATTATTTCTAAGGTGTTTAAGGATGGCCATCCCTTAGCAAAATAGTGTTGAAATGATATTTTACTTCAAATGCAATATTATGAAATTTCTCTTTGATAAATGCTATGGAAAAATTATATGAGTTTATGTTCTGATTGAAAGATCATGCTAGCATGTTAAAGATGAATTTACGCAAAAGTTCATGTGCACAGGGTACTAGGTCCACTTGAAGGGTGTAAGCGGACCGATTGTCCACCCTTAGTGTGGCCAAGTCGCTTAAAATAGGCCCATGGCCGGCGTTGCCCTCTCTGAAATGAGAGTTAACGTGACAGATGGTCGCCTGACTAGCTTCCATCCGAAGGGACTTAGATGACTATGTTCATATTTTAAATGGCATTATGCATATGGTACTCGTGATAGGTACAAGATTTCATGTTTTTAAGATATATCTTGAGACAAGGTATAAGTTGCTTTCCAAGGTAATTTTAAATGCAAAATGTTGCCTAAAATGATTTGCCTATAAAATGCAAATAGCTTGTTTATTGAGTTTCGACTCACGATTTTGTTTTCCAAACCCTAAAGATAAGGGAAGGACAGGACATGGCGAAGGAGCAAATACAAGCTTAAGGAATCAATGGAGAAATTCTAGAATTTTTATGTTATGAAAACTCATGTGAAATAATTGTATATTATATGAAGTGTTTTACTGTGATGTTGATGATATATACATGCATTGATATCTGGTTAGGCAAAAGATGAAAATATTTCTTGAACATTAGGTTATGTAAATGTGTTAAATGACTTTGAAATGGCTTGGTCATGAATGAGTTGGAAATGATTTAGATATGGTTGAGAAGAAAACATGAGAAATCAAATCCTTATAAGAGAATATTAAATCGGTTAAACACCGTTAAAACCCGCCGCGTGACAGGGCAACAATCCTGATCACATTTACCAATCAATACGATCCCGAGGTAAGGCTCAGGATGTGACGCTCGGTTTGGGGCGCCACAGTCACCATGAGGTAAACTCCTATGGAGTGAATGATAAATGTATGTATATGTTAAAAACCCACTATGTGACAGGGCAACAATCCTATTCGCCTTTACCAACCAATAAACGATCCCGAAGTAAGGCTCATGTTGTAACGCTCGAGTTGCGGCACCACACGAATTTTTCTAATAAAATGACAGGGTTGACACATTTCCTTTGAAGAGTACTAGGGTTGACGTCTTGGCCTTACAAAATAACAGAAGCATATGAGGTCAGACTTTTGTTATAAAAATAGATGGGTCAAAAATTTCTGTATTACCCTTGAAAAAATTAATTTCCACATCGATGTCCGCCACTTGAGATTTTTGATTTGCTGTTCGAGATAAATATCATTTTCTTGTTGTGACCATGGCAAGATTCTCTCTTTCCTTATGTCGTCTTCAACTTGCTCCGCTACTTGTAATAATTATGTAAAGCTAGCAAAGGGATATGAGACTAAACATTTGGAAATATGTGGGTGCATGAAATTGATGATGATAGATATTTGCTCATTAAGGGGTAAGGGAACCTTTATTTTTGTTGTTAAAGCTCACAATCTTGGCACATATTCTAAGAAAGTCTCATTGTCTTTTTGCCTTAAAGCCTCCAAGTCAGCCCTCTAAGGTGTATCATTTAGCATATAAGAAAATTAATCCATGAATGCCAGAGATAATTGCTCCCATGTTTTGATTTGCTTGCAGTCGAGTGACATATATCATTCGACAACATCCCATCTCAAGCTATGCAGGAAAACCACCATTAGAATTTCTTCTTTCTTTACTAGAGGATATGAAATGCTATGAAAGGCCTTCGGGTGGGCACGTGGGCATGATTCTCCTTCATAGATAGGGAAACTCGAAATTTTGAAATTTTCAAGTAGCTGTATATTTAGAAATGGACATAAATCTTCAATTTTTGCTGAAGGAAGATCCTCCCCTTGTTGTCGTTTAATCTTTCCTTCCATCTCTTGGATCTGACTTTGAAATTGTGCCTTGACTTCTTCTATTTTTTCTCTCATATTTGTTAAGGCATGAGATTGTTGAGTTGGGGTGGACTATGAGTCTGAAACTGCTAGTGGTTGACGTTGTGATGAAGAAGATTGTGATATCCAAACCCAAGTAGGGCTCATGTCCAAGGAGGGAAGACCTAAACACATCCAAGGAGGGAAGAGGAAGAAGGAAAAAGAGGAGGAAAGGAAGGAAAATCAAGTTGGGAAAGTTAGATTCAAGTAAGTATAACTTAAGTTTTTGAATCATTTAATTCCAAGTTTCCTACCTCTATTTATGGGTCATGAATATGATTTATAATGAACCCTTAAAGGATGATTTATGATGCCCTTAATTAGGGTATTGAATGAGGATTGAATGGTATGAATGAATTCAAGGGTTTAAAGAGGTTAAGTTGGATGTTATAGATGATTATGGGTTAATAACCTAGCTGGAATTTTCTTAATTCCTCTTTTAAAGTTCATCTTTTGAATTATTATCATGATTAGATTATGAATCATGATTTTATGAATTATATATATTAATTTGGGTATAAGACAAGAACCCTAGAAAGGATGGAACTTAGGGTTAACAACTTAACCCGATTTTCACTTTTTTATGATACGTATGATGCATGAATTAGCCTAAATGATTTATGAATAATTTAGAGGGTAAAATACTCTAAATTAATGATGCATGGGATGTCCAACATAGGGTGGATGAGATTTTCCCAAATCTGATTTTTAAGGGGGGTATATGATGTGGACGTCCAAAGGGTGGCCAGAGACTTGGCGCCGGTGCGCCGCCAATCCCCACAAATGTGAAATTAGAATTTTTCTTGGGAAATATTTAAAAGAGGATAAGTCATAATTATTTAATGAATATTACAAAGACATATGACATTCAAGGGTAACTAAGAATAGGATGTCAAGATGGACGTTAAGATGGGAAAGAATGGTGCCAAAATTTCGATTTTGGAACCATATGATTTAGGGATTAAAATTCCATGAATATACCCTTTTATGGTGCTGTTTTGTTAATTAATTTAATCTCAAATTTTGAGATTAATATATAAGGCCTAATTTATCAATTATGTGCTTAAGTAAGTATCGATAGGTGAAATGTAAAAAAATATATGAAAAATGATGAATGGAAGGTAATGAACCTCCATATGATGATTAATGAATGATTATGATATGCATTAATGTTTACCCTACATATGAGTATAGAATATGATATGGAATGAATGGATGGTATGATGCACAAGTACGTACTACGTATGATACCCGACTTGAAATCCAAGTGGGTTATGTATGTTAATGATTAATGGGTTGGAAAACTAAGTTATATGCAAACAATGAGAATTATATGAATGCAATGTGATTCTTATGTATATAGGCAAAGGCAAAGAAAAGGTTAAAACGGAAAGCTAACGTGACACAAGTAAGCAAGCGACTTTTAAAGGATTTTTATTTTCTCAAATTATGATGAAATGTTTGCCAATGATATTCTAAATGCTTTGAATTATTTAGCAATTGATTGTTGAAATTATTTTTAAGTTGTTTAAGGATGGTCATTCCTTTAGTTCGATATGTGTTGAAATGATATTTTCAATTGTGATAAATGATTTATGTCATATTTTTCAAATGTTGATGAAAAATGATGCATTAAGAGTTTATGAATGAAAAATCGTGCTAGTATGTTAAAGAGAATGTTTATGACAAGTTCATATGCACAAAGCATTAGGTTCACCTCAAAGGTATAAGCGGACCGATTGTCCCCCTTTGGTGCGGCCAAGTCGCTAAGATAGGCCAAGGCCGGCGGCGACTTCCCTGGAATGGGAGAAGACGAAGACGGATGGACGCCTAGCTAGCTTCTATCCTATGATGTTCATGTTTTAAGATGATGCATTGCATTATTTATGATGTACCCGTGATGGGTCTAAGGATTATGTTTTCATGATATACCCACGAGTGGGTACAGTGTTGCTTTCCAAGATTGTTTTAAATGAAAAATGTTGCCTGCAAAATGAATTGCCCGAAAAACATACAGCTTGCTTATTGAGTTTCGACTCATGTTTTGTTTTTCAAAATCTAAGACAGGTGAAAGGATGGACGTGGCAGAGGAGCACAGGTTAAACGAAAAAGAAGAAAAATTTTAATGAATGCTTGTGTATAATTTTATGGATGAATGATTGTATAGTGATTTATATAACTGCCTTGATGATTGTATGAGATTCACCCAACGATGTGTGGTCTATGGATGGAAAAATTTTATGGTCAAACATTAAGGTATGTTTTTATCATATTATGAATAGATATAATTTTCATGATATAATATGTGCTTATCATGATCTTACGATGGCCTAGATGGGCAAAATGATGAAAAAGGAAATGTGTATGATGATATTAACTCTTAAAGAGCAAAGATGAAATGGATAAATATCCTATAAAACCCACTGTGTGACAGGGCAACAATCCTGATCATATTTACCAATCAATAACGGTCCCGAAGTAAGGCTAAAGATGTGGCGCTCGGGCCGGGGCGCCACAAAGATGCTTGATGTTGTGGAGCCAATATTGATTGATGTTATTCTAGCATTTTATAAAGCGTGTCTTCTATCCGTTGTATGCATTCTATTGTTTGATCCCATTTTGCAAATGAGAATATAGTACTCTCCTCTAGAGGATAATCTGTCGACTCCATGCGTATAGCTTTGGCTTGTTTTTTTTTGGTCCAGGTAAGAGGCTAAAAAGGAATTATAAAATATGGTATAATGCCCCCCATTTCAGAACCAACGGTAGGTAAGGCTATTACATTGGTGAGGTTGGATGCGCCTAGGCCTTATCAATTTTTTAGCTTTTTGTTGAAGGAGGTGTATTCGGGCTAGATAGTGGTGGATTGCTACTATGGTTGAAGTTTAATGGTGTAGATGATGGTTGCTAACAGCTTGGCTGAGCAAAACTCTCCCCTATTGACGATGCAAATGATAATGGAAAGTGTCTTTTTTGCAGTAGATTTAACAACTATTGTTGATGGACTTGGTATCCAAAGTAACAGGGTGGTGTTAATCTGAACTGATGAATTTGTTAGACTGGGTATTGTATACAGTTTTCATGATGAAATTTTATATCTTCAAGGGAATGTTCTGCTAATAATTGGTGGTTATGTGCTAGCTTGTTGATAATAGTCATGTCTAGAGCTCTGAGATAGAGGCAAGGACAATCAGATGTCATCAGGTTTTTCTAGTTACACAAACTGCTGGCCATAAAGGATGAATTAGATAGCTATATTGAGGGAGGACAAGTTACGATTTTTTTTAATTTTTTTCAAAGGGGATCTGGTAGGATAATGTGAGAACCAGGTATTTTTTAAATTATAACTCTTCCCTATCCATGAGGTAATTTATAAATATGCTATGAGGAATTAATAATATTAGTGTGGTACACAACGCATATAGGTATCGCATCTAGGGGACATGTAGCATATACATGCATGTATTATGACCTTGGCACATAGGGTTGTATGGGACACCATTTACGAGCATATTAGACATGAGTACGAGTTATGCAGTTGCATGTTTTTATAGCTACAACCCCTTAGTTATGATATGATTTATTGGGTATTGATTTAGAGGTGCATGATTGATGCGCCATTTGGGAAATTATGACTATCTTCCACTTCGCAGAATAAGTACGAGCTTCAACCTGCTCGATCAGGTCACAGGGATCAAGTGGGAAAACTAGTTGCAAATTGTGATTTGGCTTGGCTTGTGCTCCCGGCCTTGCCTATCTCAATGAGAGTGCTCTAAAGGGGGGCAATGCATGACCTATTTCATTTCTTCCTATTTCTCTCATTTCCCACTTCCTATACTTTCTTTTTCCCCTTTCTTCTCAACTTCGATTTAGCCCTAAACCTCCCCAAAAATCTCTCTAAACCACCTTGAAGATCGTCAATTCACATTGAGAAAACTCAAAATCCCAGAGATTAAAATCCAAGGTTACTGTATTTAGGAGAAGTCACGATCGAGGTAAGTAGAAGTCGCCTCTTCTCAAATTAGTGATGAAATCTTGTCTTAAACGTAACGTAGAGTTCGTGGGAAGGGGGTAGTGTTCAACAACTTCATGGTTTGGGATGTTAGGGTTCATGTCAGCTTAGGATTAATGGGGTTTATGCAGAACCAGATATCTCTATTTGATTTTTATGAAATAGATGATTCGTTAGTAGTCTTTATATCATTCGAATGTGACATTGCTCACGTGTGTTGAACCGAGAGGATGAACTAGAGGTTTCCTTTGGCACCTATCATGTGTTTGGTGAAATACTTTGTGACAATTGGTATGTTGAATTTAAGACAAACTTTGTTAGTTTTGCTAATGCTATGTGTGGTTTGTAACATTGGTTCTTGTATTATGGATGATGCATAATTTAAGATGGGCGAATGAAAATGGTTGTTCTAGCCCTTGATTAACATGAGAGGATTATTCATGATCCTTTTATTCACATGTGGTGACATGCATATGTTCTTGGGTGTGGGTGTTGAACTCATATGTCTTGTATGGTCATTTAAGAATTTTCTTTCTTCAAAGTTGTTATGGCATGTGCATTCAGAGTCTTCCTTATTTTCACTTTATGCTAATTGCCATCTACTTACAGGATCTATTTGGACTCATGTGGTTTGTTATTGCGCTCTTAGATCACATGCCAAGTGAGGAGCCTCAAGATGGGACAGGAGGACCTAATCTTAGAGACCATTAGATTACTATTTGTGTTCTTAGTTATGTTTAGAATTTATGCTTCTTGTTATACTAATACATGGGACATTCACTTAGTTAGATCTAACTGTGATAAACATATTGTATTTGGGTATTTTGAACTTGATTACAATCTATGTGGACACATATGTAGATGATCTTTTGGTTTGTTTATTGTGTAATGATGAATTTCAATGATTTTCTTATTATGTGGATGTCTTTATAGTATGAAAATGCAAATATGTAAATGTAGAGTTGAATGTTACATTTTGCAATGAAAATGAAATTCCTATGAATAATAAGTCTTGTATTCCATACCACCCCCTTATATATTATGGGAAAATACTACCAAATTTTTCCTAGATCATGTAGCACCTATTGACGAGCTATTAAGAATATCTAGGCAACGAGGCTTCACAACTAGTTAATCAACATTCAACTTCTCACCAAATTTGATGGTAGCAAGATTTTTGTTGGAGTCAAAAGGGGAAGCAACGAGTTATGCCAATCTTGATAAACTCATTCATACTAAAGATGGCCATAGTAGATGTTAATGGTGATGGTCTCTCTTTTTTTCTTCTGCCCGCCATCAATGAAAGACATTGGCATGTGGATGATGTTTTATAATGCCCAAGCAAATGTAACATGCCTATTGGCATTTTGCTAAAACTATAAAATTTCTTTTCCAGGTCCATGGTAAAGACGATGGTGGAGGGCTCTGATATTAACAAATTCAACAACTATTTTTGAGATATTATTTTCGCAGGGTGGTCCTCATCTTACTTTCCCATTGGTAGATTTTTCGATGCTAGCGGTATTGGCTAGCTCTGTAGAAGACCGTCATTAAAGAGTTATTGATGTCGGGGCCTGTAATGGTTATGTTGCTAGCATGGCTATTCGTTACGATGAGCTTGTACGTTGTCTTTTCGTTACTAGTGATGACATGACTTCCATTGGTTATTGACTTGCTCTCTTTCAAGCTATGGTGAAGAGCTGAAGAGGGAGTAAAGATGATTAGTGATAATTACAAATAGACAGTAATGCAATTGGCTATGATATACCCTTGGCCAAAGGATATGAGCGGATTTGTAACACCCGGACCCAAGTAGAACCTGTATTTATGTATTTGGATTGAATTTATGATTTATGTGAGATTCGATTCATTTATGAATGATTCTTATGATAAATTTTGCAATTAAGAATTTGATTAAAAATAGAGGTTGTAACAAATTGCTATGGTCAAGTGGCTTGTTAGGGATTATGAATGGATAATGTTTCATGGATAATTATCTTAATTATCATGAATTAATTAATGGAAAAGATAAGGGTAATTATGGAATTAGGTTGGGATATATTAGGAAATTCATAACTTGATGCTGGTAAGGCGGATTGAGGTGAAAATTGAGAGATAGACACAGAATTTTTTGTTCAATCTTATGGATGGATTGGATTGAGCAAATGCGATGGGATTATGGCGATAATTATTTAATCTCATTTTAATCCAAGGATGAACTTCAAATGGCTATAACTTGAGATGGAAACGTTGTTTTGAGGTAAAATTTAAGATGAACGGTTAAAACAACTTGCTTAATATTATGAGTGGAATGGATAGGGCTAATTACCATGGAAACATGCATTGTCACAAAAGGACAAAATAATTTGGACACTTGTGTAAATAATCATGAAATTTGAGATACTAATCATGAGGAAAAATCAATGCATGTGAGATGTCACTTTTAGAGTTTTTGGCTTGATTTTTTTTAATTATCAAAAATGATAAAATCTAAGATAATCTCATGCATTAAAACCATGCATTAAGAAGCCATTGAGGCGGCATGCTTGGACGTCCATGGGAGGAGATGAATGGGATTTTTTTGATTTTCAAAAAATTCCTAAAATTACACCACATAAGCTTAATCATCTAAGGTAATTATGGAGCTGAGATTTTTATCAGTAAATGACAAAAACCCAGCCACATGGACGACCAAGGGGGAAGGATTAAGAGATAAAGTGATTTTTGAGATTTTATATAAGATAATTATGGATTTTACTTGGAGCAAATTAAGCCATGTCAATTGTGCCATCAATTACCCCAAGTGAGATGGCAAGTGGGCCCCACAATCCAGTAAAAAAATCAGCAAGGGAGCAGGAGCATAGGGATGTTAACTTGGAGTGAAAAATCAAAAAAATAGAAAAAATCACGAAGGAGCAACCATAGGAGGAGACGTCCATTCTTGAAGGAGAAATCCAAGAAAAAATTCCCAAGCCAAGAACCCCAAATCCCAGCAAGGGAAAGAGGAAGAAAAGGGAGGAAAGGAAGAAAGAAAGAAGAAAAAGAGGAAGAGAAGGAGGAGCAAGGAGAGGAATCCAAGTTAGAAAGATTGAGATTCAAGTTTAGCTCAAATCGAGTAAGTATATCTTGGAAGTTGATTCATTAAAATCCAAATTCTCTACCTCTATTTATGGGTCATAAATATGATTCATAATAAACCTCTAAAGAAAGATTAATAACATTCTGGAATTGAGTATTGATTAAGGATTTTGCATATGTATTGAAAGTAGATGCAAATATGGGAGCAAAACGTAGAAGAAATGAGGCAGAAATCTAAAATATGAACGGAATAGTAAATGGATGAATTTTAGTATGAAAATTTTTATAAGAACTCATGATATGGTGATTAAGAAGGGACCTAATTTTCAGCTCAAAAGAGTAATCATGTTGTAAATTAAAAATCCGAGAAAATCATCCTGAACAGGGTTTCACAGGTGTCAGGATCAGCTGCACCAAATGCTTTTTAATTTTTTTATACAAGGTATTTGAAGCTAAAAATTTTATATTATGTGGAAGAAATCATGAATAACACTCAACCAAAATAAAAATTGGTTTTTGAAAGGTGTAAATATACTATATAATTCACATAATTTGAATTGTCGGAAAAAAGCTTCTGCTGTCCAGCAGGGTAAAAATACCGAAATAAATATAAATACTTCAGATGTTATGTTGGAAATATTTATTTTGGTTAATTCATGAAGTTATGAAGCTACGACCAAAATTTCAGGTTTAAATTCTTTGATTTGATTATGATTAAAAAATTAGAGAGATCAGTGTATCTGATTTCAGCATTATGGACAGATTGAGGAATAAATCAAAATAAATGTTAAATTACAGATTTTTGGAATGGAATTTAACTTATAATGGAATATAAACAAGTATCATAAGTAATTATGGGAGTTTAACCTATTAAAGGTGGATTTTAGAAAGGATGGAACTTAGGGTTATGTATATGACCCGATTTTCATATTTTTATGATATGTATAAAACATGAATTTTTCTAACAAGTTTATGGATGAATTAGAGGTTAAAATATCCTAAAATATATGCACTTTGGATGACCAAAAGGAATGGGGAAGAAAGACCCAAATTTTGGAATTTTATGAGAATAAGGAGGCAAACACGTAAGGAGTGTCCAAAGATGATTATGACTTGAATAATAAATAGCAAGTGCAATCCATATGGATGAATGATTGCTATGCAAGTTGATCTATGAATAAAATGAATTGTGGATTGAAAAACTATATGTGTGCAAGCAAATGGAAATGTTATGAATGCAATGTCATTCTTATGTATAGGTAAAGTCAAAGAAAAGATTGAGTAAAGATCAAGGCAAGCAAGATAAGCAAGTAATTTTCTAAATACTTCTTGTTTTTGGATTTGCAAAGGTATCATTTAAACTCTTATTAATGTGTTTAAGGATGGTCATTCCTTTATCTTTGTGGCGCCCCGACCCGGGTGCCTAGAAGCCTTACTCCGGGATCTTTATCGATTGGTAAACGTGACTCAAGATTGTCATCCTGATCACACGGCGGGATTTTTAATTGGATCTTGTCCAAATTTTTTTTTCATTCCTTTTCTTTCATCACATAACAAACACTTGTCATCAATTTTACACATGATACTCATAATATCTCATTACATAACATTATATCATCATATATGAACACATTCTTGATATCAATTTCACATATATTATTCATATCATAATAACTGACTTATCTACATCACAAGTTCTTTCAATCTAAACATTCATATATACATATTTTGAAAATTCCATATAATCATTCATACCATATACAGACCAGCTTGTTGAAAAGTTTTCTTCGTACTCTTTTCTTTTCCTGCGTGGCCTGTGCTGTACCTGTCTATGGTTAGGGAAAACAAAACATGAATCGAAACTCAATAAGCAAGCATTTTTTATTTTAAATGCATTTCTCACCTTTCAATAGTAGACGCTTAATAAGCGTTCGACTAGCAATTGGAGGAAACCTTTTCATAAATATCTTTCATAAATATTTCATAATCCCAATTCATGGCAAACATATGCTTGTAAAACTTGACATATAAATTCTTTTTCCATAGACATATTTATGTTCTAAAATATTTTTCATCGAAGCTCCTTTTCTCATAGGACATTCTCATGTCCTAAAATACTTTTCATAAAACCCATTTTAAGCATATGCAACATGCAATACATCTCTGTCCATTTGGTAGGTGACACTTATCAAGTGATCATCCTTTCTTAGGAGAGAAACCCTTCCAGGTGATAGCCCATGAGCCAGCTATCCGTGTCCATCTCCCATTTCAGGGAGGGCTCCGCCGACATTTAGCCTTATTCAAACGACTCGGCCTATGCAAAGGGGGCCCAATTTGCACCGTGTCCGGCTTGCATATCCTCTACAGTAGACCTAGTACATAATCCTTGTGCATACGTTTCCTTCACATTCACGTGCTAGCATGATTTTATAAAAAACCACAGACCACAATCTGTATTCCTTTTCTGAAAACTTGATGCTATCATGCTTTTATAAAATACTGCAGACCTCAGCCTGTATTTCTTTCAAATATTGAAAACTGGGCTTAACCCATGTTAATGAGTTCAATACTCAAAATGTTTTGTAAGGATGGTCAACCTTAAAACGTTTATATTTCATAAATCGTTAGAAGTATTCAAGGAAAATATTTGAAATAACAATATTTTCTAGCCGTTTTGTAAATAATTTTTGAATGATAAAACGTCTTTTAAAAATATTTGAAACCAAAAGATTTTTCTTACAAATGTTGTGGAACCCTGACCGTATACGCGTTGTTTCGACCGTATACGCGTCATTTCGACATTTGTAATTTTGTAATTATTTTATGAATAAATGAAAATTCATGAATTATATTGATGGATATGTGTATTGGAGATTGAAATAATGCAATTAGGAATTTAACCTCGTGAATAGTGCACGTGAATAGTAACTAAGGACTAAGACCCGTAATTAAGAGTTAATCACTTAGATTAACTAAATCACAAAAAGACAAAATAGAGATTTAATCACTACAAGACAAAATAGCAATTCTTTTGGATATTTTAATCCAAGTTTGGATTTTTGGGGAAAAATAGAAAAAAATTCATAAATTGCAATCCGGGCGTCGGAATTCGATGAAATTTTTTATGGATGGTTAAAAATTCATGATGGACATGATGAATGGGCTAAGATGTGATGAAAATCACAAATCAATGGTCAAGATGAAACTTCAAATGCAAAGTGAAAAAGTAACTTCACTTTTTCATTAATTATGTATTTGACTTTAATTAAAATTAATAAAAAAAAATAAAAAAAATTAAATGCAATGCAGCAACATGTCAGGTCGTGCAGGGGGGGTACCATGACCAAATCAATGGTCCAAATTCATCCAAATCACAAATCAAGGGTTTAGATTTAATTAGCTTAAAATTAATTAAATAAAAAAATAAAAAAATAGGAAAAATAGGCCTGCAAAATAGGGCAGATGGAGCAGGGTAGGGAGGCTGCACAAGGCTCTAAGCACCTTTAGGAAATTATAAAAAAACACCTTTGCAATTTTACACCCTAAGCTAGAGGGGGTAAATTGCAAATTCATGAAAAATGGACCCCTATAAATAGAGGAGCAGGCCATGGACGAAATTCACAACCATCCCAGCTCAAAAATCACTTGAGCAACTTCATTTCCCATCCTCACACGTTTTAGCCTTAAGGAAAGAGGAGAATCGAAGGTTGGAGTGAGAGAAGGCGAGTTGAAGAGGCATAACTTCGCTTGAGGTAAGTGGATTCCCCTAAAACTTGTTTTGAATGTTAGATGAAGTAAAACCATGCTTAGATAATGCCCAAGCATGAGAAAATAAGTATAGATATAATGTTTAAATGGAATTATGCCAAAACATCAAAAATTTGGAGCGAATATAGGGTATTCGGCAAAATAGCATATAATATGTGAAAATAATGCTCCAAAATTGATAAGTGATGATTTGGGATGTATGATTATGATAAATATGATGTTTTAATAATGATATATTAATTTCATGATTTTTGGAATTAAGGATTATGCTACACTGAACAGCGTGATTTTGGAGAAAATTTGGAAATTAATATTTGAATATAAGTATGGAATTTTTGAAGAATTTATGGACAAAAATGTCTATATAAAGAAATAATGCCCAAATATTATAAAGCATACATGGGAAGCAGCTTAAATAAAGGAAATGAAATATCCTTTGTCCTTGAATAGGAAAAGGAAAAGAGAAGGTCGAAGACACCTCCTAAGAAGGTAAGCAAGTTATATGTTTTGTAAATTATTTCCAAAATGCTTGAAATTGTTTGCAAGTTGCTTTATGAAATTTATTTAAGGTTGGCCATACCTATAACTGCTTTACATGAACTGAAGTTCGTTTTGTGAAATTATTTATTAAATGCTTTTTATGAAATAGTTTATGATTTGCAAATATCATGCCGGCATGTGTATGAGAATGAGCATGTGCACGAGGAATAGGCCTTAGTCGAGGTAGTAAGCGGACCGGATGTCCCCCTCGCTATTGCCAAGTCGCTTAATAGGCCCAGGCCGGCGGCGACCTCCCTGAAATGGGAGCATGTATGGGATGGGCGCCTAGCTAGCGTTGCATCCAAAGGAATGTCATGAATGCTATGAATGCATTGCATTTGCATTTTATGAAATGCATGAAAATGATTGAAAAATTATGTATAGCTTGCTTACTGAGTATTATTACTCACTCATGCTTTTTCAACAACAGACAGGAAATGATGATGAAGGCAGCATGCCAAGTGTTATGTAGTTTTTGATATAAATGATGTTTATGTAAACTTTATGTAAAGTCAACGATGATAATTTTGAGATGAAAAGGGAATATTTTTATTCCAATGAAAATGTTTATGGAATAGTTTTTGATCATAACTGTGTTATGTGAAATATATTTCAAATTGGATGAATGATGAGAATTTTCCATGTATTGATGAAAAAAAAAAAAATCCTGCCGTGTGATCAGGGCAACAATCCTGAGTCACGTTTACCAATCAAAACGATCCCGAAGTAAGGCTTCTAGGCACCTCGGTTCGGGGCGCCACAAATGTTTTTCCCATTTATGGGTTTTTTATGATCAAAGGACATACAAGTACAAGCTTTCATCTAATATCATATACTTTTGTCCACCTGTCTTATTGTTCATTTCTATATGTGATAGACTTGTATAATCCTTTGAACATTTTTCAAATCATTTTTGAAATTAATTTATCATGTTGGTCTTCCTTAAATCCTTCTTGAACAATAGATTTTGGAAACTCCAAAATAATCCAATATCTAGAGAGCCTTTGAAACATATCATTAAAATACTTAAAAACCTTGTAATAAAACTATTCTAAAATATTTATTTCAAATATCATTTTAAAATCTCATTTTCCTTTCAACACAACCTTTTCAACATTTGCATTTCAATATTTTTCAATATTAAAAGGATTTGCTTCTAACGAAGCAATTTTCAAAACAATTTAAGATTGCAGAGTAAGGTCATATAAAATTTTATTTTCAAAAGATTTGCTTGCTTACCTGCGTAGTCAACTTGTATTTTTCACTTGTACCCTTTTCTTTTCCTATACAAATGAAAAGAACCATTTTTCTCATATAAACATAATATTCTATGCTTGCACATTTCTACTATTAAATTTGAATTTATCTTAGGATTTTCTAACCCATGCATATGTCATAATCACTTTATTTTCCTTCATAACTCCTATAGAGGTTAATTTGGTCTCTATTTTCATATATGGATTTTTATCCCAAAAATCCTTAAAAATTCCATTCATACGTCCTTATAAATATCAATCTTATTTCTGCCCAAATCACTCTGTTTGCTATTCATGATTACTGTTCATGATAACTGTTCATAATTACTGTTCACGTTCATTCACGCAGGTTATTGTTCACAGCGTGTTTGGCACTGTTCATGGGTTTCAAAATTTGGCAATTTTTTTTAAAAAAATATCATGACATAGCTCTCATCTAGTACATTATAAGATAATTCATGCATTTTGAATTAATCATGATTATCTCGGCTAAATAAATCATTTTAGCCACTTATACACATATGCGTATAAGGTTTCATAATTCATTTTTTAAACATGAATTTGACTTAACAAAATTCTTTTTAATTCCTATAATATATTCCATAACATACCATGATCAACATAATCATAATTCTTACTTAAAATTTCTGAAACTTTATTATTAAATTCTAAAACAGCCCTTCTCTTCTTATTTTCACTGTGTTCCATCTTCTTGTTTATCCATTAATTCCATATACATATAATAGCATCAATTTTCTATCCTTAATCCTTTATTACACTCTTGAATAACATATATTTAAATTTGGATCACTTTCACTTAGTTTTCATATTTATTTTTGATTATTTCTCAAACTGTTTTCATTTGCTGAAATTAGGCGTACGGATTTCTCTAAATATTGATTTATAATAAAATCAAGGTATTTAAATCTGAAATTTATTTCATACATCACTAAATACATGAATTAATCCTCATAAAAATTTTAGCAAGAAATATTAATATTATATATTTATTTTGACATTTTCACTGTGCTGGACAGTGTTGTAAAATTAGGAACAGACCTAATCACGTTATTTTTAAGCCATACTTATGTCATCCAAAAATAATATTTAATTTTGGTAGTGTGATAATCATAATATTTTTTACATCATATAAAAATTTCAGAATAAAAATACATCCATAAAAATTATTAAAAATCATTTACTACAGCTGATACTGTCACCCGTTTTACCCTGTTTAAGTTAATCTTCTCAGATTTTTAATTTATAACCTAATTAATATTTTAAGCTAAAATTTTTTTCGTTCCTTAATGATAATATAATAAGATTTTTAAAAAAATTTCATGGATAAAATCCTTCGTTTACCATCTCATTCGTATTTTGGTTTCTAACACCACGTATTCATCCATTAAATAACTTAAATAAAATACCACTTCCTTAACATATGATATTTTAAATTGATTTCATACTTTCAAAAATTTTATTTTAATATCATGATGGTCGTTAATTTATTTTAAAATTTTGAAATTGTCCAATTAATCAAATGTGCTAAATAAATTTCTGGATACATAAGTGCTGTTTAAATATTTTAGAAATTTTATTTAAACCTGCTGGACGATTGATATGATTTGTATATGTAATAATGTTTTAAATTCTAAGATCCTGCAGAACATTAATATTATATTGTTGTCATAATTTTAAATCACTTTTAAATTCTGCTGGACATTGATATTGTAATGTTATTTTAATTTTAAAATTTTTTAACCCCTGGACGTTGATATGAATTACATATATATCGTTTTAATTTTTTATATATTTATATTTAAACAACATTGCTGAACGTTAAAATATATGTTGTTTTCAATTAAACAAATGCTAGACGTTGATATGATATATATGCCATTTTGATATTTTTCTTTCTAAGCAATCTGCTGGACACTATTACAATATGCTATTTTAAATTCATCATCTGCTGAACGTAAACGTAACTTTCAGAATATATGACATTTTTAGTTTGATCTCATATTTTCAGAACTTCTATATTATGCTGATCGTCAACTTATTTCAGATTTTGGAATTCGTTTGATTAATCAAATATGTTAAATATATTTTTGGATACATAAGTACCGTTAAAATCAATGGCTGTAACTTCATGATTTATAAATTTTTCAAAAATGTTAATTTCCTCCATTGGAATTAACGTCCAAACAGATGTTATATATTAATTATTTTGACTTTTGAAATTCATAAATTAAAAGTCTAAATTAACCTACTGGATGTTAGTATAGGTTTATGTATAGGTCATTGTGATATTCAATCGTTTCAGAAACTTCATTTAGATATTATACAAAATGTTAATTACATGGACAATCATTAATGACTTAGGCAGAATTTACATCGACTGATCATGGATTATGATTTTATTCAGAAATTATATGATTAAAAACTATTATAATTGTTTTGCTGAATTAGTATTGATTCAACGTAATTTGACACTGTATAAATTGAGTCAGCGTAAATAAAGATTAATTAATTAAAATTAAAATTAAATATATATATATATAATTTAGTTATTATTAATTAAATATTTGAAATTATGATGTGTTAGACATGCAAATAAAGTGGATTAGAGAACAAATTATTATAAAGAAATAGTTAAGTTAGACCTTGAAATAGGTTCAACAAAACAAGGATAAAGAGGTTAGTATTAGCCAAAAACGTAAAGGTGATTACAAATAATTGTATAAGATGGAACACACACGGGTTAGAAAAATAAAATAAATTTATAAGATATACAAGCATAGAATAGTAGAAAGAAATGGTCCTTTTTCATCTGTATAGGAAAAGGAAAGGAAAAAGTGGAAGATACAAGTTAACCACATAGGTAAGCAAGTTATATGCTTTCTAAAATATTTCTAAATAATTGCAAATTGTTTGCTCACATATTTTATGAATTATATTTAAGGATGGTCATTCCTATAATGCTTTACATGAAATGAATGCTAATTTCTTGTTAAATGCTTTTGTAAAATGTTTATGATTTATAAATATCATGTCGGCATATGTATGTTGTTGGTCCCGAGTTGATGGCAAAACCCAAGAGGGGAGGGGTGAATTGGGTAATTAAAAATTTACAACTTAAACAGAAACTTTACCCCGGATTAATCTAGCCCCCTTAATGAAGAAACTAAATGGAAAGCAAGATAATGTAGAGAGCAGAAATATAAATCAAGCAGGCAAGGTTTTTATAGTGGTTCGGGTAACCTCCCTACTCCACTCTTCCAAGCTCACACTCCTTGTGACTTGGGTTCCACTATTGTATTCCGCGAATACAACTTAGAGTCTCCACTCTCTTCTAGATTCTAGCTCTAGGGGGCATGTACAACCAGAGCCTCTTGCTCTCTTCTAGATTCCAGCTCTAGGGGGCATTAACAAAACACAGCACAAGTAGGTGATGAGTTACACTCCAATCACACACTACTTTGCTTACACTTGATCTTAGTTCCTCAAACTAAATCAAGTTCAATACAAACAAATGAAACAATAAAAGAACTACACTTTACAGTTGTGTAGAAGCAGTTTGGCGCAGAGAAGAACTTGTAGTAATGGCTTTGAAGATTCTGAAATGTAGCTCTTGCAGTTTGAAGCAAAGTTCTTCCTCTTTGATTTGCTTGATCTCTTTAAAGCTCTTAAAAATGGTAGTTAAGCACACTTAATGTTTCTCAGCTACTTCCCTCATCCACCATGAATGCTATTTATAATTTTGGAGGGAATCCGAACGTTAGAAGGTAGGTGGCGCGCATTTAATGCGCCAACGTTCGAATAAATTCCGACCGTTGCGACCCAAGTCGTATGTGGAGTCGACTTCGGATGCGACTTCGCCCAAGTCGCAGATGGAGTCGACTTCGGGTGCGACTTCGCTTCTCCGTCGCAACTTCAAGTTCCAGTCAGGGTCGACTTGGGTTCTCGACTTGACCCAAGTCGCAGGTGGAGTCGACTTCGGGTTCGACTTCACCTCGACAGTTGGCTTCATGAACTAGGAACTTGGAAACTTTTGTTTTGCTTAGTCTTTCTCAAGCCTTTTAATTCCTTTGCAATTTTTGTTACTCTTTGGATCATGGTGTCTTGCTTTCATTAGCTCCAAGATTTGCAAACCTTAAATCCTTGAATCTTGAACATTTGGATCTTGTGAATCTTGAAGAGCTTGACCCTTGCATGATTGATTCAAGCTCCTTGCTTCGCATTGGACTCATGACTTGATTTCATCTTGAATATGCATTCCAGCTTATCTTCTAAAAAATCGCCTCTGCCCGATCGAAGTTGATGTCGGAGTCGACTTCGGCTGCGACTTCACCTCAAGTCGCACGTGGAGTCGACTTGGGGTGCGACTTCGGCACTTCGTGTTCTGAGCTTCGACTCTGGACAGTTTTTGTCATCTGAGGTCGATGTCGAGGTCGACTTCGTTTGCGACTTGGCTACCCAAGTCGCAGGTGGAGTCGACTTGGCCTGCAACTTCACTTGCTCTTTTCCCGTTTTCAACTCTGGACAGTTTTGCATGTTTGAAGTCGATCTTGGAGTCGACTTGGGATACGACTTGGCTTCTATACTTGATTTTCTTCAAATGATTATTCCTTAAACATTTCCACAAACTTGTTAGTAGCCAAGACTTACTCAAATTGATTTGTTAATCATCAAAACATAGATTTAGCTAGTTTTCCACATATTTCCAACAATCTCCCCCTTTTTGATGATTGACAAAACCGATTTGAGTGTATACCTTTCAATTAAAAAAAATAACATACTTAGCAATAAAATAACATGCTTAGCAATCCTTCAATATTTAACAAACATTCAAACTCTTCACCCCAATCATATCCTACTCTTTTCTCCTTAATCATAATCATAAGGATCTCAAATCCTATTCTTTTCTTCTCCCCCTTTTTGTCAATAAATCAAAAAGATTAGAGGGTAAAGAAATAGATAGGTGGGATTGCTCCCCCTAAACAGGTGCTCCCCCTAAGTTTATGCTAGCCTAACTCAATCATTCCCATGTCATTTCTAATTTTATAGAATGCGTCTTTGGCTAGGGGTTTTGTGAATATGTCTGCAACTTGATCCTTTGTTCTTACATATACCAAACATATGTCATGATTTTCTACATGTTCTCTAATGAAATGATGTCTGAGGTCTATATGTTTGGTCCTAGAATGCAAGACTGGATCCCTAAGTTTCTGTTTCATCCAAAGTAATTGGGCACAACAGCTCCCGGCGGCAATGTATTTGGCTTCCGCCGTAGATAGAGCAACACTAGTTTGTTTTCTTGAAAACCATGAAACCAACATGCTTCCAAGAAACTGACATGTTCCACTAGTGCTCTTTCTATCTACTTTGTAACCGGCAAAATCCGCATCCAAGTAGCCGATTAGATCAAAATTAGAGCCCTTTGGATACCAAAGTCCTATATTGGTAGTGTCAACTAGGTATCTGAAAATTCTTTTGACAGCTACCAAGTGTGATTCTTTTGGACATGATTGAAATCTAGAGCACATACACACACTAAACAATATATCAGGCCTAGAAGCAGTTAAATACAATAATGAACCTATCATGCTTCTATACAGTTTTAAATCAACTACTTTTCCTTTCTCATCTTTGTCCATTTTGATCGTTGAGCTCATAGGGGTGTTTGCTCCTTTGCTATTCTCCATGCCAAACTTCTTCAACATTTCTTTGATATATTTGGACTGGTTGATGAAAACGCCTTCATTTAGTTGCTTGATTTGCAGTCCAAGGAAGAAATTCAGCTCCCCCATCATACTCATCTCAAATTCTTTCTGCATTAGCTCAGAAAATTCTTGGCAAAGAGTTTCATTAGTAGCACCGAAAATGATATCATCAACATAAATTTGAATGATCAATATGTCCTTTTCTTTATACTTGATAAACAAAGTGGTGTCTACCTTTCATTTTTGAAAATCGTGATCAATCAGAAATTTGCTTAGTCTATCATACCAAGCCCTTGGAGCTTGTTTTAATCCATATAATGCTTTGGTTAGCTTGTATACAAATTTAGATTGATCTTTTTCCTCAAATCCAGGTGGTTGTTCTACATACACCTCTTCATTTATATAACCATTCAGAAATGAACTTTTGACATCCATTTGAAACAATTCAAAGTTCATGTGAGATGCAAACGCTAGTAAGATGCGAATTGCCTCTAATCTAGCAACCAGGGCATAGGATTCTTCAAAATCTATTCCTTCTTCTTGTGAGTATCCTTTTGCCACAAGTCTAGCTTTGTTTCTCACTACAAGTCCACTTTCATCTAATTTGTTCCTAAAGACCCATTTGGTGCCAATAACAATACAATCGTTTGGTCTAGGAACAAGGTGTCAAACTTGATTTCTTTCAAATTGATTTAGCTCTTCTTGCATTGCTATAATCCAGTTTTCATCATCAAGAGCTTGATCAATATTAGAAGGTTCAATTTTGGATACAAAGGCATATTGTCCACAAACATTTTGCTTTGACCTTCTAGTTTTT
The DNA here is from genome assembly GCA_030490835.1 of Annona cherimola. NCBI lineage: Eukaryota > Viridiplantae > Streptophyta > Magnoliopsida > Magnoliales > Annonaceae > Annona > Annona cherimola. The sequence goes on from CM059973.1 coordinate 39,668,383, forward strand.
ACACCTTCATACACATTCCCTATAATTTGTTCAATTGGATGTGCATGTTTGAATTTTAAATCAGATGGAGATTTATAGGAGTCATTACCTTCACTTACCCTTTCCTCATTGGACTCTTCTTGCTTTTCCACATGCAGCTTTTCAAATTTGCTTACAATCTCATCTGCATCACTTAAATCATCTCTTCTTTTCAAGCATGGGTTAGTTTCATCAAAAACAACATGTATGGATTCTTCTACAACTTGGTTTCGTTTATTGAATACTCTATATGCTTTGCTATTTGATGAGTACCCAAGGAATATTGACTCATCACTTTTAGCGTCAAGTTTTCCCAAGTTGGTTTTTCCATTGTTCAACACATAACATGTGCATCCAAAAGCATGAAAATAAGAAATATTTGGTTTTCTTCCTTTCCATAGTTCATATGGGGTCTTTTTCAAGATTGCTCGAATGGTGACACGGTTCAATACATGACAAGCTGTACTTACAGCTTCACCCCAAAATTTCTTAGATAGATTGCTCTCATTTAGCATAGTTCTAGCCATCTCTTGTATAGTTCTATTTTTCCTTTCTACTACTCCATTTTGTTGTGGAGTTCTTGGTGCAGAAAATGTGTGGTGAATTCCTTTTTTATTGCAAAATTCCATGAATCGTTTGTTTTCGAATTCGCCACCATGATCGCTTCTTATGGTCACAATAGTACTTTGTTTTTCATTTTGCACCAAATTTACAAAAGTTGCAAACATAGAGAAGGCTTCATCTTTACTAGCTAAGAGAATTATCCATGTGAATCTTGAAAAATCATCAACTATGACAAATACATATTTCTTTCCACCAATGGTTAGAATGTCGGATGGCCCGTATAGATCCATGTGTAGCAATTCAAGTGGCTTGGTGGTGGAAATTTCCTTTTTGGTAGAGAAAGGCATCTTGGGTTGTTTTGATAATTGACATGCCTTACAAATCTTGTCCTTGTCATATTTCAATATTGGTAATCCTTCTACCAAACTCTTTTTCCATAGGGTCTTTATGTTTTCCATGTTTATATGTCCAAGCCTTTTATGCCAAACTCATGGATCATTATCAATGGCCATTAGACATTGACCATTTAATTCATCAAGTGAAACCAAATATACATTTCCATGTCTTTTACCACTAAACATGATATGCTCTCCATCAAATACATTACATATAGATGATTCAAACACAACCTTGTATCCTTTATCACATAATTGGCTAATGCTCATTAAATTGTGTTTGAGTCCTTCAACAAACAAAACATCTTCCATGCATGCATTTGAAATACTACGTATATTTCCTTTACCTTTAATTTTACCTTTTTCATTATTACCAAAGGTAACCATTCTATCGTTGCAAGGCTTAAGTTTATGAAATAAGCTTCTTTCACCGGTCATATGCCTTGAGCAACCGCTATCCATGAACCATTCATTATTTGCCTTTGCCTTAAAACATGTCTGAAAAAATAAGCAAGTAAATCTTATCTCCTTGGTACCCATTTTATGGGTCCATTTGGGTTAGTAATATTATTCAACCTTTGTTGCTCTAACTTAGAAAGCTCAAATCTTGTGTTCCTTGGAACCCAAACTAATTTTGCACCATGGTCATATAATTTCTTAAAGTTACACTTATAGGCTTTATGACCCATTTTATTGCAGAAATTGCAGGCTATAAGTAATCTTGGAGTAGACCTCCAAGTATGCATTGGTTCAAATGTTGGCCTTCTAGTCCACATAACATTTTTCCTTTGTGGCTTGTATATAGGTGCAGTTTTAGTTTGATATTTTCCAAGTATTGGCACATTTGATTTGCCACTTTCTTTTTGCTCAAAAGTATAATATCCAAGGCCTCTTTTATTTGTTTGAGCAGTCATGTTCAGAAACATCTTCACATTTTCTCCTGGATTAGAGAACTTTGCTAATGATTCATTCAAGGATTCGTTCTCCTTTTTAAATTTTTCTACCTCTTTCAGCAATAATTCATTTTCCTCTTTCAGTTTTGTTGATCTTTCAGCTAGTTTTCCATTTACAATAATAATAGAATTGCATTGTTGTCTCTTCAATGTCAACTTGTTTCCTAGCTTTTTGATTTCCTCATATAATGAATCATATGCAATTTGTAGTTCTTCTAATTCAGCACATTTGAGGCATTCATGAAAAGAAGAATAACTTGATTGAGAATAGCAAGGTTTGGAAGTTACCTCTTCATTGCTTGTGCATTTTGTTGAGATGGATTGTTCTTCCAAAACTTCAGTTGTGTTTAGGCATAACAAGTCTTCTTCTTGTTCGATCCGTGCCATGCAGCATATTCTTGCACAGTTTGCTGCATCGTTGCCGTCGGTTGAAGAGCTGCTTGTTGATGAACTCTCTTCATTGACATACATGCCTCTTCCCTTAGACTTTTGATATTTTCTTCTTTCATGTCCTTCTCTCCTCTCTTGATAATCCTTTGGTTTTTCTTCCGGTGTAGGACATTGAGTTTGCATATGTCCTACGCCCCCGCATCTATAGCACTTGGTTGGCTCGTTCTTCTTCTCTCTTCGTGGTCTTTCTTTGTAGTCTCCGAAGTTCCTCTCTTTTCTCACAAATTTTCGGAATTTGCGAGTGAGAAGTGCTATGTCTTCATTGTTGTTTTGAGATGAGGAGGTAGATTCTTCTGAGTTGTGAGTGACCTTTAGTGCAATGGTTTTCTTCCCTTTATGATTGTCTTCGTTTCTTCTCTTAATTAGCTCATGTGACATTAATGAGCTAATGAGGTCTTCTAGCTTTAAAGTGTTGAGGTCTTTTGCTTCTTCTATTGCTGTAATCTTTGGAGTCCATGAATCTGGTAGAGCTCTTAAGATCTTCATGACCTGTTCAGATTCAGAGATAGCATTTCCAAGACCTTTCAAAGCATTAGTAATCTTGGAGAATCTAGCAAATATTTCAGAAATATTTTCTGTATCTAGCATTCTAAAGCTTTCCAATTCTCCTATCAGAATATTTCTTCTAGTCCCTTGGACTTGAGAAGTTCCTTCATAAATAGATGTTAGAGTATCCCATATTTCTTTAGCGGTTTGACAAGATGATACTCTATCATATTCGGAAGCTGTAAGAGCACAGAATAGTGAGTTCATAGCTTTGGCATTGCTCTTTACAGTTCTTACTTCCTCTTCGGTCCACTTGGAAGCTCTTTCATCAATTGGCAATGTTACACCATCTTGGATAGCAATCCAAGAGTCCATATCTGTAGCCATGATGAGTTGCTTCATACGAAGCTTCCAATAACCAAAGTTGTTCCCATCAAACAATGGTGGCCTTGTAAAAGATTGGCCTTCAGCAAATGCGGGAACGGAAGTAGATTGGGATGCCATGATAATAGATCTCTTTGGTAAAAACTCAAAGACCTGCTCTGATACCACTTGTTGGTCCTGAGTTGATGGCAAAACCCAAGAGGGGAGGGGTGAATTGGGTAATTAAAAATTTACAACTTAAATAGAAACTTTACCCCGGATTAATCTAGCCCCCTTAATGAAGAAACTAAATGGAAAGCAAGATAATGTAGAGAGCAGAAATATAAATCAAGCAGGCAAGGTTTTTATAGTGGTTCGGGTAACCTCCCTACTCCACTCTTCCAAGCTCACACTCTTTGTGACTTGGGTTCCACTATTGTATTCCGCGAATACAACTTAGAGTCTCCACTCTCTTCTAGATTCTAGCTCTAGGGGGCATGTACAACCAGAGCCTCTTGCTCTCTTCTAGATTCCAACTCTAGGGGGCATTAACAAAACACAGCACAAGTAGGTGATGAGTTACACTCCAATCACACACTACTTTGCTTACACTTGATCTTAGTTCCTCAAACTAAATCAAGTTCAATACAAACAAATGAAACAATAAAAGAACTACACTTTACAGTTGTGTAGAAGCAGTTTGGCGCAGAGAAGAACTTGTAGTAATGGCTTTGAAGATTCTGAAATGTAGCTCTTGCAGTTTGAAGCAAAGTTCTTCCTCTTTGATTTGCTTGATCTCTTTAAAGCTCTTGAAAATGGTAGTTAAGCAAACTTAATGTTTCTCAGCTACTTCCCTCGTCCACCATGAATGCTATTTATAATTTTGGAGGGAATCCGAACGTTAGAAGGTAGGTGGCGCGCATTTAATGCGCCAACGTTCGAATAAATTCCGACCGTTGCGACCCAAGTCGCATGTGGAGTCGACTTCGGATGCGACTTCGCCCAAGTCGCAGATGGAGTCGACTTCGGGTGCGACTTCGCTTCTCCGTCGCAACTTTAAGTTCCAGTCAGGGTCGACTTGGGTTCTCGACTTGACCCAAGTCGCAGGTGGAGTCGACTTCGGGTTCGACTTCACCTCGACAGTTGGCTTCATGAACTAGGAACTTGGAAACTTTTGTTTTGCTTAGTCTTTCTCAAGTCTTTTAATTCCTTTGCAATTTTTGTTACTCTTTGGATCATGGTGTCTTGCTTTCATTAGCTCCAAGATTTGCAAACCTTAAATCCTTGAATCTTGAACATTTGGATCTTGTGAATCTTGAAGAGCTTGACCCTTGCATGATTGATTCAAGCTCCTTGCTTTGCATTGGACTCATGACTTGATTTCATCTTGAATATGCATTCCAGCTTATCTTCTGAAAAATCGCCTCTGCCCGATCGAAGTTGATGTCGGAGTCGACTTCGGCTGTGACTTCACCTCAAGTCGCACGTGGAGTCGACTTGGGGTGCGACTTCGGCACTTCGTGTTCTGAGCTTCGACTCTGGACAGTTTTTGTCATCTGAGGTCGATGTCGAGGTCGACTTCGTTTGCGACTTGGCTACCCAAGTCGCAGGTGGAGTCGACTTGGCTTGCGACTTCACTTGCTCTTTTCCCGTTTTCAACTCTGGACAGTTTTGCATGTTTGAAGTCGATCTTGGAGTCGACTTGGGATACGACTTGGCTTCTATACTTGATTTTCTTCAAATGATTATTCCTTAAACATTTCCACAAACTTGTTAGTAGCCAAGACCTACTCAAATTGATTTGTTAATCATCAAAACATAGATTTAGCTAGTTTTCCACATATTTCCAACATATGTGAATGATCATGGTGCACGAGGATTAGGCCAGAGCTGAGGTAGTAAGCGGACCGGATGTCCCCCTCACTATCGCCAAGTCTCTTATACAGGCCTAGGTCGGCGGCCACCTCCCTGAGGTGGAAGCATGTATGGGATGGGTGCCTAGCTAGCGTCTCGTCCAAAGGAATGTCATGAATGCCATGGTTGCATAACATTTCTCATTACATGAAATGCATGAAAAAAAATTGAAAATTTATGTATAAGCACTGAGTATCTTTACTCACCCATGTTTTTTTTTTAAAAAAAATGGACAGGTGATGACGATGAAGACGACATGTGAATATGAAGAATTTTATGTAAATGATGTATATGATAACCTTTATGTAAAGAAAATTTTGTTATGACTCTGATATGAGAAATGTTTTCCAAGTGGGATGAATGAAAATGTTTATTTATGTATTGATGTTATACATATATATATAGATGATATACACGTATTAAAAAAAATTTGCCGTGTAATCAGGGCAACAATCCTGAATCACGTTTACCAACCCTTTTCGACCCTGGAGTAAGGACCATGTGGAGCCCCGGATTTGGGGTGCCACAGAGGGTGGTATTAGAGAAAGGGTTGATAAAATGGAAAGAAAGGATAGAAATGATCAAACTAAGTTGCATGAATTCATGATTTTGATCAATTAATTTATTATTAATGATTCATATGTAGATGGCAAACAAAGGAAAGACTGCTCTAAGTGCAAGGGAGATGGAGGAGGAGCAAGAGAGAGAATGGGTACGGGAAAGAATCGATAGATGGTTGGCGTCTCAACAGGGTCTAGTTATTAGGCCCCAGTACCCACAAACTATCGGGATCTGCCTCTATCATACATTAGCAATCCAGAAGCCCGACGACCTTCAGGACCTACAGTCTTTCCTAGACATCCACCTGGGTTTCCCATTCGACCAGAACTCCACAAAGGAAAACCCTCTAATAAAGCATCAGCAGCCCCAGATTCTACTGAATATACCCCAGCTAGTCCCCCGCCCGGACCCTTCGTGGTCACAAAATGGTTTACAGAAAGTGACTTAGAATATTATTGGAATAGAAAGGTTGAGCCGTCCCACCTGACAGGGGACTGTGGTATCAGTTCGAGGGAGGATTTATTCAGTTCTGCTTTGGAGCTCCATGGGCCCAAGTGGACGAAGAGAGAGAGAGAACTTGGAGGAACTAGGGGAAATTATCCTCAGGATGGTAGAATATCCTATTTCCCCACTTGCCCTAGCTCCACCTGTACCTGCCCCACCTGCACCAGCTAATGACGACGACGATCCAATGGAGTGGTCAGACAGTGATAGTGGTTCTTCTGAGAGAGAAGAAGAAGATGAGAATCTAACACCCTAAGACTGGTCTGATACCAGTACGATGACTGAAGAACCCACCCAGGTACCTTTTAGCCTTAGGAGATTCCTAGAGTCAAGGAGAAGAGGCCACTAAAGGAGACAGGGATCAAGGGGCACAAATTTCTTTTTTTTCTTTTGTAAATATGAACACGTAAATATTGCTGAAACAAGTACATAAGGCTTAGATAGTCTATGTACAAAAGTTTGATATTATATATAAAAGTTTTTACTACCTATGAATGAAATGTGTGAAATATATATAAATTATATGATCATTAAAAATGTGTTTGAATTCTATATATGACTGAATGTGTTATGATGTGATAGACATTGATACTAATGAAAATTTTATGCCTAAAGACGTTGAAAATGCCAGTCACTAGAGTTGAAGGCAAGACTAATAGAGGAAAGGCCCCGATAGAAGAATTTGTCGATCAAACCAGACGCGAGGCTAGTAAGAGAACAAGTAGGGCGGAATCGGAAGAACAGTCCTCAAGGACCCACCAAAGATGAGAAGATAATTCTAAACCTCAAACTGATATCAATATAGAAGAAAGAGTAGCTATAGCCGTAGAAAAGGCTATGCAACAATGGACAGTCTAAGCGGCTGGGATGCTACGAGGTTTATGGGACCAGCAGGCCCCACCACAAGGAGAAAACAGGGAAAAATTAGGCTCCTCGACTAACCCCGGAACATCAAGAGGTAAGGAGGATAGCTTCCTGGAAGCTGACAGGAAAGCCATCAACTCTTTCCTTGCCCAGAACCCACCTAAGTTCGCAGGGGAACCAGATCCTCTCATTGCAGAGCAGTGGATCACAAAGATAAAGAAGTTATTCGAAATATCGCCTTGCTACAATCACTAGAAAATCTATGTATCACCCACATACTAGTAAAAGATGCCTATGAATGGTGGGAGACTCTGATGGTCACCATGCCACACCTTGAGAAGTCACGTGGCATGAATTTCTAAAAGAGTTCAACAATGAATATCTACCTATAAGGCTACAAGGCCAGAAGGTAATAGAGTTTGAGAAACTCTACCAAGGTCGAATGTCAATTACGGAGTACGCTACAAAGTTTAATGCCTTGGTAAGGTATGTGCCTTGGATTGCAAATATACCAGAAAATAAGGCACAAAGATTCAAAAGGGGATTAAGGCCCCGTTAAAGAGAAGGATTAGCTCCGTTGTTAATAAATGACTATGCCTCTAGCATTGAGAAAGCTAGGGCATTGGAAATGGAATCAATGAGAACTTAAGAGCTTAGGCAAGCTCAGAAACCATTCTTTGCAGCCTCCTACGGAAATGAGACTAATAAAGGAAAAGAAAGAAGGACAACCACCAGGAGAAAGAGGATCGGTGACAGGACAAGAAACACCCCTACTTGCATAACCTGCCACAAGAGCCACTTTGGCGAATGCTTACAAGGTTCGAGGAAATGCTACAAGTGCGGCCAGACAGGTCACATAGCTCGGGTTTCTAGAACTGCTGAAGCCAGGGTAGTAAAATGCTTCATCTGTGGTCAAGTCGGGCACATTGCGCCCAATTGTCCAAATAAGCCATAAGAAGCACCAGCCCGAGGAAGGCCGGCTCAGCAAAAGGTCCCCGCCATCGCCAATCGGCTCGGTACTGCTACTAACCCAGTGCGTGTTCAGGCCCTAACCAGAACAGAATCACAGGAGGTTGAGGAGAAAGTGGTTACATGTATGATTTATATTTTAAGAAAACCTGTAGTAGCCTTATTTGATTCTGGAGCTACGCATTCATTTATATCATACCAATTCGTAACCATACACACACTCCGGGTAGAAACTAGTAGTACCATACATATAGAATCCCCAGTATATAGATTGGCAAGCATAAATCAAGTATGTAAAGGACGCCCTATCTGGATAGGATCAAAAATATTAGAAGAAGATCTTATCCTATTGCCAATGACAGAGTTTGATGTCATACTAGGGATGGATTGGCTAAGTCTTTGGGGTGCAACAATTGACTGCAAAAATAAAAGGTACAATTTGAAGCACCAAGGGAAAGGATAGAGATCAGTAGGATAGGACAGCCAGAAGACACAACAAGATTTGTATCAGTTATGAAAGCAGCAAAGCTAATTCGCCAATAGTGTACTACCTATCTAATCGCTTTAAATATAATAACAGGAGATGAGGTATCTATAGAGAAAATTCCAGTGGTAAAAGAATTTTCAGATATTTTTCCAAAGGAATTATGTAATTTACCACTAGAAAGGGAGATAGATATGGAAATAGAAATTATTCAGCAACCGCTCCAGTATCTAAGGTCCCATATAGGATGACACCGGCTGAATTAGCTGAATTGAAAGTACAAATTCAGGATTTGTTAAACAAAGGGTTTATTAGACCCAGTGCATCACCAAGGGGAGCTCCAGTTATATTTGTGAGAAAAAAAGATGGGCGTTTGAGACTCTGTATTGATTATAGAGAATTGAATAAAGTTACAGTAAAAAATAAGTATCCATTCCCAAGGATAGATGATCTCTTTGATCAGTTAAAAGGAGCTTCTACCTTTTCTAAGATTGATTTACAATCAGGATACCACCAGTTGAGGATATATCCAAAGGACATCCATAAAACAGCATTCAGAACAAGATATGGGCATTATGAATTCTTAGTCTGTGAAACCCATATTATTTGAAACTTCATGTAATATATAGTGTATATGTTATTTCAGTAAGGTTATAGAAAAATGCGTGTTTACAAAAAAATTAAATTTCAATTTTTAAAAAAATTTGCATGAGAATTCGCTGGCAGCAAAAGGTCGATGCATGAACAGCTATAAAAACATGGACAACTACATAAATGGTTGGTAATTACGTGGGCATCTACATGTGAATAATAGAAATCACATGAAGTGCTGGACGTCTCAAAAGAGGGCAGCTGTATTTATTTAAATGCTGATTTCAAGAGCTGTAATAATTAACAGCGGCAACTTGAGGGGGTTAAGAAATGAACCATGGTAAGACCGTTTAATGCATAATATATAAAGGGGGCATGGTATATATGGCTGGACGTTAAAGAGGGTAGATGACGCTCAAGAGGGCAGATATATTGCTGGGCGATAATGGAAGAAAAGGAGTAGACGGTCCAAGCATTCAACAGGTTCCTATTTATTTCTTTTTCTTTTTCTTTTAATTGATGCACGTCCTAATATATTTTTAACTTCTGAAAATGCTGCTCGTTTAAGCATTTAAATTTTTTTTTAAAAAAATACATGGACATTTAAAAAGTTGCAAATGAACAAATTGAAAGGTTGGATGCAACAACATATTATTAGATATATAAAAAAAAGAGAGAAAAAAATTCAGCAAAAGCAGATCATATACGTTGCTAAATTATTAGTGGAGAAGGAACAATGGGCATTGCTGGATATGTTGCTTGCTGAAATTAATAGAGAGATGCTGCTGGACGTGAATATATTAGAGAATGGGAGATCATATAAATATTCATGTTGGTTAATTGAAAGAAAGGGTTGGATAAGTGCTGAACGTAAATTGAAGGAGGAGGTTGTACACTAATAGATGTTGGACGTTCAAAGGGGCTGAATGTATTAGAGGTGTGACGAGCTGCGTATATGTTAATTAGAATGCTCACTATTTATGCAAGTATACGTGCCGTGTCAAGTAATAAAAAGTGAGTAGAGTATCGTTCCCACGAGAAATTGTTAACCGGAATTATTAATTCGTTAAACTACTTTCGATGTGTGGAAAATTCTGAGTTTTTATGGTTCAACTAAACTAACGATTGCAACGAGAAATCAGAGTAGAGATGTGAGACTACTGGATACTGGAAACGGGTTTTCTAATCAGCGATAGCAGATGGATAGATCGGAATTCTTGAATCTGAACTATATTGCTCTGGTTCTTTTTAATTGCATTGCATATGGATTTACTAGCCCAAGTTCATATATCTTTATATATGTTTTCCAATATTATATAAAGCTAATTACACTTTGTTTAAGTGCTATGTTCCCATGTCATTAAATAAAGTGAAATTGATAAGTTGATAACTTGTATAATGACTACACAGGGTTTAACAGTATATTCTTATTCGTTAAACAACTCTCCTTACACAAAGGTCGAAACCTATACCTACACATGGATCCGGCAAAGATCTTCCTCTTCCAAGGATAAATCAAGCAATTAAATCATCTTACAAGGTAGCTAATCTTGTAAAAAGCATTAAATCCACACATTCAAAGGTAAATCATACATAATCATATATAAAATCAACTATTCATTCCTGAATATTCTAAGAACCAAGAAATAATATAGTTTAGAATTCAAATCATCCTAACTATCCATCTAATGGAGGTTTAGTTCAAAGACACAATCTTAACATCCAATACATCCATATAAAAATTATTCATGAAGGCAAAGAAAGATAATTGGAAAGAATAAGAGAAAACTGTTTTTCGACAGTTTCCACCAACGGGGCTTGAATCCTCTCTTCAATCTTGATTTCCTCCTTCTCTTGCACTTTAGTTCGTACTTAGGCTCTCTCTCTCTCCCCTTCGCGCGCGAACCCCTCAGAACTATATATAGAACTCCTTTGCGCAGCTTACGCACTGAAGTTTTCACATACGGATGCGCATTGGCACCAAGGCACCCCTAGCTGGCTCCTAGGAGCCAACTCCTTGTATGCTGAGCAACTTTGACACATTCTGTAAAACCCTAAAAATTCATGCACTGGCGCCTAGGCGCCAACTCCCTGGAGTATTGCCTGACTTGTGGCTTCAATATAGTTTGAACTTGGGTTTCATGTAGATGAATTAGCGCCTGGGCGCCCCTGGGCGCCAACTCTCTGGAAGCTATGCTGTCAGCTATGTGTGCTGAAAATGGCCAAGGCACGTAGGGTGGCGCCTGGGCCCCAATGGTTGGCGCCTAGGCGCCATCCATCTGCCTCTGGTTGCCTCAGCTTGCATTCAACTCGTCTACTCTGCCTTCACACGTCCCGTCCTTCCTGCAAAAGATGGAAAACTAAGTAAATGAACTAAAAATGCCTAAATAATGCTAAAAATGCCTAAAAACTAACTAACGCTCCTAAAATGCAAAGTGAGTGAAAATTAAGCTAAATTGATGCAAAGTAAGCCTAATCTCTCGAACTAACGCACAAACTAAGTTTGAAATGGGCCATGATAACTCGTAAAAATACGAGTTATCACACCCCTAAACTTAAATGTTGCTAGTCCTCGAGCAACACATGCGAACAGTATGAATGAATGAATGAATTGATGAATGCCTGCAGACTCTGTCAACTCCGCTTGCTTCTTGTTATGCATTGATCAATCCACTTAACCATTTCACAAGGTCAAGACTAATTCAACTTGAAAAATCCTTCATTATACAAACAAGGCATGCATTTTCCTTTTTAAACCAAGTTACATGTGGATGCTAAGATTCCATAATGCAAAGTCATATTTCAACACGTTAACCTTTCATTCAATCAGAAAACTAGTTAGAAAATTAATGAACACAAGCAAACCAAGGATTAAACTGAATATACTGGTTACAGTAAATGGTATCAAGTCACTGAATTTAATCTCTAACAACTACACATTCTTTTTCCCCCAGACTTATTGCAAAAATTCTCCTCACCATATTTCAGGATATCTGGAGATCTGTTTTTTTTGGCTTCCCTCACCATATTTCAGGGTATCTAGGGAGAATTTTCATTTTTAAAGCGTTGTATTTATGATTTTCCTTTGCTTTTTTACGCGAACCTTGCCATTTATCGATGCCAAGTCCCGGTTACTCATCTTAGGTCAACCACCCCTTTTTTAAAACTGTTTTCTAATGCCTTGTTAGGGGTACTGAACATGTTTGGGTAATTCTTATGAAATAATACCATTTCTGAACCCGTTAAAGTACTTGGCCAGCATTTCATCATCTCGGTCTGAAAGATATGCCTGTGATTGAATTAGAACAGTGTATTATAAAATTTCTTTTAATTCTTTCACATGTTAATTTCAACCTATTTTTACACTTGGTTTTTAATCTGAATAACCCATTCTTTCATGAATTCAATTTCAAGTCAACATTAATCACAACTTTGCACATTTTCAGAATAAGATGGATTGAAACAAAGACAACTTTCATTAGCTAGAATTGGCATACATGCAACCATAAAATAAAGCATGAAAATTTAAAATGAAAAACTAACCTATGGTTGAGAATTATACACCCCCCAAACTTGAGAGATGCATTGTCCTCAATGCATGATCCTAAAATGAACTAACAATGAAAATGCAAAGAAAAGAAAAAATAAAAGAGAAGAAAAATAAAACTAAAGGATTGGGACTCCCTCATGAATCAGACTCCGTATAGTCCTCGTCATCCTCGTCGCCGGGCTGGGGCTGAGACGGCTGCCCGAAGCATGCTCGGAACTCTGGTGGCTTCGGTGGGAAAGCTCAATTCTTTTTTCCTACAGAAGCAAAAACAACAATCAAAAATTCAAATGGAACATGATTGATGGGTTGCCTCCCATCCAACGCTGAGTTTATCGTCCTCCACTCGACGTTCTCACTGTTCAATTCTCTTTCAATTCCACCACCTCCTTGCAACGTTGAAAATCATCCCCGATATAATGCTTAAGACGTTGCCCATTCACGACAAAACTATTTTCGGATGCCTCGTTGCATATTTCCACCACTCCATGCTCAGTTGCCTTTATCACCACGAACGGACCTGACCATCTAGATTTGAATTTCCCTAGAAATAACTTCAATCTTGAATTAAAGAGCAAAACCCTCTGACCTGGCTCGAAATTTCGTGTTAGAATCTTTCTATCATGCCATTTCTTCACCTTTTCTTTATATATCTTGGCATTTTCATAGGCTTGCACCCGAAACTCATTCAACTCATTGAGTTGCAGTAACCGGCGTTCCCCTGCCTGTTGCATGTCCAGGTTGAGTTTTTTTATTGCCTAATACGTACTGTGCTCTAATTCCAATGGCAGATGGCAGGCTTTTCCATAAACCAGTTAGTATGGAGACATTCCAAACTGAGTTTTATAGGCAGTTCGATATGCCCATAGTGCATCTTCTAGTTTGACGGATCAGTCTTTGCGAGAGGACCCGATCATTTTTTCTAGAATTTGCTTCAATTCCCTGTTGGCCAACTCGACCTATCCGTTAGCTTGCGGATGATACACTGTCGTCACTCTGTGGCGTACGCCGTATTTGTGTAGAATTGCCATGAACCGCCGGTTACAGAAATGGGATTCTCCATCACTAATGATCACCCTCGACGTGCCAAAACGAGTAAAGATGTTCTTCCTGATGAATTTGAGAACTGTTTTAGCATCACCTGCTTGAGTTGGAATCGCTTCTACCCATTTGGAAACATAATCAACAGCAACGAGGATGTATTGGTTTCCGAAGGAGAGAATAAATGGGCCCGTGAAGTCAATACCCAGACATCAAATATTTCTACTTCAATGATATTAGCGAGAGGCATCTCATGTCTTTTAGAAATGTTACCTGTCCGTTGGCATTGATCGCATCTTTTGGCATAAAAATGGGCGTCTTTGAATAAAGATGGCTAGTAGTATCCCAATTGAAGTATTTTTGCTGCAGTTTTGTCTCTTTGAAAGTGGCCCTTATATGGCGATGAATGACAGCTCTGCAGTAGTGCTTCATGTTCATACTTTGGAATACATCTCCAATATAACTGATCTGGGCATTGCTTAAATAGATATGGATCATCCCAGAAATAGAATTTAACGTCGTGGAGAACTTCTTCCTTTGGTGTGAATTCAGCCCCGGAGGCAACATTCCACTGACGATGTAATTGACGAAGTCTGCATACCATGGTGGGCTGCTTGGGGAGATAGAGAATAACTGCTCATCCGAAAACACTTCCCAAATTTGCTCCGTATCATGGGCTAACTAGGGTCCTTCAAGGCGGGATAGATGGTCAGCGACCTGATTTTTAGCTCCCTTACGGTCTTTGATTTCAAGGTTGAATTCCTGTAGCAGTAAGACCCATCGAATCAAGCATGGTTTTGCATCCTTTTTCTCGATCAGATATTTGATGGCTGAATGGTCTGCGTAAACGATCACCTCAGTGCCCACCAGATAGGCTCTGAATTTATCAAATGCAAATACCACTGCTAGCAGTTCCTTTTTGGTTGTAGTCTAATTCATTTGTGCCTCGTTCAAGGTTTTGCTAGCGTAGTAGATGGAGTGGAAAACCTTATTTTTTCGCTGTCCCAATACTGCTCCCACTGCATAGTCACTTACATCGTACATTAATTCAAATGGGAGATTCCATTCTGGAGAAATAATAATTGGTGCAGATACCAGTTTCTTTTTCAGCTCCTGGAATGCTTCCATACATTCGCTGGTGAATTCGAATGGCTTATCTTTTTCGAGCAGCGAACATAACGGCTTAGCTATCTTTGAGAAGTCTTTTATGAACCGTCTATAGAATCCTGCATGTCCCAGAAAACTGCGAATTCCTTTGACTGAAGTAGGTGGAGGAAATTTCTCGATCGTCTCGATTTTAGCTTTGTCCACTTCCATTCCATGTTTAGAGACCCTGTGACCAAGTACGATGCCCTCTTGCACCATAAAATGACACTTTTCCCAGTTAAGAACTAAGTTCGTATCCTCACACTGCTAGAGCATCTTCGATAAGTTGGTTAAGCACTTGTCGTAGGAATTCCCGAATACTGAGAAATCATCCATGAATACCTCCAAGAAATCGTCCACCATATCAGTGAAAATGGCCATCATACATCGTTAAAATGTGCCTGG
The DNA here is from genome assembly GCA_030490835.1 of Annona cherimola. NCBI lineage: Eukaryota > Viridiplantae > Streptophyta > Magnoliopsida > Magnoliales > Annonaceae > Annona > Annona cherimola. The sequence continues at coordinate 39,683,638 of CM059973.1, forward strand.
TGCATTGCATAAGCCAAAGGGCATTCCCCTGAATGCGAACGTACCATGAGGACATGTGAACGTGGTTCTTTCTTGGTCTTCCGGTGCTATCATAATCTAGTGATAACCTGAATAGTCATTCAGAAAGTAGTAGATTTCACATCTTGCTAACCTGTCCAACATCTGATCAATGAATGGAAGTGGGAAATAATCCTTTCGGGTGGCTTTATTCAGCTTGCAGTAGTCCATGCAAACTCGCCAACCAGTAACTATTCTGGTCGGGATTCGCTCGTTGTTTTCATTGGAAACGACCGTCATACCACCTTTCTTCAGGACACACTGCACCGGGCTAACCCAAGAATTGTTAGAGATAAGGTATATCACGCCTGCATCTAGCCATTTGATGATCTCCTTTTTGACCACTTCTTTCATAATTGGGTTTAGTCTTCTCTGCGCTTCGATAGATGGTCTGGAATTCTCTTCTACTTGAATCTTATGCATGCAAAAGGATGGGATGATTCCTCTGATGTCTGCTATGGTCCATCCTATGGCCTTTTTGTGATCTCTGAGCACTCTGAGCAGTTTTTCTTCCTGCACGGGATCTAGTGCAGAAGAAATAATCACCAAGAGTGAGGATTCTGCTCCTAGGAAGGCATATCTGAGGTGTTTTGGCAAAGGTTTCAGCTCCAGGATAGGCGGCTCTTCAATTGACGGCTTCAACTATTTAAAAGACTCCGGCTTGAGCTCCAGCGATTCAAATTTCTACTGGTATTGTGGGAATGTTGGAGGTTGCTGCAGATAGTGTATCATTTATGCTAAATCTTCATCAGATTCATTGCCTTCCCCAACGAGCGATGCTTCTAGGATGTCCTTAAAAGCGGAAATTTAGAATTTGGCTTACACTGCCGAGTCCACCATGTCGATCATTAGACATTCCTCTGGGTCATTTGGTAATTGCATTGCCTTGAACACGCTAAGAGTTACGTGTTCGCTCTGAACCCGCATGGTCAGCTCTCCAGCCTGTACAACGATGATGGCTTTTCTCATTGCGAGGAAGGGTCGACCCAGAATGATGGGCACATCTCGATCTTCTTCATAATCCAAGATAATAAAATTAGCAGGAAAGATGAACTTGTCTACCTTGACAAGGACATCCTCAATAATACCTTCCGGATATGTGATAGATCGATCCGCCAGTTGTAGCGTAACTGTGGTAGGTCGGGCTTCCCTTAGGCCCAATTTTTTGAAAATGGAGTTGGGCATAAGATTAATGCTCGCTCACAAGTCGCATAGGGCTCTCCCAAAGTTCTGGTCTCCAATCGTGCATGGAATGGTGAAACTCCCTAGGACTTTGAGTTTAGGAGGCAGCTTCCTCTGCACCCTTTCACTGGTTTTCTCTGTTAGCACCACCGTTTCGAATTCCGTTAATCGCCTTTTCTTTGATAACACGTCTTTCATGAATTTGGCGTAGCTCGGCATCTGTTCCAAGGCCTCGACGAGAGGTATATTATTGTGTAGCTGCTTCAATACATCAAGAAATTTCTTGAATTGGCCCTCCTTTTTAGGCTTTTCAAATCGTTGAGGAAATGGAGGAGGCGGCCTTGGATTTGTGGCGATTTCAGCGTTCGGTTGCTTTTGAGTTGCGACTGGTTCTCCTTGCTCTTGCGACTACCGAATCAGAGGATTAGTCGGTTCAGTCACCTATTCTGGTGGAATTGCATCGGGTAACTGCTTTCACTACGCAATGTGACTGCTTGAACCTATTCTTTGCCTTTTCCTTTTAGGTTTTGCTCGGTGTCTCTCGGTAATGAACCTTGAGGTTGGTTGTTCGGAGCTGAGGCCAGTTGGCCTATCTGTGCTTCTAGGTTCCTATTCGTCGTGATTTGGGATTGCATAAACTGCATGAAGAGGTTTTCCATATCTGATTTTTTTTCTTCTCGCGGTGGTGGATTGAACTGCATTGGTCTTGTAGGCTGTTGCTGTGGCGGTTGCTGTGAGAATCCCGGCGGCTGATTCGGCCTCGTCTGGTTATTCCATGAGAAATTGGGATGATTTCTCCAGCCTGGGTTGTGGTTGTTTCCATACTGATTCGCTGGGTTTCTCTAGAAATTTCCCACGTAATTAATGGACTCTGGGTTGGAGGCACATTCATCACTGGGATGGCTGAATTTGTCACACCACGTGCAAATATTTATTGCTGTCGACTGGTGTGGTGTAGACGCCCCTAATGCATTAACGTTGGCTAGCCTGGACCAGTTCTAAATTTCTCGAGATAAAGCGTTGATGTGGGCCTTTATCGATGAGACCGCGTCCAGTTGGAGTAGACCCCCACCTCGACTCCTATCAGATGACAGTTGGTAAGTATTGGCCGCCAAGTTTTCGAGTAGGGCGTATGATTCTCGATAGCTTTTTCGTAGCAGAGAACCGTTCGATGACGAATCCACCATGTGACGGATGGAATCCTGGAGACCGTTATAGAAAATCTGAATTTGGACCCACGGCTGAATTCCATGATGCGGGCATATTCGGAGCAGGTCTTTGAAATGATCCCACACCTCTAATAGGGTCTCCTCTCCGTGTTGCTTGAACGAGACTATATCCATTCTCAGCTTGGCTAACTTGGCAAGCTGGAAGTATTTTTCTTAGAATTTTTGTGCCAAGTCATTCCATGTGTTGACGAAGTTTGGTGGCAAACAGTCTAGCCACTCCGAAGCTCGATCACGCAGAGAAAATGGAAATATTCTAAGCCGCATTGCCTCGTCAGAGACTCCATTTTACTTGAATACGTTCATAATCTGCAGAAAATTCCGCAGATGGCGGTGCGGGTCTTCAGATGCTAGACCTCCGAACTACCCGATAGACTGAAGCATCTGAAAAATCACCGGCTTGATCTCGAAGTTATTGGTGTCGATTGGGGGAGGTACAATGCTAGTTTGAACTGCATTCTGACCAAGCGCAATCAGATCCCAAATGGGTTGGTCCAAATCATCTTGAGGTGGATAATTCGGGATCTCAATCCTTTGGTTTCCCTACTGGTTTGCTTGAACGTTCTCATCCTGGTTATCGATGCGCTCCATCGTATGCTGTTGGTTTCTAGCCTCCCTACTCTTGCGACATCTTCTCAAATAAGTTCGTTCGGGTTCCGGATCAAAAGGAATAACAATCACCTTTCTGGCTCTACCTCGGCGCATGCATTTTACGATGACTCTGCAAAAACCAATGAAATTGAACTAGCAAAAAAAGAAATAGAAATTCTAAACTAAAAGAAATTATGAAAATAAACTATTCTACAGAATTATACAAGGAAGCAATAAAAATAACAAAATAATTGGCTAAATAATTCCCCAGCAACAGCGCCAAAAACTTGACGAGCTGCATATATGTCAATTAGAATGCTCGCTATTTACGCAAGTATACATGCCGTGTCAAGTAATAAAGAGTGAGTAGAGTATCGTTCCCATGAGGAATTGTTAATCGGAATTATTAATTAGTTAAACTGCTCTCCATGGGTGGAAAATTCTGAGTTTTTATGGTTCAACTAAACTAACGATTGCAACGAGAAATCAGAGTAGAGATGTGAGACTACTGGCTATTGGAAATGGGTTTTCTGATCAGGGATGGCAGATGGATAGATTGGAATTCTTGAATTTAAACTATATTGCTCTGGTTCTTTTTAATTGGATTGCATATGGATTTACTAGCCCAAGTTCATATATCTTTATATATGTCTTCCAACATTATATAAAGCTAATTACACTTTGTTTAAGTGCTATGTTCCCATGCCATTAAATAAAGTGAAATTGATAAGTTAATAACTTTTATAATGACTACACAGGGTTTAACGGTATATTCCTATCCGTTAAATAACTCTTCTTACACAAAGGTCGAAACCTATGCCTTGCACATGGATCCGGCAAAGATCTTCCTCTTCCAAGGATAAATCAAGAAATTAAATCATCTTACAAGGTAGCTAATCTTGTAAAAATAATTAAATCCACCATGCAATGGTAAATCATACACAAACATATATAAAATTAACTATTCATTCCTGGATATTCTAAGAACCAAGAAACAATATAGTTTAGAATTCAAATCATCCTAACTATCCATTTAATGGAGGTTTAGTTCAAAGACATGATCTTAACATCCAATACATCCATATAAAAAGTATCCATAAAGGCAGAGAAAGATAATTGGAAAGAATAAGAGAAAACTGTTTTCTGACGGTTTCCACCAACGGGGCTTGAATCCTCTCTTCAATCCAGGCTTCAATCTTGATTTCCTCTTTCTCTTGCACTTTAGTTCATACTTAGGCTCTCTCTCCCCTTCACACGCGAACCCTTCGGAACTATATATAGAGTCCCTTTGCGCAGCTTACGCATTGAAGTTTTCGCATACGGATGTGTATTGGCGCCTAGGCGCCAACTCCCTGGAGTATTGCCTGACTTGTGGCTTCAACATCGTCTGAACTTGGGTTGCATGTAGATGAAGTGGAGCCCGGGCGCCCCTGGGTGACGCCTAGGCGCCAACTCTCTGGAAGCCATGCTGCTGTCAGCTGTGTGTGCTGAAAATGGCCAAGGCACATAGGGTGGCTCCTGGGCGTCAATGGTTGGCGCCTAGGCGCCATCCATCTTCCTCTGGTTGCCTCAGCTTGCATTCAACTCGTCTGCTCTGCCTTCACACGTCCCGTCCTTCTTGCAAAAGATGAAAACTAAGTAAATGAACTAAAAAAGCCTAAATAATGCTAAAAAACCCTAAAAACTAAATAATGCTCCTAAAATGCAAAGTGAGTGAAAATTAAGCTAAATGGATGCAAACTAAGCCTAATCTCTCGAACTAACGCACAAATCAAATTTGAAATGGGCCATGAAAATATGAGTTATCAAGGTGGACGGCAGCAGCATTTCAACCATAAAATTGTTTCTGAAATGAAATGAATTATATGGGAAAATCGTTGAACATATATATATATATATTAGGCTTGTCTCTTTAAATAATCTTGATTTATTGCTTCAAATCTGGAGGGTATGTCATATTAGAAACAAAAATATGAATGAGATAGTAAACGAAGGAATTTTTATATGAAACTTTGTGCACAAGATCATTAAATTAAGGAATGGCCAAATTTTTACCTTAACATATTACGTAGGTTGCTAATTAAAAATCTGAGAAAATTAACTTAAACAGGGTAAAACGGGTGACAGAATAAGCCATAGTAAATGATTTTTAATAATTTTTTAGATGGATTTTTGATCTGAAATTTTGATATGATGTAAACAATATCATTATTATGACTCAAAAAAAATAAAAAATTATTTGTGGATGACATAAGTATGGTTTAAAATTAACGTGATTAAGGCTGTTCCTGATTTCACAACACTGTCCAGCATAGTAAAAATGTCAAAATAAATATATAATGTTAATATATCTGGCTGAGATTTTTATGAGGGTTAATTATTGTAGTTATTGATATATTATAGAAAGTTCAGAATTAAATACATTGATTTGATTACAAATCATGATTTAAAGAAATCAGTACGTCTGATTTCAGCAAATGAGGACAGTTTGAGAAATAATCAAAAAGAAATATGAAAACGAAGTGAAAGTCATCCAAATTGATATATATGTTAGGAAAGAGTGTAATAAAGGATTAGGGATAGAAAATTGATGCTATTATATGTATATGGAATTAATTGATAAATGAGAAGATGGAACATAGTGAAAATAAGAAGAGAAGGGCTGTTTTGAAATTTAATAGTAAGTTCCATATATTTTAAATGAGATATTATAAGAAAAAAATGGTCCTTTTTATGTGTATAGGAAAAGGAAAAGAAAAGGTGGAAGGTACAAGCTAATTTTACAGGTAAGCAAGTTATATGCTTTCTAAAATATTTCTAAATAATTGTAAATTGTTTGCTCACATGTTTTATGAATTATATTTAAGGATGGTCATTCCTATAATGCTTTACATGAAATGATTGCTAATTGCTTGTTAAATGTTTTTGTAAAATGTTTATGATTTATAAATGTCATGTCGGCATATGTATGTGAATGATCATGGT